>OW026521.1:9355746-10015746 GCA_932274085.1 Protocalliphora azurea | reverse complement strand
TTGTAATAAAATTTCATCTTAGATTATGTGGATTGATAAGAGACTATCTTCCAAATGCTAGCGAAGGTGTAACTGTTATCCAAACAACTTCTAATAAAAGAAGTTACGTTTAGAAGATTCAATTCGTAAGAAATTGGCCTCATCGCTGAACAAAATTTGTCTCGAAAACGTCGGTTCTTCTTGTAACTTTTCAAGAGCTGTATTTTGTACGCTTTCAATTTAAGATCTCGACGTAAAATGCGTCAAGTCGTTCCATACGTCAGTCCGAGTTGCTACGAAGGGCGCCGAATCGATTCTCCACGGTCTTCGTGTACACTTTCTGCTACGGCCGCTATATTTTCTTCACAGCGTGCTGGACGTGGTCTATTCGGTCGAATATTATCCAATAATGAATGCTGGGTCTCAAAATGGGTGATGGTGTTGCGAATAGTACGCTCAGTAAGCCGATTATGTTGACCATAAGTTGAGCGAAGTGCACGAAACACATTCCTCACAGAACGTGAATTTTCCTAATAAAGTTGAACGATTTGTAAACGTTGTTCAGGCGTAAGTCTTTCCATTATGAAATGCAAAACATTGCTAAACAAAAATAACATGACAGCATGACACGACGCACACGTGATCTGTCAAAAAAAGGCTATTGAAAAAAGTATCTCTACTTGAATCACCCTTTATATTTATGAAACATACATTTTGTGAAGAGTTTAAAAGATTCGGCCCAGCTGAATATAACACTTCCACTTGTTCTCTATTTACTTGTTTCTATAATTTTTTATTGTCACATGAAAACGTTATAAATTCTATTTTATAATTAAAAATAAAAGCCAACAATACCTTTTCTACAAATTATTATTATTTTTTTTTTTAACGAAGTTATGTACAAAATTTATTTAAAGTATTTTTTAAACAGCACTCGCATAGAAACTATGTTTCAAATAATAAATAACATCTCACACCCGCAAACACAACAAAGCATTTCTCTATCCTTTATTTTAAATTCAAACACACACACATTCTCATTTAAAGAGAAACTCTCTTTCCCCATATTGAATACCCATTAAATATAAAACTTGTTTGGTTTGTTGCATTCATAGTTGTTGCTGATGCATTGAAGTTGTTGTCGATGCTGATGATGATGAACTGTCGCCATTTTTTTTCTTCTCTGTTTGCATTTTTGTGAGAGCTAGTGCGTATGTGTTTGTAAGCTGATGTTGTTTACTACAAGTGTACTTGTATATAGTAGTAAAGTAGTTTTTTTTTTTTTTTTTTTTTTGTGAGAATTTTGTTTGTGCTCGTATGCTTATAAATTGCATATGTCTGCTATAAAATGATAACATTTTATTTACTTATGTTTTTTCTATTTTTTATGTTTTTTTTGCTTTATGTTGTTGTGCTTTGCTTGTTAATGTGAGTTCGTTACTTATAATATGTTTTCCTTTTTAGTTTTAGCTTAAAGCAAAATTATAAATAAATTGAATAGAATTTTTTAAAGAAAAAAATAAGATTTATTGATGTTTATTTATAAATATTTAAACTTCTTTTGATGGTATTACAAGGAGAGAGAAAAGGAAAAATATTAATATTAAATTTACTATAAATATAGGTACATATTGTTTCTTTGCTTAAATTTTTGTTTTAATATTTGAAATTACTAGTAAGTTTGTAAATTGTGAACTGTTTATGGGAAACAGTTTGTGTTACTTTATAATAAATCACAAACTTGTTGTACGAATTTATGTTATAGATTTCCTTCATAAATTAACAACCATTAACGGCCAAAATTAATAGTATTATAACAGCGTTGGCTGAAATTGTTTCACGCGTTAATCATTAATATCATATGTTGCAGAAGTGAGACAATGGATTCCTATATATTTAACAGAATAGAGTTGCCATTAATGTATTAATATGGTTTCCTTGCTGTTCTTGTTAGTTTATACCGGAACTTCTTTACTAATATTTGTTAACTTAATAAATCGTGTAAATTATTTTCAATTAAAAATCAAGACCTTTTTGTTTTATTTATTTATTGTTTCTTCCTATTCTTCCCTAAATTTTTCTTGTCCAACATTAGTTCAATTGTCAGTGCAAACCCTATATATAAATAAGAATTTTGTACACAGATGTTTAATATCATACTTATTTATAAAACAAGTGTATGTTTGTTTATAAATGTTGTAAGAACAAAAATAACAGCTATTGCTACTAGTGTCACAACAGTGACTATATTCACTCAATAACTTTAGCAACTTTATTAAATCAATAAACATAAACAAACACATGCACTCTTTAGTATGTCAGACAAACAGACAATGTTTATTGCTTTATATGTGTATCAGTTTATGTAAGTGTTTAAGTGTATTTAACTCCAACCAATCTATTGTTACCATCATCAACAATTTTTATCACTATTATCACAAGTTGTCTTTATATTGTTGTCATTGCTGTTGTTGTTAGTATTGGTGTTGGTTAGTTGTTGTTGTTGTTTTAGCAGGGTCATTAAGTGGATTAAGTACAACCATCAATAGCATATGTTGCCATTGTTTACACACTTTATATAGCTCATTCTCTATCTCTCTCTATTGCTCTTACTTTATATCTGTATTTATATATTTGTTGCATTTTTAAGGAATCTTATTTCCTTTTCATTAAATTTATATTATTAACTTTAAGACAAATTTTTTGTAAGAGATGGAAAAGTGTTTGTGAAGTGAATAATAAGTCACTTGCTAAAGCATAGAGAATTTACTGAATTTTTTTTGTGGCAAAAAATCTCACTATAATGTGAAAATATAATATTTGGAGAGTGAATAAAAAAAAAAAAAAAAAAAAAACAAGTAAGAAAGATATAGTCGGACAAGACCGACAATATGCTATACTACACCATTGTGTATGTCCATCAAAATTCGTGGAGGGTTCTTAGATTAGACATGTGGAAAATTGTGGACCGATACTTCTACCAAGTGTAAAATAAAATATACGAATACAGAATATTACGTTAATACTAATATTTATATGAATTTATGCACTTTAGGGTGATTCCCGAAAGTGGGCTTAATAATGGAGCTATGGTAAATTATGGAGTGATACTCATAAAATTTGTCGCTGTGATTTCAACTTATATAAAACTTATTTGTGTCGAATATAAACATGTATATGTGATTTATGCACGTTAAAGTGATTTTCGGAAGAGGGTTTTATATAGGAGCTATGGTCAATTATGAAATTTAACGCAAAGATTTATACTTGTGCAAAACTTCCTTACAACGAATGTCATTAAAATATTGTTATATTTATGGCATTTATGATCGTTAAACCCCTATTCCGGGAGGACATTTGTATGGGGGCTAGGTGAAATAATGGACCGATCATAACCAAATTCTGTAAACTTCGTCCTTGTTGTGTGAAAGTCCTACGTGCCAAATTTCATTGAATTATCTTCAAAATTGCGACCTGTACTTTGTGCTCAAGGTTTACATGAAAAGCCAGCCAGACAGACGGACAGACGGATGGACGGACGGACGGACTCAAAATGTAATTTTGATTTGTAATTTTTTCTGTACCTATGGTGTTGTAGGGTATACAAATAATAATAAGGATAATAATATTATTAATAATAATAATAATAATAATTGTTCGTAATGTCAAAGTAAAGCGAGTACAGGCTGTTTTCATGCATTCTGGAATTAGTTATAGGACTTATACACTTTTTCCTGGGTATATATTTTTCATTTTAAAGCTTAAAGGTTTTTTAGTAGTCTTTTTTAAAAACTTTATTTCGCGCAACACTTGACCATCTCTAGTTTTGGTCTCCTCAATAATAAAAAAAAAAAAAAAATAAAATAAAAAAAGAAAAAATAAAATATGTCGCTACAAAAAAATTCTTAACTGTCATAATAATGAAGCAATTTCATTTATCTCTGACTGCTAACATTTATTGTTGTACTCATTATTTAACTTAAAATCATGTTATTTCAACTTTTCATTTCCTGTTTGTAGATTTTGGAAAATAATTTAAAATTGTTTTGCTTATACTACTTATCCAAGGACAATCAGTTAGATACACAGCTGTATGCAATGTTATTGAAAACTAATAATTTTTCTCATTTTAAGCTTAAAAAATTGATATGAAAGGAGAATGGAGTTTAGCTAATATTTATTGAAAAATTGTTTCATACTTGTTATACTTATAATGTCTAAAGCAATAACATGACAAAGGATGAGTATGTATGTAAGTAAAAAAGAAAGTAATAAGTTTGTATGTGTTAGTAGTAGTACAATTTTTATTATTATTATTATTTTTTGCTTTTGCTACTAAATGAGTTTGACTCTCCTTTTTTTTTTGGGAATATATAAATATTTTGATATCATGTTATTGACAACAACAAATGAGTTTAAATAAATAACTTGCAGCTCAATGAATTGAAAATTTACTTCTTTATTAGAAAAGGAGCAAAAAAAAGTAATATTTATAAAGCTCTTAGGGGAAAATTTTTGTGGCGGAAATTTTATTTGAAATAGCTTTTATACTCTTTTTTGCTTTTTGTTAAAAACAATTTCTATAAAGAATTGTTCCCCTTCTTTTTTTTAAAGAATTTATTTAAAAAATATAAATAAATATATCACTTTTATTTGATAAAAATATGTTAAGTATTGAGTTATTTTTTCTTCTTTTTTTTCGTGACTGTCTGTGTTATTATTTTACACATTTGAAATATGTTTTTCTGGTAAATGAAGTTTTCATTTTTATTTTTTTTGTACTTCCTGTTTTCATTTCGTTTCATTTCACTTCATTTGTATTGGTGTTCAGTGTATGTTACTTGGTTGAATTCGTTTTGCTTTTTTTCATTTATATTTGTGAAGAATTAAAACTTCCGTTTTAATTTAAAATAAAATTTATTATTAATCATTTTTATTCATTATTTCTTATTGTAGAGTTATTAAGATTCGTTTTTTTTTTGGTATTTTTAAGGTTCTTAAATTTGTTTGGTTTATAAATACTCGTAGTAAAAGGGAAAGTTTTATTGCTTAGTTAAAGATGAACACAGTGGTCAAAGTGTCTGAAAATTTTAGATTTTTACTATGAGATTTAAAAGCTTATTTTATAATGTCGTTTTCCTTTCTGGCTAAAATATTGTATTTATTATGCCCTATGACCTCTTTTGTGTTCTATTCTGAAAAAAAAAAAATCCTGTAAGTGGGTTAGATATTAAGGTATATTTTATTTTACACTTAGTAAAAGTATCGATCCACAATTGTCCACATGTCTAATATAAGATCCCTCCACGAATTTTGATGGACATACACAATGGTGTGGGATATCATTTGGTAGGCCTTGAACGACTATATCTTTCTTACTAGTTATATGTACCAATATGTGCTGGTATTTTTTGAATGCTTTATAAGCTTTAATCGTAGTTCCCATTGATACATTTATTAGTTTTAATTGTTGGTTTTTATTGAGACATTTGTTAAATTGAATTATGGGTCTTCATAGTATTCTTTATAAACTAAAATCGAAGGTCTTTATTGAGTTCTTTGTTACCATTAATCGTATGTTTTATTATGCCCTTATTAAGCTTAAATCGTAGGTCTTAATAAACCTTTTTTTAAGTCTTAAGGCGGTTTTTTAGTTTGCGTTTTTTTCGTTTTAGCCTTTTTTTTTGTGTTTTACGGATATTAGTTTTGGCGATTTTTTTTATTTATTTCGATTTTTCATTTTGCCGTTATTTTTTTTAATTTAGGCGTTTTAAAACTTTTTAGTAATTTTTTTTCGTTACGGCGATTTTTTTGCATTTTGGTGGTTATTTTCATTTCGGCAATTTTTTTCCGTTTAGATATATTTTATTTTGGGGTTGATTTAATTTTGGAGAGTTTTTTCTTAAGTGTTTTGTTTTGGCGATTTTTTTATTTTGAAAACAAAAATTATAAAATAAGTTATTTCTGCTCGAAAAAAGCAAAAATTATAAAATCATTTTACTCAAAAAACATAAAAGTGAAATAATAACTACTATTTTGTGAATTTTATGAATGCCATAATCGTTACGGTCTCCGATTTTAAATATCGGAAATGAAAGAGCAATAAAATGAGCTCATAACGCAAAAATATAAACCGGAATAAAAAAAAACACAACTTTCAAAAAGCAACTCAGATTATTTACTTTTTATATTTTCTTTCTCATTATGCATATGACTCAAACAAAAAATAAACAAAGCAATTCATAGTATTAACCTTCTCTTCTATTTTGTTTATCATTTTTCTCTTGCACATGTTTCAATTAAAAGTGGAAAAAACTGTAACTGTTCAATGTTCTCAAATCATTTCAACTTGTTTGGTTTGTTTTTGTAAAGAGATAACAACAATGGCACTACTTTGATAAGCATAAGAAATAAAATAGAAGAGAGGTTAATAATTTAAGTACCTCTTTTGTTTGAGGCTTATAAACATATAGACATATGTACACACCTATGGAAAAATACCATTCTAACGGTATATTTTTTTTTTTATTGAAATCGGTTGTATAATGTGAACGTAAAAGGGATCACAAAAACGTGTTTGCATATTAATTATATAGATTAAAATTGCGTATATAGTCATTTTTATCTCACTTTTAAACCACTGTCCTGTAATTTTATGGTTTCTTAATTAACATTAAGGATTACGGTTACTTTCATTGTTTTTGTTTTTACTTTCTGCTACCTTGCTGCTCACAACCATTTTGTATCTTCTTTTATTACTGCTTCATGGCTCTCTGGCTTTTATTAGGCAAACTTCAGGTGTTTGTATTTGTTTTAAATTTTCTCCTATTCTACAGCAGACCTTAAGAAATTCATACACACATACAGACTTAAATATATCCTTTTTTATTAACAACATTCATAAATACAATTATGGCTAAAAGGCTAGAAAGTAAACTGCAGCTGTTGCTTCTGTTTTAACGTAAATTTCTCTTCTTTAGTTTGGTTTTATTATTTTTTATTTGTGAACTTTTGCACCTTCGGCTTCCTAAGCTTCCTTGGGCAGCAGCAGCAGCAGGAAAAATAACAATATAATAAGATTATTAAATTAAGTAATAAACACAGTAAAGTTTTTGTAAAGCTTGTACTTTCTTTAAGGCTAAGTAAATAATGAATAAAATTTTATGTAATGTATAAAAAATCTTAAGATTTTTTTCTTTAGCACACATCAAAAACAATTTTAAAGTTTGCTAGTTTAACAAGGTTCACAAAAACAATTGTTAAGGAATTTAATGTTTTAAGAGTTATTTACCTTTTTACCGGATTTGACATATAAACTTTATCTATATATATATATATATATAACTTTTATACTTTGTGGTCTCTTGGTCATAAGATTTTATTTTGCAAAACAGACATCTTCTGTTTGCTAATTTTAATTTACCATTTTATTTATTTTTCTTCATTTATCTGCCGTTTGATATATCCTTTTACCTGTTTTTGACACCTGCTTTTGGTTTCTTTTTTTCCATAAATAAGCTTATTCAATTAAGACTTATTTGATAACATTTGCAATTATTATTATTATCGTAATCATCTTTATCGTTGCCGTTGTCGTAGTCAAAGACATTGTTATTCTAGTTAAGATTATGACTAAATTGCTGAAATAAAATATTGTAATAAAACTTTTTCCGTCTTTTTGTTAATTTGATTTTGTTTGTCGTTGGCATTAATATGTTGTACATTTTATAAATTGTTTAAGGGAATGAAATAAATGCTAAATAATCTTGGGGATAACATGAAATTCCATTTAATTTCTTTATTTGTTTTTAAGACTGAATTTATTTATGTTAGGTGAGAAAAAAAATGTGTCCATAAGAAATTTTTTTGTCATGATAGTACAAGATTTTAGAATATATACAGAGGACTTTATGAAGACCTGTGGTTGAAACTAAAACAAAACTCTACAGAGAGCCAAAATTGAAGCTTTATAAATACATTAGAAAGACTTATGTTACAAGTTATAAACTATTCTAAAAAGGCCTACAATTGAAACTTATATAGTGGAATTAATGAACTCGTATAATTGCAACTGAAAAGGACTCTTTAGAGACTCACAACTAAAGCTTATACAGAACTTTGTAAAAACCTAACATTGACACTTTTAACCATCGATTGGGGTTTATAAATACCTTAGTAGAAACCTATAATAAAATTCTCTGTCAGGATCAAAAATTTAAGTTCATAAAGAGCTTTAAAGATAACTACGATAAAAGTTTTAAATGGAATGTAATGGAATCTTATAATGGACTTTATAAATACTTATGAATTAAACTAAAAAGTACCCTTTGTAAAGTTCTTAATAAGCCTTAATTGTGGGTCTCTATAAAGTCCTTTTTCAGTTGCATCCATAAGTCTTTTAAACTTCAATGTTTGTCTTCATAAAGCCGTTAATAACTTTTATCGAAGGTTTTTATAAAGTTCTTCATAAAATTCAATCCTGGGTCCACCATTAAAAATTTACTAACAACTTCCTTAAGACTTATAATTGAGACTTTCAAACGATAAAATAAAATGAATGATTAAAGTTTTTAAAGATGTTTATAAAGACCTATAATTGAATATTTTTATTAATACTTATGATTGGAATTAAAGCTTATGTAAGTCTTTGTAAATTACTACGATTGCACTTTAAACTACACAATAAGGATTTACAATCTTTATAAAGATCTTGTAACAAAGTTAATAGTAACAGCTATTTAAACTTTGTTACATACCTATAATATTTATATTTATTATTATGTTCTTTTATATATCTGTACCCCATTAAAATTTCACTCCTTTGCTCGTCTGTAACTATATTTGTTTACACCAATACATTAACGTATTTACCTTAGCTACAAACCATCATATGTTATAGAGAATTAATAATTCTCATTTAGTTTGTGGGATTTTTCACATAAGTATTCTAAGATTGGTTGAAGTAATTGCGATTCGAGCGCTCTAGAATTTGTCAAAAACTAAGACAGCTGATCTTACAATATAATCTGCCTTGTACCCAAGACATCTGATATTGTGAAATCAGCCACTGTTTCTCTGGTACTCGGGACAATTCCGAGCGTCAGGGCGATACCTTGCACAGCGACTTCGGTTGACTGTTTCTCTTAGATTAAGTCTGAATTTTGTAACCTAGATTTAAGGAATTTTATTATTTAAATTAGTATTCGTAAGATATCTTTAAGTATCATAAACGATCCGGCGTGCTGCATAATACCCGAGGGAACCGAATCTTCGATCCAGCATCTACCAGTAATAGAACCCGATTCACCTGAGAAGTACTGAATCCCTGCGTATCATCAGGCTGCTAGTAATTTATCTAACACAAGATATTTATAAAGACTATCGATAACTAAAATATTGAATTGTTAAATAAAGATATATTGTATATTTGAACCCCGGAAAGGGTAAACAAATTGTGTTCTCACTTAAGGTTCGTGGATCCCGTAAGTCGACCCTGGACACAACTTAGCTACCTCAGCCGACAACAAAACCACGTTACAACCTGCAATTGAATATTTTAAAAACTTTAGAGGGTCCTTTGAAAGAAAAGAAATACTCTATTTAAACCTATAATAAAAATTAATATATATAATGTTGAAGAACAAATCAAATTCTTTAATGTTATGATCACCCATCTTTTTGAAAAATATGTACCGTTTAAAAATGAAAATAGTTAAAAATTGCTCAAATCCTTGGTTTAACATCAATATATGTAATTTACTAAAAGAAAGAAACTTAGCATACGAAAAATGAAAGAGGTATAAAACTCCACAATAATACGATACTTTCAAATCTTTAAGGAAAATAGTTAATAGTGCCATCAAATCTGTAAAGCAATAATACTTACACACAAAGTTAAACGGAAATAAATTATGGAAGGATATTAGGAATCTGGGCTTAAAAGACGATATGAAGTTGGCAAACCTCTCTGAAATGGAACTTTTACCACACACCATCCATCAAATATTTCATCTTCTTACTATGATAACTTACCAATACATAACCTGGGCACTTTATTTGACTTTCACGGCATTAATCAGGTAGATGTCCTGGAGGATTTTCTTTCCATAAAATCTAACTCGGAAGACCTGGATGGCATAGAGCCGATTTTTTTAAAGGCTTTGTTGCCAAATATTTTGCCTTATATCACACATATATTTAATACAATATTTATGACATCAAATTTTCCAAAATGATGGAAAATTGCAAAGATTGTTCCATTGCCTAAAAGCGATAAAGAATTCAGACCAATAGCCGTCCTTCCTTATCACAAATGACAAATTACCTTAGCACAAATAAATTATTGTATAATAAACCATCAGGCTTTAGAAAAAGAAGAGTTTGCATTACACACTAATCGACATTTCAGAGGACATTCGAGTCCATTTCGTTAAAGGAAATATAGCTGTTTTAACGCTTTTAGATTATTCTAAAGCGTTTGATTCCATAAATTAAGTCATTTTAATCAAGAAATTTGTTAATAAGTTTGGTTTCTCTACATACTCCTCTAAATTGATCTTGTCTTATCTTCCGTTTAGAATACAAAAAGTTTTTTCAAATGGAAATTCATCAACTGCAGTTGGATTGAATTGTGGTGTTCCACAAGGATCTGTACTAGGCCCTATTCTCGTTATACATAAATGATCTGGCAAATGTAATAGAAACCTGCCAAATCCATATGTATGCCGATGACGTTCAACATTCTCAGATGTATTTCAAATATAAATTCAGATTTAGAACATGTCTATGAATGGGCATGCCGGAATGATATAATTTTGAACCCTAAAAAATCGCAATGCTTAGTTATCGATCATAAAAAATTTGATATAATCAAGCTCCCGGTAATTCATATTAATAACACTAACATCGAGTATGTTAAAAATGCGAAAAATCTTGATATAATATTTAACGATACTTTATCATGAAGCGACCAAATTAACAAGGCATGTGGTAAAGTGTATGAAAACGTTCGTAGTCTTTCACATTCTCATTACTATACTCCAAAGAATATTAGACTCTTGTTTGCCAAATCTTTTATATTACCAATACTCCTTTATGGATGTGAAATGTTCAGCAGCTGTGATAATGTTTCTAAAACAAAGCTATTAAGAGCATTTAATGATATTGTAAGATATGTGTTTGGCTTAAGAAAATATGATCGTTTATCCATGTATACTAATCGAATCTATGGAATCTCGTTCGAAAATTTTTTAAAATTTAGAACATTATTATTGATTCATAAAATTATTTTTATTAAAGAACCTGATTATATCTATATATATATATATATATATATATATATATATATATACACTGCCTGCCACTTGAATAAGGAATCAAATTTTTTTTAACTTTAATTAAGTATATCTCCTAAACTAAAGTACAGAAAAAAATAATGTTTTGCGCAACCAAATTTCAAAGTATTGGCTTTAGTTTCCTGAAGAAATAAAAAATTTACATATTTTGTTATCCTAAAATTATGCATTTCTTTAAAGACATGTATTTCTGTGGTACTATTTCATGTGTCACTTGAATAAGGAATTCTTTTAACATTAATCAGGAAGGCTATGATTTGAATTTCTTTCAATATAGAATTTTTCATTTGAAAGTTTTTAAATAGTTTTTATTCAAAATGGGACGTGGTAAGGCTCTTAATAACTCTGAAAAAGAAAAAAATTCTGATTTTGAAATCTTAGAATCAGAATCCGGTCCAAATAGCCAGAAACATTAATAGAGGAAAGACCATTGTGTACAATTATTTAAATAACGTGGTAAGATATGGAAAAAACATGAAAGGGCGGAAGATAATGGCAACAACTCCAAAAGAAAGACGAAAAATTCTTAGAATTGCATCAAATTCTGCCTTGTCGGTATCAAAAATACGTGAAAGTCAGTGGAGCCAGTGCCAGTCTAAGAAGAGTGCACCGTATTTTAAAGTCGTACGCATACATAGTCCGACGAAAACTGCAAAAAAACCACCACTTAATGAAAAACGCAAATCACAACGTCTACAGTTTGCCAAAAATACAATGACATGGTCCGACAAATGGTTTAAAGTTGTGTTTTCCGATGAAAAAAAAAGTTTAATATTGATGATCCCGACGGGTATAAGTATTACTTCCATGACCATAAATAAGGAGGAATTATTTTTGAGCCGCAGACACAGCCGAGAGGTCGTAATATGGTACCATAGAATTGGTTTTTGTATCCAACAAAATGACTGCAACGACTTACAAAAACATTCTGGAGGAAGCATTTCCAAAATTTAATGATTTCCTTGGACCTATACCATGGACGTACCAACACGACAACGCTCCTATTCATACCGCCAGAACAGTAAAACAAAGGATTAATCAACAAGGTGTTCAACTTTTGGATTGGCCCCCATATTCACCAGACCTGAATACAATGGAAAATGTCTGGGGTTGGCTTGCAAGAAAAGCTTACGAAGAAGGAAAAAAATTTGAGACGATAGAATCCTTAAAGGATGCAATAACGGAAGCATGGAGTTCAATTTCACTAAATTACTTAGAGTCATTATACAAGTCGATGACAAATCGCATTTTTGAGGTTATTTCTTAAAATGGTGACAGTACTCATTACTAATTGAATGCTAGAAGATAATAACTTTCATTTTTATAACCTAAAATTTAAAAATAAATTACAGTTTGCTTAGTTTTAAGATATTTCTTATTCAAGTGACACACGCAAAAGTACCACAGAAATACATGTCTTTAAATAAATGCATAATTTTAGTATAACAAAATATGTATAATTTTTATTTCTTGAAATTTGGTTGCGCAAAAAATTATTTTTTTCTGAACTTTAGTTTAGGAGATATACTTAATTAAAGTTAAAAAAAAATGTGATTCCTTATTCAAGTGGCAGGCAGTGTATATATAAAAAGAAGTCTTTGAATTGAAGCTTTTAAAGCTTTTAAGCGATTGAAGACTACAAAGGACTCTGTGGAAACCTATGATTTAAATATGTAAAAATCTCTGTAGAGACCTAAATAAAAAAATTTACAAAGAACTCTTTAGAATCCCATGATGGAAGCTCATGAAAGTAGGGACTGTAATTCTTATGACTTTCATTATTTTAAGTCAAAAAATAAGTAGAAATAAGACTTTTCTTATTTTTTTTTTCTAAGTAAATAATATAAAAGTTAATTTTTCTTAAATTGATAAATAGTATTGTTAAAAAAAAAATCGAAAACAAAATAATTTGCCAGAATAAAAAAAAAAAAAATTAAAAAAACCCTGAAGCTAAAAAAATTGTCAAAACTGCAAAAAAATTGCAATTCGGAAAAAAAACCTCTAAAATGAAAATATTACCAAAATGGGAAAAAACCTCTGAAATGAAAATTTCACTTAAATGGAAAAAAATTGCCAAAAAAAGAAAAAAAAAATTGCCAAAATTAAACACGGAAAAACGGTAATAAGCAAAAATGTAAAAAAATCGCCAAAACGAATAAAACTGCTTAAAATTAAAAAAAAAGCGGAGAAAATTCTAAAACGAAAAAGCGGCCAAAATAAAAAAAAATTAAAATAAAATTTGTAAAGTAATCGCCAAAGAAGAAAATTTCCAAAATGGAAAAAAAGTTAACATGACAAAATGTAAAAAATTGATAATATCCAAAACGAAAAAAAAAACATCAAAAATCGCCAAAATCAAAAAACCCACCAAAATTTTTAAAAAATCGTCAAAAATGAAAAGACCAAAAAAAAAAAAAATAATAATGAGAAAAAAAAATATTCCTAACGCGGAAAAAGTCTGCAAAAAGAAATACAACGCCAAAACGAAAAGAAATGAAAAAAAATATTTTTTTTTTTTAAATCGCAGAAACGGGAAAAATGACAAAATGAAAAATCCCAAAACTTGAAAAAATAATTATAAATTATTTCTGCTCGAAAAAATAAAAATTAAAAATTTCAAAAGCATAGAATTTTATCAAAGCCGCATTCATAACTAATAATTTGATGTAATTGAACCAGATTTCCGACATTTTGTTATATACCTACGCTTTTTTAAATACTCAAAAATAAGAGTTATTTTCTGTCCATGTATGAAAGACTAGAAAATAATCTATAGCTAATTATGATTAAAATTTATAGGGGAACATATATATGAAGACGAACAATTTAAACTTGACATAGACTTTATAAATGTTCACGATTAAAACTTATTAAGGACTAAATACGAGGGCGGATCAATAAGTTCGTGACTTTTCGAACTTCCCTTGTAGTTATATGAAATACAACACTATTCCCATCAAATACCACCTGTTAATAGACTACTGTCAACAACCTCGTGTATTTTTCTAAAAATGGAAAAAAAATTAATTTCGAGTGCTCATTAAACATTAAACAAAAAACCGTCAATCAAACCAAGGAAATGCTCGGTAAATACTAGGAGGATTCTGCACTATCGATTTCAATGTTAAAAAAGTGGTTTACTGACTTTCATTGTGGTGACACAAGTACAAATGACGCTGAACGTTCTGGACGGCCAATTGAGGTCAGTACACCCGAAAATGTCGAAAAATCCACAATATGGTGTTGGCCGACCGAAGAGTAAAAGTGCGTGAGATTGTTGATGCCATAGTTATTTCACATGGCAGTTTGGTTTCGATTTTAAATGATCGGCTGGGTTTAAGAAAGTTGTCTACAAGATGGGTGCGGCGTTTGCTATCAATTGACCATAAACGTAAACGTGTGACAATTTCAAAAGATTGCTTGGAGTTGTTTAACCGCAATTCGAATGAGTTTTTGCGGCGTTTTTTAACTGTGAATGAAACATGAATCCACTACTGTACTCCGGAGACCAAGCAGCAGTCTATACAATGGGTTTCTCCGGGTGAACCTGCTCCGAAGAAGGCCAAGGTATGTTTGTCGGCCAATAAGTTAATGGCAACAGTTTTTTAGGATGCACACGGGATAATCCACATCGATTACCTTCAAAAGGGAGAAGCAATAAACGGCGAATATTATGCCAACTTATTAGACCTATTTAATGAGGATTTGAAAAGAAAACGACCCCATATGGCCTAGAAGAAAATTCTTTTTCATCATGATCATGCACGAGTGCACACGTGTGCAATCTCAATGACAAAACGCTATGAATTGGGCTACGAATTGGTACCTCACCCGCCATATTCTCCGGATTTAAGTGACTAATTCCTATTTCCAAACCTAAAGAAAAGAGATTCAGCTCCAACGATGAAATTATTGACCAATCAAATGCCTATTTTAAGGACCTCGAAAAATCCCATTTTTTTGGAAGGGATACAAAAACTGGAGAAACGTTGGACTAAGCGTATTGAGTTAAAATGAGATTATGTTGAAAAATAAATTTTTGTTTTGCAAAAAAAAAAAACTGTATTTCATTCAAAAAGTCACGAACTTATGGATTATTGTATTCAAAATAACAGTTATTTTCTGTCCACGTATGAAAGACTATAAAATAATCTATAGGTAATTATGATTAAATTATTATAAGGTAACATACAGCTGAAGACGAAGAATTTAAACTTGATTTAGGCTTTATAAATGTCCACGATTAAAACTTATTAAGGGCTAAATATAGACCTTTATAATTTTTATAAATATACATTTAGACTTATAAAGCATAAATTAATCTATATAAAGTCCTTCAATTTAAGCTGATAACTGTTTAAAAACTTTTATATTATATATTTATTTTTCAAAAACTTTTAGGGAATTTGAATAAATCTATGACTCCATTTTTACAGGTTTTAGTTTCATCTTTTTGTTTTATGTCTTTTAATTTGATCCCGTCATTTAACCCTTTTATAAAACGTTTATCATTTATTTTTTTTTTATAATTCCCCAACACATCATAATATTTTCTTCATCAGTTCTAACAGCAAAAAATATTTTCCTAAGAATTCTAAACATATTTTTAAACTAGTGCAAATAATGTGTTTTAAACAAAATTATGCTAATTTAAAACAACCAGAAACCAATAAATACCATTAAAGGAGTATGAGACGAAAAAAGGGATAAACGCATTACCATCTCAAGGAAAACAAAAAAAAAAAAAAAAAAAACAAAAGAAAAGAAAAGTATAATGGTTTTGTGAAGTAAAATAAAGTTTATACATATTCTTTTCTTTTGGAAAAAAAATTGTGTGGTTAATATTTTTATAACTCCCATTTGGCCAACCTACAATGGAAAAGGATATTTTTTTTCTTTTTTTGAAAAATATATGTATAAAATAATATGTTAACGTTTCATTTACAACGGACAAAAATCAAGTGATGCATGGCATATTAATTTTGAATGGTTTGGTTTTCGATGTATAAACCTTTTTGCTGTTTTTTATTTGTTTTCACCATACAATTTTTACTTGTTCTGGGGATCTCACATACACACACACTCTCTCCTCTCTCTCTCTGGGTATATCTATTTGTTTTTAAAATATTGTAGCATATTTATTTGGTTTGTTTTAGTAAGAGTAAATGTATGTATATATATTTGACTGAGTGTAGGTGTAACAGTGTAATTATGTTATGTATGTGTAATATATACTTCTGTTGCTATTTGTAGCATCGGTGGATATGGTTATTTGCATGTTATAGTTGTTGTTTGTTTTTTAAGTTTTTGTATTGTTAAAATTACCCCAAGGAATAATATTTTCACTTTTAATATTATTTTCAACATTTCTGTTTTTCTGAGCAGAATATTTACTTTTTTCCAACTAACGACCCTGGCCAAAACAATTTTAAAAACCTAACCACTAACAATTGTTTTAAGCCAGAAGAGAGCAGCATACCAGCACACTAGCAGTAGCAGTAACATTATAAACCATCAAGTTTATAGAAACCAATCATTTTTTTCTTTTCGTTGCTTTTATTTTATCTTTTCATCGTGTGGTTGTGTTATTTGCTACAAACCAATTTTCTCGAAAATTTATTGCTTTTCTGTGAACATTTTTTTTTTCTATAATTTACACATGAGTACAATTCTTTTTGTTTATATTTGGGTTTGTTTTTTATGTTGTTTAATGCTGATGCTAGTTGAAAATATTGTAAAAAAAGAAAAATGTAAACAACTTTTACAAGCTCTTGTAAATGTTGTTGGAATTTTTGAATAAATATTGTTTTTGTATTCTTTTATTATACTTGAAATATTAAGGTCAAACTTATTGCCAACAACTTTTTTGTTTTGTATTTTTTTGTGCTATATTTCATTATAAATATTTATTTTCATTCACTCATTTTTATTGGTTTTTTACTTTTTTGCCATATTTAATCATAACCAATTCTTTATGGATATATTTAAGCATAAATATAAAAATATGTCTGAATTTTTCCAAATGACATTAAATTTTTAAATCACTTTTATTTTTATAATTTTTACACATTTAAATCCTGTGTGGTTTTATATACATTAGCTGAAAGAGACGATTTTAGTAGCACTTTGTTTTACTTTTTGTAAATAAAGTATTTTATTAAATATATTCTGAAGGATTTTAAGGAGAAGGTTTAAGAAATATAGTATTTTAGTCTATAATTATAGTTTATACAAAATGTATATAAGCTTATATGAAAGTCTTTAAATATATATCCAGGGACGTCTGCCCGTCTGGATGTCTGTCCGTATGTGTATGTTGAAATGAATTTTTTGAAGTTTATACATAATAAATACATTTCTTTTCCAACACATAGGTGGCATATATTATCGAAAATCTTGGTATTGAAATTCAGCGAAATCTTTTTTAAGAATGGCGGAGTTATAAAAGATTTTCTAGAATAGCCTCAAAAAATTTTTGTAATTTTCTTTACGTAAATTTAATAATATTTTTGAATAGTCTAGAGAAAGTGTTCTAGATTACAAACCGTTAAGCCTGAGTTCGTATCCCTCCTCGTATCCCGTGGGACTCCTTATAAATATCTATTTTTCCTAAAAATATATATGAACAATTTCATTATTAACAATTTGACCAGAATTTCTGGACACGTTTTGATGTGCTTTTTACAAAAAAGTGTTATTTAGATTTGAATTGCCTTTTTAGCTTTTTATATAAGCAGTAAAGATACTAAATTTCAACATATCGATGTGGTATATCACTTGGGTTTGTGACTGAAAGACTTTAGGTCCTGAGTTCGATCTTCGGCCAAGACTTAAAGAATTTGTTCTATAATTTATCTTCAAACAAAAATTAAAATTTTAAAATGTCTGATTAAGGAACTATCAAATAAATATGTTTTTAAGTAATTAAAAATGATTCCTTGAATTTTTTTAAATAAAAATTAAATTTCTATTCGCCAAGAAAATTTTAAAACTCTTAGTATAGATTAATAAGTAAATATTTATGTGAGAGAAAGAAACCTATTAAATTGTCAAAAACTTAATTCATGCAACAACAAAATACATGTAATCACCAGTGTTGCCAGATTTGCCGATTTATCTGCATTTTAAAGTTTTTTATTGTAAAAATTTCAAGGTGCGATTTGACGATTTTTGTTAAAAAAAAAAATGACGATTTCAAGAAATGTCCACACACGCCAATTTTTCTTGTTTAAATCTGATTTTGTATTTTAGTAGATAGATAGAGAGAGAGAGAGATAGGGAGAGAGAGAGAGAAAAGGACTATAAGAAGTTTAAACTTTTAGTTCGAAATTGTTTTTTTAGACCCAATGCTGCCAGTCTTAGTAATGACTTTACCATGTATATTGATGGAAAATTATTAAATGAAACACACTCAGTGGAATATCTAGGAATCACATTACAAATTTGCAAGCAAATTTGTCCTGGGATCTACATATAAATGATGTAAAGAATAAAATAGCTCCGACTATTGGAATTTTGTACAAGCTGAAAAACAAATTTATTGAGAAATCTAAACTGATGATATATCAATCGTTAGTACAGTCACATTTAAGTTATATGGAAATCATCTATGCTTATAACAAAAGTAACAACAATTTAAAATCGCTCCTATGTATATAAAATAAGGCATTGAAAATTATATATAATTTACCAATAACTTATACGACTTTTTCATTGTATAGAGATATTTGTAAAACGATTTTACCAATTTATGAATTACATGAGTTCCAAGTTTTAATGTATGCTTTTAAATATATTCATAATAACGGCCACCATATCATATAATTTTTTCAAAATCAATCTCATTTTTACACATGGAATGGGACAAATTTAAGAATTCTAAGGTGTAAATTAGAAAATACCAAACAACATGTAGATTACATTGGCAGTATAAAATACAATAGTTTACCTTCAGATTTAAAATCAATTAGTAGATTACCAACATTTAAATCTTCTTGCAAAAATTTTTTGTTTAATGAAATGGAAACGCTTCTGTTGTAATTTAAATTCACTTGAATATAAAATTTAAAATAAAATATTTTTTCTTTTTTTTGTTAACTTTATATTTAATTATTTTTATATGTACGAGAGCATTTAACAAGAAATATATCTTGTCAGCTAGCTCCAATAATGCTTATGGGCGCTGGGGCCATAATTAAAATGAATTTATACTATTTATGTTTAATAAAAAAAAATAAATAATAACAATAAAAAAATCGTTTGCAATTTAACCAGTATTGGTTAAAGATTTTGTGTGAAAAAAAACATTATTTCATATACGTACGTATATGAATGAAATAGTTTTTAACATAAATGAAAATGTTTAAGAATATGTTAAGTAGTAACCCTGTAGGAAATGTTACTATTGAATCAGTATTAATTCATTATTGACACTGTCACCAGTACTAGTGACTTATTGTTATACCCCCCACCATGCTTTTTTACTATAGACATTTAACATGTGTATGTCATTGGAAATCTACTACTGACACTGGTATTATTGAGTAGATAGTTCTTTTGGGCATTTTAGTAATTCCAATCTACACTTTTGGTACATTTATGGTGTAAATGTTAGTAGTGAATCTGTACTAACCCACTGTTGACACAGTCACAAGTACTAGTGGCTTACTTGCTTTTTTACTATAGACATTTAACAAGTGCGTGTCATTGGAAATCTACTACTACTACTACTACTACTGCTATTGGTGCTATTGAGTAGACATTGCCTACATATTTATTTTAGTAATTCAAGTCTACACTTTTGATACTTTTCTGAAATAGACGTTGTTAATAAAACTTTTGTTAACATTTGATATTTTATTAAAAAATTAAGGAATTCATAAAATATTAATTTTCTTTTCTCGAAGAATCGCCTTCAAATTCAATGTTTTCACTTATTGTTTATTTGTTTCGACCATTTGCTTAAAATATATTTTTTTTTTGGCGCTGCAATGCTCTTCCTAGCGTTTTATCGGCTGCTTTTTCTAAAACTTGATACAACATCTGGATATGGAAACAAACAATCGTTTACAAAAAATTACAAATTTAAAGAACTCAAATATAAAACTTTTTACTTATTAAAGCTTTAAAAACGTTGGCGAAATTGCTGCCGCCGAACTCGTCAGCTCTTAATTTTTAATAAACAAAAGAAATACAAAATATGAAAAATTAGATTTAATATGTATTTTTTAAATTTATAATTAATTTATAATTAAATAATTATTATAGCACAATTGAAAAAAATACTATGCCGCCGAGAAATAATAGTAGCACTTTGGCGCCGTATTAGAACTCTTATCTGTTATGTATACATTTTTTTCTCATCAAAGCAAATAAAAAATGTAGACATTTTGTTGACAATGTCGCCAAGAAGTCACCAAAATAATCGACAAAACTGGGGACACTTGCTCTCAGGTTTCCTTCAGGAAAAAATTTAATTGAAAATAAAACCAATATATATGATTTTTTAATATTTTTTTCAATTGAATTTATTTTGTCGTAAATTGAGATCACCGGCCCTCTTGACTTTTACACAATTTTTATAATGATTTAGTAGTACTTTTAATTGTGATTAAAGCAATGTAAAAAATTTTTGCCACTCGCTCTTAGCTTATGACTTATAGATCTCTAAAATTTTGATATATTTTTCTTAATTTTTCTTGATTAATACATATGAGATTTAAGTTATATTAATACTGTTTGAAATTTCAAGTACCTTTTGAATGATATACAATATGACTATATTCAATAAATCTTTGAGAGGATTTATGCAATTTTCATTTTTTATTGAACTTACAAAATTTTGTTATTTCAAAAAAAAAGTTTATTCGGCGAATAAATATTGGATAAAGTCCCTGAGTCCTGCCACAGGCCGGTTACACAGAAAAAACTTTATTAACGTTAAAAAGAAAATATTTTTATTTTAACTGGGCCGGTGATCCTAATTTTTTCTTATTTTTCAAATTTTGTATAATATAGAACAATGCCTGTAGTTTATTTAATACCCAAGTAGTTTCAAAACTTAATGTTATGTTTTTTTAATATGAACATAAACAGTCAAAAAAAAAAAAAAAAAGAAAAATATGGATTTTAATTTTTCTGATTTTTTGATGATTTAAAAAATATTATGCCGATTTTTACTATTTTTTCATCTCATTTTGACGATCTTTTACTATAATTATGTGGCACCAGTGGTAGTCACATATATTTTGTTTTTGTATTAAAAAAAAAAAAAAAAAATGAGTAATTTTTCATAAACTTCTAGTTGTATTCTATGACTTCTAGCTTTTAATTTTTACCATCTAAACCACATGGCATTTTGAAATTCTAAATTTAAGTACAATTTCGTAGCAATATGTTGAATATATTTAAAATTCAACAATGTTAAAAAATTATTTTTTTTTTCACAAATATATATATTTTGTATAAAATATATATATTTTATATATATATATATATATATATATATATATGGATTATATATATGGATTTAATTAAATATATATATATATATATATATATATATATATATATATATTTAATTTGTGAAAAAATAATCATTTTTTAACATTGAACAGTGGGGCAGAATCGAAATTTTTTGGAAATAAATCTGTAACTTCTGATCGGCTGGTTGGATTTTCATGAAATTTGGTATAGGCGTAGCAGAGGAGCGTACAATGTTAAGTTTGGAAGGGGGGCACAACAAACCCCTCAGGGGCGGACCTAAGGGGGCTCAAATTTAGGTACCTCTGACATAAAAAATTTTTAATCGCTTGCCAAATTTTTGTTTCTCGTCCGATTTCGAATATTTTTATACATTGTTATTTACATTAAATTTATGTAGACAATTTTTCTAATATTTTAAACTTATACTACTTATTTTCTATAAAATAATCTGTTGTATCTGTATACATATCTAAAAGATAATAAAGGTCCTGCAATTTTCAAATTCAAAATCGTTTATTTTTGAACTCGGTAAAGATATCATCTTCAAATTTTTTCATTCAATAGATAATTTTGTTCTTTAACTAGCTAAGGAAAAAACTAATAAAATCGGTCGGAAATGCTAGGATATATATGAAAAAACTGGACCAAGAACATGCAACATTTATGGTGCTTAAAAATTCAAACGAAAATAACTCGATAGCTATAAGAGATAAATAGGACATATAAGCATGTTTTTTATAGGTCTTATCAGGGCCTACATCAATATATAAATCGGACGAGAAACAAAAATTTGGCAAGCGATTAAAAATTTGTTATGTCAGAGGTACCTAAATTTGAGCCCCTTAGCTCCGCTACTGAGGGGTTTGTTGTGCCCCCCTTCCAAATTTAACATTGTACACTCCTCTGCTACGCCTATACCAAATTTCATCAAAATCCAACCAGCCGATCAGAAGTTACAGATTTATTTCCAAAAAATTTCGATTCTGCCCCACTGTGCATTGTTGAATTTTAAATATATTCAACATATAGTTACGAAATTATACTTAAATTCAATTATAACAGTTTTAACGGCTAGTTTAAAATTAAACAATGCTTCTCAATCGTTCTCAATGCTGCTAGACCTTTCTGTTTATGTTAATAGCAATTAACATATCTGTAGAAATTATTAACATAGTTGTAAACATACAACATTAAATAAGACAACACTAAATGTTGAAACTGCTAACATTAACATCGAAAGCTCTAAAATTCAAATATATACTAGTTCGACCATTAAGAAGATTGTAGAAAGAGATAGAGCTTTCGAGAATCATCTAGATGACAGTGCAGTGTATATAAATTGGCCATCAGAACAACAAGTAAAGACAAATTAACAGCCTTGGCTGTATATTCTGGTACATTATTAAAGTGTGTTGTATACAATGTGTAATTTAAGTGTGTGTGTATTAGAACACATAGTAACTATTTAAACTGTTATTGTTGTACATTTTTAAATAAAATAAAGAGTCATTGCAACTTTTAAATTACTAAACTGCTTTTATTTGCAATCAAAGTATACGGGAAATAAACCACCCTTTTTAAAAGGTAAAAACGTAACAATATAGTGTTGTAAGTTGTAAGTTAATTTCACAAATATGAGGAGTACATATATTTTTTCTTTTTCAACAAAATTTCTATCTTCGTATGCTCGTAGAATCCATTTGAATTTTGTTTTAATATGGGTATGTTTTTTGTGAAAAAATAAGTTTGGTAAGTAAATCTGAGCATGTGAGATGTGTTTTCTTAAAATATTATCACTTAACTGCAATTGTGTTTTAAGTTTTTAAATGTAGATAATAAGATGGCATATCATGTTTAGTGGAATTTTATGAAAATTATGGTAAAAATTCTTAAAAATTCTGAAAGTTTTAAAATAGCTAATGCAAGTTTAAAATATTTAACTCTAAGATATATTTTGCGAAAAAAAAATGCTGATAGAAAACTGAAAGGGAATTTGCAATTTTGCATGTCTCTTCTTTACTCAGTTCTTCAACACAAATAGTCTGAGTGATCTGCCTAAGTCATATGCTTAAGGAGTTTTCGGGACTCTTTATGTTATAAATTTCCAAAGTTAACACATTTTAAGTTATTTTGAAATGTTTGAGGTATCTTTCAATTTTTTATACCTGCAGCTCACAATTAGAGATTGCAATTTCCTGGACTTTTGATTTCTCGGGACAGCGGGAAAAATATTTCGACTTCTCGGGATCTCAGAATAAAAACTGTAATTATCACAACTCTCTTTAGTTGAACAAATGAAACCCTAGTAGGATGTGAGTCTTTGCTTTAGCAGACTTAAAACAGGACTGTTAATGTACTGAGAAAAGGAAATTTTGATGAATTGCTTAATCTAACGGTTAATCAACTCGTAAGGATAGCAGTGTAGCGTCTCGTTCCAATTGTTGTAAAAAGTTGAAATTTGGCCAAGATGTTATAAATGATGACCATTTTCATGATTGTAGGTACGTTTAAATGTAGTTGACAAAAAATAATTTTGAGCCACTCCTTATCAGTGTGACCATTTCAACATTTTTAGCATTTTTTATTCAGATTTAGCCGCAAATTTTTCATTTAGCATTTGCCATATTATTTAGCATTTTTTAATAATTCATGAAGCATTTTCTAGCATTTTTTTATAAGGAGGAACTTCAAATATTACAACTTAATATATCTGTTCTACTATTCCAAAATGACTGGTGTCAAGGGCTTTGTGTCCCTTTGAAGATATGTTAATGTTATGATGAAACGCAAGAAGTTTAAGTATGACAATGGTTATTATGACGGGAAACTGACCGATCAGATTGAAATTAAGTATGTGGGACAAGGACACACCGAATCTTTGCGGATAATTAGCGGATGTTGAAAAAACGTAAGTGGCACTGCCCACAGTTGCAACATCATTGATTTAGATGGTTAGGGTGATAAACAAAACTGCAAACTTGAGAATATTGTGCGATTCAGCATGTGGATTGAATGAATTGATGGTAGCAGATGGGAGAGCAAATGTTGGGAGATCCTTTTTATAGCTGCTTATGACTCTTTTTAGTCTCGCAGCTAATGCTTTCGTATATGTCTTCTTTTCATTCTTCTGTTTTATAATCGGTTCTTTTTATAATAATAACGAGGTCAAAATTATGTAAAATTAACAGGAAATGCAAATATGCCACTGAAAAACTATTTTATTAATTTAGCATTATTTTTAGCATTTTTAAATAATTTTGTAGCATTTTTTAGATTTATTTTAAACACGATTTAGCTGAAATTTTTTTTCTCATCTGGTCACACTGCTCCTTATACAACAGTCTTTTTCATGTTATAGATCCCATCAGATGTTCTCATACACAACAGAGAATATTTTCAGTAGCTTTCTAGTTGAAAATTATATGAATAATACGCTGCTACTGTGACAAATCACTCGAGTAGGTTCCCGGAAAAATGCATCCCTAATTTTGTTATTCTTTTCTTTTTAAACTTTTTTGGAAAGAAGAGACAGAAGAGAAGAAATTCCTGAGAAAGTTAAGTTTTTAACGTTTTATTTATATATTGAATCTGCCTTTTTTTAAGGCCTCACAATATGTATTTAAATCTTAAAACTAAACACTAAAGACTAATTGATTTCTAACGAGAGCATAGCTAGGTGAATAATTGTTCCTCCTAGTAACGGAGTAACGGGGTGGAAAATGAGCTCTACGAAGCCTTGAATTCGATTGAATTTCAGTAAGAAGTCTTGCAAGAGTGTTTCGGTGAGTCTGAAGTTTTATAATGTAACTCCTCTTTTACCAAGTTTCTAAGGATATTTTTATTTCTTATATACCATGGTGCACCCCTAATGCTTCTAAGAATTTTTGATTGGACACTCTCTATTAAGAAATAAATCTTCTAAGAAATTTATTTATTTAACAACCAATGAAATTACAATTTCTTACAGACTAGCATAGATATTAGTCTAGATATTAGCTATTTACAATAAAATGTTTTTCATAATCATTCAATAATAAAGTCTTAATATTTAACTAAGTTAAAAATACTCTCTTAATGCAGATTGGATTTACTGAGAAATCGATATATGGATAAAAACTGCTGAATTGATTGCAAATACGTCTCATGGGATCCAAGTTAGCATAATTGGTTCGAAAGTACTTTATTTTTAAAGGAGTATAATTTCTAGTTGGACGATTGGAGATTACGAATTCGATCTTACCAAGCAGGAACTCAGAATTAATTGAACTGTTTACTAAATTACTTACAAATGAAATATTTATATATTTTCTCCTACCTTCAAGAGTAGGGAGATCAATGAGCTGTAATCGATTCCATGGAAGATTACGAAGGCAAAATAAGATAAATTTTTTCTGGACCGATTCAATTTTCTTTATATGAACTTCGTATTGAGGATCCCAGACCACGGAAGCATATTCCAAGATTGGTCTTACAAGAGATATAAATAATTACTTGGAAACGTAAACATCATTAAAATCTCTTCCCCAGCGCTTGAGAAAGCCTAGAACTATATTAACGATTTACGAAGCGTGGGGAATAAAGGAGAATCAAGCAACACACCAAGATCAAGAAATTCTTCTACGAGATCAAGTTGATATTCATTTATTGTGTATCTACAGAGTACTGGACTTCTTCTATAGAATATCATGTATTTACACTTTTTTTTAAATTCAGATCCATTAGATTCATCATACACCAATCATAAAGATTGTCAAGATCTGATTGGAGTAAGAAACATTGATAGGAATAGTTAAAGCTATGGAACAGCTTTACATCATTATCATCATACATTAATATTCTAGAATTTTTAATGTACGATGGTAAATCATTTATAAATATTAGGAATAATAAGGGGCCGAGATGACTACCTAGCGAAACACTAGATAAAACAGGAATGGTTTTCGATGTACATTCTCTAAATAATACACATTGGTATCTATTTTTAAGATATGTAGAAATTCATTTGAGGAAAACAGGAGAAAATCCGAATGAACAATAGGAGATCGTGATTTACTTTATCGAAAGCTTTACTGAAATCTGTATATATTGTGTCTGTTTGCAAACCGGAATCAAACGCAGTTATAAATGAGTTTATGAACTCTAAAAGGTTAGCTGTAGTGGAACATCCTTTTCTAAATCCTTGCTGAAATGGGGAAAAATAACAAACAACTTGATGCGAAAGGATTTCAGTAACTATCTTTTCCAAAAGTTTTGGAATAACACTTAATTTGGCAATACCTCTATAATTGGAAATGTTGGATCTGGTTCTGGATTTAAACAAAGGTATAATATAAGATTTCCTTCAAACTTCAGGAAAATAACCAATAATTATTGTTATGTTGAATAAGTATATTATTGGAGATATATATAAGAGAATGGTAACATTTTATAAGAACACAGCTTGCAACACCGTCAGATCCATGTATATCAGAATATTTTAGATTATGTATAGCTGTCAGTACCATCGATTTATCTAATGTTGGACAATTTATTAGGGTTTCATAAGGAACTTGATATGGATAATTAGAAAGTTCATGTATTTCTTTATCAAAATAGGCAGATGAGAAGAAGGCAGCAAATATATGCATTATTTTAGAATTTTTTACCTTCAAATTTCATCGTGGACGGATATCCAGAGACCAGACGCTTAGAATTTACAAACTGGTAAAAATATAATATCGATACTTGTATTACTGGCTGTTCGCCATGATTGGATGATGATTGGATGCCATATTTCTAAATTGTTTTTAAAACGTTATTATACAGGATGACTGTATTATCAAGGCTTAGTTTTGATTGGCTGTTTATTAACTAGTGAATGCTAGAAGCTTTTAACTTTATATGAAGTTTCTTGGTTTCTATATGACGACGCCAAGTTAGTCGCCTATCTAAATGAATACCAAGGTATGTAGCATGATCTAACTGAAGTATACTTATGTCATTAAGTGTAACATTAGGACAATTTCCTCTTCTGGGACTGAATGTAACATGGTTACTTTTCAGTTCATTACTCGTATACCCCAGTTTTTCAATCATGTCTCCACATGTTGGAGGTAAATATCAAGTTGGCTAGATGCTATGTGCGGGTTTTCATGGGAACTGAGTATTGCTGTATTATCAGCGAACGTCAAAACAGTCAGTTCGTCGCATACTGGCAAGTCAGAAGTGCAAATGAAATACAAGTTGGGTCCAAGAACACTTCCCTGTGAAACACCTGCTTATATTTCAAATTCTTCTGTCACAAATTCCTTATACTATACTCTAAATAAACGGTCAGATAAATAGAACTCCAGCAATTTGTGGCTACATGGTGGTAGTAAATATTTAATTTTATATATTGAACCGTTTTGCCATATTTTATTGATGCTTGTGCGATATATAGAAATATAGCTGAACAATACTTCTTTTGTTTAAAACATTTCCTTATCTCTCCATTTAAGCGATTCACTTGTTCTATGGTTCCATATTTTTCACGAAAACCAAATTGATGAACTGGTACGATATTTCTATTGTTCGAGAATGATATAATTTTCTTTTGAATTTCATTCTCGAAAAAACTATCTTGTTTGCCGAAGCTGATAAATTGTAAATTTCAGGGGAATCCCGGCATGTATTCTCTACTCACAATTTTGAAAATAATTATTTGAAATTTGTTACCTATAGTTTTTTAACCCTACACCACTATAAGTGGTTAGGGTATTACGCGTTTGTTTATAACGCATAGCAAAAGTTATCCAACACCCACCTTAAAGTATATCAATCGACTCAGAATCACTTTTTAAATTGATTTAACGATGTCCGTCCGTCCGTCCGTCTGGCTGGCTATCCATGTAAACCTTGTGCACAAAGTACAGGTCGCAATTTTAAAGATAATTCAATGAAATTTGCACCTGGGTCTTTCATGACACAAGGACGTAGCCTATTGAAATTGGTTATGATCAGTCCATTATTTCACTTAGCCCCCATACAAATGTCCTCCCGGAATAAGGTTTAACGTTCATAAATGCCTTAAGTATAGCAATATTTTAATGAAATTCGGTATAAGGTAGTTTTGTGTAAGTATCAATCTTCGTGCCAAATTTTAGGACCACAACTGATCATAGCTCCCATATAAATACCTCTGCCGAAAATCACTTTAACTTTATTAATCCCATACGAATGTTAGTATCAGGTTAATATGCGACACAAATAAGGTTTATGTAAGTAGAAACAACATTGCTAAATTTTATGAGAATTGGTCCATAATATACCATAGCTTCCATATAAACCCACTACCAGGAATTGCGCTAAAGTGCATAAAACCATCTAGATATTAGTATCAACGCATTATTCTGTATTTGTATATTTTATTTTCCATTTAGTAAAATTGGCCACAGGTGTAATGTAAGTCCTTTCCCCGAATTTTTATGCTCGTGCACAATAGTGTAGGGTATCATATAGCCGAAGTTTTTTCTTTCTTTCTCGTTTTTTCATTAATTTTGTTCGGTGGTTTTTAATATTAAAACATATTTAAAATCTAGAGAAAAATTATATTTTCGACAGTAGCAATCACTTATGTTAAAATACCGTGGCTTATTTAATGCCGCGTTTGGTATACCTTTGGCCCTATGTGCAATGTTGGAAATATTTTTTTCTTTTCTTAACAAAATAAAACAAAAGTATTTTATGAATAAGGAATTTCAAGTTGCAATATGACGTATGGTGTAAGAATTCGAAGCTATGAGTTTTTAAATTTGCCCTTCGGTTCGAATCCTGGTGAACACAAGTGGATTTTTTAATTATTAAATTCAAAGAAAAAATTTTTTAAATATATATGTAAAAAGATTTTTGACAGTTGCTTATCTGACATTTAAAATTTTTTTATTTTTTTCAAGCTAAATTATAAAATAATTTCTCAAATTCTTGGCAAGGGATCGAACTCAGGACCTACAGTCCCTCAGTCACAACACCAAGCTGTATACCATTTAGACGTGCTGAAATTTATTATCTTTACTGTCTATATAAAAAGCCTAAAATACAAGTCAAAGGTAAATAATTTTTTTTTTTATAAAGAACATACCAACATGCCTTGAAATTCCTGTCAAATTAAGTCCTTTTTTTGTAATAATGAAAATTTTCATATTTTTTTAGGAAGAACAGAAATTTTCGAGCGGTCCTGGGTGTAGAACCAAATAATAATTCTTTTATAAAAATTGAAGTTTGTTGATTGAATATTTCACTTATAGTAATTTCCAAAAGTTTTGAAATCAAAGACAATAAAACAAAAATATTTTTAGTTAAAATTATAAAATATTTATACAAAGAATTATGTGAACAATTTTCTACTTTTACTCTCCCAGGGGATCTTACTGTCTTGGAGTTAAGTATAGGTCAATGGTTTGTAATCTGTAAAAACAATAAAAGAATTTCATTCTAGGAAATACCTGAAGTATTTGATTGAGAGATAAACGGCAAGCAATTCTCAATCAAATGTAGAGTATCTTTTTTCTGTATTGCTCAAGCTTTTTCTGCTTCATTTATCCATTGAATTGTGTTCACTTTTATTTCAAAAATAATATAACAAAAATATTTCTAGCTAAATTTATAAAATATTTATACAAAATATTTTGTAAACAAGTTCCTACACTGGGCATCTCAGGCTTGATGGTTTGTAGTATAGAACATTTCCTCTAGACTGTTCAGTAAATATAATATAACTAGAAGTTTAAGTGGGAAACAAAAACTTAATTCAGTTACCAAAAACCTAATTTGTGTTTTGAAAAAAAATAAGTAATTTTTTTTAATTTAGTTTGAACCGCCTCTCACATAAACCTCTAGTTGTATTCTATGGTTCAGCATCACAAATTTCCGATAGAAAAATATTTATATATTGTTGCAAGTGAGATAGAAAATATTATTCAATTTGGGCAAAGAAAATAAGAAAGATGTTAGACGCTGCTCTGGAAAATCTTTTATAAATCCGCCATTCCTGAACAGGTTTCGTTGAATTTCAATATCAAGATTCTCGTAACTATATGCGACACTTGTGTTAAAAGGCAAATTTATTTATTAGAATTTGGGCTTAAAAAAATCCATTTCAATACTCAGACGGACAGACAAATATTCTCAAAAGTTATTTTGAGAATATTGAATACTTTATTAGTAATAGGTAATTACATTGAGCGCCCCCACTGTAAATACTACATACACACACACACACATGTATAACAACTGCTTGATAGCCAACAAGCAATATAATTCTCATTTAGTTGATACATGACTAAGTATAAGTAAACAAAGTTTGGTTACAGTCGGGGCGATTCAAACAAGACAAGAATACGCCATATAAGTCTCTGAGATTATTTTATATAATTGGAGAGCCGATTAGATTTTGCGAAAGTAGAATATAGTCGTATTTTGCACGCTCAACTTCGGTTGGGTCCCTTAATAAATTTTTGCACGAGTGATTTCGTGCTGCTCATTCTCATGAATGATTTCGGTTGCTCGTTCTCTCGAGTGGTCTCGTGCTGCTTCTTCTCTTAGATAGAATATTAACCCGTAGAATTGCATGGTAATAGTAGTTTTAGAAGTAGCTAGATACTAGCTTTAAGAAACCATTGTACAATGCTGCCACCTGAACCAGAAACTGATTACGCGGTAAACCCGAACCAGTTTAACAGCCGAATTTGTCGAAGCCTTTGCTACAACCGAATCGAGCCAAGCCTAATATATGCTGAATAACCGAAGAGCCGAAATAAGTCTAGTTGAAGAAGAAACGATTTAAGACGACATTTATTAAGCCGATGGTATCCGAATTGAAGTTATCGAAGTGATTCTCTCGTAAAATCTATTTTGTATTTGAAATATTTTTGAAGTATTCAATAAAGAAAAAAATATTTTAACCCCTAGAAAGGGCAAATCAAATGTCTTATAACATAAGGTTTGTGAATCCGTAAGTAGACCCTGGAGGCGACTAAGTTACCTCAGCCGACGCCAAAACCACCTTATGCAATCATGAATATTTTTTATTTTGAGGTCTTGAATGTTCATGACTTTTGTATAAAATGACAAGCTTATATATAGCCTTTATTTTATATGAGAGGTATACACATTTTTATAGAATTTGAATTAAATAGAATTTTTTTAAATTATATTATAATAAGCTAAATTCTTCAAATACCTTTATGAAAAAAATTCAAATTTGTAAAATTTGTGAAAAATTATAAAATTTCCATTATATTTATTCCTAATTAGAAATGTCTGTTATGCCATTAAAAGCACCTTCAAAGATCTTTTATAAAATTTCATATAATTCCTTTAAAAGAAATATGAAAAAAAATCCAAAGAAAAAAACTACACATTATCTTGTGACCCATCTGCAGAGAAAATGATGCTGTGGCAACAATTTTGAGTAATTTGAGGTGGTAACAACGACAATTTTTTCTCGGGGATACTCTAATTGTCCCAAACCTTTAGAGTAGGGATTATGTATAATTAAGCTATAATAATTAAATATTATTTATACTTTTTTTTAATATTAAAATTTTATATCTCTTTATCTTCTTACAAACAATTTATGCTCATTTTGTTATCTTTCCTTAAGAAATCTTTCAATATAATTTAATATAAATTTAGAAAAAGCCATTAATTCTCTAAAGATTGATTGTGCTAGATGTGATCAAATAACTAGTTAAAAATGAATTTAATTTGCATTAAATTTAAATTATTTATGGCCTTTACAAAAACACCAACAAGCAAACGTACAAACACGCACACACACAAATAATATACAATGATAAAATATGCACCAACCTACAACTCTACTTAATGCATTTTGCTTCAAACTAAAAAAAAAGAAAAAATAAAAAAAAAATAGGGAACCATTGTTCGCTAAGAATAAAGAGTATAACAAGGCAAAAAGGAGTGCGAGTGCATCTTTAGGCTAACAGAATATTGTAAACATCAGAATATTAAATTAACATATGTGCACACACTTGTGTTTTGAGGGTGCAATATGAGCCACTGACCAAGTTATTGTGTTGCAAAGTTGAATCTCTGTTTTTATACACTTCACATAAAATGAAGGGTATATATAAGTTTGCCATTTCATACGAAAGTCTTTAAATATATATCCAGGGCCTCAAATTGAAAAATATTCATGATTGTTATGATTAAAAATAATTTTTGAGAATATATATATATATATATATATATATATATATATATCTGTCTGTCATCTGTGTGTTGAAATGGACTTTTTCAAGCAAATAGTCCAATAAATACATTCCTCTTTCAAGAACTATGTGGAATTTAGTCTCGAAAAACTTGGTATTGAAATTCAGTAAAATCTGTTTTACACGATTTTATATTTTTCCAATTTTTTTTACCAAATTAAATAATAATATTTTCTATTTGACATAAAATAATTGAACCTTCCTTCTTTCAATTAATTTTTATTACTTAAATAATAAAAATAATTTTGGGATTCAAACAAACACTAACTGCATTTTGCAAGATGATTAAAATACACGAAAGTTTTTTTATTACGTTATAAACGAGCAATTTTTTAGAAAAAAAATTCTTTAGTTGTTCGCTGTTGCTTTTTATACTGTCGCAAATTCTTCACCAATTGTAATGGCGTTTAATCAGATTGGCAGGACATAAAAGATTATCTGTCAATCATATTGATCAACATTGACAGTAGTGAAAAAGTGACCACAGACATACTAAACGGAGGGGTCACATTTATAGGAGGAGCTCCATTTCGAAGTTCAATAAATCGTCTTCGTCGTCGTCCTCTGTTGAGGCCTCTATAATAATTTATACATGTTTTTCTATTGGAAAGTTGTGAGAGGAAGTTTTCTAGACTTCAAACTGTTAAGCCTGAGTTCGTATCCCCATGTCTCCTCGTAAGTATTTGTTTTTCCTTAAAAAGTTTACAAATTTTTATTATTAAAAGAAATTAATTTGACAAGAATTTCTAGATATCAATAAGTCCGTGACTTTTAGACTGAAACAAAGTTTTTTTTTGCAAAACAAAAATTTATTTTTCAACATAATCTCCTTTTAACTCAATACACTTAGTCCAATGTTTCTCCAGTTTTTGTATCCCATCCAAAAAGTAAGATTTTTCGAGGTCCTTAAAATAGGCATTTGTTTGGTCAATAATTTCATCGTTGGAGCTGAATCTCTTTTCACCAAGCCATTTCTTTAGGTTTGGAAATAGGAAGTATTCACTTAAATCTGGAGAATATGGCGGATGAGGTACCAATTCGTTGCCCAATTCATAGCGTTTTGCCATTGAGACTGCACACGTGTGCACCCGTACATTATCTTGATGAAAAAGAACTTTTTTCTTGGCCATATGGTGTCGTTTTCTTTTAAAATCCTCATTAAATCGGTCTAAAAGTTGGCATAATAATCGCCGTTTATTGCTTCTCCCTTTTGAAGGTAATCGATGTGTATTATCCCGCGTGCATCCCAAAAAACTATTTCCATCACCTTATTGGCCGACAAACTTACCTTGGTCTTCTTCGGAGCAGGTTCACCCGGAGAAACCCATTGTTTAGACTGCTGCTTGGTCTCCGGAGTACAGTAATGGATCCATGTTTCATCCACAGTTACAAAACGCCGCAAAAACTCATTCGAATTACGGTTAAACAACTCCAAACAATCGTTTGAAATTGTAACATGTTTACGTTTATGGTCAATTGAGAGCAAACGCGGCACCCATCTTGCAGATAACTTTCTTAAACCCAGCCGATCATTTAAAATCGAAACCACACTGTCATATGAAATGCCTATTTCATCAACAATCTCACGCACTTTTACTCTTCGGTCGGTCAACACCATATCGTGGATTTTTTCCACATTTTCGGGTGTACTGGCCTCAATTGGCCGTCCAGAACGTTCAGCGTCATTTGTACTTGTGCGACCACAACGAAAGTCAGTAAACTACTTTTTTACCATTCAAATCGATGATGCAGAGTCCCCATAGTATTTATCGAGGTTTTCCTTGGTTTGATTGACGGTTTTTTTCGCAAAAAATAATGTTTAATGAGCACTCGAAATTCACTTTTTTCCATTTTTAGAAAAATACACGAGGTTGTTGACAGTAGTCTATTAACAGGTGGTACTTGATGGGAGTATTCATTCTTGGCCATGAAAATCGTACGTGCAAAATTTAATTGAATTATCTTCAAAATTGCGACCTGTAATTTATGCACAAGTTTTACATGGACAGACAGACATCCAGCCAGACGGACGGACGGACGGACATCGTTAGATCGACTCAAGAAGTGATTCTGAGTCGGGTGAGTTGGATGATTTTTTCTTTGCGTTACAAACACCATTACAAATGCATAATACCCCAACCACCTATGGTGGTGTAGGGTATAAAAAAGTAATAATTTTATGAACTTTCTTTATAGGGTCGTTTTTAAAATTTGTTCGATTTTAGATCCACTTTATTTTGATTTCTAGAACATGCCCGATAATAATAATTAATTAAAAACAATTTTTTGAAAATACAAATTATAACTGTAGTTTATGTTTTGAGTTTTTAAATGTAGTTAATAAGATGGTAAAATTGTGTCTTAGAGCTCTAAAGTCAAAAATTTTGAAAATTTTAAAATAGTTAATTTAAGTTTAAAATATATCATTTTTAGTTATCCTTTTCGAAGAAAAAAATTGTTGGTAGAAAACTGAAAAGGAATTTACAATTTTGCATATCTCTTCTCCATTTAGCTCATGAACACAGATGGTATGAGCGATCTTCCTAAGTCAAGTAAGCCCAAGGAGTTTTAGAGGACTCTTGATGCCAAAAATTTCCGTTGTCATGATTGACACTAGTTTATAAATATTAATTATAATTCCAGATTAAAGCAAAAATTCTGATAAGACATAATTCCAATATGTTTATATATTTATGAAATATTGATTTAGTAAAGGGTAAAAAAGATTCGGCCCAGCCGAATATAACACTTCCACTTGCTGTTTTTTTTTTGTGTTTTTTGTATAAAATATATGTCTGCATATGCAGTCAATTGTCCGGGAATGTTGCTGGGTTTAAAATAAAAAATAAAATAAATAAAAGAGGATCGTTAAAAAACAATGTAAATATACTGCAACACTTGAGCTGGTTTGTTGAGTTTATCAAGTGCATATGTAAAAATAAATTTTTATATAAAAATTCACTTAAAAAAAAACAATCTTTGGTAGTGAGGCTTCCAGTTTAAAGGATTGAGAAGTTTATATTGTTGAGGGAGAAATATGTTACAAAAGGAATTTTTAAATAAACAAGTGAAGTGTTATATTCCGCTGAGCCGAAACTTTTATACCCTTTGGAAAATTTATATTTCATAAATATATATCGATAATTCCATGATAGAAAGGCCAAAAATTTACCGAGTCTTTTTCGTTTTTCATAAAACTTTGCACGCAAATAATTCACGGATATCTATAACGAATTCAGTTTTCAGTTTCTAAAATTCGTGATTTGATTACGTTCTTTTATTTCTTGAAAAACCTAAAAAAATCTCAATTTTATATAATTTTAAATACACAGAAAAAAGTTTGTGCATAAATATAAGAATTTACTTTCATTGATTTTAGTTCATAATATTAAATAATAATGTCTTAAATATTAACACTTTTTTATTTTTTTTTTTGAAACGAAACAAAAGTCCAGAAGACTTAAAATAAATTGTTTAAATTTTAAATTATATTTTCAATTTGCAAAAAAAATATTTGAAATTTTTTTTTCGGAAAATTTTAAGTTTTTAATGATTTTTGGCTACATTGTAGGAACAGAAGAGAAGCGCTTTCTATAAAAATGATGTGCTGCAGAATGCGAGCAAAATTATGCAAATTTCTAAACTTTGTTTTTGAACAGATTTTCCTTCGATTTTTGCCATTTTAAGGCATTTGCTGTTAATATTTTCATTTATAACTATTTTGATTTATCATTTGCAATCAAGTCTAATAAAACTAAATCAAAGATTTAACATAATTTTTGTAGAATTACAAAAATTTTCATTATGAACAATTTAATAATATCTATGAACAAAATTTTATTTTTTATGAGAAAAGTTTGGGAAAAAAGTCATGTTCGATTCATAATATTTATGAAAAAAATTTTAAATTTTTTTTCTCTGTGTAGTGATTTTTGGTATATATATTTCTTTTAAGAATAAACAAATTTTAAATTATATATATATATATATATATATATATATATATATATATTTCTTTTTATACTTACATATTTTAATAGTGAATATTTATATATATTATACTCTAAGATTGTTAATAAGGCATAAATGCCGTAGTTTCCTTAGCTCGGGGTAATCCTTCGCTGCTAACTAGAAGTACAAATTTAAACGTCCCTTCATTCTCATCATTTTCTTGAGAATTTATATGATTGTTTTTTTTTTCAAATAAAATTAGTTATTGAAAATAAGAAATTATTTTTTTTTTCGTTGTTAAATTACCATCTTTTTAGCCTTTTCAAAATAAAAAGGAAAGGTTAGAAAGGAGCTAAAATAAAAGATAAATTTAGGCTCAAAAAGGCCAAAGAGTTATAACTGCATACAACATTAAAGAAAATTGTGGTATAAAGACTAAGTAAATAAGTAAACTCTTATTATGAGATTTCTCATTCTAAGAACATCAAAAGATCGAAACTTAAATTGTTTATGTTTAGAGCTTTCAAGATTTGTTCACTTTTTAGAATAGTCTGTGTAAAAATAGATTTGTTCACGTTTCTGGATATTTCACACTTTCGAGTGTTTACGTTTCCGCGAGTGCACTGTATGTATATATATATTTTTTTTGTTGTATGGGCTGAAATAAAATAGTAGTCATCAGCAAAGTTTAGGAGGGATAAATGATTTAGGTGAAAATTAATATCGATTCACCCAGTCCAGCAGAAATGCTCGAAATGATATTTGCTATCCTTGGCTCTGTTTCTTCATATCATTCCCTTTTCTTTTCTATTCTACAAAAAGAAAAAAAATCTTAAATTTAAAGTAACCCTCACCTCTTAACCGTTACCTCTTAGCCTACGCCCATTTCCCTGAGCTAAGTCCGTATCAAAACTAGGCGTGTAGACCAGTGGTGACAGTAGTATGCTGGACGTTCATTACAATACTCATATTCACTTGCCAAACTTATTTTTTCACAAAAAATATACCCATTACTCTCCTAAATTTTTGCAATTTTTGCAAAGATCAAAAAGAACCATGGTAAGTATAGATTGGTGCAAAGGAATATGCTATTAATTTTATGCGATCATTATAAAAGTTCATGCACCATTTTTTTTATAAATAATATTGTTTTGGTATTAAAAAAATTTAAATTTTCCGCCAAATTGCTTAAGTTTTCAACACTTTTTAGCGTCTTTTTTAATATCAAATAATTTTGCAAAAATTCTCTGGGCAATTTCTTTGAAATCGCGAAGTAATTTTAAAACTTATATTATACCTTATATTTTTATAATTTTTTATTTTTTTTTATTTTTTCTTTTGTATACTTTTCTTGAATTGTTAAATTTCTTAACGCTTAATACTGCAAATTTAAATGTAAAATTATTTATCACCAATTTAGCAAAAAATATGAGCAAAACTGTGTTAAATTTGTTTCTAGTAAGATTTTTTATATTTTATTCGATAATCGATAAGTCCTAAGTAATTTTCTTTGGAATACTTGACCATATCACAACATTTTTCATATTTAGGTAAAAGAGAAATATAAAATAAAGTGATTTTGATTCAAATTCAATAAATAAGTTCTACCATTTAAATACATAAAACTTTATATAGAGAATTATAAAAAAAAAAAAAAATATAAAATAAAGTGATTTTGATCCAAATTCAATAAATAAGTTCTACCATTTAAATACATAGAACTTTATATATACATTTTTTAAATAAAAATATTAAAAAAAAATGTATAAACATTTTACAAATCGCTTTCGGTGTGTAAAGTTTTTGTCCAAATTGATTAAAAAGTTCGATGATTATTATCAGGAAAATATTGGCTATAAGGTGGTGCTAAGGTATTTTGAGGTTCAAAAAAAATTTATAACTCTAATGCCCATATTAAAACAAAATTCAAATGGATTCTATGAGGATACGAATTATGGCATAAAAATTCGTTATATAGAACACTTCCACTGGACTATCTATACCCATGGAAATTTTGTTGAAAAACAATTATATGTACTCTCCATATATGTGAACAGTATATATTGAATATATTTAAAATTTAACAATCTGTTGTACACAAATTAAAGTAAAACTATTTTTTTTGATTCAGGGTTTTAAAATGCCATGTTGTCTAGGGGTAAGAATTTAAAGCTAGTAGTTCTAAATGGATTCGAATCCTGATAAAGAGAAATGTAATTTTTATTTAATAAATTTCAAAGAAATGGTTTTAATTAATTAAAATTAAGAAATATATTTCACACTTCGTTAATCTGATATTTCATAATTTAAATTTTTGTTTAAAGGCAAATTACAAAACAATTTTTAGAACTCTTGGCCAAGGATCGAACTCAAGACCTGAAGTCTTTCAGTTACAAACCCAAGCGGTATACTACATCGATATGTTGAAATTTACCATATTTTTTGCTTATATAAAAAGCTTAAAACGCAAATAAAATCTAAATAATATATTTTATAAAAACACATCAAAACGTCTTTATAAATTCTTGTCAAATTAATTTTATGATAATGAAAATTTTAATATTTTTTTAGGAAAAACATAAATTTACAAGGATTACTACGGTTTGTGGTCTTGATCATTTCCTTTAGACTATTCAGTCTTACAACTTTTCAATAGAAAAATGTATTATTGCATATGAAATATAAAATATTTTTTCAATTTGGGCAAAGAAAATTGAAAAGAAAATTACTTAAATAACTTAGCTATTCCTAAACGGATTTCGCTGAATTTCAATGCTAAGATTTTTGAGACTATATTCCATATATGTGTTGAAACACAAAAGTATTTATTTGGACTATTGGCGTAAAAAAATCCATTTCAACATACAGATGGACAAACATAACAATCACGAATATTTTTTTCAATTTGAGGCCCTGGATATATATTTAAAAACTTTCGTATAATGACAAACTTACAAAAAGAAAGATTTAATAAAATATTTATAATTTATTAAAGGAAATAAGCTTTTAGATAAATCCAAAAATTAATTAAAGAAATTAAAACAATTTAAGCTAAAATTTTGTTTGAATTAATTTTAATATTTTTTTTTAATATTCGCTACTTTGTTAGTGATTTAAATTTATTTTAAAAATATTTAATTGATTTATATTTTCTGCAGTAAAAGAGAATAATTTATATAAATTGTTTAATTTCCTTGTAAATATTTTTTTAATTGATTTAAAAATAAAACAAGCACTTGTAAGTGGTCAGATTAAAATGTCATTTAAAAATCCTTCTTCAAACCGAGGTATCTTTTTTTAAGAATTAAAGTTTCCCCAGTAAAAAATAAAATGGTATTATTATCCCCATCAGAGTTACTTTTTTAAATCGTAAAGTTTTAATTAAAATTAAATTTATTGCTTAAATTTTTTATAAAAACTTTTTATTTAACCCACCTTAAAGATTTTTAAGTTGAAAAAATTTTCCCTCAATAAAACAGAAAAATAAATAAAATCATTATTACAATAATATTTGGTTTTACTTTCGTTGGTTATAAAAATTGACCATTAATTACACCCTCATTAATATATAGGTCACTTTGAGTAATTAACATATACAAACAAACAAACATCAATACATAAATAATTATATAATTTGTACTATTGAAGTATTTAAATAAAAATTACAAAAAATAAATAAATAAATTAATAAATAAATAAAAGTTAACAATTAACAAATGAAAATAATAAGCGAATAATGATTAAAGCTACTTTTTACAAGGCTCCTTAAAATATGCTATAGATTTTTAACAAACATAAACTTGCAAGAGAATGAGTAATATAAATTACTCATACGCGCAGTGGGTAAATAAAAATTAAATAAATAATTCTTTTACTAATATGTAATTTTTTAAGTGTTTTACTTGTTTTATTTCCTCTTAATTCAATTTCTGTTACTCGTGTTTTAATTTATTTATTTTTCTCATTTTCTTAATTATAGCTTTTGTATTTTTTTTATTGTATTTCATTAATATGAAAAACACAATTTCATTTTAATTGCAAATTTTTTTTTTTATAAAAACTACTACGTTGTATTTGGTTAAGTATTTGTTGGCTTGTGTTTTTAATTTTTTTTTATTCTGCATCTCTTAACGAAGCATAAATTAATTGCTTAACAAATGAATGCATAAACAATGAAATATGTGTTTTATTCTACAAAATAAATGTTAATATTTAATTGTTGTTATAATCCTTGTTGGCAGATTTATTAAAACTAAAAATTAAAATAAAAGAAAATTAACAATAAGATAAATTATATATGTATACATTTGTACATAATTTTTTTGTATATAAATGTATACATATGTTAATAAATTTCAAAAAATATCAAACAGAAAGTTCTTTGCAATTAATAATGTATGATTCTTTTTTTATTTGCAAATTTTAATTGTTTAAAAATTTTGAGGCATGCAAATAAATTTTAAATAAGAAACAAAAATATAAAAAGGATTAATGAGATAAAGTCATTTAAAATAACTATATTGTTAAGAAGTTCTGTTTGTTAGGAGAAAATGGATAAAGCGGTAAAATTTATGCCTTCTGACGAAAAAGGACTCCCTAATGAAAACAGTACTTTTGTGTTTTTTCTTCTTTTTGAAAAAAAGTAACTTTTTCTACTGCCTCATGTACTTCACTTTATAAAAAGGCACTTTTTAATGAAAAAGATATTTTTTATACTTTTTATGAAAGAAGTTTTTATACTTTTATAGTTTTGTATACTTTTTATAATTTTTTTATACTTTTCATGAAGAAAGTACTTATCTACACTTTTATGAAAAAAGTATATTTTTCATACTTTTTTATTATTATTATTTTTAAAGAATAAGTACTTTTTTACTTTTTTAAAAAAGTACTTTTTTATACTTTTGAGGAAAAAGGTGCTTTTTATGCTTTTAAAAAGTAAGAAAGTTATGAAAAAGTACATTTTTATACTTTTTATGAAAAAATACTTTTTTTTTACAATTTGTATGAAAATTTTTTATTAAAAAATTATGTTTATGTACTTTTTATGAAAAAATACTTTTTTTTACAATTTGTATGAAAATTTTTTATTAAAAAATTACGTTTTTATACTTTTAAATATTTCATATTTTTTATGCAAGAAAATTTCTTCTATACTTATATAAAAAACTACTTTTTTCATATTTTTTATGTAAAATAAAAAAGTACTTTTTTATACTTTTTTATGAAAGAATAACCTTTTTATACATTTTATGAAAAAAGAGAACTTTTTACATTTTTATGAAAAATATACTCATTTGTAAAATATATTTGTATGCTTCTTATGAAAAAATTTTATCTTTTATTATTATTTATAATGAATAAGTACTTCTTTGTACTTTTTTTGAAAAAAGTACTTTTTTATATTTTTTTTAGAAAAATAACACATTTTTATATCTTTTATGAAAAAATACTTTTTCTTTGCAATTTGTTTGAACACTTTTTATTAAAAAATTATGTTTTTATACTTTTCATGGAAAATGTACTTTTTTATACATTTTATGCAAAAAATTCTCTTTTATTTTTTTATGAAAAAAAAAAAAATACTTTTTTCATAAATTTTTTTTAAAAGAAGCCTTTTTATACTTTTTATACTTTTTATAAAAAAGAAGCCTTTTTATACTTTTTATGAAAAAAGTACTTTTTATACTTTTTATGAAAAAAGTACTTTTTATACTTTTTATGAAAAATATTTTTTTATACTTTTCATGAAAAAGATACTTCTTTAGAAGTACTTCATTCTTATAAAAAAGTATATTTTTATACTTTTTTTGAAAAAATTCTATTTTTTATGAAAAATACGTTTTTATATTAGAAAAGTATTTATACTTGTTATGAAAAAAGCATTCTTTTATACTTTTTAGGAAAAAATCACTTTATACTTTTTTTTTAATAAAATATTTTATATTTTTTATATTTTTAATGAAAAAATCCTTTTTTTTTACTTTTTATGAAAAAGCTGTTTTTTATACTTTTTATACTTTTTTATACTTTTTATGTAAAAAAGGCCTCCTTATACTATTCATGTAAGAAGTACTTTTTTTATATTTTTATAACAAAGGCATTATTTTATAAGTTTTTTTTTAGTTACTTTTTATGCTTTTTACGAGAAAAAATATACTTTTTTACACTTTTAAGAAAAAATGTACTTTTTTAAGCCTTTCATGAAAAAATTACTTTATTTTGTACCTTTTAGGAAAAAGTACCATTTTAATACTTTTTATGAAAGAACAATTTTTTGTACTTGTTACGAAAAAAAAAAAAAAATGTTTTTCTAATTTTTATGAAAACAGTAAAAGTTTTTTATACTTTTTGTGCAGTTATTTTATTTTTTATGAAATACGTATTTTTAATACTTTTTATTAAAGAAGTACTTTTTTATACTTTTTATATAAGAAATACTTTTTTATACATGAAGTTATTTTATTATTTGTGAAAGAAGTACTTTTAATATTTTTTATTAAAGAAGTACTTTTTTATACTCTTTGTAAAAGAAATACTTTTTATACGTTTTACACAAAAAGTACTTTTTTATATATTTTATGAAAAACGTATTTTTTATACCTTCTATAAAAAAATAATTTTTACGCCTTTTATGAAAAAGTACTTTTCTGTACTCTTTAAGAAAGAAGGTACTTTTTTCAAAGTAAATTTTTATACTTTTTTCAAAAACAATATTTTTTTTTATATTTTTTATGAAAAAGGGAAATTTTTTATACTTTTTACGAAAAAATTACTTTTTTATGGAAACTAATTTATTATAACTGAAAAGAAATCAGAATTGATTTAAAACTGCAACATTTTTCATTAAAATCATATTAAGTTAAACAATAAAATAAAATAAAATTAAATTTTTTGAAAATCCTAATATTTTAATTTATTTGAAAATAACAAACTTATTCACAAAGTGTGTTACTTTTTAAAAAATTTAATTTTTTTTCATATAATACTTTAACAAATAAAACAATAGCGAAGTTGTGAATTGGGTAATTGTTTGTTTCTTTCGAAATTAAAATAAGAACTATTGTATTAAAAATATTAGTTATGCTTATTGAGAATTAATTCTAAAAATAGTTAAATATTTGTTAATAATATTTTATAACTTTAGGTTTGAATCTTGGATTTTAAGCTGCTCTTTATTTTCTTTATATATAAAGTAAACATTAATTTAACTGTGCATATAACCTCCATTAAATATATTTTCTATATAAAGTAGTTCAAATGTATCTATTATTGAATACTTTTTAGTAAAAAGAAATAAACAGTTAATAGTTTTTTAAAAATATGATGAAAATATTATAAATAAACTTCTTTGAATTTTAAGAAATATTCTTTAGGGTGTTTCTTCTTAAAAACGAAAAAAAAAAATAAAAAATAAAAAATAAATACTCGTAAAATACAAAATATTGAAAAGTATCTAAATAACTCTTTAGAATTTTTGTTGCTCTTCTTATTTTTATATTATTCTTTCTTTTATTTTTGCTATATTTGTATGATACTTTTTTCTTTTAGTATGATTTGTTATTTTCAGTTTTCTTTGTTGCATTTAAATGTATACTCACAAATACAATATACATGTGTGTGTGTGTGTGTGTTTGTGTATATATAAAAGCTTTATTTAGTATTGTTGTTGTGTAAATCTGTGCATATGTGTAAAAAGAAAATTGCATTTCATATGCTTTTGAAAGCATAAAGGAGAGAGAGAGAGAGAGAAAGGATAAACACACTACATGTACGTTTATTTATGCTACAACATTTATGTATATTTATGTATACAGTTATGAACTTATTGCATACTCTTTCTCTTCAATTTTTACTCGTTATAATATTAGTTTATATGTGTGTTTTACTTGTTTTCTATGAAGAAGAAAATAATAACAGATTTTTTGTTATTTTTTTTATTTATTTTTTAATTTGTAAGGAAAAAACGAAGCTTTATATAGCTTGCGGCTAATGGCATGTTCATTAACTATTTATGCGTAGTTGGTAAAATTTATATATGTGTGTATATGTGTACACAAATACACAACAACAGACTTATTATGTAACTTAGTATATAATTTGCTAGAGTAATGTAGAGTTCTACCTTTCATATCAACTGAACTAGGAATTTAACTAGAACTGAATTAAAAATGAATTAGAACTGAACTAGAACTGAAGTAAAACTTTCTACTTTATTATTTTATTTACTTAAAAGTTTTGAAAAATTCACAAAGTTTTCTTAAGCCTAAACCCGCGAAGCTATTTGGTTTACATGAAGGATATTTTAAAATGGAAACAATTATAATAAATAAATTTCTTCTTTACGAATTAATATAAAATTACTTAATAAATGTTTTCTTTTTATGCATATATATGTTTATGGATATACATTTTAAATCAATAAAATATGAATAAAAGGAAAACATTAATTAAATAATTTGTTGAGTATGATTGGTAGTATGATACTTATGTTGTTCTTTCCATAGTTGTTTCTCCCTGATACCTTCCGTCAGCTAGACGTCTTGTATTGTATTGGCGTTAAGAATTTCGGGTCGTTATGAAATTAATTTATAAGAGTGATATTATGTATACTTTTGACGGTAAAGACCTATAGCTAAGCCTGTTATTTGCACGTTTCTATTTGTGTTTGTGTGAGTGTTGTTTACGTATGCATTGTTAACATGTGTGTTGTTTTCGAGTATGTTTTTATTCTCGTTAGTATTGTTGTTGACGTGTGTACTGTTGTTGACGTGAGTGTTGTTGTTGACGTGTGTGTTGTTGTTGACGTGTGGGTTGTTGTTAATGTGTGGGTTGTTGTTAACGTATGTGTGTTGTTGCTAAAGTGAGTGTTGTTGTTAAAGCGGTTGATGTTGTTAAAGCGTGTGTTGTTGTCGAGTTGTTATTAACGTGAGTGATGTTGTTGATGTCTGTATTGATTTTTACGTGTGCATGTTAACGTAAGAATAGTTGCAGTTTAAGTGTGTGTTGTTGTTGTTGATGTGTGTGTTGTTGTTAAAATGTGTGTTGTTGTTGAGATGTTATTAACGTGAACGATGCTATTGGTGTCTATATTGATTTTAACATGTGTATTGATGTTAACGTAAGAATAATTGCAGTTTAAGTGTGTGTTGTTGACATGAGTGTAGTTGTTGATGTGTGTGTTGTTGTTAAAATGTGTATTGTTGCTGAGTTGTTATTCACGTGAGTGATGTTGTTGATGTGTGTATTGATATTAAGGTGTGTATTGGTGTTAACGTGAGAGTAGTTGCTGTTTACGTGTGTTGTTGTTGTTGACGTGAGTTTTGTTGCTGACGTGTGTGTTATTCTTATTAACGTTTAAGTGGTTATTCAGTGTGTGTAGTTATTCACGTGAATGTTTTTGTTGATGTGAGTGTTGTTGCTGACGTGTGCATTGTTATTGACGTGTGTGTTGTTGTTGACGTGTGTGTTGTTGTTGACGTATGTAACTGAAATAGAACTGGAATGGAAATGAACTAGAATTGAAGTAGAATGAACTAAAACTGACTAGAACTGAACTAAAACTGACTAGAACTGAACTAAAACTGGATTAGCACTGAACTAGAACTAAAGTAAAACTGAACTAGAAATGATCTAGATATGAACTGAAAAAGAAGTAGAACTGAATTAAAACTGAACTAGAACTGAACTGAACTTTAGTTTTTAGAGCTTTTTACATGTGACCATTCACCTCTAATTTTCAAATTTTATTTCCTTAACTTTAATGCATTTTGTTTACAAATCTGTCTGCTTGCGATAAGTAAAGGTTTTGTAGAAGAGATGAATGTAAAGGAAAGCAATGTAACAATGTCTGAAGATATTTTCTTGTTAATATTGGACTTTAATTATATCAAAGCACAACTTTTACAAGCTGCTATTAACATATTTAAATATATATTAGACAAAACATAAAAAATTGCAATAATTAGCATTACAAATATTTTGTAATCATAAAATCTTTAATTATTTTCTTATCGCTATAATAATAATATTTTATAAAACATATTGCTATAATAAATATAAATGTCTACACAATTTAAGCTTATACATACATACATATATAGATACACACATACATACATAAATATACATACATACTTACAAACTAATAAATAAATCTGATAGAAGAAAAGCAACATAATATAATAAAGAAATTTCAGGACATTTAAACTAACACTTTATCTTATTCTCCTCCCTCTCTTTCTCACTCCCCTTCAAACAATTTTTTTGTAAATCTAATCTCATTTTAACACGCCATTATATGTGTTTTTCTTATATATACAAATTTATAGCATATTTTCAGGCATTAAACTAGAAAACTACAAGTAAAACATAAAATTTTAAAACCACCTTCTTTAACTTTCTTTCCCTCTTTGATTTTATTTTATTTCAAATCTGTAAAGTTTTCTTTTATTTATTTTATGACTTGTTTTTGTTTCCTCCCCCAAATAGGGTGTGGAGTTCAGTTTTTATGGTCCCTAGGGGAGAAAGAAAAAGTTCAATTTGCTAGGGCATATTTATTTCTGTGAAAGTAATTTAGTTTATTACTATTAAAAAATTATGCCTATAACAATTATTAATAACAACAACCACAACAAAAACCCATAAAATCAACACTATTATTTTTATGTTTTGCTTTGTTCTATTTTCTATATCCATTTTTGTATAAACAATGTATAGTAAAAAGGACTTTTGTAGTTGTGGTTATGTGTGAGTGTTTGTTATGTGTTAAGTAATAAATGTGTGAAGGTGTTGATAATTGTGGCAATAGTTGTGATAATATAAATATAATTTTCGAATAAAAAACAATCTTGCTGAAAGAAATATTATTAATGTGAGATCTAGAAAACAAAGAGTAATAAGAAGGAAAAATATAATTTTCATAATTAGTAAAAGTTTTATTAAATTATTTTTTTAATAATAATTTTAAAAAATCTTTTAAAACTAAAATTTAAATTGAGTTATATTGCAATTTTAATTTATTTAAATGCTACTCATTTACTATAATTTATAATTAATTTTATATAAATTATATTTTAATAATATCAATAATTAGCTTATTTTACATTTAAACACATCAAATACTCATAAACTATTTTTATTTCATGTGAGTTTTTATTTTTTTTAACACATTTTGTTTCTTTTTTTGAAATTAAATTGTTAACAATTATTATTACAATAATTATTGTTGTTATTGCATAGCTATAGTTAAATGTTTAAGACTTTTTTTTAAATTCTCTATTATATAAACAATTATGCAAATAATTGTTATAAACCTATAAACATTACATATTTTTTCTAGCAATTTTTATTTTTATCATTTATATTGTTTAATCGTTAGTTTTATTATCGTTAAGCTATCATTTTCATTATCATTTCTATAATAATTATTATTATAAATTTAGTTTTTTTACATTTTTTTCTGCTATATATAACATTTTAATTCTATACATATACATACAACAAAAATATGTTATATTAAAATAATAGTAGGAAATGATAATAGTTATTTCAGTATAATAGTATTAACTTGTTTTTGTGTCAAGTTATGAAAGTTTTAGTATTTACAAGATTTTAATTAATTTTTAATTAGTAATTGTTTTTTTTTTGTTTTGATTATTTAAAGTTGTATAAAAATAATATTTTTTTTTTACAAAACATTGCACATTGGGGTAGCCTTGAACAAAACTTGGCATTACCTAAAATAACAAGTTTTAGTATGAGTATTGTTACGATTCTTTTATTAATGATTGTATCATTTCTTGTAATTTAGTTTTTGTTTTTTTAAATAGTACAAAAACACAGTTTTTTTTATGTATTTTATTTTTCAACATAATCTCCTTTTAACTCAATACACTTAGTCCAACGTTTCTCCAGTTTTTGTATCCCTTCAAAAAAAAAAAAAAAAAAAAGATTTTTCGAGGTCCTCAAAATAGGCATTTTCTGGTCAATAATTTCATCATTGGAGCTGAATCTCTTTCCACCGGGCCATTTCTTTAGGTTTAGAAATAGGAAATAGTCACTAGGGGCTAAATCTGGAGAATATGGCGGATGAGGTACCAATTCGTATCCCAATTCAGTTGATGAAAAAGAACTTTTTTGCTTGACCATAAATCCTCATTAAATCGGTCTAATAAGTTGGCTAATATTCGCTGTTTATTGTTTTTCCCTTTTGAAGGTAATTGATGTGGATTATCGCGCGTGCATCCCAAAAAACTGTTGCCATCACCTTATTGGCCGATAAACTTACCTCGACCTTCTTCGGAGCAAGTTCACCCGTAGAAACCCATTATATAGACTGCTGCTTGGTCTCCTGGGTACCATAATGGATCCATGTTTCATCCATAGTTTCAAAATGCCGCAAAAACTCATTTCGATTGTGGTTAAGCAAATCCAAACAATCCTTTGAAGTTGTCACACGTTTACATTTATGGTCAATTGAGAATAAACGCGGCACCCATCTTGCAGACAACTTTCTTAAACCTAGCTGATCATTTAAAATCGAAACCACACTGCCATATGAAATGCCTATGGCATCAAAAATTTCAGGCACTTTTACTCTTCGGTCGGCCAACACCATATTGTGGATTTTTTCGACATTTTCGGGTGTACTGACCTCAATTGGCCGTCCAGAATGTTCAGCGCCATTTGTACTTGTGCGACCACAACGAATGTCAGTAAAGCACTTTTTTACCATTTAAATCGATGGTGCAGAGTCCCCATAGTATTTACCGAGCATTTCTTTGATTTGATTGACGGTTTTTTTTTTCGCAAAAAATAATGTTTAATGAGCACTCGAAATTCACTTTTTCCAATTTTAGAAAAATACACGAGGTTGTATGTTTTGAACAGCTTTTAAATGCAAAGTAAATGACAATACTTGTTCAAAATTTTGCAGTAGTCAAATGATGGGAATAATGTTGCATTTTATATAACTACGAGAGAAGTTCGAAAAGTCACGGAGTTATTGATCTGCTCTCGTAATTCCGGTTTTCGAAGAAGATTGCAAACTGATGTAGTATATAAGGATTTTAGCAAAGCCTTTGGCAAAGTTAACCACGATGCAATTGGATTCTGTGGTAACTTCCTTAAATGGATTTATTCCTATCTGAAGAATCGTAAACATTACGTAATTTTCAACAGCAAAATGTATAACTTTGTGAACGTTACTACCGGTGTACCATAAGTCAGTTATCTTGGTCCACAATTATTTCTAAGTTTTTTTAAAAATGATCTTATTAAATCCATTTCCTTCCATTGCAAGATTCTAATGCATGCAGATGATGTAAAGCTATTTCTAACTTTATCAAATGAAGTAGACGTACTAAATCTACAATCCGATATATCCAGTTTTAATAATAGGTGCAACATTAACTTAATGGAACTGAATCTTAAGAAATGTCATTACATGTCTTTCTATAGATATTCACCAATTTGCAATGATTACTTTATTGGTGATACAAAATTGAACTCGGTTGATTCCTTCATTGATTTAGAAGTAAATTTTGATAAAAAAAAAAAAAACTCAAAAACAATAATTATATAATAATGACTATGAATAACCTCCAACAATGCGTACTTTAGGGGCAAAATTCAAAAAATTCTATTTTTGGGATTTTCGCCGCTTTTATGGGAGTTGTGGCATTTTTATAAAAAAAACTGATTTTTTTTTAATCTTTATAATTTTAGATGACAAAATCAATCGTCATCGAAAATTTCGTTAGCATATCTTAACTAATAAAGATTATGTTACAGATAAAATATTTAAAGTTTCTTCAAGAACCAATTTTTTTTATTAACAATTTACTTTAATTCCAAAAATCATAAAAAGTATGGACCCTATTCCAAATACAAATTGTTTATGTAAATCCAACCAACAGATTTTAAGTTACAGATTTATTTCCAAAAAAAAAAAAAACAAAAATTCGATTCGGCTCACTGTGTGATGTACATAACTATGTGCAAAGTGAATAATATTGTAGGTTTTATGATGTGAATTGAATGGTTTTTTCTTATTCTTCATCTTGTGTTATTTTCTTTGTTCTTCTGTTTATATAATCTGTTCTGTTTTTGTAATTATATAACGTCAACGTTATGAAAAATTAAAAGGAAACAAAAATATACCACTGAAAAAAGTACTTTATTAATTTTGCATTTTTAAATAATTTGTAGCATTTTTTAGCTTTATTCATTCATTATCTAAATATTTGGTCGGTTGTGAACACCGAATGGAACATTTATATATATTGTATTAAACTAGTTGCTATTGCAACCCAAAAAATGGTTTAAAATATCCTGAAGGAACCAATTTTTTTTTATTAGCATCACTAATATTTATCTTTGAAATTAGAAATTATCTTTTATGTGTTTGCCGAATTTGTTGAATTTATTTTACAAATTTACAAATTGATTAAGTTGACTGATACCACAATTCACTAAAGTTAAGTTTTTACTATCATTAAAAAAGAAACTTTGTTTTATTTATAAATATCCAATATTTTTCATTGTAACCGTTTTCCAATGAGGAAAAGCAATAACACCAACTTCTATTTATGTTGTTTTAATAGTAAAAGCGTTAATCGATTTTAGAAACTTACATACACAGAAAAAATTATTACCATATATTTTTTAATTAACACAGTTGTTTCATTTTTCATCTAGATTTATTAAATATATTCAAGTAAATATAAAATAAAAATAAAATTTAAGTAAAATTTTATTTATTACTTAAATTTTTAATTCATTCAATTATCTATTTAACTGATTTGAAAAATTTTTTAATTGAAATTTTTGAATTGGATATAAACATTTTGGTGAAAATGTTTACATCATTAATTCATTCAATTAAAAAAGTTTTCGATTGCATGAATTATTGACTAATATATTTGGTGAATTTTTTTCAGTGTAGTCTTTCATTATGGATTTTTATAAAGTGTTTTACTAAATTTAGGTGTTTAGTTTTAATCACTGGTTGTGAGTAGCCAATAACTAAAAACTCCTTTTAGAAAATCGTTTATGAGCTTCTATTTTAAATTATAATATCATACTTTAGAAGCTTAAATTTTAGTCCTTTATATAGTTTTTCTTAAGACTAAAACGTGGTCCTTTAAAGTGCTCTCTATAAACTTTAATTCGTGATCTTTTCGTAGCTTAATTTGATACTCATTAGTTGGTCACATTTTATTTTATTTTATTTTATTTTATTCTTAAAGTATCTGAATTTGAATAAATTCCCTAGCAAAAATGTCATGTAATATGCTTAAAAATGTTGTGTGTGATTTTTGTTTGGTTTTGTTCGAAAAAAAAAACTTTTGCATCAAAAATGCCTACAATATGTTAAACTCAAAAACACACAAAACCACAAACATTTATAAAAAGTTTTGAATTTATATACTCACACATACTGATTTACATATATAAGTATATTAGAGTGTCCCGTAAAAAAAATTTGCAGGAAGACTTAAACGATGAATATTAATGAGCTGAATATGGAAAAAAAAATATATTTTAAAAATTAAAAGTCACGAGTCTTAAACATTTTGTCCAAAAAAAGTTTCGGGTCTTCCTACATCGAAATCTTAAAAAAGCATTTCCTCGGGACACTCTAATATAAATATTTATAATATTTGCTATAAATATAAATAGTCATACAAATAAATTCTTATAATATGTTCAGAGTAAGGTAGGTATACGAAATTATGGGTATATTTTCATCAAAAGGATTTCAAGTTTCATTTGTTATAACTTTTTTTATACCCTAGCGTAGGTGGTTAGGCTATTATGAGTTTTTGCTAATGTTTATAACGGATAGGAAAAGGTTATCCAACACCCACCTTAAAGTATACCAATTGACTCAGAATCACTTTTTAAATCGATATAACGATGTCTGTCCTTCCGTCCGTCTGGCTGGACGGCTGTCCATGTAAGGCTTGTGCATGAAGTACAGGTCGCAATTTTGAAGATAATTTGGCACGTATGACTTTCATGACACAGGAACGAAGCCTTTTGAAATTGGTTAGATCGGTTCGTTATTTTGCCTAGCCCCCATACAAATGTCCTCCCGAAATAAGGGTCTAACGATCATAGCAATATAGCAATGTTTTAATGAAATTTGATGTAAGGAAGTTTTGTATAAGAATCAATATCAATAATTTACCATAGCTCCCATATAAGCCCCTCTTCCGAAAATCACTCTAACTTGCATAAATCCCATACGAATGTTAGTATCAAGTTAATATTCAACACAAATAAGTTTTTTGTAAGTAGAAATAACATTGCCAAATTTTATGAGAATCGGTCCATAATTTACCATAGCTCCCATACAAACCCACTTCCAGGAATCGGCCTAAAGTGCATAAAATCATCTAGATGTTAGTATCAATGCATTATTCTGTATTTGTATATTTTGTTTTACATTTTACATTACAAGTGTAATATAATTCCTATTTCTGAATTTTTATACTCATACAGAATGGTGTAGAGTAATCATATAGTCGTTCTTGGCCGACTATATCTTTCTTTCTCGTTTTTTTTTGAGTTAATCATTTAAAACATTCCGTAGTCTGGGATACTCAATACGAAGTTTATATATAGAGAATTAAATCGGTTCAGAAACGATTTCTCTTATTTTATCTTCGTGATCTTCCATGGAATCTTAATATTAATTTACCATTATATGAAAATCGATTACAGCTTATTGATCTTCCTACTCCTGAAAGGAAGAAAAAATATATGAATATTTCATTTGTTATTAATTTAGAAAACGTTCGAATTAATTTCGAGTTCCTGCTTCATAGGATCGAATTCGTAATCCCAAATTTTCCAACTAGAAATTATACTCTTTTAAAAATCATATATTTTCGAATCAATTATGCCAACTTTGATCCCATGAGACACATATGCAATAAACAGTTTTTATCTCTACATTAATTTCTCAGTAAATCCAATCCGGTTTGAGAGGAGTATTTTTAACTTAGATAAATATTAAGACTTTATTATTGAATGATTATGAAAAACATTTTATTGTAAAGAGCTTTAAGAGCTTTAAGAATAATACGTATGCTAAACTGTAAGAAATTTTGAATTTCATTGGCAATTAAATAAAATTCTTTCGTATACATACTTTATATAAATATTTATAAATGTAAATATTTAGATACTTTTGGCCATTAGATTTAGGGGGAGGGAATTTTGTAGTCTTATGTCAGAGGGAATAGAATTTTGTTAATTAAAACACTCAATTACACTTTTTCTTAATTACTTTTTTACTCTATGTGTTGTTGTTGTTGTTGTTGCTGCTGATTGTTTGTAGATAAAAATGTTTTACGACATTTTGCTTTTTGTCAAAGGAAAAAAGGTATTTGGTAGGGGGGAAAAAAATGTAAAAAAGTAAGTAAATTTTTTTATGATAATTAAAGGTAAACAAATTGTAGTTGTACTTAAAATTATTTAAACTCTTATTTAGTAATTATTTTTAATAATTTTTTTTTATATTTTATTAAATTAAATGTGTTTCCCTTTTTTTAAGTTTGAGGTGTTTTTTTTACTTTAACAACAAATCCCCACATTTTTATTATTTCTCTAGCGACAATTTTAGTTTTATTTATCTATTTTATATAATTTTTTTTTTATTTTTTCTTGCTGTTTAGCTTGAAATTTTTATTTCCGTTTACGGAAATTACAATACAGATTATCCTTTATTTGTTTATATTTTTTATTATGCTGGTATATTTTGTTTTTGTAAAAAATATAATTTTTTATTGTTTTTATTCATGAACAAATTTGTTAGAAAAACTTAGTTGTTTTATAATAAAAATATTTTATTTTTTGTTATATTGTTTCCTATTTTTCGTTTATTTTGTTGGCTAAAATAAATTTAGATTTAATAGCAGGAGATAAAAGCAAATTTAAGTAATTGCAGGGATTAAATATTTTTATATATTTGAAAATTTAAATAAAAAAAAAAAACATTTGTTAAGGGAATTAAATAACTTTTGAGAGAATGACAAAAACAGTTAAATATAAATTTGTTTTATAAACAAGAAATAATAAAAAACAAGGTATAAAATTCGTCATAAAAATTTAATATCAATTTAAGTCACTTAAAAGAAATATTTTGAACCAATTGTTTTACTTCTTTACTTTAAATCAATCTTTAGCCATTGTTTCCAGTCTTATAATTTTCTACACAAACTCTGAAAAAGATCCCTTTACTTAATCATTTAAGTTATATATATTTTGGAATAAAGCATTAAATTCAATTTGCTTAATAAACAAGAAATACGGACAAAAGGAGAAATCAATTGTTTTATTTAAAAATCAACATTTAGAAATTGTTTCCAATTCTCTAAGCTATCAGTATAAACTCTGAAAATTTCCCCTTACTTAATCATTTAATCATTGTTATCTCTTTATAGTATTTTAGCACAATCAAATGAAAAAAGAAAAAAAAAATAAATAAATAAAAGAAAATTGTATTTATAAATAAATAAGAAAAATTGCAATGCAATTTAAAACCACAAAGACAAAAACCAAGCAAGACATCTTTTATTATTATCAGCATCATTTTATAAAGGAAACGGAAATGAATGTCTTTCTTGTGTACTTTTTTAAAACACAACACACAAAAAAGACAACAAAATATTTAGTTTAAAGACATCGAAAATATAATAGAAAATAAAACCAGAAATATATTAAAAGAAAGCTTTGACATCTTAAAAAAAGTGCATATGTAGTAAATACAGTGCCAACTCGATTTGCGCGACTAAATAAAAACCAGACCTGTCGCGAAAATTTAATTTTCGCCATAACAGTACCCAAAATTGTATTGAAAAATTGTATGTAATTTTTAAAATTAGTATTGTTTTTATTGATGTACATATTTGCTAATTCCATTTGCTCCTCATTACTTTCCACATGAAATTATTCTTGAATCCAGTTGTTTATGTCAGCATTCATGAAAAGATGTTCCGTAGCAATTTGAGCAATTTGAGTGTACCAATAGTTGAAAGATCTTCGTTTTCTTTCTGAATTATATTTTGTAAAATATTTTTCCTTTTTACAATCCACTCACTACCGAATTCGAGCAAGGCATTCCAGGATTTTCGGATATCGGACACTGATATTTTATCCTAGTACGTAGCTTGAATCTGAATTACATTTTTGAGATTTAAGTTTTTTAGTTTGTGCTCCAAATTCGTTCCCCTCTCGCCAAGCAAGTGAGTTAGCAGTTTTTTTCATAATTTAATTTCACCAAGTTGGTAACGTTTTGATCTAACGGTTGAATTAGAGCAGTGCAATTGGGTGGTAGATTCATTGCTATAATTAAATCGTCATCACTTTTTAGTTCCTCAAGTGGGTGATACGTCGCATTATCTAAAAGCAAAACTGTTTTCTGCGGTAGACCTTTTGAAGCCATAAATTCTCGAACCTAAAAAATTTTTATTTATGAACAATTTACTTTTACTAATTGGTGAAAATTAACTTAGGTGGGGAAGAAATTCGTGATGGAACCAGTTCTTGAATATAAATGATGTCACCCAGGCGTTATTACAAGAGCTGTAGTATATTACAGGAGTATTGAAAAAGCATTTAAAGTCTCGTGGTTTTTTCGATTTTCTAACAACCAAAAAAGTTATTCGCTCTTTACATATTTTTCTCTCCCGTAATTTAAAAAATTTCTTGCTTTATAATGTGGTAACCCGAAAACCTAAGTAACTTTTAATTCATGCAAATTGAATTTATGGAATATCGAAAAGACATAGCGTAGGTGATAGGCTTTCTTGAGGACATCATATATCAGATTTAAAAATTTTGCAATACACCATCAAAATTTCGAGTTATGCGGAAAGAACAGCTTTTGGGTAGGTTCTTGTATAAATGTATTTTCAATTCTATTATTTTTAGTTTATTTATAGTATATTATATTATAGTATAGTATAGTATAGTATAGTATAGTATAGTATAGTATAGTATAGTATAGTATAGTATAGTATAGTATAGTATAGTATAGTATAGTATAGTATAGTATAGTATAGTATAGTATAGTATAATATAGTATAATATAGTATAGTATAATATAGTATAGTATAATATAGTATAGTATAATATAGTATAGTATAATATAGTATAGTATAATATAGTATAGTATAATATAGTATAGTATAGTATAGTATAGTATAGTATAGTATAGTATAGTATAGTATAGTATAGTATAGTATAGTATAGTATAGTATAGTATAGTATAGTATAGTATAATATAGTATAGTATAATATAGTATAGTATAATATAGTATAGTATAATATAGTATAGTATAATATAGTATAGTATAATATAGTATAGTATAATATAGTATAGTATAATATAGTACAGTATAATATAGTATAGTATAATATAGTATAGTATAATATAGTATAGTATAATATAGTATAGTATACTAGTATAATATAGTATAGTATACTAGTATAATATAGTATAGTATACTAGTATAATATAGTATAGTATAATATAGTATAGTATAGTATAGTATAGTATATTATAGTATAGTATAGTATAGTATAGTATAGTATAGTATAGTATAGTATAGTATAGTATAGTATAGTATAGTATAGTATAGTATAGTATAGTATAGTATAGTATAGTATAGTATAGTATAGTATAGTATAGTATAGTATAGTATAGTATAGTATAGTATAGTATAGTATAGTATAGTATAGTATAGTAAAGTATAGTATAGTATAATATAGTATAGTATAGTATAGTATAGTATAGTATAGTATAGTATAGTATAGTATAGTATAGTATAATATAGTATAGTATAATATAGTATAGTATAATATAGTATAGTATAATATAGTATAGTATAATATAGTATAGTATAATATAGTATAGTATAATATAGTATAGTATAATATAGTATATAATATAGTATAATATAGTATATAATATAATATAGTATAGTATAGTATAGTATAGTATAGTATAGTATAGTATAGTATAGTATAGTATAGTATAGTATAGTATAGTATAGTATAGTATAGTATAGTATAGTATAGTATAGTATAGTATAGTATAGTATAGTATAGTATAGTATAGTATAGTATAGTATGGTATGGTATGGTATGGTATGTTATAGTATATTATATTTTATAACTAATAATAAAAGTGAACGTAAGATTACCGGTATAGAAAAAAGTTACCGCTATACCACTATCCATTTAAAGAGCGGAAATCTCTCTTGATACCGTAAAATATTTGGGAATTGTATTCAACAAAAAAATTGATCTTCGGGCATCATATTTAGCAATCATGTGAAAAAGCTGTAAAATATGGGAGAGCTTTATTTCTTCTACTTAATATAAGATCAACACTAAATTGTAAGAATAATATCTTACTTTATAAGATGCGTATAAGACCAATTATGAAATATGGATACCTAATCTGGTCAAAAAATGTGCTAAAATATGTATCAAAAAAACTGCAAGTAATTCAAAACAAAAATTTAAAAATTATTTTCAAGTTACCTAACAATAGATTGAAGATAGAAATAGAACTTCAAATTCTGATATAATAAGAAATTTGTAATATTAATATCTTCATTAACTTCAGTAATGAAACTTTCCATACATTTTTAATTTAGCTTCAAAAAGTAAAAGCTTAGAAAAAATATAAAAAATATTTCGTTTTAAAATATATGAAGAATTGTTTAATAAAGTTTAGAAAATGCTTAATAACTTTTTTAGTTTTTAAGCGATTTTATATAGCGATATCATATTTTATTCTAAACAAAATAGCTTTTCAAACTTTGTAAACGATTATGTATAGTCCTTTAGAAAAGATTCAGAAAAATTTGCATCAAAATCAAAATTACGAAAAATGAGCAGAAAATAAATTTAAAAATGTTGAATAATTCATTAGTTAGTTTGTGTGTATATATAAAGTGGTAATATAGTTAAAAAGCTACGTCCTTTTGCTTTCAAAACAATTTTAAAAATCTTAAATTGACTTAAAATTTATGAAGCTACCAGATCTATAGTTTGCAACTGTACTAAAGACGCAATATCTCTAAAGACGCAATATCTAAAATTAAATGTGTCCTTATTTAAATGCAGTTTAAATAAAAAAATCAATTCAATTATATTTTTCCCAATTCCCATTTTAAACAGAAATATTATGCAAATTTTACAGCGATGACATTTATTTTTAGTTTTTCTTTTTTAATTTAATAAATATGGAAAACATACATACATACATATATACATACATACATATATGCTTATGTTACGAAGTAAAATTATAAATTTCCATCATCAATCATATTTTTAAATATCATAACATGACGACGATGTTGATGACAATGATGTTTTTTGATGATGATAATGATGATGCTCTGATACTTTTTATGCTAGTGGCCATGGTTTTACACAACACATGTATGATGTTGGTTAGACGGACACATTTATGCTGAGGTTGCATTAAATATCAAAAACAAAAAAAAAAGTTGTAAAGTAGATATTTGTAAAGTTTTTATTTTTGGCTTATTGCCTTCAAAATATGCAAAAATGCATATTTTTATATTGTTTGTTATGTATTTTATTTATTTTTTGAAAAAATACGAAGCCAAAACTTTTACGTTAAACAAAACTGAATAAAAGGTAGCAGGGTAGAGCTAGTCAAAATTATGTAGTTTCAATATTTTAAGTCTTTTGAGAAATGTAAAATTTTAGTTATTAACATTTTTTTAAATTTTATTTGTTTACATTATTTACATCAAGTTTACATCATAGAAACAACACAAAATCTAATGCAATTCTTAGTTTCCCGAAAAATGTATGAGAATTATAAAATTATATTAATTTTTTAAATTATATCAGCAATAGGTAAATAATGTAAATTTTCATTTCCAAGACTAAATATTATTGAAATTTTATAAAATTTTAATTTTTTACTTTTTTGATATTAAGTTTAGATTATGTAAACAATACAAAGTCTAATGAAAATTTCAGTTTTACAAAATTTAATGAATAAATTAAATTTTTCAAGAATATAAATTTTTTACATTATGTCAAATATAGCTAAATAATGTAAATTTTTATTTCCAAGACTAAATACCATTAAAATGGTATACAATTTTAATTGTTTACACTTTTAAATCATTTAAGTGCTATAAAGTTAAAAAATTATATTTTTTACATAAATTTTATATTATGTAAACGTTACAAAATCTTGTGCAAATCTCAAAAAAATAATTAATATTATAAAGTTTTAAATAATATATATTTTCTACTTTATTTATATCATAGCAACAAAATATAAATAATTTGAAATAAATACCATAAAAATTTCTTAAAAGTTCTTAAATTTTCATTATTTACATTTTTGTTATCAACATTATATCATATAATCAGTAAAATATGTTGAGGCAAATTGTTTAAAGTTTTTAAAAATAATGAAAATGAGCAAATTTTTAATAATTTGAATTTTTTACATTATCTACGTCGTGTAAACAATAGGTAAATAATGTGAAAACTTAGTTATTTAAATTAGATATTTTTAAAATTGCATACAAATTTTTACAGTTTAATTATTTACATTGTTGACATTATTTAAATACCATTTAAAATATCAAACAATTTGTATTTCACTTTTCAGTTGCAAAAAAATTCATGTAATATTTCGAAAATTATATTACTTGATTTTTTGTACACTATGTAAATAATGTAACATTTCATTAGTATTATTAAATTCCTATTTTTTACATTTCTGGTATCAACATTACACCATGTAATCAATACAATTTGTTATGCAAGTAGTTTTATGTTTTTAAAATTATAAAATTCGTAATAATATGAATTCCTTAAATTATTTACATCATGTAAACAATAGGTAAATAATAGAACACCTTAATTATTTTGGCTAAATATGGTCAGAAATAATTAAACATTTTAATTGTTTACATTGCTAACATTACGTAGATACCATGTAAAATATAAAAAAAATTGTATTCCATTTATTTTACAAAAAGTTAGGTAAATTTAATTTTCATTTCCTAAATTAAATATCATTGAAATGGTGTAAATTTTTGATTGTTTACATTTTTTACATGAAATTTACTTTATGTTTTTAAAAAACTTGGGAAAGTGATAAAATTTTCAAGAATATTATTTTTTACATTATATCAACAATAGGTAAATAATGTTAATTTTCATTTCCAAACTTAAATATCATTGAAATGGTTTATTTTTCTTTCAGTTTTTAAAAAATTAATGAAAATGATAACATTTTCAAGAATATTAATTTTTTTACATTATATCAACAATAGGTAAATAATATAATTTTTATTTTCCAATAAATAATTTTCATTTCCAATAGTCAAGTTTATATTATGTATATTTTACTCCAGGTAAAATATAATATTCAGTGCAAAGAGGTAATTAATATAAATATTCATTTCCAACATTAAATATCATTGAAATGGTAAAAATTTTTAAATGTTTACATTTTTTACATCAAGTATATATTATGTAAGCAGTACAAAATTTTGTGCAAGTCATAGTTTTTGAAAAACTTAGGATGTGATAAAATTTTCAATAATATAATTTTTTACATTATGTCAACAATAGTTTAATAATGTAATTTTTATTTTCCGATAATTAATTTTGGCTTTCAATAGTCAAGTTTATATTATGTAAATACTATAATATTTATTGCAAATTCTTCTCATAAAAATTCTAAACGTCATTTCTTTACGTTATGTCAACAAAAGGTAATTAATGTAAGTATTTAATTCCTAGACTAGATATGAATGAAATGCTTATAGCATTAAAAAAATCGTTTGTTAAAATTTGTTGATTAAATATTGTCAGAAATACGTAAAAATGTATGCATACATTTTAATTATTTAGATTGTTGACACTACATCATGTAAAATTGTATTCCACTTTAAGGTTGCAAAAAAAAAAAAAAAAAAAATCATATCATATTATATTCCTAAACTTTTACAATTTTAATTCTTTACATTATGTAAATATTGTAACATTTCATTTAAAATTCTGAAAATCATAGAACATTTTACTTACTTACATTGTTTACATTACGTTTACTCCAGGTAAAATATAATAATGCAATCCAACTAGTATAATTCGAGATTCGTTTATCAGGTGTTAAAATCCCCCTTATTTTAAATATTTTTCTATAAAAATTTGTAAAAACAAAAACAATTTTTGTGAAAATTTTTCCAAATGAGGTGAATTGTTTTACAAAATTAAAGGGGTAATTTTTTTAAGCTCAAAATATTCAAACATTAGGTAAATTTTTAATTTTTACATGTTATACTTATTACACGTTACATACCTATTGCTTAAACTAATTTTACCCAATTTTTTTATTTTTCTCTATTAAAATTTATTTGGAATTTTTTTTCTCTTTCATCATATTTTTTGGCATGTAAATATGATAAATTGCTTACTAAACAAAAAATAATAATAATAAAAAAAAAAAATATATATGAAATGAACTAGCGAGGGCAAGAAAAAAAATATATGTGTATAAAAAAGCTGGAAAAGTGAAAGAAACTACAAAATATTTTCAAATAAATTGTGGCTTTAAAGAGAAGATTTTATTTTATTAATAAAATACAATTTTAATTATTTTTAAAAACTTTACTGAATTTTTTCATATTAGAAAATTGTTAAAGTATTGAAGCGTTTTGTTTTTGTTGTTTCTAAAATTATAATTAATATGACTACAAACAAATTACTGGTAATCTATATATGTACTTAAGAGAATGAATTTATTTCTAGTTGATCTCAGCAAAAAGATTGTTTACCTTTTAAAGTTTTAATATAATTTTAATTATAAATTCCTTGGAGTTTATGATATCAATTAATTTCCTATTTTTTTTTCTTATTTCATTATTCATTTTATAAGTAAATAAAAAAGAAATAAAAAAATAAAATACCTTAAATGTTCATTTGAATAACCAAAATTTTTTTCCTTTCTTTCCCCTCCAAAAAAATCTCTGTTTTTCATTTAAAACCAATCAATATTTATTCTTATTTAATGCTAAAAACAAAATTTCCATATTCTTGAATTAATTTGCAATTTTCTCCAATAATTTAATTAAAAGAATATTTTTCTTTAGAAATTCTTGCGCCTTTACAACAACTGTCATGGTGAAAAGACCTTTATCCAGGCAAAGCAAAAATCTTTGAATAATATTTTAAATTTATGGCCTTTTCATCAAGATTCTTTTTTAAACTAAAGAAATAAAATAAAATATATTTGAATAATAACATAAATACTTTGATAAGTTTAAAAACCTCACCATCTATAATAATGCCATGGGGTGGTAGAGAGGAGAAAATCTTAAGTTTTTATTACATTTAATAAAAAGCCACCATCTTTTCATTTATTACCCGCAAATGAGCATTCAATTTATATTTCAATTCATCTCAGGCTCATCATTTTAAAAATAAAGGAAAATCTGAATGATGAGTGGAATAGCAGGAAAAAAGCAAAGGATAAAAGTTGTTTATCAACCAATTTTTTGTTGGTATTGGTAAGTCTTTAATAGTGTGTATCTGTGAGCTAGAATATTGTTGTTTTAATGTGGCTGTAAATAACAGAGCAAAAATATTTTCAACTCCTTAAAATTTATTTGGTTATAATAATTTTGTAAACAGGCTATAATGGGCAATAGTGATTCATATATTTTGTTTTTGTAAAAATATTGTCTTCTTTGATTTTGATTTAAAATTTTTTTAGCAGATTTTTAAACTCAATCGTCCTAAGACATTGATAAATATCTTATCAGAATTTTATTTATTTCGGTTTAGAATTTTGGCTATGAGAATGTTTTCTTCAGACTATATTCAGTTCAGTTATATATATTTTTCAATTCAAAATTTGCTAACTTTGTTGTAGAGTATTTCCCATTTCCTATACTCCCTTTCTCAATTTATTTTATTATTTACTTGAAATGTTATCAAATATTGTACAATGGACTACTTGAGAAAAGCCACAATATTTGTGTTTGTTCTTGGGAAGAAATATTTATTTTTTTTCTTATTGGTTGGTCTGTATGCTTTTCATTTCTCTGCTCTGTTAACGGTATTTACTTTATGGTCGGACTACTGAAAATTTCTTACAATTCTTCATGAGAAAATGAAAACATGGTCAGGTTTCTGTTGATTTTCCTTTTCATTTTCTTTTGTTTTTATTTATTACAATTTAAATGTTTTGTTATTTGTTTCATATTTATTTCAAATACTTATTTGAATTACAAATTTTATTTAACGCCAACCGCGTAGACGTTCCTTTGAAAAAGGATACAATATGATAATGGCGGCGGCGACTATTATTAGGAAGGAGTGGTAAGTAAGTAGTAGTTCTGGGTTTTTCTGATTAAATATTGTTAAAATGTAATTAAATGGAAACGTTCTTAGAAATTTCTTTTCCAATGACTCTCTGTAGGATTTACGCAATAAAAGAAAATTTCTTAACAGCGTGAGTGAGAGGCTTTATATATGAAAATGAAACACAATTAATAGAAAGATGAATAATTAATAAATTTAATAAAATATGGTAATTAAGTGAATTGATGACCTGTCAGTTACAAGTAATGGAAATTAATAAAATAAAGAATACTTTTATAAAAACACGAACAGTAAAATCTTTTGGAATTTATTTGTATTTAAATTTGTGAAAAAAAGATTAAATTTTTTTAGAAAGATTTTCCAAACGAAAAATACTTTCTTTTTTTTTACAGAAAAATTTTCGTTACGAAAAATGTTCCTTTTTTATTGAGATTTTTTCGTTACGAAAAATATTTTCTTTTCTTGCGAAAAATGCTTCTTTAGAAAATTTTTCGTTACGAAAAATGCTTCTTTACAGAATTTTTCGTTGCGATAAATGCTTCTTTAGAAAGTTTTCCGGTGCGAAAAATGCTTTTTTATATAGTGAATTTTTAAATGCAAAAATGTTTCTTTTTCTATAGAGAATTTTTCGCTGCGAAAAATGCTTCCTTTTCTAAATATAATTTTTCGTTGCGAATAATGCTTCCTTTTATATATTCTTTAGAAAATTTTTCGTTGCGAAAAATACCTCTTTAAAAAATTTTTCGTTACGAAAAACTTCTTTAAAAAAATTTTCGTTACGAAAAATGCTTTAGAAAATTTTTAGTTGTGAAAAATGCTTCTTTAGAGAATTTTTCGTTGCGAAAAATGCTCCTTTAGAAAGCTTTCCGGTGCGAAAAATGCTTTTTTATATAGTGAATTTTTCAATGCGAAAATGTTTCTTTTCCTATAGAGAATTTTTCGTTGCGAAAAATGCTTCTTTTTCTTCTCTTTCTTTGTTATAGAGAATTTTTCGTTGTGAAAAATGCTGCTTTTTCTATAGAGAATTTTTGGTTGCGAAAAATGCTTCTTTTTCTATACAGAATTTTTCGTTGCGAAAAATGCTTCTTTTTCTATACAGAATTTTTCGTTGCGAAAAATGCTTCTTTTTATATAGACAATTTTTCATTGTGAAAATTATTTCTTTTTTTATAGAAAATTTTTCGTTGCGAAAAATTTTTCATTGCGAAAAATCTTTCTTTTTCTATAGAAAATTTTTCGTTGCGCGAAATGTTTCTTTTTCTATAGAAAATTTTTCGTTTCTTTTTCTATATAATGTTTTTTATAAGAAATTTTCCGTTACGAAATATAAAACTATTCGAAACGAAAAATATAATTATATTATAAAATCGAACATTTTTCGAACGAATAAAGGGCTTGTGTATAACGATAGAAAAGTTTGTTTGTTATTAAATTTTTGATTTTATGAGCTCATAAGGGTAGAATTTTTGACAAAGGTTTGTCAAAAATTAAGTAATATATATAAATTTTTGACGTTTAAAAAATATTAGAAAATATTTCAATAACAAAAAATTTACATTTAGTTGTAAGATTTTAAGTTAAATTCCAGTTTTCATTTGACAAAGTAGAATAAAAAATTTTCTCACCATAGAAAATTAATTTTTATGGGACTTCTACTGTTTTACACAAAAAAGAAAATTTTTCGTTACTTACAATTTTTATAAATTTTTTTTAAAGAGAAACACATCAACGATTTCTTTTTTTTAACGTTTTATTATTTGTATATTTTCAACACGCGTTAATTTCATTAATGACTGTATAAATTTTGGTATTCTTCACTTCCGGTTCAATGTTTAAAAAGAATGTCTGTAAGAAATAATAGTACAACTCCGCCTCTTCCGGATAATCCAAATCAAATAGGAAAAATAATTCACACACCAATTGAGCAGCCGAAACTACGGAATCCATAGGAAAACGAACTCCTTCAAAATACACAAATATCTGATCAATATCTCCCGCCAATTCGCCCACTATTAGAACCATGGGAGGAGTGCCGTTACTCAATTGAGTCTCAAGAGCAGATTCTAAAGAAGTCAGAGAGCTACGTATGCATATAAAAGCATTTTGAGAATACTGAATGGAATAACGTTTTTTACGTTTATTGCCCATTTCATCGATGACTACTTTTTGATGGGGCGGAAAAAGTTGATGCATTACCCACAAGATTATGAGATTTTGGGATTCTATGAAAAAGAGGCAAAAAATATTAAAAGCAATTGAGAGAACGAGATTTCTCATTTATCATACCTGGTGTACATTTTTTGTATTGTTGTAAATATTTATAGCCCGCTGAACTGACTGATGTTTTGCTGTATAATAGTCTTTCTAATTTATCTTTATTTTGAAAGAATATTTCAGAGAAATTAGTAGAATAGGGATATTTCCTTCTAAAGTCCATATTAATCTAATTAAAAAATAATAAATTTTATTAGTTCAACTCAAAATATTTTAAAAATTATTAAACTACTTACAAATTCCACTGCATTGTGTTGTTTATATTCTGGCCATTTTTCTAAAATCTGAGACAAGGATTCAATATCCTCTATATGTTTTAAACGTAATTTTTGTGTGTTTTTCCAGAATTGTTGATAATTTTCGGGAGGATGTGATTTTGAGCGCCATTCTTCTATAGTATAATCATCAAATTCATCATTGTCTTCCTCTTCTGTAAAAAAAAAATAATAATAACAAAATTGCTAGCCAATATCCAAGCATCACTCCTTAGATTTCTTACTTATCATTTCCGTTGGCGATGAGGGTGCCGAAGTCATACTATTCTCTAAGGAGGGAGGTGCTGCCGTTAGTTCCTCCGGTGTCATATTAAATTTCTTATAAACTCTTTTCATATTGGCCACTTTATTATAGATACGACCTCGTCTATTTGTGCGATAAAATTCCGCTTTTTCTGTAGGAAATATTTCAACAATTTGTGATTCCAATTGATTGCTCTCCGCCAGTGTCAAACCATATCCAGCTGTATCAATATAACGAGCAATAACATTTATTAAAGCTGTACGATGTTCTTCCCTTAGTATTTTATGTTTTTCGTAATAATTCATAACCATTTGACCACCACTAGTTTCCTCTAGAATTGTGCGTAAATTATAACGTACTGGTATCATAGCCATACAGGGTGGCTTGGCTACATTCATGGGTTTGGGTGAGGGCATTGATGTGGAAGCCGAAAAACTTGGAGCGGTAGTAAAAGTTTGCTTGCTAATGGATGAAAATGGCGATGAATTTGTAGTACTTGGACTAGGCGTGGGTTTATTATGTTCCACAGTTTTACGTGGTGCCGAAGTCATTTGCATAGAAGGAGCCACAGTTAGTTGGGGCACTATAACTGCTGTTGTTCTGAATTCATTTTCATCTGGTTGTTGTTGCACAACTTTTGGTCTATCTTTTATTTCTTTAACAGTTTTGGTTTTATTGTTGTTTATTGAATTTTGGTTTTTAAAAGAAAATAACATATTTTGTTTCCATATTTCCAATTTATGTTCAAATAAGACTTGATCTCCAATGGTTTTGTTTTTGAATAATAAATCGATATGACGGGGTTTTAAGATGGTCAAGACGTTAAGGGTGATTTTTTGTTCTAAAGAAAATAAGAAATAGGGATTCAGTTAATAATATGTATATTAATTAGAATAACAAATTATATTTTAATTTAATTAACTAAAAAACATCTGAAGTTTTCCGCCGGGAATAGAACGGCTATCCCCCATGCTAACTGGTACATTGATTTATAATAATTTATTGAGTTCTTTTCTAATATTAGTGAACGTTTGCATATGAAATTTTAAAAAATTTACGATTTTAGGTGAATATTTTGAATACTTGTAAAATTGAGATCTTTTGTAATAAAATTTTTTGTTCAGAATTTTATTAATTAATTTATTTATTATTTTTTTTTATTTTTTTGAATTTAGCGTCTTTTATTGTTTAGCGATTTTTTGAGTCCTTTGTTTTCAATCATTTTTCAATTTTAATAATTTGGAAATTTTTTTGATTTTTTTTATAAAACTTTTAAGCTTTATTCAAATTTGCGATTTTTAATAATTTTAGTAATTCTTTTCTAATATTAGATTTTTTTGAGAAATTTTAATATTTAAAATAATTTCCTTTTTATATAAAAATTTTATTTTCTTTTAAAATATTTAAAATTAACTTTTTTTTAAGTTTATTTGAACTTTAAAGCTTTGTCCAAATTAGATTTTTTTCATTTTAGCGATTTTTTTCTTATTTATTTTTCATTTGAGTATTTCTCAAATTATTTTTTTTTTACTTTTCCAATTTTATTTTATTTTTTTGATTTTTGGAAATTGTATTTTCTTTTGAATTTTTAAGCTTTCGTTAATTTAGTTTTTGATTTATTTTCGCTTTTTTATATATTATTCCCATTATTTTTTTTAATTACAATTCGTAATGTTTAATAAAGCGGTTTTCTTTTTTAACTCGTTCAAAATAGTGATTATTATTCTTGCGATTTTTTTATTTGTTTTTGCATAATATGCGTTTTTTCTTAAGAAAGTTTTGTATTTTTTTATTTTGGCGTTTATTTTTTAATTGTAGCTAATTTTATCTCTAAAAAGTTGTTTATACCCACCATCAAAAGATATATTGGCTATGTCATTCCGTGTGTAACATATCGAAATAATCGTCTAAGACCCCAATAAGTATACATATATATTCTGGATAGGGTTGCCAGATGGGCTGGTTTTTCCAGCTTTTTTGATGATTGCCCAGTGTGTCTAGTCAAAATGAAATTTGTCCAGCTAATTATATTAATTTTTGAGAAACAAATCAAAATCAATAAAGAAGCTGTAAAACAATAATATTGAAAGTGGATACAAAAAAACAACTAAGTACACAGTATATTGAAAATTGTGTCAAAAAACTTCATTTTAACCAAACGTACGTTTTTAAAATTGCTTACAAAACTCCATCATTAAATTTCAATAATTTCAAAGAGACAAATTTTAAGTTATATATCGTTGGTGCGCTGACGAAAAGTTCTATGTGTATTTAAACTTTTCAAAACTTTTCAGGAGAGCAAAAAAAAAAACATTTTTGCCATACGAAAAAGACCATCAATGAAGCTGTCAGATGATTGATTAAAAAAATTTCAGAAAATTACACAAAGGAGTTTTCGTCAGCGCACCGACGATATATTGTATTTTAAAATATCATAGAAAAGTGAAAAAGTATTTCTTAATAAAAAAAAAACTTTTTAATGTCCAGCTCTTTTCCAAAATCTAGCTTTTTTTTTTATCCCGAATGTCCAGCATTTTATGAATCTGTATCTGGCAACTCCAATTCTGGGTCTTCTCATAGAGCAGTGAATTTGAGAAAAATTTCAATAATTGTAATTTTCCAAGACCCTTGCAAAATAGGAATTTTGCATCGATTTTTTTAAACGTAACATAGAATAATATTTTGCACAACTGTTGCAAAATTGTCAGAGTAGAACCATTTGCAAAATTATCAGAGTTAAATGTTGCAAAGTTGCATCAACTTTTATAATGTGGCCACTCTGTAAAAATGTGCATATAGTACTAAAAAATCAACTCTAAATAGGAAAACATCACTGAAAAATCAAACTAAATGTAAAGCCTTGTTCAGAATGGCGCGAAATTACGAAATTTCATGCCGAAATTACGAATGAAATCTAGAGTGTTCATACTGGCTAGATGACATTTGATGTAATTTCGTGAACAGCTGATACTTATTGTTTACATTTTAAATTGTTGTAGGGGTAAATAAACTGTTTTGAAATGGAAACAAATAAGAAACAATTACTTACTAAATTGGAAATTATTAATGAAAAACTTGCTAATAACAAATTGTTATTTAAACAATTAAAAACTTTTAGTCATGTAAAGGTAAATAGGATACGTTTCATTTTGCAAAAACACTTTAATAATTAATTTTAAGATTTGTGTTTAAATTTAAGAATTGAAATATATAAAACGAAAAATATCAATAAATAAACAGATAAATATGAATTAAATGAATAAAAAATATATTAGAAATGAAATACCACCTTTTTCGGGGTCTTGAAAAAAATTGATTTTATTCTTTTTTGCTTTAACTTTATTTAATTTTTTAAAAAGTGGTTTTTCAAATCAAGTTGAAAACGTGCAAAATTCCTAGGGTTGCAAAATTTTGAAAAAATTAATTGATTCTAACCCCAGGTCTACAACTGAGATTAACGCTGATATAATATGTGATATAAAGCCAGCTGAAGAGAGGAACTATTTTGTTTATATTATGTTAAATCTTAAACAAGGGGTACACGTTTTCTAACAAATTCTATAAGATATCATTATTTTCTATAAGTCACAGACAAAACATATCATTTTTATTTAATAAATGCCGACTTTTTTATTATAATTTTTATAAAAATATTCTGATATGAAAAAACAATCATGAAAAGAAAACAATTTAAAAAAATTATTTTTTTTTTAATTGTTTTGTATATTTTTTTCAAAATTAACATGCACATATACACTTTCGTAAATGTGTATTTTTTTGACAGTTCATCTTACAGAGAAATCTCATCATAATACAACTCATAATACTAACGTTTGAATCTACACGTGAAATGAATCTCTCAGAAAGGAAATTTGACACTCTAAAAGAAAAATCTTACATATTTTGTTACGTGTAGATGGTCTGTAAGTAAAACTAGATAAAATGAAGTATCATTATATGTTAAAAAAATTGTTTAATTTTTTTGCTCTCCATGTAGTGCATCGTCAAAGCCACAGATTTTTTTTTTGCAATTTTTAATGACAGTGGTAAAAACTTAAAATCTAAATTTTTCAAATTGATATTTTTGTGTTTTATTTTATAAATGAAATAATGATTACATTTTAACCAATTTTATTGTAGTAATTTATTACCCCAAAATAGGCTTTAAAATTGTGACTTACAGATTAGCAGGAATTATGGCTTTAAATGCACGAACAGTTGGACGGACAGAACTTTACGCAAAAAAAAAAAAAAAAATTATAAATTCAAAAAGTATTTTTTCGATGTGCAATGACATAATTAGTACAATAAAATTATAAAAAAGAGCTGTACTCTTATCCTGAATTAAGCGTCATTTTTGGCAATGCTACGCCACTGCATGTCAGTCTGATGAAAGCAGGATAGCGCTCAGGGCGGACCACCTATGGCGAAAAAATTTGACTCGAATTGTTTGGTATTGAAAGTGGACAAAATCGGTTCATAAATAAAAAAGTTATGGGTCAAATACTACTATACTTAGTGTACGTCATAACTGCAGTTAATAACTCTCCGCCGATATAACGCATGCACCCCATCGAATTTTGTACAAATAGTTCAAGGGTCGATGGAAACTCGCAGACTAAAAATGGGCGTCATCTCATTCTATATGAGGTGATATTTTAAATTAGAGTGGCACAAAAAGCTTCAGATGGTAGGCATAATAGATTCGGCCAAGCCAAATATATATTATTACTTGTTTTTTTTTTATTAATTTTGGTCTTTTAGTTTTTGGATGATTTTTCTTTTTTAATTTTTAACATAGTTTTTTTTTTATTTTACCGATTTTTTCCCATGTTTTTCTTCGTGAAAAACCTAAATATTTTTTAAATCAATGTTCTGCTAGAAATTTCTCAAATTATTATTTTTCCAAAATTTAGATCCATACTTTTTTTTATACCAAAAATTTTGCGATTGGGCCCAAGCGGAAGGCTTTTTGAATCCTTGGTGTGTACAAAAGCGGCTTCGCTAACATAGTTTTTCCTTTTTAGCCACTTTTTTTTAATAAGAAAACATTTTTCATATTTCTTAATGAAATAACTTGCAAACTATTCAATTACTCTCAAAAATTTGTACATTAATATTTTCAAAATTAAATATATATATATATATATATATATATATATATATATTATGAAATTAGATTTTTTTATCTGCAATTGTTGTTGCTGCTATTTGTTGTTGATTGAACATTTTTGTTACTGTCTATATATATATATATATATATATATATATATATATATATATATATAAATTTTGATGTATTATTTGTTCTATTTATTTTTTCTTAAATATTATAATTACAATACAATAAAACCTTAGTTAATCAAATATTTTTCCTTACCTATAAAATGTTCATATAGATGACCCAAATTCCATTCATTTAGAAGATTTTTCAAATCCAAATCTTCTTCACAGTCTACCATAGAAATATCCATTGTTAAACAAACTATAATAAACAAAATAAAAAAAGAAACACTTTTGATCTCACACATAAGTAATCACAACACACAAATCTATATACATACACACATAAAATATAGCCGATTAATTAAATTCAATTAATCATTTATTAAACAAATTAAATATATCACACACGTTGCTACAACAATGGACTACAATGCTGTGTGTTTGTTTCGTTCAGTTTTTATCTCTTTTTTTTTCATTAATCAACAATTTAATTTAATCAATTGTTAGGGTATGTTTAATACATACATATTTGTAAATAAATGTGTTTGTTTGTTATTGTTTTTGTAGTTTTCTTATTGCTCACAAAAAAATGTGAAGTAAACGATAAAAAAAAAATTACGAAAGCAAAAGAAAACAAAATCAATGAAATATTTAATCACTCTCCAACATTGGAAATAATTGAGTTTTTTTATTTTTTTTATGCTCTGTGTTCTCCAGTATGGTGAGTAAAAATGTTTACTCATATAGAGGTCTCTTTTTGTTATATTGAAATACACACAGTTGGTGTGTGTTTATGTTCATAAGCCGGTTTACTGAAACACACCACAGTATACACACTCAATAATTGTTTGCTTGATTAACAAAACGAAGAAAAATAACGAAAAGAAATAAAAACACAGCACAAACAAACACACAAATTGTCTGTTATACACACAATATTTTTTCATTTTAATTGTATTAATTAAAATAATTGATATTGGATTTTCGTTTGCATTTATAATAAGATTTGTATATTTTTATAGAATATGAGCATAATTTATTTTTGGGGTTTTAATTAAAACATTTAATAAATTTGCAAATTAATTAAAACTTAACAATTTGCGTTTTGTTTTACTTATTTATTGCACTATGCTTCTTTTTCGCAGAACATTTATTTTCACATTTGTCACTTACTTTTTATTATTTTATCTTGTTAAGTTAAATTGTTTAGAATTTAATTAATGTTATTTATTATTCAATTAAGTTTTTTGCAAAATATTTTTCTTCTTCAAACAGCGAACACACGCACGTGTTGCGTTTTTAAGATCTCACCATAAACTGTGGTAATTTTGTAGGTCTGTAAGCAAAGATACCACTTCAAAAGAGAGCGGTGGAAAGAAAAACAATGGTGAGTTGGGGTGGATAGAAAATATATTTGAGTACTTTTGTGAGAGTATATGAACCGGTATATTTAATTATATCTAACACAAAGTGATGAAGAATTTTAATTAAAAGAAAAGGAAGAATAATGAAAGTAAGTGTTGTTAAATAAGTAATTGATTGAAATGACGTTTTTTTTAATGACGCAATATGCGATTTTAATTGAAATAAAAAAATAGAAAATAAAAAAAAAATTGTCATCAAAAATTGATAAATTTTCTATTAGAAAATTATATCGTACGGGGCAAAAAATGTTTTATAAGAAAAATATATCGTCCAGAGCGAAAATTGTCCGTATGAAAATTATGTTGCGAAAATGAACAAAAAATTTTCTATAAGAGAAGCGAAAAGTTTTCTTTTAGAAAATTATATCGTCCGTAGCAAAATACTTTCTCTATAGTTTCTTTAAGAATATTATATCGTTTAAGAGCGTAAAAATTTCTAAGAGAGGAAAATTCTCTAAAGAGAAATTTTTCTAGTTTGAAAGATAGAAATTCTCTATAGGAAAATTATTACGCTCAACTAAATCTCGTAGGTAATATTCCAGCACGAAAAGCTTTCGTATATCTTTAAAAAAATAATAATAAATAAATAAAATAAAAAAAAATCAATAAATAAATAAATAAATTAACGTATATGTTGTTCAAATCAATATAATATTTTTTTCAAATCAACTATATCAACATAACTATAGGTCTTTCAAGCTATCGGGGCATTTTCAAAAGCTAAAAATACCCGAAAAAGTTACCAATCCTGTGAATATTAATTGTATTGATGAAAATAAAATTAAAAATTTTTCGCTCCAGCATTTCTCGAGTGCAAGCTTTTAGTTTAAAAATAATATGACTATGTAACTGGAGAAATAAAACCAAGCACAATTATGTCGTGGTATGTTTCGTAGCTATATCGTCCAATCAGGCGTTGTAGTACCCATATTTATCAATGGCTGTGTTTCGGGAAGATATTTCTTGGTATTTAAGGTATTTTATTTTCAATGATGCAATGCCCCATAATAGGACTCACAGTGAACTGTTCAGAGTAAAAGAATATTATCACTTTTACCTTAAGATGTTTTTGTCAAATATATATCAATGGAAAGCTAAGAGTTTTCCCCCAAAATTAAGCTTTTGGCCGTAGGCAAAGTAATTTAAAATATTAACAAAATGGATCAAGAATAACAACTAAAAATTTGGGTATAAAAATAGGTTTTTCTTACAAATTTTGTAGAGTTTTGCGGTCTTGCAAACAAAAATAAAAAAAAAAATAAATAAATAAAACAAATAATAAAAAAATGATAAAAATTGTATTATTGGATTTTAATTTTTCTTTGAATGTCATCATTATGGTATCAACTTGCATTAAAATACTTAATTTTTCATGACAAATTGTATACTTTTAAAAATATCTATTTTTATATATTTTTCAAATTTATATGAGAAAATTAATATTTTTTTTTTTAATTTTACGAAAATTTTAGTAGGTTTTAGGAAAAAAAAAATTGAATGATACGATTGTTGTAATTTTTTCATATGTATTGAAGTCTTAATCTTTATCTCTATAAAAAAAATAATCGTTACGAGGCATATATTCACTATTTTTTTTATAACACAAAATCAATGCAAATTTATTTGAACAAATCGTAAAGCAGTAAAATTTGGTATAAATGAGATTTTTTACATTCTGATTTTCATTATAATGCAAAATGTGTATATATATCTAAATAAATTTCCACATTTTTGGTTAAAATATACAATCCGTTTAGGGATGGCGGAGTTATAAACAATTTTGTAGAACATCATCAAAAATTTTTACAATTTTCTTTTCCCAAATTTAATATTTTCTATTTCACATACAATAATATATAAAGGTTTCTCTATTGTAAAGTTTTGAGATTGAATAGTCTAGAGGAAGTGTTCTAGACTACAAAGCGTTAAGCCTGAGTTCGTATCCGTTCTGTTTTTCAAAAAATAAATAAATAAAATTTTCAGTATTAAAAAAAATTTTTTTTGACAAGAATTTTTAGATGTGTTTTTTATAAAAGAAAAAAAGTATTATTTATTTAGATTTCAGTTGCGTTTTAAGCTTTTTACATAAGCAAAAAAAAAAAAAATAATAATAAAATAAATAAAATTTTGAACTGTTAAATATATTTTTTTAATTAATTAAAAATGTTTATTTGAAATTTATTAAATAAAAATTACATTTCTATTCATCAGGAGTGAACACATACGAACACTTTAAAACTTGTAGCTTTGAATTCTTACCCCCTAGGCCACAGGGTATTGGGAAATTCTGAATTAAAAAAATGGTTTTACTTTAATTTGTGTAAAAAAAAATAATAATTTTAAAACATTGCTGAATTTTAAATATATTCAACATATAGTGTTGTAAATTGATTTTTATACTCTTCACATATATGAGGAGTGAGTACATATAATTGTTTCTCAAAACAAAATTCTGTCGGTATAGATAGTTCAGATTACAAATCTTCAAGCCGTGGTTCATATCCTCGTAGAATCCATTTGAGTTATATTTTTAATATGGATATATTTTTTGCAAAAACAAAATAATTGGTTTGTTAAATGAATATGAGTAAGTGAGATGTTTTTTCTTAAAAAATGTCACTTAACTATAATTTGGGTTTAGGTTTTTAAATATAGATAATAAGATGACATATCATGTTTGGTAGAATTGTGCCTTAGAGCCCCAAAGTTAAAAATTTTGAAAATTTCAAAATAGCTAATTAAAGTTTAGAATATCTAATTCGAAAAAAAAAAAAAATTATTGATAGAAAACTGAAAAGGAATTTACAACTTTCCCTTCTTTATTCAGTTCTTCAACGCAGATGGTCTGAGCGATCCTCCTAAATCATATGGCCAAGGGCATATGTTACAAATTTCCGATGTCATGATTAACATCAGTTAACAAATATTAAGCATGTTTTTAGATTAAAGCAAACATTTTGATAGGAGATAATTTTGATAATTTCTGAAATATAGATTTCGTGAAGGATATAAAAGATTCATCCCAGCCGAATATAATACTATCACCACATTTTTTACTTTTCAAATATGAGCATATTTTTTTATGAAAACATACGTTTGACAAGTAAATCTTAAAAAATTGTCACTTAGCTTTAATTGTGTTTTAGGTTTTTGAAGTATAGATAATAAGGTAAATCATTATGTTTGGTAGATTTGTGTCTTACAGCCTGGCGATTCTAGCATAATTTTAGGGGGGAGTTTTGAAGAAGTTTACTTTAGTTTTAAGTAAAAGAGAATTATATATTTTTGAAAGACTTGGCAGAAGCTATCAAGTAATTTTCATTTTTACTACTGAAAAGTTCTTCTAATCCTTGAACAAAATGATTTAATAGTTTTTTATTAGGGCTCGAACACATAACCACAAAGTTAAAAAATCTTAAAATAATCAAATAGCTAATTCAAGTTCAAAATAGCTAATAACTAGGTATCTGTTTCGTAAAAAAAATCGTTAGTAGAAAACTATAAAAGAATTTACACTATTTTAAATATCTTCTTTTTTTGGCTATACATCAGAGTCTGGTCTGAGCGACCTTCTTAAGCCAGATGCCCAAGAAAAAAGTTTTAGAGGACTTTTTATATTTATATATACACAGTAAAGCAAACATTTTGATAAGAGATAATATAAATCCATTTTTTAAGATTTTTTTTTATGTTTTATTAAATTTTCTTTTATTAATAGATATACAGTGGTTTCCCGGTTTAACGAATACTCAGTTTAACGAATTCGTGATTTAACGTATGTCCATATTTTTTCCATTGTGTACCTTATATTACGAACAATTTATATATTTAAGTACACGATATAACGTTTTTTTCCAAAAATGTGATTTGAAATCCATAAAAATAAAAGGAAGTATATGAAAGTACATCATATTGAAAGATTACTACTCCAATGGGAGCTATGGTAAATTATGGAAAGATCCTCATAAAATTTTTTACTGTTTTTTCTACTTATATAAAACTTATTTTGCGTCGAATATAAACTTGATACTAATATTTGTATGTGTTTTATGCACTTTAAAGTGATTTTCGGAAGAGGGTTTTATATGGGAGCTATGCTCAATTATGGACCGATTTTCATGAAATTTTGCATAAAGATTGATATTTGTACAAAACTTCCATACACCGAATTTCATTAAAATAGTGCTATATGGGGGCTAGGTGAAATAATGGACCGATCATAACTAATTTCAATAGGTTTCGACCTTGTGCCATGAAAGTCCTTCGTGCCAAATTTCATTGAATTATCTTCAAAATTGCGACCTGAATTTTGTGCATATGGTTTACATGGGCAGCCGTCCAGCCAGCTAGGCGGACGGACGGACGGACATCGTTAGATCGATTAGAAAAGTGATTCTGAGTCGTTTGGTATACTTTAAGGTGTTGGATAACTTTTTCTATGCGTTATAAACATCAGCATAAACACATAATACCCCAACCACCTATGGTGGTGTTAAACAGTTATTTGTCTAAAAGTTATATTCCTTTTAAATATGCTTTCATATGTATTCTGTACAATACCATTTTAACCGGTACCACCTCCGCTTAACGAATCCAATCGATTCATAATTACTTATTGAGTCAATTTAACATTATAAATATTTAAGAACATTTGCTTGATTCAAAAGCCCACTCTCTAGTATTAAACGCCACAATTTCCTTACATTCTTTATAATTTAAACCTCAAAATGTGTTGGAAAAATCTGTTATTAAAAAAAAAAAAAAAAAAATAAAATAAAATAAAATTATTGATGTTCATGAAAAACTCTTAAGAATTTTAATTTTTTTAATTAAATTTTTCACTTTTGCTTTTATGAGATAACTAAATTGTGTGTTAACGTTAAAAAATGAAAATGTGGACTTTAAAATAAATCCTTTAAAGTATTTTTATTAGTAAAAATATTCGCGATTTAATAAATTGTTCGATTTTACGAATTGGCCTGACAATATGTCATTCGTTAAACCGGGAAACCACTGTAGTTTAACAAATTTAAAATAAATTCAACAAAAATGTAATTTAATAAAATTAAAAGTTTTCGTGAATTTATATTTTAAATTTTGAAATTTCTTATTTGTTTTAGTTTTAATCATAACAAATAGTCGTTTATATATTTATGTATTATTTTGTGTTAGTTGAATAACTATGCAATAATATATAAATGTAATTTTTGCTAGCGGAGCACATTGGGGCAAAAGGGATCAAAAAGGCGCTCAATTCAGGAAAAGGTGATAGCAATATTTTAATGTAAAAAAATATACATTTGTTATTTTAAGATTTTTTTCTTTGGAAAGAATTCTGATGTCTGTCCGTTTGGTAATTTTTGCTTTTGGACTCAATAAAAATATCTACTTCAAATTTCTTTTATTCAATATATCGGTCGAAAATGTTGGGCTATATATGGAAAAAAACTTGACCAAGGTCTTGCAAAATTGATAAATTTGAAATTTCAAATAACTCGAAAAATATAAGAGATAAATAATACATTTTTTCACAGGCCTTATCAAGAGCTTTAAGATGATATAAAAATCTTTGAAATCGGCTAAGGAATAAAAATTTGGCTCCACTACTGAGATGTATGAATAACAAACTTCAAATTTCACTCTCCTCAGTAAATCCAATCAGCTGATTAGAAGTTATACAGTAATTTTCATAAATGTTCGATTCTGACCCACAATAAAGAAAAAGTCTGCATTTAAGGTGTTTTTCGTATGGGAAAATGTGGAGTTTTTTACGAAATTTTTAATTTCTGAACTTTTTCAGAATATTAAAGAACAGTACTAACAGTACTAACAGTACTTGTAATATTTTAACTTCCATTCCATCAAAGTTCAAAATTAGTTAATTTTAGGAGAATTTTCAAAAAAAAAAAAATAATAATAATAAAAAGTATTTGGAAAAAACTCAAATTTTCAAAACTTAAGGAAAAACACAATAAAATTCCATTTTAAAATTTAGCTTCAAGAAAACTTTTATTTAAAAAAAGGACACCTAAAATTTATGTGATTTGATTTTTTTTGTATTTTTTTTCCAATATCTAAAAAAACTTATTAACTTTGAGAGCTCAGTTCAAAAAATAAAGCATCCTAGATCAATGATTTTTATTTCTATTGACACATGATTTTGTTTACTTTTATGCGGTGCCCATTTTTATTACGAAAAGTTAATTTTCAAAATTAAATTAATCGCCACTTTTGACATATTTTACCCAAAGATGTGGAGTTTAAAAGTATTTTTTGTCAAATTGAATAAAATTCAGTAGTTAAAATTAATAAAAATTCTTCAATTAAAAAAAAAAAAAAAAATTGTTAATGTGAATAAACTGTTTATTTAATTCAACTAAAACTTAGTAGAATTAAATAAAATATTGTAGTTAAATTGAATAATAATTTATCGATATGAAGAAAAAAATTTAGTTAGTTTGAATAAAACTTTATTCAACTTGACTAAAAATTTGTTAAATTAATTATTATTTTAATTAAATAATTCAATTAGTTATATTGACGATTTTTCGTCAATTTAACTAATTTATGAAAAAACAACTAAAATTTATGTAGAATTGGCTAATGATTTTGTTAATTGATATTTAATCTACTTTTCTTCAATTATGCATCCCTTTGTAACGAATTTAGTGTAGGAACACAACAACGTCGGCAACGGGACGGTTTGCTTCCATTAGTGGGAAAATAAACATAATAACAACGACAGCGGGATAGCAAGACGATTGCTAAAGTTTTGCGTAAAATATAAATTATAAATCTTATTTTGTATTATTTATTATAATTTTCATTTTTAATATATAAATGTAATTATGTTTCATTTGTTTAAATTAATTTCTTTAAATAATTTAAATTTTCACTTTTTGTTTAGTTTTATTTTCTTTTTTATAACATAGGATATCGTCAAGAAAATTAAATAAATTTTATTAGAACGGCTTACAGTACAACGACAACGTAAAGTCAAATTTGTATAGAACTGCTGTTGAGGTCGTTGGTTGTATTTCTACATTTACTACTCTTTTTTGGTTGACTATAGAGATACAAATTTTTTAGAGAAATTGTATTGCTTGGGAGCGAAAAATTTTTTTTCAGGAAATTATATCGCTTAAGCGATATAATTTTCTATAACCGACATAATTTTCTATAAGAAAATTATGTAGCTTAAAAACGAAAACTTTTCTATAAGAAAATTATGTCACATAAAAGCGAAAAATTTTCTATAAGAAAATTATGTCACATAAAAGCGAAAAATTTTCTATAAGAAAATTATGTCGCTTAAAATCGAAAATTTTTCTACAAGAAAATTATGTCGCTTAAAAGCGAAAAATTTTCTATAAAAAAATTGTCGCTTAGGGGCGAAAAATTTTCTATAAGAAAATTATATCGCTTAAAAGCGAAAAATTTTATATAAGAAAATTATGTCGCTTAAAAGCGAAAAATTTTATATAAGAAAATTATGTCGCTTAACTGTGAAAAATTTTCTATAAGAAAATTATGTCGCTCAAGAGCGAAAAATTTTCTATAAGAAAATTATGTCGCTTAAGAGCGAAAAATTTTCTATAAGAAAATTATGTCGCTTAAGAGCGAAAAATTTTCTATAAGAAAATTATGTCGCTTAAAAGTGAAAAATTTTCTATAAGAAAATTATGTCGCTTAAGAGCGAAAAATTTACAATAAGAAAATTATGTTGCTTAAGAGCGAAAAATTTTCTATAAGAAAATTATGACGCTTAAGAGCGAAAAATATTCTATAAGAAAATTATGTCGCTTAAGAGCGAAAAATTTTCTATTAGAAAATTCTGTCGCTTAGAAGCGAAGAATTTTCTATAAGAAAATTATGTCGCTTAAGAGCGAAAAATTTTCTATAAGAAAATTATGTCGCTTAGGAGCGAAAATTCTATAAAAAACGAAAAGATATTCTATAAGAAAATTATGTAGCTTTAGAGCGATAAAAGTTTTTTAGGAAAATTATGGCGTTCAGAGAGTTCTTTTTTTTTTTCAGAAAAAAATTATTTTGGCCTAATAAAAAGTTGCAATAAATTAAAAAGTTAAATTTCTTATTTTTTAGTTTTGACCTTGACCTTGTCCTTTAATTTGTAACAATAGCTAATATTATTCTAAAACTTTTTTTGCCTCAAATCAGTTAAATCGTTCTATATTATAATTTTCTTTGTAAAAGTTTTTTTTTTTTAGATTTTAATTTAAATTTTATGCATTTCTTCGTTAACCTTCAACCTTTCTTTCGCTTTTTTGTATTTTTTCCTATTGCATTCTTACTATGAAAATTACTTTAAGTTCGTTTTTATCATTTTTATCTCAAAAAAAAAAAAAAAAAAAAAAAACAAAAAGGAAAAAAATTCTTGGAAAAGAAAAACTAATTTTATTCTATTCATTTCGAGGTTTTTCTTCGCAAGATGTGGTTTTTTCTACAATTTTGATCCATTTATTCAAATATGAAACCCATGTTTTTGTATTGTTTTTGTATTTGTTGCCGCTGCAAATAAATTGCTCGGCTTCGTTATATTTTTCCATCAGCAATTTTTCTTTACATGCTGCTACTTTTTATTTTCTTCACATTGATGTTCCGGTTTTGTTGAAAGTGGGAAAAAAAATAAACGTAACTATATTTTCTTTTGGCTTATGTAGTTGTTGCTGTTGCAACACTTCATTGCAATAAACATCACAAGCGAAAAAAATGGAGTATTTTTTTTTACAAAATGCCGCAGTAATTTTTTGTAGTTGGTGGTTTAAGAAATGGAGAAAAAACAAAAAGTGAACACTAAAAATCGTTTTATAAAGTGAAAACTTTCGAATGAATAAAAAAAGGATACCTGTGAGATATAGAGGAAACAGAAACAGTGAATTTTATTGAAACAAAGGTAACATTTCCTTGAAAGGAAATCTACGAATTTGTTGTCAAAATTTGTGAAGAAAGAATATGAAGTTACAGTTATGGAAGACTTAACAATGTCCTTATGTGGGGAAAAAATTAAAAAATTCAAGATTCCCGAAAAAAAATCGTTGAAGTCGTAAAATACGCCAATTTTCGAAATTTCTCTGACAATTTATTCCAGTTATTTCAGGCTTATAATGCCCTAGTAGCGCACTCTTATTACTTAAGAACATAAACTAGTTTTTTTGTTTAAATATGAAAATGTTATATAAAATTCTCATAAATAAAAAATCACACTGCAAGCAGGTGTTTTTTAGTTTTAAGGTGCTCAACAAAATATAATTTGTTTTCAGGTGTGTGTGTTTACTTGTTATGCACAAATATCCTTGAAGGAAACATGAAATTGTCATTTGCTACTTAAAAGCATCTTGATTATATTTTATTTTTCTCTTCACTTGTTTCTCTTCTAACCTCTCCCTTTATCTCTTAAACGAACATATTGCCATTATCAGGCTTTGATCCAGGGGGGGGGGGTGAGGGAAATTTACCCCCCCCCACTCAAAAAAAAAAAAAATAATAAATTTTTCAACTAAGAAAAATTGAACACGAAGAAAAATTTACAGTAGGAAAAAGAAAAAATAAAAATTGTTTTAGAAAAAATTTGTCATAAATACACGCAGAGAAAAAGCTTGGTTATAGCATTATCACTAGAACAATATTATGTTCTCATTGTTAATTTTATTGAACTTTAATAACTTTCTGTACATGATAACAATGATTTTGATTAAATTTTGTTATTCAATGTTTACACTCAACAAGAAATTTAATATGATTAACTGCAAAAATAATATGTTTTTAAATATTTTTACCAGAAACAAAATTTTGTTAATATGAAACATATTATTACTTCTACAATCATTAAATATTTGCAGTCTTTTTCCTTGCTCTTAAACCATACTCTGTTTTTAAATCATATTAATATTATTATTCCTATAACAATAAAATGTTACAAATAAATATAATACTTATGCTTTTCATAAACTTAGAGGAAAACTTCAATACTTGTTTGTTTTTAAATATATAATTTTCCTTTTTTTTTTAAATATTTGTTTTCTAACTTCAATGTAATTCTCATTTAGTTTATATAAAAATAAATATAAATAGACATGATTTGGTTATACAATATATGAAACTAGCATTTGAACTACATATGGTGGTACAAATGAGTGTATCTAATAATATGCAAATATTGTTATTGTATTAATATATATATATATATATATATATAATATTAAATTATGATAAGATGGAACAATAATATGATAAAATGGAATCATAATTTGACAATGTGGTGTAATAATATAATAAGATTGTTCAATTATATGTAAAACTATAATCATAATATGATAATATGTAAATATTATACATAATAATATGTAAATATTATTATTGTATTAATATATATATATATATATATATATATATATATAATATTAAATTATGATAAGATGGAACAATAATATGATAAAATGGAATCATAATTTGGCAATGTGGTGTAATAATATAATAAGATTGTTCAATTATATGTAAAACTATAATCATAATATGATAATATGTAAATATTATACATAATAATATGTAAATATTATTATTGTATTAATATATATATATATATATATATATATATATATATATATATATATATATATATATATATATATAATATTAAATTATGATAAGATGGAACAATAATATGATAAAATGGAATCATAATTTGACAATGTGGTGTAATAATATAATAAGATTGTTCAATTATATGTAAAACTATAATCATAATATGATAATATGTAAATATTATACATAATAATATGTAAATATTATTATTGTATTAATATATATATATATATATATATATATATATATATATATATATATATATATATATATATATATAATATTAAATTATGATAAGATGGAACAATAATATGATAAAATGGAATCATAATTTGGCAATGTGGTGTAATAATATAATAAGATTGTTCAATTATATGTAAAACTATAATCATAATATGAAAAAAAAAACATAAAATTGGATACAATATGACAAATTGGAATCATAATAATTGTTGCTTTTAAACATTTCTAATTTCGGCTGTGATCATATGTTTCAACAATAATATGTTGCTCTTAGATTATGGTTACAACAACTATATTTTTTCTCTGCGTATAAAAAAGGAATGATGAATTTATCAGCAACATTGTCTATCCAAAAATTTGCAACTTCTTTCGCTAAATTTTTATGTAAATCAATATTTTTTAAAAATTGGCACTTGTTTAATATGTTTATTTCACTTTTTTTTTTTTTTTAAATAACTACATAACATATTTATGATTTTATGTAAAATGTTAAATTCTTCTGATTATAAATAATTTTGTAATTTAATTTATTTTTCTTGGGTTTCCGAAATTCTAAATTAAAAAATTTTGTTATTAAGCTAAAATTTTATGGACCATACGATTAGAAATCAGTAAATGAAAAATATTTTTTATTTTATAAATCAAAATCTATCCAAAACTTTTTACAAAAAGTGATTAAGTAACAACACAGAAAACGTCTTAATCAATTTTCTTCATACAAGATATAATATTTATTCTAGGTTTCATTGAATTATACATAACGAAAATTTTGCGTATTTTGAAACAATTGTATTTTGGAAGCTAACTAGAGATATTTACATATAAATTACACTGTGCGACAAATGGTAGGGGTCAGTGATCGGGAAGGGTTCAAACTACCGGGGAAAGTTATATCAGTAAAAAAGAAGTTATACGTGTCCCGGCGTTTCGCTTGGTAACGTCTAGGAATCGAGATATATCGATTTGAAGTTAGTAACTGTCATATAGGGGAAATTGTGACCTTTGGTGGTCTTTTTTTTTGACATAACTCAAGAACCACCAGTCCGATTTTGCTGAAACAAATTTAAAAAAATTAGGACCAGCGTGACCCAGCGAAACGCCGGGACACGTATAACTTCTTTTTTACCGATATAACATTTCCCGTTGGTTTCATCCCATCCCGATTTTAACTGCCGCATAGTGTTATAAACGATAAATATCTAAAAATAGTAATTTTTCAAGTAAAATCTGAAAAAAAAGTTTAATTGAAAATATGCATAATTTTGTAACTAAAAATCATTAAAAATTTTGAATTATGCTAAAAAAAAAAGTTTTTTTTGATAAGTTCCTGGATAAATTCTATTATTGTTGTATTAATTTCTACTTTTTAAGATTTTTGGAAAGTAGAAGAATCTAGCTTGTTATCCATATACATTTAAAAACATGAATTCTTTCAAGTTCTAGTGCAATTTATTAGAAATTTTTCTACAAAAGTCTATGCAACGATATAATATTTTTTCAAAGACTTTTATAAGCACAACATTTTTTTTTTAAATTTGACAATAGTTTTATAACTTATTCGATTTTATATGGAATGATTTACTTAAATTTTATATACGTTTTTATTTTTTTTTCCAAGTATGTTTCAAGTAAAATATAAAGTGATTTGCTTAAAAATATAAAAATAATTTTATAAAGTTTTGAAAATTTTAACTAATTGTTTGAGTATTTAAACGATTTGAAAGTTTGACGTCTCATTTTATTGTAAATGAAATAGCATTTATAACTTCACCGAAAAAAGTTTGTGCATAAATATAAGAATTTACTTTCATTGATTTTAGTTCATAATACGAAGGCGGATCAATTAGTCCGTGACTTTTCGAACTTCCCTCGTAGTTATATGAAATGCAATACTATTCTCATCAAGTACCACCTGTTAATAGACCACTGTCAAATTTTGAGCAAGTGTCGTCAATTACTTTGCGTTTAACAGCTGTTCAAAACATACAACCTCATGTATTTTTCTAAAAATGGAAAAAAGCGAATTTCGAGTGCTCATTAAACATTATTTTTAGCGAAAAAAAATCGTCAAACAAACCAAGAACAAGCTCGATAAATACTATGGGAACACTGCACCATCGATTTCAAAGGTAAAAAAGTGGGTTACTGACTTTTGTTCTTTTTAATCATTTAGTAATATTAAAATAATTTAAATATAGATATATTTGTAATAAATGTATAATTAATTACAAAAATATATACAAATTGAATACTTTTATTTAGTTTTATCATTTACATTTTTTTGTTAATAAAAGACAATAATTTATTAACAAATTTATTTGTAAAAGCATTGGTCATCTGATTCTTGTAAATTGTAATTTTTCATCTTTCAGTCAGACTGCTTACATTAAAAATGAGCAACTGAAAAAGAGGAACGAACTTGTTCACTTAATTCAGTATTAGCAAAACATTACGGCTATGTTCCACCAGTTTATGCTTGAAAAATCGAATCCAAAAAATTCTTATTTTTTAAATTATTAATATGTTAAAGAGTAATATTCATTATTTCAAAATTTTCATTTGGAAAACTTGAATGCATTTCAGAGGTTACAATCAAATTGTAAAACTTTTTAGAGATGCAGTATTCGTTATGTATGTATGTATGTATGTATTACATAGCTCAGACTGTAAACAATTTTTTGTTTATGTTTTTTCCGTACGCAACACAGAAAAAAATTATATTAAGTAATTTTTTTAAATAAAATGATTAATTAAAATTTTATATTAAAATTTAATTATATTATTAATTAATGTAAGTAGCGTTCTAATTGGTTTAAAATTTTTAAACAAAAATTGACAGCTCTTAAAAAATATTAAGAAAAAAGGAAAACATGTCAATAAAAAATATAAAAATAAAGAAAAATAATTCAGTTTCCAACCATTTTCAACAATTTGGATTCAATTTATATGATTTCCTCAGTCTTCGGTGTTGTGTTTAATATATAATTATTTGGTAAGTACGAATTTTAAATATTTAAATGGATTACTAATCTTTCGATGGTATTATAGATGTTCTCATAATTAGTACCGGAGGTTATATTCAATTCCAAGATCCCAGTTTGTTTAAAGCTATTCTATGATTATATATGTGTATAAAGTCAGTTCATATTGTTGGTTTTTCACTATTTGTTCAGACATCTGTTATATTTTTATTGGTATATCGTCCTAGGTCGCAAGGGCAGATAGGATAATATAATCTTCATTGGAACATTCCACCAAGATAAACGCTTTTATGTAAAGTTTTTGGGAATTAAATGTAAGTATAAACATTACATACTTACTTTGAATGTGTTATCAAGAGCACACATTTTATATTCATAATAGATAATTATATTATATAGATTTTTACATTATACATACTTTATTGTTAAACCTAGTTAAATAAGTGTTTAATACCAAAATTTAATGAAGGGAAACGAAACCTGACATATATCTTATAAATGTTTTTAAAAGTTAACGATAATCACATGTGAGTTTCATGAGATACTCTAGGGCAAAGGTTACAAAAATCTGATTTATACGTGATTATCGGTGACTACAACAGGGTGTATACAACGAAAAGATCATACTATATATGTACCGTTTCCCTCAATTAAATTTGGAGTTTTAATTTTTTTTTCGTTTAATTTTAGTTGTATTATTTAAATATTTCTAATAATTAAATAAATAATTATATTTAAGGAGGGATTTAATTAACTGTCAAATTGAATCAATAAAATTTTTAGTTGATTTTAGGCAAACTCAATCATAATTCTAATTAATTTGATTAAAAAATTACTTGAAATTTATGCAAAAATCAATTATTCTAGTTTATTAATATTATCATTTTGGTGATTGGAGCAAAATCAAACAAAAATTTAATTAATATAAGCAATTTCATAATTGAAATTTACTTTTACCTTTTTCCGTGAAATTAAAACAGTTGCAGAAAAAATCGCCTATATAATTCTTCATGCTAAAAAATCTCAAATATTGTATATTCCGATTTGAAGAGTATGTTATTGATTTTTGTATTGTATAGTTATTAAATACAATGTTTGAAAGATTTTTCCATATACTAATGTGAAGTGATTTAAAATTAAAAAAAAAATATATATATAAAAACCGTTGATTTTATATAAAATATCCGGGTTTCTGGTAACTGGATACTTTAGATAAATTAGTAAATTTCAAACCCATATTTTTTCATATAAAGCAAAAAGTTGCTAGAAACCGCCAGCTAAAAAATATTGCAGCTAGAAAAACCCGCTGAAGAGAATATAATATCGCCATATCTAGCGGGAAAACCGCCATTTTGGCAACACTAACTTAACACAAAAAAAAAAACAAAAATGGATAATAGTAAAATGTTTGAGAGATTAATACAATTATGGTTCAATATTCACACTTTAGTGAAAACGTTACGTTTTTAAAAAAGTGACTTGAAAAGTGTGTCCTATTCTTAGTTCTAAATAGAAAACAGGGCAGATAGACCGACAGTATTTTATTCACAATTTGTTTTATGTTTTCCTACAAATGCGAAAGCTTGATCTCATATTAAGAATGATATGAAATTAAACTTCTTAAATGTTAAAGATATAAATAAATGAAAATATAAATGAAAACAAAAGGAGAAATTTATTCTTGAAATGAGAAATATATTAATTAATATATATCTCATTCACATTTGATATATTAATAGATATATAAAATGAAGCTTATTTGTAGCTCTATTCCAGCATTAGAAACTCAAAATACAAAGCAAATTTTGACTAAAAAATGTTAATCTAACTAGAAGAGCTTATACTACTTAGTTCTAAGTTAATGCATTTAGAGATACATTTTTAAAATATTTTCTGTTGAAAGTGAATTTGTTTTTCGAATGATTCGAAAATAACTTTTAACTTTTGAAAAATCTCCATTTATCGAACAATCTACTTTCATAAAAAAGTACACATTTACTTTTAGATTTCAGAATGATTAAAATTAATATAAAAATAAGAAGTTATTTATTTAACATATTTTCCTAAATGAACCTCAGTTAGAATTTGAACTTAAATTTAGAAAATTTGGTCTGTTTCAACATTGGTTGAAAAATATGTTTAATATTAAATATTAAAATTGTTCATACCTTTGAATTGGTGTAAAATTATTACACAAAAAATTTTTACACAATTGGTGGATCATTTCTGAGTTGTAATGTCTCAAGGAAGTTGCAAAGCTGTTGCTTGTGGGAACCCCTGCTTTAAAGGATAACAATTAAATAAAAACACACCTTAAATTATGAAAGTCTATTCAACATTTCCTAAAATTTACGAAACATAGATTTATAAAAATTTCTGTTTGTATTTCAAAACCTAAAAAGGAATAATGAAGTAAAATATCAAGTTTTTTGATGACACAAAAAAAAAAAGTTTATAGTTCAAAAGTTATTTTTAAAAATATTATATAAAATTTGATCGTCACTTATCAACTTAAATTTTTAGCTATTAGAATCTCGTACATAATTTCAAATTTTTCGAAACAAAAAAGAAAGAAAAAATGCCTCCCCCTCAAATGCTTTACAGGATCCGCGTCTGGCCATTATGTTGACAACATTTTATTTTATTTCATTTTTATGAAACATCATACATTTTTGATAAATTCTTCTTGACGGAGGGTGGTAGAATGAAGGATCCTTTCTTTACCTACAAAAATACTTCAATACATTGTCACTTATTTTACTGCACACATATGTACGTTTAACCTAGAATCTGAAAAATAAAAAAATTTTAACAAGAAATAAGAAACTTAATAAAAAATTTGTTTTCTTTTTGAAAAATTGCATTAAATTGAAAAACAACATAAAACTTTTAGCAACAATTTAAAATGGAATTTTTGTGAGTTTACATCTTAATTTTCTTAATGATATTTTTATTACTATAGCCTCTGCATACAGAGATTGTTACAGGGAATATCGTGTTTTAGATGTTAAGTTCAATTCAATATTTCAAAAAAAAAAAAAAAAAAAAAAATCCATGTGATTCTAACAGAGGGGTAAAGGAATTTTAAATTTTTATAATTTTTCGCTATCAAGTAATAGAAAGTTTCTTATTTAAAATTCTTCGCTCTCAAGCGATATAGCCAATTTTTCGCTGTCAAATTTTCTCCAAAAAAAAAAAAAAAAGTTTTCGCACTCAAAAAATATATATCTTTCCTACAAAAAATGTTTGCTCTTAAACGATATAATTATCTTAAAAAACTTTTCTATTAGTAGAAAATTTATGGAAAATTTTCTATGAGAAGAAAATTCATCGAAAATTTTTTATGAAAAAAGAATCTATTGAAAATTTTCTATGAAAAAAGAATTTACTGAAAATTTTACATGTAACAAGAATTTATCGAACATTTTCTACGAAAATGGAATTCATCGAAAATTTTCTATGAAAAGCGAATTCATCGAAAATTTTCTCTAGAAAAAAATTGATCGACCATTTTCTATAGAAAGGAAATTTATCGTAAATTTTCTATAAAAAGAAAAATTATCGTAAATTTTCTATAAAAAGAAAAATTATCGTAAATTTTCTATAAAAAGAAAAATTATCGTAAATTTTCTATAAAAAGAAAAATTATCATAAATTTTTTATAAAAAGAAAAATTATCGTAAATTTTCTATAAAAAGAAAAATTATCGTAAATTTTCTATAAAAAGAAAAATTATCGTAAATTTTCTATACAAGAAAATTTATCGTAAATTTTCAATAGAAAGAAAATTTATTGTAAATTTCTTATAGTAAGAAAATTTATAGTAAATTTTCTATGGAAAATAAATTTATCGTAAATTTTTTATAGAAGGGCAATTTATCGTAAATTTTCTATAGGAAGATAATTTATGTTAAATTTTTTATAGAAGGGCAATTTATCGTAAGTTTTCTATAGAAAGGAAATTTATCGTAAATTTTCTATAGAAAGAAAATTTATCGTAAATTTTCTATAGAAAGAAAATTTATCGTAAATTTTCTATAGAAAGAAAATTTATCGTAAATTTTCTATAGATAGAAAATTTATCGTAAATTTTCTATAGAAAGAAAATTTATCGTAAATTTCCTATAAAACGAAAATTTATCGTAAGTTTTCTGTAAAGAGACCATTTTCTATAGAAAGGAAATTTATCGTAAATTTTCTATAAAAAGAAAATTTATCGTAAATTTCCAATAGAAAGAAAATTTATTGTAAATTTCCTATAGAAAGAAAATTTACCGTAAATTTCCTATAAAACGAAAATTTATCGTAAGTTTTCTGTAAAGAGAAAATTTATCGGAAATTTGCTGTAGAAAAAAAATTATCGTAAATTTTTTATAGAAAGAAAATTGATCGTAAGTTCCCTATAAAAAGGAAATTTTACAGTAAATTTCTTTTACGATAAATTTTCTTTCTATAGAAAATTTACCATAAATTTCCTATAAAACGAAAATTTATCGTAAGTTTTCTATAGAAAGAAAATTTATGGTAAATATCCTATAGAAAGAAAATTGATCGTAAATTTTCTATAGAAAGAAAATTGATCGTAAATTCCTTATAAAAGGAAAATTTATCTTAAATTTCCTATAGAAAGAAAATTTATCGCAAATTTCCTATGGAAAAGAAATTTACTGTAAATTTCTTATAGTAAAAAAATTTATTGTAAACTTTTTACAGAAAGAAGATTTATCGTAAATTTTCTATGAAAAGGAAATTTACTGTAAATTTCTTATAGTAAGACAATTTATCGTAAATTTTCTATGAAAAGGAAATTTACTGTAAATTTCTTATAGTAATAAAATTTATCTTAAATTTTCTATAGAAATGAAATTTATCGTTAATTTCTTATAGAAAGAAAATTTATCGTAAATTTTCTATAGAAAGAAAATTTATCGTAAATATCCTATAGAAAGAAAATTTATCGTAAATTTCCTATAGAAAGAAAATTTATCGTAAATTTCCTATGAAAAAGAAATTTACTGTAAATTTCTCATAGTAAAAAAATTTATTGTAATTTTTTTTTTTACAGAACGAAAATTTATCGTAAATTTTCTATGAAAAGGAAATCTATTGTAAATTTCTTATAGAAATAAAATTTATGGTAAATTTTCTATAGAAATAAAATATATCGTCAATTTCTTATAGAAAGAAAATTTATCGTAAATTTTCTATAGAAAGAAAATTTATCGTAAATTTTCTATAGAAAGAAAATTGATCGTAAATTCCTTATAAAAGGAAAATTTATCTTAAATTTCCTATAGAAAGAAAATTTATCGCAAATTTCCTATGGAAAAGAAATTTACTGTAAATTTCTTATAGTAAAAAAATTTATTGTAAACTTTTTACAGAAAGAAGATTTATCGTAAATTTTCTATGAAAAGGAAATTTACTGTAAATTTCTTATAGTAAGACAATTTATCGTAAATTTTCTATGAAAAGGAAATTTACTGTAAATTTCTTATAGTAATAAAATTTATCTTAAATTTTCTATAGAAATGAAATTTATCGTTAATTTCTTATAGAAAGAAAATTTATCGTAAATTTTCTATAGAAAGAAAATTTATCGTAAATATCCTATAGAAAGAAAATTTATCGTAAATTTCCTATAGAAAGAAAATTTATCGTAAATTTCCTATGAAAAAGAAATTTACTGTAAATTTCTTATAGTTAAAAAAATTTATTGTAAATTTTTTTACAGAAAGAAAATTTATCGTAAATTTTCTATGAAAAGGAAATCTATTGTAAATTTCTTATAGTAATAAAATTTATGGTAAATTTTCTATAGAAATAAAATATATCGTCAATTTCTTATAGAAAGAAAATTTATCGTAAATTTCCCATAGAAAGAAAATTTATCGTAAATTTACTATGAAAAGGAAATTTACTGTAAATTTCTTATAGTAAGAAAATTTTCTATAGAAATAAAATATATCGTCAATTTCTTATAGAAAGAAAATTTATCGTAAATTTCCCATAGAAAGAAAATTTATCGTAAATTTACTATGAAAAGGAAATTTACTGTAAATTTCTTATAGTAAGAAATTTATCGTAAATTTTCTAAGAAAAGGAAATCTACTGTAAATTTCTTATAGTAAGAACATTTATCGTAAATTTTCTATAAAAAAAATATAGAAAGAAAATTTATCATAAATTTCCAATACAAAAAAAAAATTTATCTTAAATTTCCAGTAGAAAAAAAATTTATATTAAATTTATATTAAAGAAAATTTTTTCTTTAGGTAAGAAAATTTATAGTAAATTTCTTATAGTAAGAAAATTTATCGTAAATTTTCTATGAAAAGGAAATCTACTGTAAATTTCTTATAGTAAGAAAATTTATAGTAAATTTTCTATAAAAAAAATATAGAAAGAAAATTTATCGTAAATTTCCAATACAAAAAAAAATTATCCTAAATTTCCAGTAGAAAAAAAAAATTATATTAAATTTATATTAAAGAAAATTTTTTCTTTAGATAAGAAAATTTATAGTAAATTTTCTATAAAAAGAAATTTTATCGTGGATTTTCTACAGAAGGAAAGAAATTTCTAAAAAGAATATTTGAACAATTTCTACTTAAAGCCCCTCAAAAAATATTAAGAATATTTGTTTAATGTTGGCACTCTAGTTTATATTGCCTTTACTTTTCGGTGTTGAGTGTCTTTTGTTTGAAAGATGTCTCGTGTTTGCAACAACACATGCAGATATCAATCATGAGCGAACGATCACTCAACAGCGAATGTCAACAAAAAAGAATTAATTATTTTAAAGTTCCGGTTGCAGCAATTTCTGTTAAGTGATGATGGTTTCGAGTACATACGAGTACATTCATACCCATGATGTGATACTGTGTATACACGTGTAAAGAAAGAAAGTGGGTGGAAGGAAGTATGTATGTTTAAAGTTGTAATATCAGTGGTATATTTATGTATCTATGTATGTATGTAGTTGCATTTGTAGTGAAGTTAGTAGTTTGCGTTTTACATCAAATAAATTGCATGCAGTTTATTGTCATTCGTCTTGTGTTCTTTTACTGACATTTTATCTTTAGTTGTTTTTTCCTTCTTTTTTTTAATGTAATTTTTCTTTTTGTATTTTTTCCTTTTTATTTGTTTCATGTGAAAATGTAAGTTTTTGTAGGGATTTTTATATTTTTCGCTTTCTTTTATTCTTTCGCTGGTTGTTCTATTTCAATCCTACAATTTGTAACTATTTTACATTTGATGATTTACTAGAGCTTAAGCCAATGGCTTTCTTTTAGTTTTATTTTTTTTTATTTTTTCTTCTGTTCTGTTGATGATTTTATATTTTTATTCCGTTTTTAGTTTTATTATTTCGTTTTTATTTCTTTGATTTTGTTTGAGCGAGAGTTGCATTCTGCACAAAATGATAAATGAAACTTTAGTAGCTTTTGACCTAGTTAATAAATTTTCTTTATTAAAGTGTTATTTTTTGTTAAAGGAAAAAATAAAATAAAACCAAAACGCATCAGTGGAATTGAAGCGACAGGTTAAAAGAAATTAAACAATGACAAGAAAGAAAACCTCTTATCATCAACCAAAAAAATGTGTTCAAAGCAATTAAAGTTTTTGTCTTATATCAAAATAAAATTAATTAATTATTAAAAGAAACAATACAAGTATGTATTTGTATAAGCTCCAATTATTTTTCATAGGTTTATATTTTAATAAAAAAATTAAATTATGGATTTTTGAATATTTTTTCCCTTTTGAAGTGGGTATGTAGCGCATTATCTACCTGTCAAAATTATTAAATAGCGGAAAATCTAATTTCTATGTGTCATTTTAAATGTCACGTATATTCACGTACATACATGAGCAGGATATCAGTGTATATGTGCTGGTGTATCAAAATCTAATCATAGCTAAAATTGTTATTATTTTACTTATTTTTAATAAATGTTTTGACAACATTTGTTGCAAGTAGAAGTCGTATTGGTTTGTTTGCCTATGCTGGATTGTGAATGTGTTTTTCTAATTTATTTGCATAATTAGATTTCAAATCCATATGACGCTAAATAAACGTGTTCAAAAAATATATATTCCTAAGTTACTTTATTTGGGGTAAATGTTTAAAATATTTAGGTAAAAAATAAAAAGTATTTAAAGACTTATACAATGAAATAATTACATACAATTAAGGCCAAAAATTTAATTAATTTAATTATATTCATATTGAAAAATTTTAATTATTTTTTTAGTTAATATTGTTTTGTAACAACTTGTCACTTATTTAATACCATTTTAAATGTCTTATAAGATTAAATAAAACAATTGTTTTCCTTAATACACATGTGTTTTAAAATACTCCCTCTTCCTTTCTTTTATATAACAACTCCTTATAATTCATTAAGAGTTAATTAAACATTTCTTATTTATTAGCAAAACAATTTAACATACCATTTAAATAAATATCTAAATGTATAAATAATAAATGAATATATGGTATTACATTTCTGAAGAAAATAAATGTGACCTTCTAAATACTTTGTGATATGAACACTCTTCCTATCTGTCTGTCTGTCTTGTTGCTAAAAATAAAATCCTTTTCTTTTTCTTCTCACAACTATGACAGTGATAAATTGTATTTAAGTCATTAAAATTCGATTTAAATAAGTTTAGTTTAGTTTTAGTTTAAAGAAAAGAAATAAAATAAAAAAATGTATTTAAAAATATTTTAAAGAAATTATGGGCTACAAGTTATAAAGAAAGAGAAAAATGTTACAATTTTCAAATAAGAATATGGTTCTTCAAAAATAATTTATCTTTGAAACGATTTTTGTAAGTAATTAGAGACAAAGCTATAATTAAAGAAATATTAAAATTATAAATAAAGAACTCAGTAAATAACAAACTATAGACTAGACTGCAGATTTGACTATATATAGGACTAAAGACTTGGCTGTGCACTGAATACTACAGAGAAACTACAGACTAGATTATACACTATAGACAAAAATATACACTAGACTATATAATAGATTAGTATATAGGATATATTATACTACAGACTAGATTAGACTAGAATTTGATTAAAGCCGAGACTAAAGTCGAGTCTATAGTTAAGACTATAGTCACACTATAGGGGAAACTATAGTAAAGATTATAAGAAAGACTATATTTGAGGCTATAGTAAAAATTGTAGTCAAAACTACTGTCCTGACTATAATCACGACTATAGACTAAACTATAGTTATATATAACTTTAGACTACAGTATATTCGAGGCTATAGTAAATGCTGTAGTCGAGACTATAGTAAATACTATAGTCGAGACTATAGTAAATACTATAGTCGAGACTATACTAAATACTATAGTCGAGACTATAGTAATTACTATAGCAAATGCTATAGTAGAGACTATAGCAAATGCTGTAGTCGAGACTAAAGTAAATACTATAGTCGAGAATATAGTAAATACTATAGTCGAGACTATAGTAAATACTATAGTCGAGACTATAGTAAATACTATAGTCGAGACTATACTAAATACTATAGTCGAGACTATAGTAAATACTATAGTCGAGACTATACTAAATACTATAGTCGAGACTATAGTAATTACTATAGCAAATGCTATAGTAGAGACTATAGCAAATGCTGTAGTCGAGACTAAAGTAAATGCTATAGTCGAGACTATAGTAAATACTATAGTCGAGACTATAGTAAATACTATAGTCGAGACTATAGCAAATATTATAGTCGAGACTATAGAAAATACTATAGTCGAGACTATAGTAAATACTATAGCAAATGCTATAGTAGAGACTAAAGCAAATGCTGTAGTCGAGACTAAAGTAAATGCTATAGTCGAGACTATAGTAAATACTATAGTCGAGACTACAGTTAAAACTATAGACTAAGCTATAGACTAAACTATAGTCAAAACTGTGTACTCGATTGAAATATATTCAGGGCTATAGTGGAGATTGTACTAAAGACTATTTTATATAGTTGAAACTTTAGTAAAGTCTATAGTCTAGACAAAGATAAAGTACAAAGGCTATAGTCAAAACTACTTACCTGACTATAGTCAGGACTATAGACTTAAGTATAGTCAAATTTATAGACTAGAGTGTAGTCGAAACTATAATAAAGGCTATAGTCGGGACTACACTTAAGAATATAGTCGAGACTACTGATACGTCTATAATAAGAACGAGAGATAAATCTATATACTAGACTATAGTCTGTAGTCTTTTTTCTAGTCTCTTATATTTTTTAATCAAAAAAAAAAAAAAATTGTACTATAGTCGAGACTATAGTAAATGGTATAGTCGAGACTGCAGTCAAATATATAGACTAAACTATAGTCAAAACTATGTATTAGATTAGATTGGGATATATTCATGCCTATAGTGGATTAAAGACTATATTATATATTCGAAACTATAGTAAAGTCTATAGTCGAGACTGCAGATAAAGATAAAGTATAAAGGCTATAGTGAAGACTATAGTCGAGGCTATAATAAAAAAATATAGTCAACTTATCTTATCTGACTATAATCAGGACTATAGACTTAACTATAGTCAAATTTAGACTAGATTATAGTCGAAACAATAATAAAGGCAATAGTCGACACTACAGTTAAGAAATAATTGAGACTATTGATACGTCTATAATAAGAACTAGATATAAATCTATAAACTATAGTCTGGTCTGTAGTCTTAGGTTATAGTCTTTTTTCTAGTCTCTTATATATTTTTTTAATCAAAATAATTTTTATTTATCCTTTAATATGCTACAGTTTCCTTTCTTTTTTCAAATTGTTTTTTACCCAACTTATTTTACTTCTCTTTTGTAATCAATCCCTTCTTCCTTATTTTGCTAATTTTTCTTTTTGTTTAAAAAAGTATAAATATAAAAGAATGCTCTTTATTATTTTATCATTATGTTCTTTTCACATAAATTAACTTTATCGAAAAGTTTTTAATAATTATGTCATAAACACATCATTTAAACTTTTACATATAAAGAAAATGTGTTACATACGTAAGAAACTAACTAACAACTAACCCACACATAAAGACATTAAAAAAAACAAGAAAAGTATTTTATCATGCCAAGAAAACAACAAATTTCTCTCTTGTTTATTTCCCCAAGATGGAAAAGAAACATTAATTATTGTGGGAATATTTGAATGTTCATATTAAGGATATAATAGCAGAAAAAGTAAAAGGTTTTCGTATGGAGGGAAAAAACACATTAAAATCTTTGCCAAAGATATAATTTTCCTGTAGCAAAAATACTCGTAACAAATAATTACATAAATTTAAATAAAGATTTTACATGAAAGATCGTAAATATATCATATATTTAAATGTGGTGGGGTTAAAAATTAAAATAAAAAGGAAATATATTTCTCATTAAGAAATTTTGTAGATTTAGAGAATGTCTTAAACTTGAATATTATTTAAAATTTATTAAAAAAAGAGAAGAATTGTTGATGTTAGGAAAAAAAGAAATTACCATATGAATAACTGTTGAAAAAAAAAATACAAACAAAACGGAAGGATGTCTTGTTACTTAGACCAAATACAGTTTTTTTTAAGAAAAATAACTTAAAAACTCTTAAGCTACTGGTAAATACACAGACAAATGCATTCCATTTGCATTTACAGTTATTGTTAGTATATGAGTGCTTTCTTATCTATATGGCTGCATCTTAAGCTCTATTGCCTTTATTTGTTTGTGTATCTATTTATTTTTGCGTTACAAATACAAGAGACTCAAATACATACATTAAAGCAAAATTTACATAAATATACTTATAAGAGTATACAGTTATAATATTTATGCTTTTAACAAATGTTATTTTAATAAGGAGATTTCTGTTCTAAATTCTTTAAAGGAAACTTGAAAAATAAAATTGAATAAAATAATTTTTATTTATTCCTTGATTTGCTAAGAAAATAAGCAGTTAGAGCCTGGAACTTAAATTATCATCACATAGAATTTTAACTGATTTATTATATGGTTAAAAAAATATCTAAATATATATTTTATAAACGTTCTAAAGCATATTCGTGTTTAGAGTCTTACATGGCGTATGATTTATATTAATTGTAAGAAAGTTTACAAATTTATCGATATCACCTTAATTAGAGGAAATAGAAAGAAAGTGTAAAATTCGTTAGAGAACTAATAACATTTACTGTAAAATAATAAAATACTATTTTTATAAATTTCATTATATTCAAAAAGAATATGATTTCAATTCTAGAAGTTGTATTATCTTTATAGAAAATTTTAGTTTATTTATAGTATTTTTTTTTATTTAGATTTTAAAATATTCATTTTATAATGGCATTAAAGCTGACTGAAATTAAAGCCTAACATAGCGTATGATTAATATTAATTGTAATTAAATTTATAAATTTACTAATATCTTCGTAGGTAGTGAAAATAGAAACAACATTTTAAATTCTTTTGAAGGCCTATAAAATTTCTTAAAAATACTGAAGTAAATTTTTGTATTGAACTAAATAAATTCGTAAGAAACTAACATTAATTTTAAGTAATTAAATTTTTTTATTTAAAAATATTTTTTTAATTACAAAAGTATTGATTACTTCAAGTATTTTAAAGTTTATAATACAAAACCTTTTAAAGTTTTTTAATTTTAGTAAAAAATGCAGTAAAAATAATTATTTCTTTTGGTGCTATACTTGGCGTATAATTAATATTAATTGGGAGTAAGTTTACAAATTTAGCGATATCACCTTAATTAGAGGAAATAGAAAGAAAGTGTAAAATTCATTTGAGAACTAATAACATTTACTGTAAAATAATAAGATACTTTTTTTTATAAATTTCATTATATTCAAAAGGAATATGGTTTCAATTCTAGAAGTTATATTATTTTTATAGAGAATTTTAGTTTATTTGTAGTATTTTTAAATAGGACTTTAAAATATTTTATAATGACTTTAAAGCTGATTAAAATTAAAGCCTAACATAGCGTATGATTAATATTAATTTTAATTAAATTTATAAATTTACTAATATCTTCGTAGGTAGTGAAAATAGAAACAAAATTTTAAATTCTTTTGAAAGCCAATAAAATTTCTTAAAAATACTGAAGTAAATTGTTATATTGAACTAAATAAATTCGTAAGAAGCTAACATTAATTTTAAGTAATTAAATTTTTTTAATTTAAACTATTTTTTAATTACAAAAGTATTTATTATTTCAAGTATTTTTAAGTTTATATTACAAAACCTTTTAAATTTTTTTAATTTTAATAAATAACAATTTTATTTCTTAATAAAAAATGCAGTAAAAATAATTATTTCTCTTGGTGAAATACTTGGCGTATGATTAATATTAATTGTGAGTTAGTTTTAAAATTTAGCAATATTTTCTAAGTCAATAGAACTGAAAACAAAATTTCAAATGTTTTTGAAATTTTATAGAACAATGATATTATATTTGAATTTATTTAATTTTATTTTAATTTTACTTTTGTTGATTTAAAAAAAAAAACAATATTTTTACTTTTCTTTTTCATATTCTTGTATAAATTTTATTAGATTATGAACTATGACCCTTAAAAGAACTTTCTGAATTTTTTTAAATAAATGTAGTCTAGCAGCTTTCAATTTCATTTGTGCTCATTATTTGGAATATAAAATTAATAAAATAAAGAAAATAAAAAAAAAAAAAAAATATTTGCTAGGCTAAGGTTTATTTTTATTTTGTCTAGTATTTATCATTGAAATAATTTTGCTTATTATGCAGGCGACCGTGTTTACCTTTGCTTTTTGCAATTTTAAGATTTTTTGCTAATATATTTAAAAAAAAGGTGATTCCCTCTTCAAATTTACTTTGTTTCATATTTTAAGCCCTTTTTCATGTAAATTATTTCTATTGTTTAGTCTTGAAAAATAAAATGTCCTGTAATATTTTTGTAACCAGCAAAATCAGCAGGATTTTTAATTTTTTAACAATACTCTTACTGTTTGTTTCTAATATTTTTTTTATCTCTTTGTCGTCCGCTCTCTATGGCTCTTATTGCGATCTTTGCTTGTCGTATTTAGCATAAACCTTTTTTGCATTTATAAGTTGACAGCTGTTATTGCTGGCTGGCTGCATTATAAAATAATAAAGAATGAGTTAGAAGAAGGAGAAGAAAAAATAAAATACCGAAGTCTGGGTGTAAGGAAATAATAAATGCAGAAAACACCGTGCTTATGAATTTATTTAAATGTTTTGAAAGTATTTGTGTTTTGTTTTATTTTCGCTTTTATTACTTCAAATTGTGCATTACAAGAGAATAGAAAATAATCCAAGAAATTTACACATTACACTGATTCCCATATCATAGTTTTTTATAAATTCTAGGTTAGGTTAGGTTAGGTTGGAAAGGGCGGCGCATTCACGCCTACACCCAGAGGCCAAACGGCCCATTGTGATCCCTTTATGAAAAGAAGAAAAAGAAAAAGAGAAAAGTGGAACCTATACCCAATCAATCAGTTATGATTGTTCCTAAGCCATTTTATCCCCATAACAAACCCTATGAGGTTGACAAGTCCTTTGCCATTAACCTCACCTAGTTCATGTAGTGTATGGCTTCCAAACCACTTCAACCTATTACGCTGAAGCCCTACGCAGTGACAGAGTATGTGCTCCACTGTCTCTAGCTCCTCAACATCATCGCACGTTCTACAGAAGTCTGATGTGCCAATGTCCCACTTACTCATCATATTCCCTATTGAGAAATGACCCGTAACCATACCTACTATGACTCTAAGACTACCACGACTCATACCTAGAAGATGCTTGGAATCTGCCAGTTTTAAGCTAGGCCATAATGCCCTAGAAACATTGCAGTCCGATCTGTCATTCCAGGCTCGATTCGTGTTGTCCAGAGTCCACTCCCCTATGGCCCTAAAAAAGGACCCAATTGGAATCTTAACAGATGACTCTATGAAAGACCTATCTAGCTCCGAGCCACTGCGAGCTAGCTCATCGGCTATTTCGTTGCCAAGAATGTCACAATGACCAGGAACCCAACATAGTCTTATCATATAGGAACCCATTAACCTTCTCAATTCCCTTCTGCACTCAAGTACCAATCTGGACCTAACAAAATGACTAGTCAGAGCCAATAACGCCGCCTGACTATCAACATAGATAGTAATCTCAGACCCCCGTTCAACATTCCCTTCAATCAAGCCGAGAGACTTATAAATGCCAAGAATCTCCGCTTGAAAGACACTACAACTGTCAGACAATTTGTAGGATCGTCTGATATCAGTTCCCATAAAGTATACACCCGCATAAATTATAAATTCTAAGTGAAAAAGAAAAACAAATTATAATTTTCTCTGTATAACAATAAAGCAAAACAAAAAATAATTAAATATTAAAAAAAAATATATATATTTTAATATTTAATTTTTTTTATTAATTTTTCTTATTTCTCTAACATAATAATAAAATTTTCTGCTTTAAAATATAAAAAACTGATTAATTCTTTTAAAGTCGTACTTGGCGTATGATTAATATTAATTATGACAAATTACAATCAAGCTATAATTTCCAAACTATAAGTACTACAATTTAAATTAAAGTTGTTTGGAGAATAAAATTATCTATAAAATCATTAGTTCTATTGATCCATATAAAATAAAAAAAAAAATTTTAAATTCTTAAATTTCCAAATAATTTGAATTTAATATTAAGATTTTTGTTTAAGAATCAAAAATTGTCAAATAAATCTTATTAAAATGGTGTTGGAAAACACAATTTTTCTTTATTTTCTCTTTTGCATTTTGTATCTTCATTTAATGTTCGTCTTCTCTTTTAATACAGCCATTGGATTATTAAAAAAAAAAAAAAAAAAAAATAACCAAGTTTGTGAGTGGTAAAGCAATATACATATATGTAAATGTCTGTGTCTCTCTGTGCCTGAGTTTATATATGGCAACTTATTTGGTTTTAGATTTGAAACGTTTTATTCTTTATTTTTTTTTCAGCAGATTTTGTGGTTTAACTTCTGACAACAACGTTAAGTGCTTGATACCAAACTAGCAGTTTTCTTCATGATGCATATTGTTTTGGTATTTTGTGTATGTGTGTGTGTGTATCAGTGTGTATGTTTATTTTAGCTTGATTTTCTTTATTGCATTTTGTTTTCTTTATTTTTAACAAAATGATTCAATTCCTGCATTTTTCTGCTGTAAGTTTAGAGCTCATCCTTTTAGATTTAGTTTCTATTTTACGTACATTTGGATTTTGTTCGTTTGAGATTGTTTTAGCTTTTGTCAAATGATAAATAAATTAATGTTGACATTTTTCATCCGTTTGTTGTCGTCATTATTGTATGCTGTTGTTCTGCAGAAATAGAGACGGATGTCGTCTGCAGTTTTTGTAATTTTTTCTTACGCTTTACCGACTTTTATTTTATGGCTTAGCCGCGTTCTTTTCTACGTATTTATTGTTCATCGTTAGTGTTTTTATTTAATTATAATTTTTGATGATAATTCTTCTTTTGCGAAATCTTTTTTTTCTTGTAATAAAAAGAAAAGATTTATAAAGTTTAACTCTTTAAATTCGACAATAAAGGAATTTAGTTGCGGCTTTAAATGATAAAAAAAGAAAAAAAAAAACGTTATAATCCATTGTGCGATCTACCCAAGAGTCTAGTATAAACTCCTTCCACTTTCTAACGTAGCGTATAATCAAGCTTAAAAAGTAGATCTCAATCCAGTCTATAGCCAAACCCAATTTTTAGTTTAATTCCCCTCAAGGGTTTAATCCATAATGAATTATAATCAAAAATAATCTGCAAAACCATCAAATTAACATCACGATTTACTTACAAAAGTATAGAATAAAAAACATTTTCTATTATTTTCAAAATAGTTTTAAATATTAAGATATTAACTTTAATAAAAACCTATTAAATTTTTAATTTTGCAAAAATATAAATTTTCATATAATCATGTACGAGTAGTTTCTTTTAAAACTTTATCGCCTGTCGTCATATTATCAAACATGTCAACATATTTTTCTTCTTTTATATTTCAAATACTCGTAAAATTTAAGAGAAAACAGCTATTGTGGTTGCTATTTTTTTATTTCTTTATCTAATGCCCCCAAAAATCACCATGACCTCTTCCAAGTAGAAGAGTATAAAATTTTTAAAGATTTTTTACGTTCGATATTGCAACCGAATGAAAAAAAAAAAAAAAATGCTCGAACTTAGAAGTAGATTTCTTTGCTCTTGAGCGTGTTCAAGCACTTCTTAGTGAAGAAGAGTAAGCACACGAGAACCACAAGATATAAAAATAAGTAAAATTATAAAAATAAAAACAAGATGGAGTGGAAATATGAAAACAAAACGAATTTTATTTAGTAGTATTAGTAGTATACTATAGACTAGACTATAGTCGACACTATAGACTAGACTATAGTCGACACTATAGACTAGACTATAGTCGACACTATAGACTAGACTATAGTCGACACTATAGACTAGACTATAGTCGACACTATAGACTAGACTATAGTCGACACTATAGACTAGACTATAGTCGACACTATAGACTAGACTATAGTCGACACTATAGACTAGACTATAGTCGACACTATAGACTAGACTATAGTCGACACTATAGACTAGACTATAGTCGACACTATAGACTAGACTATAGTCGACACTATAGACTAGACTATAGTCGACACTATAGACTAGACTATAGTCGACACTATAGACTAGACTATAGTCGACACTATAGACTAGACTATAGTCGACACTATAGACTAGACTATAGTCGACACTATAGACTAGACTATAGTCGACACTATAGACTAGACTATAGTCGACACTATAGACTAGACTATAGTCGACACTATAGACTAGACTATAGTCGACACTATAGACTAGACTATAGTCGACACTATAGACTAGACTATAGTCGACACTATAGACTAGACTATAGTCGACACTATAGACTAGACTATAGTCGACACTATAGACTAGACTATAGTCGACACTATAGACTAGACTACAGTCGACACTATAGACTAGACTATAGTCGACAATATAGACTAGACTACAGTCGACACTATAGACTAGACTACAGCCGACACTATAGACCAGACTACAGTCGACACTATAGACTAGACTATAGTCGACACTATAGACTAGACTATAGTCGACACTATAGACTAGACTATAGTCGACACTATAGACTAGACTATAGTCGACACTATAGACTAGACTATAGTCGACACTATAGACTAGACTATAGTCGACACTATAGACTAGACTATAGTCGACACTATAGACTAGACTATAGTCGACACTATAGACTAGACTATAGTCGACACTATAGACCAGACTACAGTCGACACTATAGACTAGACTATAGTCGACACTATAGACTAGACTATAGTCGACACTATAGACTAGACTATAGTCGACACTATAGACTAGACTATAGTCGACACTATAGACTAGACTATAGTCGACACTGTAGACTATACTATTGTCGAACTGTAGATTATACTATAGTCGACACTATAGACTAGACTATAGTCGAACTGTAGATTATACTATAGTCGACACTATAGACCATAGACTTAATTGTAATTAGGACTATTGAACTAAATTACATATTGCTATAAATTAGACTATAATCGGAGATATAGATTAAACTATAGTCAAAGATGTAGACAAGCCTATAAACTAGACTATATTCTAGTCTTAATTGTTATAGATAAGACTATTGACCGGATTGTATACTATTCTTATGCATATTTCTTTGAGGTTCCAAATGTTATGAGTAATACGATATACATATATTCCTCTTTTTCTTGTGGTGCTTCTCAAGACTATATCAAAAAAAAAAGTATTTAAATTGAATTGCATTTTTTTGTGTTGTTGCATAATATGAACAGAAGAAGCACCCAGTTTGAATGAATAAAGTTTAAGTAGAATGCAGCATAAATTTGGCTGCCAGCCCAATTTAATAGTTTTGGAAATTCTTCTTGCAACTTTTTTTTTATTTTTCTTTTTTTAAGTTTTCCTATTTTTTTCGAGATGATAACAAACTTGTTGTTGATAATCGTTTTGCAATAAGTCAAAAACTCTAAAGACATATAAATTTTTTATTATTTAATTTTTTCCACATTTCGTGATATTGACAATAATAAAGAAAAAGCTGGAAAAAAAAGTTGTTGGCAGCTATTGGTAAAAGCGGGGGAGATTGTTTAGAACTCTTTTGTTGCTTTAGAAAAGAAGAAAATGTTCATAATGCGATAGTAGAGAGCAAAAGGTGAAGGAACTATGAATGGGAATTTAATAAAAAAGAAAAAAAAAAAAAAAAAATAGTTGCTACTATAAAAAGAAAGAAAATATTTGGACTATATATGTAGTTTGTAAAAAGAATTGAGCAGTTTTGAATATTATTATTATGTTATTGTTGTTTTTGTTACTATTGTTATTGATAATTCATTGATATTAAAAATTTAAACAAGTGCTTTTGTATTAATTATTTGGAAGTTATATAACTTTTAAGAAAGTCAATATATGTCAATTAAAAGTAGGTTTTATGTTTGAATATAAATGGTTTTAATTTGAAGCTTTTTTTTAAATTAATAGAGTTTATTTTAATTATTCCGAATTGAAGTTTTATATCCTTTTATATTTAGCTTTTTACTCTTTTTCAAATATTTGCATTTTAATGCAAATTTTTGATATCATTTCGTTTGTCTTTTTATTATTGGCAGATTTGCCAATATAAAACCTGCAACATTATTAAATATTGCTTTATTAGGCCTTAAATTATTATTTGTTATGAGTGAATGTCTGATGAGTATTGTCATTGCCAATTTTTGCCAGGAAAAAAAAGGAAATGACAGGGGTACATATTCATTTGAAAGCTCATGCATATGTATGCACAACAAAACCCTGTAGTTTGGGAAATAAAAAAAAAAATCGAATTACTTGAGTTGTTATATTGGACCCGAATTTGATTTTTTAATGGAAATATATACTAATATGCTAAATTGAACCTAAAGCGGACACTTTGCACTTTTTATGTAAATTAGCCTTTTTGCAGCCCCTAGGTAATCTCTTTTGTATAGAGTTTACAATTTCTCATCGTATACTAAGCTAACGATTTAGAGTTCTAATAAACAATTTGTTACTTTGATAAAATTTGTCATTTGTTCACCCACAGTAGCTAATAACACTACTTGTTAAGGGACAGTCACCAGAACAGCGGGGAAATTTTGCAATGGTGAGACAATACAATAGCAGGTTTCATAATCCAACAATTATTTTTTTTCCATTTTTTGTTTTTCCAAAGTGACGAGACATTTTAGCAATCCGAATATTTTTCCGAATTCATCCTTTATTTTTATCTCCCACTGTACTTTAAGCATTTATGTAAAAATATGAAATGAATGTACCTTGACATCCATACACTTGTACAATTTACATTGTTATTTATATTAATATTTTTGAATAATGTCTGTGGATATGTATGTATGTATATATGTATAGTAGGGTTTGGGAATTCCCGGACTTTTCAACTTCCCGGGAAGTGGAAATGAAAAATTTTATGTTCCGGGGAATTCCCGGTATTCCGGGAAAAGGTTAAATTAACTTAAACCACAGTTTTGTTAGTGTAATATACAAAAATTTTACATAATGAATACAGCCAATAAAATCAATATTAAAATTTCGTTTTGAAAGCAATTCTATTAAAGAAATTAATACAAATGTCCACAAATCAAAAATGCTCAGTACAAGTATCGTTAGTTCAATGATAAAAAGTCTTATGTTAAAGATTTCTCAAAACTTTTGAGGAGAACAAAAGTAAGTTATTTTGTGGATGAAAGCTATATGCAATTTTATATGAATTCTTTGGATAACACTCAGCTATTTTATCTTGATATTTAAAAACAAAGAGTCTAACAGAAATTGAAAAATTACACATGATATTTTTTGCTTAAAAATTAGTTTTTATAATCATTTTGCCTTTTTTTAGAAAATTTCTGCGAATACCATAAAAAATATTTCTTTTAGTAAATCTTGAATCTTTGGATTTTTTAATCTTTAAAAGTTTAATTTTGTTCTTCCGTGGAGTTCAACAACTGTTCGGCATACATTTTAAAGCATTTTTTAATATTTGGAACCTTGAGATATAAAAAAATCCATTATTTATTTTGTTTTTTTATGAATGTGAGAATAAGGAATCTTTCTTAAATATTTTTACCATTATGTTATTACGTGGTTTTGTTAGTCGCTTCCAGGTTCTACTTACGGCTTCACAAATCTTAAGTTATAAGACGTTTGATTTACCCTTTCTAGGGGTTAGAATATTTTTTCCTTTATTGAATACTTCAAAAATATTTCAAATACAAAATAGATTTTACGAGACAATCACTTCGATAACTTCAATTCGGATACCATCGGCTTAATAAATGTTGTCTTCAATCGTTTCTTCTTCAACTAGGTTTATTTCGGCTCTTTGGTTATTCAGCATATATTGGGCTGGGCTCGATTCGGTTGTAGCAAAGGCTTCAAAACACTCGTCTATCAAACTGGTTCGGGTTTACCGCGGAATCAGCTTCTGGTTCAGGTGGCAGCTTCGGGGACCGAAGATCATATATTTTTCTACAATACGTACAATGGTTTCTTAAAGCTAGTATCTAGCTACTTCTCAAACTACTATTACCATACAATTCTACGGGTTAATATTCTATCTAAGAAAACAAGCAGCACGAACCACTCGGGGAACAAGCAACCGAAATCACTCGTGAGAATGAGCAACACGAAACCACTCGTGAGAACGAGCAACCGAAATCCCATGTGAAAACGAGCAGCACTCGTGAAAACGAGCAACCGAAGTAACTAGTGAGAATGAAAAACCGAAGTCACTCTTGAAAAATACGACTTAATTTCACTTTCGCAAAATGTAGTCGTCTCTTCCATTGTATATATTTCCGAGACTTATATGGCGTGTTATTGTCTGGTTTTAATCGCCCCGACTGTAAATAAACTCTGTTTATGCTTAGTGATGTATCAACTGAATAAGAACTATATTGCTTGTTGACTATCAAGCAAGATCAACTGAACAAGTAAAGCAATTATTATTCATGTGTGTGTATGTAGTATTTACAATAGGGGCGTTCAATGTAATTAATTACCTATTAGTAATAAGGTATTCAATATATTAGTATGAAAAATGAAATTAATTACAAATACATAAATAAAATAGTAAAGAAAAAGGAAAAAAAGTAGTAATTTCATTTATAAATATATTAAAGAATATGTACGGAAAAATAGTTATGTTGAGCGTACTATTTCCATGTTACAATGTCTACACATATTTATTATTTCGGTGTTAAGAAATTTTAATTTTTCGAAATACATACATGTAATTTTTGAATGGACATTCCATCGAATGCTATTAAATTTTACAAAACTTCAGATAATAAATGGATTAAGAAAAATTATAATTGTTGCAGCCTTTCATTTATCCGGTCCGCCTTGGAAATCCAAAAACTTATCAAGGTGAAAGATTTAAAAAAAATAAACATTACGAAAAGTTCAATAGGGGAAATACTGTATATATCGATCAGAATATAATATGTTTAATCTGAAGTTATATAAAAACTATATAAACAATATTAAAAATAATCTTAAAAGTGATCCTAAATCATTTTATAATTTTATCAACTCCAAAAGAAATTCTTTTAGCTATCCAATAAATATGAAATACCTTGCCAAAGATAGATCAGATACATTCAGTATTAGCAACATGTTAGCAGATTTTTCGCTCCTACATACTCTGACTTTAAATTCAATACTTCTAAGCTGTACCCGTTTCCCGTTCAAGAACACCAAATAATTGCATTTCCTCTAGTGGACTTATTTGGTAGTATTTTCATCATCAAAAAACTGAAGTCATTTTCATCCTGTGTGTCTAATGGAATTCATAAATGCACTTTAATAAATTGTGTTCAAGCTTTATCCTTCCCACTTACTATACTTTTCAATGTCTCAATCAAAATTGGTTACTTTCCCAAAATATGTAAAGAGTCATTTATCATACCATTATTTAAATCAGGAAACAAATATTTCAATATGCATGGAATCGTAGAACGGACTGCAGAGTATCAAGGGTCCTATGGCCTAAATTTGATACAGCAGATACAAATCTACTTTTAGGCATGAAAAGGGGAAACCTGAAAACTATGCTAGGTATTCTAACAGGTCATTGTCCAATAGGGGGAATGACAGGGAATTGGGAGATAGATTTCTCCGGTCTTAGCAGGATGTGGGAAGATAATGAGGAGATGGAGACGGTAGAGCATATTATATAGCACTGTCCATATCACTGTCGACGAATTGGATAGCATATCAAGGATCGATTTGAGTAGCTTGATAGGATTCGCCATGTAAATAAGTTGGCTAAGAGGGTTTCGTTGGCTTAGAGCGAATGAAATAGGTCGGTAGTATTTTTCCTTCCTTCTTGGTCTCAGCTTTCTAATCTTCTTCCTTTCTTAAATCACTTTAACACCACTACTACTACTACTACTTTTTCTATCCATTCTACGAAGGGACTCACAATGGACCTCTGGGTCTCCGAGTGGATGTACAGAAACTCTTCCGAGTACTGTACAATCCTTCTTTACCTACCTACCTAACCCAGCAAAAACTTTGCTTTCCTGGTAAGCTAGCAGGTATAATTGGAAACAGAAATAAACTAACGTAGAGATATTTTTTTCAATTGCATTTTTTTGACAGATCACGTGTGAGTCGTGTCATGCTTTTATGTTATTTTTGTTTAGTATTGTTTGGCATTTCATAATGGAAAGACTTACGCCTGAACAACGTTTACAAATCGTTCAACTTTATTACGAAAATTCACGTTCTGTGAGGAATGTGCTTCGTGCAATTCGCTCAACTTATGGTCAACATAATCGGCCTACTGAGCGTACTATTTGCAACACCATCACCAGTTTTGAGACCCAGCATTCATTACTGGATAATATTCGACCGAATAGATCATGTCCAGCACGCTGTGCGGCCGTAGCTGAGAGTGTACACGAAGACCGTGGAGAGTCGATTCGGCGCCGTTCGCAGCAACTTGGACTGACGTATGGAACGACTTGGCGCATTTTACGTCGAGGTCTTAAATTGAAAGCCTACAAAATATAGCTTGTGCAACAACTGAAGCCGCTCGACCTTCTCAAGCGACATCGCTTCGCTCTATGTGCTCCTAAAAAGGTCCAAGAAGATCCGACGATTTCGAGGCATTTCTTGCTCAATGGGTATGTAAACAAACAAAATTTCCGCATTTGGGACGAAGAGCAACCTGAAGAGATTCAAGAACTGCCACTTCATCCAGAAGAAACAACGGTTTGGTGTGGTTTGTGGGCCGGTGGAATCACCGGTCCATATTTCTTTAAAAATGATGCGAACGTAACCGTCAATGGCGACCGCTATCGTGCAATGATAACCGACTATTTGATGCCTGAAATTGAATCTCGTGATCTCGGCGACATTTGCTTTCAGCAAGACGGTGCCACTTCCCACACATCGCATCAATCAATGAATTTATTGAGAGAACACTTCGGTGAGCATATAATTTCACGTTTTGGGCCGGTCGATTGGCCACCAAGATCGTGTGATATCACACCGTTAGACTTTTTCCTGTGGGGATATGTAAAGTCTAAAGTTTATGTGGACAAACCCGCTTCGATTCAGGCCTTGGAGGGAAACATCACGCGTGCCTTTCGCCAGTTACCAGTCGAAATGCTCGAACGAGTCATCGAAAATTGGACTCAACGGATGGACCATCTGCAACGTAGCAATGGCCAACATTTGATAGACATAATCTTCAAAAAATAAATGTTCTTTCAAATGATAATAAACATTTCCCATTAAATTTGAATTTTCTGTGTTTTTTTCTTTAAAAAAGTAGGGAACCTCGAAATGGATCACGCTTTACTTATCTTTTATTTTTTTTTGTTCGAATTGTCCACAAATTCGTGTAGTTATTTATAGACTCTGGGGATACTCAAAACTATGTACACAAACAAAAATAAAAATAAAAAAACAATTTTGCCTCCAGTGAGATTTGATCTTGGGCACATGTTAACCATTCGTTTTAAATGAGTAATGTCTTACTCAGTACACCATCTCGCACTTAATTTTTTAAATGACAAAAATTTTTTTTAGTATAAAATATCTTTTTAGACATTTTCTTAAAAAAAAACTAACAGCATGAGTATGGGGTTGAACCACCAATCTTCTGCTAGTTAATCCAGCGCTCTAGCCAACTGATCCACGTGATTGCAGTATTACTGTGCTCAATATTACTCAATTACTCAATAGTATAATGGAGTACTTATTTATGTAATACAGATTAGGCAAATAATAATGACACCTCATTACCAAGAAACTGATTTAATAAGTAGTTGCCTTTACCGAGAACCAAAGAGTTTTTGCTGGGAAGTATCGGTAGTTTTTTAGGAGTTTTTTAAATATACGTCTCTAAAGAAAATTTCAAGAAAAAAAATAATAAAAATATGTTCAAAAAAATATTTCTTTTTTATTTTTAATTAAAAAAATATTTTAACATCTTTTCTACAACAAAAAATTATGGCCATTTTAAAGCTATAGAGTTGCAATAGTTTGCAAAAAAAATCATTTTATATGTTTGTATATCCTGTGTACCAAATTTTATCCAAATCTTTAACCAAAGGTCGAAGTTTTTTAATTTTAAAATGGAATTACACTTTATTAAAACTTCAAGGAACTAGGTTTTTTTTTATAACAAAATCAAATTTTAAAATAAATTGCAATTAATATATAATTTTAATTTCCCATTTTTTCCGGGAATATAAGTAAACATTTCCCGGGAACGCTAACTGATAATTTTCCAAACCCTAATGTGTAGTCAAGGTAAAAATCATATGGAGAAATTTTTTTAAAAGCTCAACAACAATAACAACATTAGTAGCAATAATAAAAACACATCAGCAGTGGCAATGTCAGCAACCAAACATACCAAAACAATACAATCATCATTACAAGCTTTTAAAGTGGAGCAAACGGTAAAGTTTTTTAAAAATTAAAAATTTAGTATTAGGAAAAGATATTATTTAATAAAAATAATATAAATTATTATAGATAACTATCGTTAGAAGCGACAACATAAAGTTGTCCCTTAGGAGTTGCGAGGTCTTACCTCAAGACTGATTTCCAGGAAAATTCTAATAATTCTTTTGATTTTTATTCCAAAAAAGACTTTTCCGTCTGTCCCTGTATGTAAGCAAGTGTACATAGTTAAATATACATTTATACATAAATATTTTACATTGCCAATGTTTACTAAAAAATGACAACTACAACAATGAGAGAGAAAAAAAATTGTTCATGATGTTGGCACTCATATTGTACATATAAACATTTCATTTCATATCACTCGATGTGTAAAGTCATGTTATTGTTTGTGGCATATTATATTTTTTCCCTCTCTTTATCTATTGCATTTGGCAACATTATATACAAAAGTTTAACTTATACACATACACTTGTACACATAAATTGTTTCTCGTTATATTAAAAGGATACATCTATATATATAAAAATGAAATATGTTTGTCTGTTTGTTGGCTTATAGACTCCTAAACGACCTAACCGATTTTCCTGAAATTTTTATAGTAACATCAGCACCGAAAATAAAATAGGCTACTTATTTTTTCGATATTCGCAGAGGAAGTGGTACCCCCATAGGATACCAATATTAAGTATCGGATATCTTAATTTTTTGTAGTAGCATCTTGTGAGTACCGAAATTGAAGTAAGATAGCTGCAGGGGGAGTGGTACACCCCCCCCCCACCATAGGACGCCAATATTTAATATCACATATCTTAAGAACTGTTATAGTGAGAATGTTCAAACTTGGTAGGAGTTACTCTTTTATGATAAACTACAACTTTGAAAATTAAAATAAAGGGGATAGGTGCAGAGTTAGCAATACGCCCATATGATGTACATATTAAATATCGCGTAACTGAAGAACGTAGTTAAAGCCATTATAATGGAAAACTATAAATTTCAAAATAAAAATGAGCTGGGTGGACAGAGGAGGATAGATAGATAGATAGAAAATATTTTTTTTTTTTTGTTAAAAGTGTATATTTACAAAACAAGTTGAAATACAATACGTATGTAAATAAATAAATTAAATCATAAAAAAATATATTTGTATTTTTACACACTTATTTTATTTTAACAGTGCAGCGAAGCGCACCGGGTTAAGCTAGTATTATATAATACTAATACTATGATAAAATAAACTCGTTTTTACCTTTAGAAGAAGGCAGAAAATTGTAAAATGTTTATTATTGTTACAATAAACATAATGACAATGTAAAAGGATACAGAAATAGTACAAACACATACATATACTATACTAAGTATATGTTTATATGTAAGTATATTTGTATACATTATTATAAATAAGTAAACAGTTTAACATATATTTTATTAAACAGGGTGTTAAAATTAATATAAAACAAAAAAAAAAAAAAAATAATAATAATAAACTTTAGTAATTTTTTATTATTAAATTTTAGAATATTTATTAAAAATTACCACAATTTTTTATTAATAATTGTTATGTACATTTTTATTAAATAATCCTTTTATTTTTTTCTATATTTTAGGAATCATACACAGAAAAAATTATTCGAAAGAATTTTTTAATATTTTTTTTTTAATTTTAAATTTGAATTCAATAAAATTATTAACTATTTAATATAATTATTTTTTTTTTTTTTAAACAATTTCTAAATTTGAAAAGGAATAAGAAAAATTTGTCATTTGAAAATTGAAATACAAAATTTTCATTTGAAATTTGAAAATTTAAATTAAAAATTGTTTAGGAAAAATATTAATACCAAACATATTTTGAATTATGAAAATTTCTGATTTTATGTAAATTTTAATGAACCCAAAACAAACAATGTAGACATAATGCAACGTTGTAAGTGAACGTTTAGAGTATTTGATATTATCGGTGTAAATATTAGTTTCTCTAGTTTTATTTTAGATGCATCATGCAGCGATGTTAACATTAATATAAGGGTCAGATTTGCTTTAATTGGAATTGACTACTTCAAAAGCTTTTTGAGAAACTCAAATTCGTATAGGTAAGCTTTCTTATAAGCTTGATAATGTTATAAATCGTTATCATTAAATATTCCTAATGTTGCAGTTTGTGAAAAAGTCTGTATAAAATTTGTAATCAATCTCTTTTGTTAAAGGCCAGCAAAAACTTTGCTTTCCTGGTAAGCTAGCAGGTATAATTGGAAACAAAAATAAACTACTTATTTTTTGCCTGAATAACTAGTTATTTTTGTTCGACTTGTCCACAAATTCATGTAGCTATTTTTTGACTCTAGGGGTACTCAAAAATATGTACCTAAAAGAAAAAAAAAAAATTTTGAGACTCGAATTTGGACACACACTAACCATTCGTTTTTAGTGACTAACATCTTACTCAGTACACCATCTCGCACATAGCATCCTAAGCGACAAAAACTCTATTTAGTTTAAAATATCTTTTTAGACATTTTGTTATAAAAAACTAACTGCTTCAGAATGGGGTTGAACCAACAACCTTCTGGTTGTTAATCCGGCACTCAAACCAACTCATCCACGTGATTGCAGTATTTCTGCGCTATTATACTATTGAGTACTTATTAATGTAATACAGAGTAGGTAAATAACAATGACACCTCATTACCAAGAAACTACTTTAATAAGTAGTTGTTATTACCGAAAACCAAAAAGTTTTGGCTGGGAATGTTCTATCAAAATGGAAATTAAATAAAGATATCAAATTTTATATAAGGATAAAATTGTTGTAAATGTCGTATTTTTTTTTAATAAGGGAACATTTGAAATTTTGGGAATATTTTTATTTTGTATATAAATATTTAATTTATTTCAATCAAAGTTCCAATCTTCATGATTAATTTAATTTTATTTAATTAATTCATTAATTAAATTTAATTAATTTAATTTTAAATTTAATTGAAATTGAATTAATTTAATTGAATTAATTTAATTTTAAATTTAATTGATCCTCATGATTAATTAATTAATCTTAATGATTAATTCAATTTTATTTAATTAATTTATTAATTAAATTGAATTAATTTCATTTTAAATTGAATCGAAATTGAATTAATTTAATTGAATTAATTTAATTTTAAATTTAATTGAAATTGTAGAAAATATTAATTATTTTCATTTAATTAATATTATTATTTTGATGATTGAAGTAAAATAAATTAAAATTTTAATTGAACTAAGCAATTTCATAATTGAAATCCATTTGCATTTTTTTCTGTGTATACAAAATTTTTATTATTTATTTTTTTTTCATAATTTTTTTTCCTCTCTATATTTGACTTTCATTTAGCCAATGGCATCAACCACATGCGTAACCTCAGGTAACACAAAATGATAATTTACACTTAATGAATATAAATGTTTGTACTTTGAAATATTCTGTATTTATGTATTATGTATGTTGTATTCATATATGATAAGTATTGTTGTACAGCAATAACAATACCTGGTTTTAATAATGTTGTTCATTGGTAATCATGATGATATGAGAGCTTTTACAGGAATTTTAAAATTAATGTTGCAAGATTTAATAGATAAAATGGAAGCAAACAAATGAAAATAAATAAAAAGATGTTGGTGAAATGAACAATAAGTTAAGCGAATTAAATATAAAGCATGTGCTAATCAATATTAATAAGTGTAAATGCACAGAAAAAATTATGACTAGTATTCTTTTAATTAAAGTAGGATTTGATATGAAATTTAAATGCAATAAAAAAGTTATTTGCAAATAAAAAAATAAAAAATAAAAAAATATTTCAAATGCATCTTTAGTTTCCTACAAACAATAATAAGGTTGAGAGTTTTTTTCAAAAGAAGTTTCAAATTGTTCTTCGTTTTAAGCTTAAGTAAGTTTTCTTTTTCATAAAGTATTCATTTAAAAAAAAGTGGAACGAAATTTTCTATTTCTAGAAAAAATTCTAAACTTTTTACGCTAATGTGCTAGAAATATGATTTTCAAATTCTGGTTGAAAACAGAATATGAATTTTAAAAGTATTTAGTTTATATTTTTCCATGTTCAGGTAAACAAAATGCATCGCTTTAGAGTTCTTCCTATATTTTTTTCTCTAATGTGTATTGTATCAATATTCCATCAACACTACAACTTATTACATAAATTTTAATTAATTTTAATTTAGAACATAGTACATAAAATACACTACAAGCACTTTATATACACACACTATTGTGAAATAATATATGTGATTTGTTAATAATTAATTGTAATGTAATATTTATGTATTTTTATTGGGAGAAATAATTTTAAAAGTAAAGTTAAATTTCAGTAAAAGTAAACTTTTCAATTCAGTCAATTAATATTTTAGTTATTTTAAATAAAAAATTCAATAATAAATATAAATGACTTGATTAAAATAATTAATTGAAATTATATATATAAAAAAAAATTAATTTCACTTAATCTTATAATTTTGATGATTGTAGCAAAATCAAACAAAATTTTAATTAATTTAAACAATTTCGCAATTGAAATCAATGTTTATTTTTTTCTGTGTAGCTCAGATTCCAGTAAGAATTTCAAGGCCAAAATATGTATATGTATTTATGTATTGAAAATTTCAACTTGTTATTCCAAAAGCACTTCTGTTAATTTTCTTATTTTATTTGAAAGGCGGACAGACAGACGGTCGTGGTTACTCAAAAATTTTAACCTATAATGATCCATATTAAATATTTTTATGGGTTTCTAGATGGACATTATAATTATTATAAATGGAATAATTTATTTGGAATCTACACAGAAAAAAATTATTCCATAAAATGTTGCAATTGATTTGTTATTTTATTTGAAAATGAAATTTAACAAAAAATATTTATTAATGTAATTAAGTGATAACTCTCTAAAAATTTAAAAAAAAATTAAAGAAAAGGAAAATAACATTTGTAAAACGAAATATGTATATTTTTATATCAATCATGAATGATGTTTTCCAATTATTTTACTTTAATTTGTACTCTATAAAAAACAAAAAATACTATGTTAAATAAAGATTGTGTAGAATTATTCAGATGGCAAATATGATTTTTGAAGGTAATTATTAGGTAAATACAATTTCTTGAAATCGGATGAGATTATTAATCAGAGTGATGTGTTATAGTCGTTGACGTCCCAGAATAACATAATTGCTCCAATGTAAATATTGCTTTAGGCTATTCATTGGAAAAAATTATAAATTAGAGAATGAAAACTTATTGTTTTCGATCATTTTTTCAGACAATATAACATTAAGATTTTACTTAATGTGTCATTCAGTAGGTAATAAAATTTACCTCGGTCTATTGTCAGGACGTCCAAAGGAGATGACAGCTTTTTTGGCCCTGAAACTTTTTTCAATCATTTTTGTCAATATTTAAGATTTTTGAAACTTAGATAAAATTACCACAATCTACTCTACGCATTTCAAGCATTATAACAACAAAACAATTTCTTCAAAATATTTAATAACAAGAACAATGTTTGAATTCTTTTCAAACTTTTAAACAAATTTAATTTAAAATTTTGAAAATTCAAATTTAAAGTGCAAAAATTCAGCTCTGCTAAAATATTTCTCGGATACTCTAATGCAATACATTCTCAAAATTTTGATTGCTATATATACATATTTTAATCTTCCATAAAATAGACTTGTAAAATTGAATTTTTAATATATTCGTAATTTTTTGTTCTATAGAAAATTACTCTGAAAATTTGCGACTTGTGCTGCATGTCATACATAAGTCAAACTCCCATACTTTAAAAAAATGTTGTTTAAGTTATTAAGAATTTTATATAAAACAGAATTTTCTGTCCATGTTCTGGCCCTCAAATTCTTAATAACATATTTTAATTTTATAGAAAAGGTTTTCCTAAATTTATTCGCTTGCCCAGAACTAGTTGAAATATTAATAATTTCTTTTTAATTTTGATAAACGCTTACCTTATTTTCTTAATTTTCCTTTTATAAGTAAAACTTATGAATTTTTTGTTTCACTATGAGCTTACAAAAATAATTCTAGTTAATGTCAATATTTTTTCACTCTAATCACTTCAAAACTTATATTTTTATTAAGCGAAATTATATTGTTTCTGCTTGTTCTTTTTCCCATTATGAAATGTAAACAATCGTCAAAATCATGATTTTATGATAAAATTTCGAACCTAATGCGTGTTGTTTTTGTAAAGTTTCGCACGTTCTACTATTAATCATCTTAGAGTGCCAAATTCGACAGATTATGTGGATTGTTAAAAAACAATCTTCCAAATGCTAGAAAAATTGTTGAAAAATAGTGTTTTCGTTTTTGGATAACTGTAACTGTTATCCAAACAACTTCTAATAATGATTAAAGAAGTCACGTTTAGAAGATTCAATTCGAATACTAATATATTTTGTTGTTGGAAAATTGAGAGAAATCTTCTATTGCACTTCTAAGAGTGGCGAAGAAGTGAGCTATTTCGAAAAAGAATTCTCTAAATGCTTGCAGGGTTATAAGGTAAATGAAAATATAAAAACCAACGTTGCTGAAAAATTGTGAAAAGGACAACAGGACTGCTGCTTCCTCCATCATATTTTGGTAAGCTTTACGTATTTTGTTTGATTTTATTGTTTTATAAAATTTTCATATTGTTAATTATTTTTATAAACCTTATTTTATTTATAATAACAAAAGCTAATCAGATTCAAAAAAAAAAGTTATAATAGTAACATAATGTTAAGATTATGTTAATGACATATATTTCCACTCCTATTCAAAATTTTAACATAAGTTCATTTTTGTTTTGAATTTGAAAATTATTACACTTTATAAACATAAACATACATATATACCCTATAAACACTATCTAACAAAAAAATGTCTTTTTCTGAATATTGATATTTTAATATTAAACAAGATGTTATTTAATTTAGATAATTTTGATTATAATTAATTTCAATATACCTATTTAATTGCTTTAATCGGTTATAGTTAGGGAATCATTATAGGGCTATTTGAATTATATTTTATATTCAAATAGATCGGTTGGGAGGGTAAAAGAGAAAGAAGAAATGTCACCATCTTCTTTTGACAATGAGTTCAAATCAGTTTTATTTTAATTTTTTATTAGTTGGTATTCTGGTTTTTAAAATCTACCTAATTTTTTAATTTAAATGATGGGTTCTTAGCCTATGTCTTATGAAGACAAACCCCAAACCCTGAGCACGGTTGGAAGCATAGGCAGCGTAGTCTTCTAAGAGATAGGGCATGAAGCTTGAACCGTTACAGTTTCATAAACAAACAATATATGTATATTGAAAATCTCATTATTAAAAAAAATATATATTATTAGACAAGAAACAAGAAAACAAGTATTATTTAGATTTGAGTTGCATTTTAATTTTTTCATCTAAGCAATAAAAATAGCAACTTTCAACATGTCGATGTGGTATGCTGCCAAAGGTTCAAAAGAATTAATTCTTTAATTCAATTTTTACAATAGAATTAAATCATATATAATTATTAATTTCTTCCAATAAATTCATAGTAATTAATTCTGCAGCTTAGTTCCTAAAACATGATGTAATAAATGTAATGCATTTGTGAATTAATTCTTTTGAAATGATTTAATTAAATTTTGTTTAAATTCAAACTAATACAAATTGAATTAACAAAATTTTCAACCATTGAATTTATATTAGATTGAATTAAATTTTTATTTTTCAATTAATGTGATTTTAAACGTAGTTGATAACTGCAAAAAAAAAAAAAAAATATGGTAAGCCACAATTATCTACATACATATTTCTTGTGCTACATTTAATATGAGATTTAATTTAATAATTAATTTTTAAAACGTGCACTAAATTTCATTTGCTCTCTACGCTTAGGTAATTTTTAATTTATATGATTTATCCCTAGATCTGAAAGATATCTCGTTTTGCATATTTATATTCAAAACTGTGAAGTGCTGCTTGTTTACAAAAAGCTTACTTAGACATAATCATCTTCATTGTGTGGAGTTTGGATGGGCAGGAACATGTATTTATTTTAGCTAAATGTCATTGATTTACGACTCTTAATACTTATTTAGATATATATATATATATATATATATATATATATATATATATATATGTATATATATGTATACATATTCAAGTAAAACTAAAGAAAAATTTTGTCATTCAATTTTTAGTAGAAGGAAATGAAAGAAGAGTATTTCATTCAATTGAGTTTAATTTTATAGATAATTAATTCTACAAAATTTTCATTCATTTTTTAATAGAATGGAATTGAAGAAAAATTAAATTATTTCAATTTACTTTTCATTCTGTAAGGAGTTAATTCAATACAAATTTAATCCTAAAGAATTTAGACTGAGAATTATTTTCGGAGGAATGCTGTTAATGAATTGTATTTTTTTAAGCTGAATTAAATTCACATGAGAATTAAATCTAAATAGAATTAATTCTTTTGAGGCTCTGTATACCGCTTGGGTTTTTGACTGAAAGACTTTAGATTCTAAGTTCAATCCTTGGCCAAGACTTTTAAAATTTGTTTTATAATTTATCTTCGAACAAAAATTAATTAAAAATGTTTTTTTTTTTAAATTTACTAAATAAAAATCATATTTCTATACGCCAGGATTCGAAACCATATAAACACTTTAAAACTCATTGCTTTCAGAATTTCAAAGACCTCATGGCGTTTAGAAATTCTGAATTCAAAAGTTGTTTTACTTTAATTTGTATAACTTTTTCTCAATACTATTGAAATTTAAGTATATTCAAATTATCTCGGCCATAAAGAGGGTTAACTGAACTAGTTAATATACTATATACCAGTCAAGCCGCGACCAAATAGGTCTCGGGTATTTTTTCGACATCCAGATTGGTACATGAATGCCGGACATCTCTGAATAAGATGGTGAGACATTCAAACCAGGAGCTGGTCTGGGTTAGGGGTCATTCAAACACCCCGGATAATTTTATTGCAGATGCACTAGCCAGAGATAGATCCCTCCTTCGAGGTGAAGATACGGTTCAACTGGTTGGAGAACCGCTTTTGGCCTGCAGATCAATAATTCTGCGGAACTTATCGAGAATTGCACAAAATAGATGGACAAATGAATCCTCATGTTAAAACTCTAGGCAAATATGGCCCCATTATGATGAATATCAAGCTAACTCAATCATGGGACTATCGAGGCATCGGCTAAGAATTCTGGGAGCCCTTGTCAAAGGGCACTGGATTGCTGGTGGTCATTTTAGGATACTAGGACTTCCTTTTAAAGACTTTTGTAGAAGTTGGCGGAATGAGAAAGAGGAGGAAACGGTGGAGTATCTTTTATGCCACTGTTCCACTCTTGCCGAGATCAGGACTGCTAATTTTGGAAGTCCGTTTGTGCATGTATTATCGGATCTCTCTGATATGGACATCAGATGAATCAATTCTTTCATACATGTCTCGGGTGGGTTCGTTTCGAATGCAGTTATGGACATGTGATTTAGCAACACATGATCCCTCAGGACTCAGGTGAGCTGTCTGTTATTGACTAGATAGCTACCCTATGAATCTAAGCTAAAATATAGTGTTGTAAGTTGATTTTTACACTATAAACATATATGACGAGTAAATACAATTGCTTTTCAACAAAATTTCTATGGGTATAAGTTTGACAAGTAAATTTAAATATGTGAAATGTTTTGTCTTAAAAAATTATCGCTTAAGTGGAATTAAGTTTTAGGTTTTTTAAATGTAGATAATAAGTTGGCACATCATTGTTCAAGTTAAAAATTCTGAAAATTTTAAAACAATTAATTCAAGTTTAAAATATCTAATTCTAAGGCATCTTTTTCCAAAAAAAAAAATTTAGTAGAAAACTGAAAAGGGATTTAAAATTTTGCATATATATTCTTTATTCAGGTCCTCAATACAGATGATCTGAGTGATCTTTCTAAGTCATATATTCAAGGAGTTTTTGGTAAGTATTTAGTTGCAAATTTCCGATGTCATGATTAACACCAGTTTACAAATATTAAGTATATTAAAGCAAAAATTTTGATAAGAGATACTTCTAATCGGCCTAGCCGAATATAACATTTTTACTTATTTTTCTATAAGGTCTTGTTTTTTTTATATTCATGTCTTAAATTTCTCCCTTTTTCTTTTATTTATTTAAATTGGTTAAAGCGTTCTCGAATTGTTTTAATCCGCTCGAAAAGGGGGAAATGTTAGACACGTCGATAAAAGAATCAATACCTGATAGAAAAAAACTGAAAACAGATTCGTGAAGAATACGTCAAATTCCATCTACTTCAGCTAGTTTAGTTTAAAAAAAGAAAAAGATTTTTTTTGTTGACCAGTGTTATTAGATACAAACTAGCTAGATAACTTTAAGAAAAAAAAAACAGGAAAGACTATTTTTTTACCTATTTTTGAAACCGGAAAATTTTGGTAATTAAAATTAAATTGAAACTGTTTTTAGTTGGTATTTTTTCAAAATTTGTTTAAAAATAAATTTCAATGGAGCATGTATATAGCAAGATGATTTTATCAGGACAGACGGACATCATGGTTTAGAAATTTTAATCTATGAGGACTTATGGTATATATTTTTATATGCAGATCAATATTGTAATTGCTATAAATGTAGTGATATATTTGATATATCTGAATAAAGATATAAAAACTGAGCTTTAAGAAGTTAATTTATCAAAAAATATATTTTTTGGATTTAACAAACACATAGGCGTCCCTGTTTAAAACTTTTGATCTACAAGGAACCATAGTATACATTTCTATGATTTCCATGTAAACATTGTAGATATTACATAAATATGTAATAATTTACTGAACATTTTTGATAAAATGTATAAGAAGCCCGCCTTAAGAAGTTTATTTACAATTTTTTTTTTTCGAAAAAAAAAAAGAGTTGCATGGATCCATCAGAAAGATAGCGGCATTTTTATACAAATCATCAAAAAATGATGGAGTGAGTATTGGTTTTGGCATTCCGTGTGTAACACATCGAAATAGCTTTCTAAGACCCCATAAAGTATATATTTTCTGGATCCTCATGAAATTCTAAGATGTCCGCCCGTGTGACTGTGGAAAGTAGGATAAGGTTCGGGTGGACATCATAAGGGGGACGAAATTTGGTTCAAATAATTGTCTTATATAAGGTTTATATGGTGTTGAAAATGAACAAAATCGGTTCGTAAATAAAATGTTATGCACCACATACTAGAAAAAAAGGTGTCCTCGTAACTCTAGTTTATACTTTTCTTCTGATATCTTTTACAAGAAAGCAAGTATATCAACGAAATTTTGCACAAATAGTTCAAGGATCAATGTAACCTCGGAAACCGATGATCCGTCCACTTTATCGGCTACCTCTCATATAAGGTTAAACATCAACGAAATTTTGTACAAATAGTTTAAAGTACAATGTAAATTAGGAAAAAAAATGGGCGTGTTCCGTTCATTTTTTCACCCACCTCCCATTTAAAGTAAAATTTCGAAAACTTGCAGTTGATGGGTATATAGATTGGGCCAATCCTGATATAACACTCTCCCTTGTTTTATCAATACTTAAAGTTTGATATTTATACCCCACACCACCATAGGTGGTTGGGGTATTATGTGTTTGTGCTGATATTTGTAACTCATTTAAATTAAATTACATATTAGTATCAAGTTTATATTCGACACAAATAAGTTTTATATGAGTAGAAATAACAGTGACAAATTTTATGAGGATCGCTCCATAATTTACTACAATTCCCATATAAATATTCTGTATTCGTATATTTTATTTTACACTTAGTAAAAGTATCGATCCACAATTGTCCACATGTCCAAAAATTTTGATGAACATACATATAATGCGGTATCATATGGTCGGGATTGACTTTTTTTTCAATAATTTTCTTTGTTATTCCGCGAGTATATTTAAATATTTTTATATTATAGTCGATATTTTTTATTTATAGTCGCTTTTAATTGCTCATATAACTAGACGAAAAGAAAAACATTAATTTCATAAACAAATCACTAATTTAGAATAAAATATTAATCACACAAAATATCACAATTTTAATAAAAATATGTCTCGGTTCAAAAAAGTTGCAGACTTATCAAAAATTAAAATTTGTGCTTAATTATATATAGTTATATATATATTATATATAACTATATATATATATACAGAATATATAACTTTATATAAATATATATATATATATATATATATATATATATATATATATATATAACTTTTTCTATTTTCACCAATTTTGGCAAACATTTTTGGAAAAATTTTGCAACTTTCTCTAATTTTTGTAATAGGACGATTTTTTTTTTAATTTTGGCAGTTTTTTTGTTTTCATGTTATATTTGGCAATTTAGCTATTATTTTTTTAGTTTTTTAGCGATTTTTTGTGGATGAATTTTTAAATTGAGCGATTTTTTTATTTTAGATGATTTTAACTGACAGACAGACAAATAAGCTAAATAAGCTAAAGTTTATCAAAAATACAATTTTCTTTACGGACATTTTTCTGTTTAAATGTGTTCTTTTTTACTTTAGGTTATATTTTTTAATTCCCTCAATTACTCTAATAATTAAAATTATCTTTCTCAAAATAAATCATACTAGATTAAAACAACATTTAATCCTTTTTAATTTTAAATTAAGTTTATAACTTAAAATAATGAAACACATAAATTAAATAAATTCTTTTATAATTCGTTACAATTTCTTTTTGAATTAACAGCTTCTTTTATTCTTTTCTTTTTACGTATATTTCTTAAATATATTTATTTCTGTTTTTATTTTCTTTTTTCTTTCTTACTTCTGTATTTTATTTCCCCAAGATTTTTGCTAAATTAGCTTTTATTGTTGCAAACTTAATGCTCCATAATTACAATCTGTGATTAATTTTAGGTCATTAATAGACCATTAACATGGAAATTGCTTTCGTGCCCCTCAAAAAAACAAATCATTATTAGTGATTTTTCTTTTAGTTATACGTTTTCTTTTACTTAAGATTTTTGTGATTTAGATTTTTAATTTATTTGCAATTGTGTTAAGATTTATTTCAGAGAATAAAGATTCTCTTTTAGCATTCAAATTGACATTTGGTAAATAAATTTCGTTTTTATGCTATTGTTTGTTGTAGTGAGAATTTAAAATTTTACAAAAAAAGAAAAAATAAGAATTAGAAAGAAAGAGTAGGTAGTTTTTGCACAGAAAATGAAAAATATATTTTTTTTTTTCTAAAGGAAAAAGGGGAAAATACTAAGTTTTTTTCTAAGGTCTTTCGAGAAAAATAAATTACTAAGAAATTTTCCTTAAAAAAAATTGAATGTTTTCTTTAAAAATTTTTATTTATTTTTAAGTTTTCAGTAGAAATTTTTTGCCTTTAGGTTGTTGTCTTTACTAATTGCATTTAAGCAAACATAAAAATATCTTTTTGTTTAATCTCCATTTCATATTGTTTTCTAGTCGTATGTTTTTTTTTTCCTAATTATATTACACAATATTTTTGTTTGCATCTCTCATCGTCATCATTGTAGAAATGTAAATACGCAAGGATTAGTTGGAAAGAAAAACTAACAATGAACAATCTTTTAGTATTATCTAAAATGTCCTTTATATGAGTTGTATGTATACATATCTCCCTTACACCAAGACAAGCTTTACTGCTGGCATTTTATGTTGGTTATTTACTACTCGCTACCCAGCAAACATTTTCTAATAACGGGGAGTCGCTGTATTGGACTTAATTCTAAAGAAAATATTTTCTCCAGTAGAGTCTTCAGAGTCTTTTTTTTACAACTTTATGAGCAGTCATGTATTCTTTTTATTTCTTTTTTTGTATCAAATTATCTTCTTATTATCTTCCAAAAGTTTTTTTGAAAGTTAAAATTTCAAATGTTTTTTGGGTTTTTGTGTTTATTTATTTTTTCGCTTATAATAATATTTGTTTTATGTCTGCTTTTGTTTAAAACTACTGTGGGCATTCTTTTAATGATGTTGCTGCTTCTGCTGGTGATTTTGTCTCCCTCTCTCACTCTCTATCACTCAGTTGCTTCTGAGACTAGACAAGATTATAGTGCAGCACTAGGAATTCACGTTTTTAATGTCAGGCGAAAGTTATTAACATAATCGGTTTAATTATTATGCGGATTTTTAATTGTTAAAAAAAACCCAACTCAAAATATTAATTAAACAGGGTGTTCGAACAGGAGGAATGTGTAAGTGAAATTTGAGGGCTTAAAATAAGTTGCGTTTAAAATAGAAAGTATAAATTATAGCAAATGTTTGGTCTTTAAAAAGGCTAACAACTTAAGTTATATTCGTACTTAAAAAAAGGAAAACAAATAATTTAAGGAGGGCTGCAAAAGATATATATATATATATAGCTAAGGATATTTTTTATTTATCTCATCAAAGGATTTTGAATCTTTGAGTTCTGACTTGATTTGTAGAAGTTATTACTTGAAAAATTTTAGTACTCAAAGTGGTCAACTTTGACTCATATCGTATTGCTACAGGGTTATTGAAAAATTATTTTTGTGAAAACTTATTTCCTCCTCTATAGCTTTCCCATGCATCTCATCTCAATTCGACAATTAGTTTAGATGTTTCAGATTTACTACCAATTTGTTTTTGATCGTTCCCCTTTGCTACAATTGAAATTTATTTGAAACTGTTGGGAGTCCTAAAATTAAAGTAAATTTGCAGCTTTTAATGGCTTAAAACGTATACAGATAAATTCGATTTACGTCTTTTCGTTTAAAGCTAATTTGGAACTTTAGAGAGAATTACATTTGGATTTAAATTGGGGCTTTAAAGATACCTACAAATCAAGCACATTTTGCGCTTTAGAAAGACTTACAATTAAATTTGAATTGTGGCTTGAGCTAATTTAAAGTTTTTAGGGGACCTTTAATTGCCGCCAATTTGAGATATTTGGGAAGGTTTAAAGAGGGTATAAAGAAGCCAAAAATTAAAGCTAAATTGGCATTTTAAGAAGAGGTACGAATGATGCTAATTTGGGAGAGAGAGCTACAATTAAAGTTAATTTGGCAATTCAGAGGAAGTAAAATTGAAAAAAAACTTTAAGACTTTTATATTATTTAAATTGTGATTTCAGAGACCCTCACTTGGACTTTATTTAAAACGTTCAAGGGGCCAGTCTTTATATTAAATTTGACACTTTAAAGAGATCTGAGTTTTAAACTTATTTTGAACTTTTAAATGATTCAAATTGTGATTTAAAGAAAGCATTACTTGGAGTTTATTTAAACTTAATTCGGGAGGCATAACTTTACATTGAATTTGGGACTTTGTAGAGATTTTCAATTTAAACTAATTTGAGACTTTTAAATGACTTCAGTGAAGGTATCTTAATTGGAGTTTATTACAAACGTTCGAGGGGAATATTTTTATATTAAATTTGGGTCCTTACAGAGGAAAATTTAAATCAATTTGGTGCTTTTGAATGGTTTAAATTATTACTTTGTAGATATTCCTATATGGAGCCTAATCTTCAACTTTAAATTGACCTACATTTATACCTTTAGGAAGGCCTATATTAAAACTAATTTGATGTTTTTAAATGTCTACGATAGCATCTACGAGAAACTTATAATTGCAGCTAATTTCAGACTTTAAGGAGGTCTGAAATTAATATTAATATGATTATTTCAAAAGCCCTATAGTTAAAGTAAAGTTATAATTATTTTTAGAATTTTTCATGTCCGGCTTAAGTTCATTGAATAATTGTAGAAGAATACAGTGTAAAAGTTTTATTGGGCACTAGGCAGAATGGAATATATTTTTTTGTTCGCCACTACCTTCATCAGCACTATTCTGCGTCCTCAACGTGGTGTTCCCTGTAAACATCATCCATTTTACTTACAACTTTTTTTTTTTGGAAATGGAATCTATAATTTATTTTCCCTATATGTTATAAAGTAAGACGAATGGTTTACGATAAAGCTTTTTTACAATTAGTTTGTATTTTCCTTTTTCAATTATTATTGTTTATATACTTAAAGCTACCAGTTTAGATATTAAATCAACAATGTATGATTTGTTATTGTTTAGCCACTTATTAAGTAGCAATGAACAATGTTGCTGTTATTGTTATACACTGTATTCTCCTAAATTATTCAATGAACTTAAGCCGAATATGCAAAAATTCTAAAAATAACTGTATGAAAAAATTCAACAAAAAACTATAAACTAAGTAAAGTTATAATTTCAAAACTCTTAAATTAAAACTAAATTAGAAATTCTAGAATATCTATAAACAACATGTTGATCGATTTATGTTTCGTATCTTGTAAAGCAAAAGTTTTGATGTACGACCACTTACTTGCATCCTGTTTCTCAAAGCACGAATTATGATGTTTCAATCCATGCATCTAACAACACAATTGAGTTTCAAAATTTTAAACTTATTGATAATGTCAGATTATTTGATGAGTTTACCAGAATAGATTGAAATTGAATTTTCCACATGTCATCTGTAAATGATTAACTAGCATTTTTAGAGCGAAATATTGCAAATTTATTTAATATAGTTATACCTCTTCAATCAAAGAAATTTAACAGCCGTCAAAAGCCTTGGTTTACAATCAAGCGCCTTATAATAGATAGAGACTCTGCTTACTCCAGATGGAAGCGTTATAGAACAAATGACCTATATAAAGTCTTTCGTATAGCTAGGAAAAAAGTAATAAAAACAATTAGAGTCGCAAAGACTAAATATTTTTCTGAAAAAATTACTAATTTAATCGATACAAAGAACACTTGGAAAACTATTAAGGAAATTGGTATAGGAAATAACAAAAACCAGCAGTGTAATAGTGCTATAGTGGTATAGACAGATCCAAATAAGTTAAATGGGAGTTTCGTAAATATTCCAATGATTCATGCTGGCCACATATATTATACCAATCATCGTGCCGAGAATCATCCTGATAGTATGTACAACTTTGAGTGCGTAAGTCAATTGGATGTTCTCAAAAGCTGTCTGTCCATAAAATCTAATGCGACTGGTATTGATGACGTTCATCCGACTTTCTTCAAAATTCTTCTACCATCACTTCTACCATTAATCACGTTTATTTATAAAAAAATTATTATGACATGCGTTTACCCACTAAGATGGAAGCAAGCTTCCAATACCAAAGTCGTCCATTGAATATCGGCCCATAGCTATACTACCATATCTGTCAAAAGCATTTGGAAAGCTTATACCCAAACAAATAACTTAGTATTTATGTAATAATAACCTTTTAACTGAAGAAACAATCTGGTTTCCGAGCGTACTATAGTTGCATTACTGCTTTAACTGTTGTAGCCGAGGATATTAGACATGAAGTTGATAATGGATGTGTTGTGTTTTTGGTGTTACTGGATCATTGAAAAGCCTTTGATACTGTAGATCATACGATATTGATTTAAAAATTTGAAAAATTTATGTATTTCTTCTTCACTTCCTGTAAACTTATTGCTTCATAAATTGAAAATCAATTCTTCAAAAACATCACTTTTTCCTCCACTTATTAGGGGTGCACCACAGGGATCCATTCCTGGACCTCTTCTTTCAATTTACGCAAATCATCTTCTTAATCAACTACTTTACTGTGACATAAGAATGTACCCTGATGATGTCCAGTTATATATTAGTAAGAAAAATAAGGGCTTTGAAGAATGTGTAGCAAAACTAAATGAGGATTTGGAACAAGTTTCGATAGTGGGCAAATATAAACGGGCTAAGCTTAAATCCTACAAAAACTAAATGTTTAGCAATACGTAAAAGATCACAGAAAAATATTGACTCATTTAACATATGCATCAATAATCAGCGAATTGAAATTGTAAGCAAGGCCAAAAAATCTTGGCATAATTTTTAATGACACTCTAACCTGGACAAGATCATGTACTACAAGCTTGTGTTAAAACTTACTTGATGCTCAGAATTCTATGGTTCACGCAGTACTGCATACCAACCAAAATAAGATTGTTAATTGCAAAAACTTATTTAATACCGATATTAACCTGTGGCTGTGCGGTAATTATAGCTAAATTTTATCTACAACAATATCGCAAGGTATGTTTGTGGACCGTGAAAAATTGACGCAAATGGTAATTACCAGAGTATGCCTTATTCCAAGAAAATACGAGTCCCAACATTTCTTCATAAAGTTATAATAACTTGTGAGCTATACCAACTGTTTAATAGATTGAGATTTAGTACACTTGTAAGAAACAAAAATCTTATTCAATTTCAATACCGTACTTTAATATCGGAGTGGCAATTCTTCATTAACGCTATACGACTTTGGAACAATATTCCTACATCATTTAAAATTATCAGCAACGCATTACAATTTAAAAGAAAATTATTCGAATACTATTTATAACAAATTTTATTTTTATCTCTTATTAACATACCAACAAATCTTACACTACTTTAAAACAAAATTTATATTACCTTAAAGACAAAATTTGTATAATTAATAACTTATGTTGTTTTTAATATTTAATATTTCTTTGCTTAAGTGTTTCTTGTATTAAATGTATTCATATTTCTCTATAAATAATAACATCATAAGATTTCTACTTTTTTAAGACGAAATAAATTTGGGACTTTAAACTTACTTAGTATTAAAGATTATATGTTACTCTATACATTTAAAAATTCCATTTCCATTATCTTATATAAAATTCACTTTTTCAAATTTTAAAATTTTCTTTCAAATAATTACATTAAAAATGAAACCCCTTTCTCCTATTTTTTTCTATTTATAACATAACATTTGATATATTACTGAAAAGCAGTAAAAGTATTTAATATGAGCACTATAATTTAAAACCATCATGTATTTAAAAGCCGCCATATAATTCAACAAAAGAGAAAGAAAAAAATTGCTGTTGTACGAGTGTGTTAGCAATATTTTTCTTCTCATTTCTTATATTCTCATGCAGACCACGCATTATTACCATAAATAAATCAGGAAATAATTAAAAGCAATCTTTGGCAAAAAAAAAAAAAAGTTAAAAATTATTTTGTGAACCAAATGTACGCACATGTGGGAGTAGAACTTCCTATTTTTTTTAACGCAAACTTACATACAAACAGAACCTGCAGTTCGGAAAGCAATTTGCTAATGATATTTTTTTTAGAAAAATTAAAATTAATAACGAAACTGCAGGATACCTATGAGTCCCTATAAGTGATTGTGTTAATAATGTAAATTTTTTTCTCCTCTTTCTATATCCTTTGTTGATATTTTTGGTATAAAAAACACGTATCCTAAATGACCACAACATGCTGTAGTCGCCTTAAATGTATACATACGTTATATGATTAAATTTTATTTCCTTTATTGGTTTTCAAACAATTTCTTTTTATATCCATTTATATTAAAACTTATTTTGGTGAGCACTTACTTTTGTGGGGCCTTCATTGATCATGGCACGTTCAATGTGAAAAAGCAGACAAATACTATAGTTGTGGTAGTATTTGTATTAAGAATCTGCAGTCCTTGTTGCAAATGTTTATATATGAAATAAAGTGGGAGGGTGGGGGAGTAAGAGTACTTTTGCAAAAAGTACGTGTTTTTTTTTAAGCTTAACAATTTTGGTATTCTGATTTTGTTTAAACGAAAACGAAGTGGAGTTTTTTTCATTAGATACTAATATATGTACAAAGCCAATATTTGTAAAAAATATATTTCTTAATTATCATAATTACCGTTAACAAATAGTAGAAATGTTGAAAAAAAAATATGTATATGTATATTTACCAGTACATCTACATATAACAAACATGTTTTTTTTTTTGTTGGCAGGACATTCAATTAAAATAACATTTCTGAAGTTTGATGCTGGCTACAAAAAAACAAAAACGTGCTCTTAATGTTGTAATAATTTTAAAAATGTTGATGAATATTAAAGCGCAAAAGAAATGTTAAATATTAATTTTGAAAAGAATAATTAAAAAATGGACACTACGGATTTTGATGTGCTAAACACAAATCTGTTTTCAGTTTTTCTCCATCAGTTCTGGATTTTTATTTTTTTTAATGGGCGTGTCTAATATTACATGAGTATATTTTACCGTAATACAAAAATTGTGTGTTCGATTTATATAAATGATACACCAAAGGATGCGCACGAAAAAACTCTTCAAGCCATCCTAACATATTTTTTTATATGCTCAATATTTTCGTAGTTATTTATAAATTACGATAATATTAACTACGATAATAAGATAATGCACGGGTGCACACGTGTCACTGGCAAAACTCTATGAATCCGCCATATTCTCCGGATTTAGCCCCTACTGACTACTTCCTATTTCTAAATCTAAAGAAATGGCTCGGTGGAAAGAGATTCAGCTCTAACGATGAAATTATTGACCAAACAAATGCCTATTTTAAGGACCTCGAAAAATCCTATTTTTTGAAAGGGATACAAAAATTGGAGAAAAGGTGGACTAAGTGTATTGAGTTAAAAGGAGATTATGTTGAAAAATAAATTTTTATTTTGCAAAAAAACTGTGTTTCATTCAATAAGTCACGGACTTATTGATCCGCTCTCGTATTGTCAAAAAAATTTTTTTCCCTTGCAATTGAAGATTTATTTCTTAAAAGTTCTTTTAAAAAGTGAAAACGCCAAAAATATTTCTATTTTTTATTTTTAGCATAAAGCTGATAGCGCTAAGTATAAAATAAGTCATGTATAATCAAGATTGATGTATAAACCTTGATTCTATTTACAGTTAATTGAAAATACCTACAATCAAGTGAACAGAAAAAATTAAATTTCGTATTCTATTACTAAATTCCTAAAACCAATTATATTTTTTATTGCAATTGGACCTATCACTGAATTATTAAAATCAAATATTCAAATTTGTAAATATTTTATTGAAAAAAATTTTAATTTTTTTCTTATTTATTTTACTATTTATAAATTTGAATATTTATTAAAATCAATAAAAATAATATTAATTTTTTGCAGATTTTCAAAAAATTTTTTTATTTTAATTTTTTATTTTATATTTTTTTTTTAGATTTTCTATAATATATACAATAATTCGGATCAAATGTTAGTATTATATTTTATCATGTAAATTTATGTATGAAAATTTGGTGTAGAGAAGCGAAACTTTTATAGAATACTAACTAATTAATGAAGACTTTTTTAGATGAACTATAGTTTAATGGGAATACACAGTGTATAGTAATGTAGGTAATGTGTAATTATGTTGGTGAAAAATAATGGTGCCATAACTAATAGTTTGTGTATTCATGTATAGTAGTATATAAAATATACATATTTATTTCATTTATTATTATAGATTGTAAGCACATAGGGCCAAATTAAACCAGATTTTTTTTTATGACAATTACAACTTCAATTCTTATTACTAAATTTTAAATGTATATATTGATATAAGTATAATTTTGTTATTAAAAATATCCCCCTATGCAAAAATGTTGAAATTTCATGAATATAAGACTTATAGATTGTGGTGATGTATAACAGCAAGTTTTACTTATTCTTTAGTACAATTGTTCTAAATTTTGATATTGAATTCGAAAAATTTCTATCATTGTACGGTACAATTCTATTCCTTAATTTGGATACTCGGACAAAAAAAAATGGATCAACAAATGATCTATTCATAATTTGGAAATAGTATCTTGGCATAATTAAAGAATTAGTTCTATTTGACGTACCCAAGTTAAACTTATTTAATAGATAACTGGGTTTACCATATTTAAAAGTTGTATAAAATTGCAATAATAGTCTTAAGTTTATAAAGCTTTCAAAGTCACATTGGAGAAGATTTATTGCATAAGATGTCATATGTACGTGGGATCTATATTTCAGACCAAATATATATCGGGCTATTCTATTAAAAGTTTTTTTCAGTTTAGTAATACCATTTACTGATATACCAGAATATACTTCTAAGCCATACAATAATATTGTAAGATATAATGTCATGGCAACACTCCTCTACACCTTACTAGATAAGTAAAATCCTACATTATACAATCGCCTTAGAATGAAATTTATTCTTGATGAAACATAATCTACTTGAAAATCAAATTTTAATTTATTATCTATATAAAATCCTAATCTTGTAATCTTGTAATATGATACAAATTCTATTTCCTCTGAGTATATTAACAACTTGGGTACTCTACAAATTTGCGAAAACCACATACATCTCGCCTTAGAAGGATTCAAATTGAGACAATTAATACTAGACCACTCCAAAATAAGTCTTAAATCTTTATTAACATTATACTCCAAAAAGTTAAGACCTGGACCTAGCCCTTTATCATCTGCAAGCAACTGAACATCATCTGCATATGTATAACATTTACAAAATTGTATTTGCTGATATAAATCGTTCAAATAAATCATAAATACAAAAGGTCCTAAAATGCAGTCCTGGGGTATTCCTCTTATGATTTTCTGTGTTAAATAGAATATATGAATGAAAAGATATATATATAAAATAAAAGACAGTACACTATTTCTCAATTTCATTAGCGGCAAAAATCATCTAAAACAGAAAAACAATCGTTATCAATTGAAGTATTTTCTAAATGAATTCAACTTACATACTTTTTAACAGAGTGAAATATCTAAGTTTCAATGAAACCAAAATAGATAGGATATAACAAATGCGCAAAACAAACACTGCTTTGGAACCGCCAAAACCGTACAACAGGACAATTTACGATTGCTACATGTTTGCATTTTGTTAAGGACCACTTCCGCAAAATTCTTTTAAATGATTTGAAATACAACAATTATTGTATTTCCGACCGATTTTATTAGTTTTTTTCTCAACTAGTTAAAGAACAAAATTATCTATTGAATAAAAAAAATTTGAAATCGATATCTTTACCGAGTCCAAAAATAAACGATTTTGAATTTGAAAATTGCAAAAAAGACGACTTTTTGCATTTTATTAGCCGAAAAAGTATCTACACTCTTTTTTATCTAAAATAAAATTTTCTTTAGCAACATATAACAATTTTGCACCGTTTTGAAAGGTAACTTCACAGAGATGACTTTAAGATAAAAGACAAGCCCAATAACTCAATTGATCATGGTACATACCCTCCCGAATTCGACCCATTTCATATGAAAGCTTTGATTTTAGACCATATTTTCTCAAATTTCAAAGCACAAATCGACAAGCGGAATATATTTTAAGAATCTTCAGTATGTTGTTAAAAGTTTTAAATCAAAATCTACGGGACTTCGGAAAAATTTGGATTCTATAGCCAAAAATGTAAAAAAATCCCATTTTTGGGAATTTTGATTAGTTTATTTGGGAATTCAGGAAAACCCTACCCCTAATTGATTTTCAGTTAACGCGCTTTTATTTATGTTAATAAGATCCACATTTTCTGCAAATTTCATTAAGATATCTTTATAAACAAATATGTTATTACAATTAAATAATTTATTTTTTCTCCAAAAACCCCAAATTGGGCCTTTTGTTTGGTTTATTTCTAAATAGCGAAAGAAATTTTAAAAATATGTATTCCAAATTAAGCTTTTCCTTTAGTGTATATAATTTCCGATCTTTTGAAAAAGGCTCAAGTCAATATCACGCCTAATTTCAGCAATATGCGCCTTTGAACTTTTATATTTCCAATTTATTGTATATAAGATTATATTTTTACAAACTTGCAACTTTTGCCTTTAGCTTTGCGTGAATAATTACTTAGAAAATTATGAATATTTCTGTATACTTTTACTAATATCTATACACAAAATGTTTTTATAAAAATAATTAATAAATATTTTTTATTTTTAATAGGGTTGCCACATTTCGCAAATTTAAGTAAATCTTTATCCTTTTCTAAGCATTCATTCATATTAATGAATTTAAAATAACAAAACAAACAAAAAATTTCTATTTTAACTTAATCAATATTATTATTTTTGGTATTTTTCATCTTCCTTAATAAATATTCTATTTCTAAAACGATTTTTTATTACTTATTTACATTAAATTTATTTAGACAATTTTTCTAATATTTTAAACTTATACTACTTATTTTCTATAAAAGTTACAGAAGTTACAGATTTATTTCCAAAAAATTTCGATTCTGCCCCACTGTGTATTGCTTATTACGGTTGAAATTTGGTAAAAAACAGTATGACACTAAAAAGGTATTGAAAATAAAAAAATATATATTAAAAAATATATTTCTATTTCAAGTGATGAAATGTCTCTAAAAATGCATACATATTACGACAGGTCCATAGTCCTGGCAATGAAAATAGATCATCAAGTTTGACCACCAATGTTATGGTTTTTATGACCCAAGATATTGGTGGCCAATTTTGAAAGCAACCTTGATGTTACTATTTCATAAATAACAGTTGTAACGCGCAATTTTTAAAGAAATACTTAAACGAAGTAATTGAAGGTTTGCAAAGCATTGGACTCATAGCGGTTCACTTTGTCAGCGATCAAGGAACTAATTTTGTAAACTTATTTAAAATATTAGATATTTCAGTAGAAAAACCATATTTTGGGGTTAATTTTACCAAAAAAATTCGTAATGCACGACACTCCACAACTGATGAAGGGCACTAGGAACTTTTTAGTGAATATTAAAAATACGGTTCACTTCCAGTATCATATTGTTGGTTGGCATGATATTGAATATTTCTATAGTGTGGTTTCAACTCTACAAATTCAATGTTCTCCTAAATTAATGGGTAATCATATAAACCTCCATCGACTTTAATACATAAAAGTTCGCTTAGCGATCCAAGTTTTTAGTAAAATGGTAGTTTGTGTAATGAACACATTATACTTAGCTGGACTTATAGGTCCTGTGAAAGCTTCAACAATGCCCAATACACCAGAATACCGTTTATTTTATAACAACGATATCCATAACAGTTCTAATCCAAAAAAAAAAAAAAAAAATAAATTTGGGAAAGAATTATTTTCCGGATATCAAAATAAATTAGATTTGTTACGTACCGTTAGTGGAAAAAATTAAAACTATACAAATAATTGATAGCAAAGGTCATACATAGTATTGCTAACATATTATTCATTCTTAAATGGTTGATGCATTAATAACGAAGACCTTCGCCAATTATTTAACTTTTGGAATGATTGCGGATTCAAAAAAACGCTTCTTTAAAGGTAACTTAAAACATTTGTTTGATCAGATACGTATTATTTGTTATTTTTTTTTTGTAAAAAAAGATATATATATATATATATATATATATATATATATATTATTTACATTTATGTTGTCAAAACTTCTAGTTCTATTCTATAGTAGTTTAATTTCAAAATATTAACATTTGAAAGGTTAGATAGATAGATAGAGAAGGTTGACGTGATACCAAATATATCACATCTCCACTCAGAGACCGATCTCGGTCCATTGTGAGTCCCTTCATTGAAAAGCTATAGAATATAGAATGTAAAATACAGAAAATGGGAAAATAGGAATAGAAAAGAAAAGGATAGGAATACAAAAGGAATCATATAAGAGGATTAGCGGTGTTGCCAATCCCACTAGGGGTGTACCCCTGATTCTTCCTTAAACAGTTAATTCCCATGACGAAGCCACTTAGCCCGCCGACGAATTGGCTGCCTAGCCATTTCATCCTACGATGCTGCAATCATGGACAATGGCACATAATGTGCTCAATAGACTCGGTCTTGTCGACGTCTCCACACATTCTACAAAAATAGGAATTGCTAGCGTCCCATCTAGACCTCATCTTCCCTATCAAACAGTGACCCATTATGGCCCCTATAATCATTCTTAGGCTTCTCCTATTCAAACCCAGAAGAGTGCTAGTGCCTGCTTTGTCTAGTGCTGGCCATATTCGCCCTGGACACCTTACAGTCCTCTCTACTCTCCCAAGCCGAATTGGTTCTGACCAAGATCCAAATATTGATCTTCTCATGGAAGAAACTCAGCGGTGGTTTCACATAGGTTTCCCCCTCCAAGACATCCTTTCCTGCGCCTTGCCTTGCCAGTTTATCAACCAATTCATTGCCTGATATATTGCAGTGGCCAGGCATCTAGCAGAGTCTCACCATGCAACTAGCCTGGATTTCACCAGATGTGTCCCCAAGGCCTTCAGAGTCGCCTGACTGTCCATATAGAGAGTAACTTCAGTACCTCTCACAATGATTAATTCTGCGGCTTTCAAGATGCCGAGAATCTCAGCCTGAAAAACGCTGCACTCATTAGGGAGTTTAAAATAGCCTTTCAGATCCGTGCCTATAATATGGACTCCCGCACCAGTACCTATGTCAATAAAGAGGTTTGTGCTGCTATATTTAATAAAAAAAACATGATTTTGTTAGAACTTGAAAAAAATAAAATTAACAGTATTTCTGATTAAAAAAAAAAATAAAATACAATAATTTTCTAAAGTTCCCAAGGAAATACAAATTTAAATGTTTAAAATGAAAAGCAAATTATCTAGTGTATGCGAATTTTGAGTGGTTATTTGAATAATGAACAATGAGTTTTGGCAGTGGACCAAACAAAACTTTCAAAGGTTTGCAAAAGATTTGCTTGTATCAAATTGATTATAATGCAATAACTTAATATTCATAAAGATTTCCAAGCATAACCGTTTCTTTACAAATTTTGGTACGCTTTAAATTAAACTCTTACCCAGATGATCCAAAGGAGATGATTGATGCCCGTGAACATTTAGAAACGTTTAAAAAGTCCGTTTTACATCGGCTTCAATGAAAAATTCTTATTTATAAATTAAAAAAAAACTTTTTGTATTTTTTTTTTTTTTTTCAAAAATGTATAAAAAGTAAAAATGTTCACTCTTGTTAAACAATTATATTCATTTAACATATCACTCATATGCTGCTACGTCATAACTCAAAAAAATGCAAATTTCATTTTGGCATTACTAGAAAATAGTAAATAATGTGTTTTATTAAGTAACACTGTCTTGTGTACGAGTTTTTTTATATTTCTCGCAGGATCTAAAAACTTAAAACGCGTCTCCTGGAAAAAATATACGTTATAACGCCCAAAGACCAAATGTCTTTAGTCGTATTTCTCGGGACCCAAAACTTCGAGGGTTGTAAAAGTTAAAGTTTTTAAATTAATTTATTGCAATTTATTGAAAAGTGCTTCGGACTGTAATGATCACACAGAATGTAAACTGAAAATTTAAAATAGTTTAGGTGTCTTACAGATTGAGATTCTTTAATTATTAACTTCTATGTAGTTGGTCCAGGTATAGTGGAGGAGTATCTGGTTATCTATTTTTAAGGCGGGCCTCTTGAGCCTCATATATACATTTTATTGAAAGCTTACTGAATTTTCGCTTTTATCCGATTTTAATGATCTTTTTATTCCACATTAATGAAATTTTCAGTGAATATGGATTCAGATATTAGAAATAATAAAAGAAACTTAAAAAGAGACAAAGGGAATCCAATAATTCCTAAATAAAAAAGCAGAAATCTCAAAATTGGGGATATTTCTTATCTTTGCCCCTTGAAAAAAATCTTTAAGAATAGATTTATAATACATTAGAGTTTCCTAAAATGACTTCTTTTTGTCAACCGCAGTTTTCGAATTTTAGAACAATTACGATAAATTTAAAATTCTGATGTATAATAGGTCAAATTTGGAAGTGTTTAAACAAAGCACTCTTGTTTGGAAGGTCTAGTTTCATACTTTATGATTTTCTACCAAAGGAAACGATTTAAGTTAGACTGGTTGTTAGCTCTTTCTTCGTTAACAACTATTTTAATAAAATATATACTTTTAACGTCTCTAGAATTTATTCTACTTCCTATTTTATGAAACTTTGTTGTTTTTGATATAAATTATAATTATTGTTTGCCACCTAAACTTGGTTTTTGTTGATAAAGTATATCATTTTTGATTTAAACACGACGATCAACACATATTTACATACAAAAAGAGATCTACGTCTTCATTAAAATTTGAATCTGTTTGTTTTATTTTGTATTTTTACTTATTTATTGATTGGGGCCTTTTTTGGGATATCTTTTCATAAAAGTAAATATTATTATGTGTTACTTTACAAAGAGGAAAAGGAGATACTTTTTGGGCCAAAGAAATTAAAAAATCTAAATTTATTCTTTTCCAATTCAATGCTAAATATCTTTGAAATGATAATAACAAAGTATTATGACGTTGTAATGACGTTGTTGCGGCAAAAGAACGATACGAAAATTATCTATCGAATTGCTATTAAAAAGAGTTATTGATTTATGAATAAATTTGTTATAAGATACCTGTAAAATAAGGTTATTATTGGTTTTTACTCTCAAATTAACTTTTTTCGGATCAAATTAAATTATTTTAAAATCAAACACAATTTTTTCAAAATAAATTAAACTTAATTTAAAACAAATTAAACTATTTCCAACGTAAATTCAATATTTTGCATGTCTAATACAATTTCTTTAATTACGTATTCCTTCTTTTTAATTTTTTAATTTATAGTTAATTTTTTATCATATCAAATTAAATTCTTTTTTAGCTAAGCTTAATTTTTCTAAAGAACTTAATATGTTTATTTCATATTTTATTATTTATAAAATATACTTAATTATTATCAATATATTTTATTTAAATACTATTAAAAAAAAGATATTTTTATACATATGAATCCGAAAGCATATTAAAGCTTAAAAGCTATTTTATTTTTTTAACTTTTGATTGCTTTTTTCTTACTGTCTTCTTGTCTTGTCTTCTTGGATAAAATATTTCCTGTCATGATACACTCTAGGATAGCTTCGGTCCTAGAGAGCGTAACAGTTTGGCAGGTATATATAGGTGCACCATTGCCTGGACTTTTCTGGGGTCTATAATGTGAGAAAAGGACCTTCGGGGCCTGACCAGAGACAACACAATCTGGTACGGGAGCCAGTAGCCCCTGGTACGGCAGCACTGATTTGTCGGTGTTGTCGTACTGGACTGGCTGTTGGAGAGGCCCTTCGGGGAGTCACGTGGTGGTTGTGGTTTGGACCTAAACTGCAGGAAGGGGTTTATAGTCCCGATGTGGTGTTGCATAGCAACACAAGTCGCCAATAGTGCGGTAGGAGGTTAGATAGCTCCAACTCCTAACCAAGGGGGAGTGGACTTATCCAGACAATGAGTCTCTCAAATTGCCACCTGTTTGTTCTTAACAGGTACATGGGGGCGTTGGTTGGCACATTGTACCTCACCCGGTGGTAAGACCACCGTGGGATTAGGCCGTCATGGCAGGTGCCCACGTAAATCTTGACCACATCTGTCTTCTTTTTATACCGAACTGGAAAATATTTCCAATATTCTTCCGTGAAATAAGTACATAGAGCTTTGCACTCCTCTAGCATATACAAATTTTCCGTTACAATTGCGAGAGATCTGAAAAATGAAACGTTTCTATTGGAATGGCCATACCATATTGTTTGTTTTATTATCTAATCAAATGAAATTGTTTCTTTAGTTAGGAAGAACGTAAAACCGGTCATCTTGTTTAAATCTTACTGTTGAGATTAGTGCAAACACGTGTTTTACTAGTTATTAACTTGACGCAACGTTTGCGAATTTCAAAAGTTGGACGGCGTGAATATACATTTGAAATATGTCATCTATCGCAGAGAGTAGGGTTGGGTTGGGTTGGGTTGGAAAGCATGGCGCATTCACGCCTACACCCAGAGGCCGAACGGCCCATTGTGATCCCTTTATGAAATAAAGAAAAAGAAAAGTGGAACCTATACCCAATAAATCAGTTATGATTGTTCCTAAGCCATTTTATCCCCATTACAAACCCTATGAGGTTGACAAGTCTTTTGCCATTAACCTCACCTAGTTCATGTAGTGAATGGCTTCCAAACCACTTCAACCTATTACGCTGAAGCCCTACGCAGTGACAGAGTATGTGCTCCACTGTCTCTAGCTCCTCAATATCATCGCACGTTCTACAAAAGTCTGATGTGCCTATGTCCCACTTACTCATCATATTCCCTATTGAGAAGTGACCCGTAACCATACCTACTATGACTCTAAGACTACCACGACTCATACCTAGAAGATGCTTGGAATCCGCCAGTTTTAAGCTAGGCCATAATGCCCTAGAAACTCTGCAGTCCGATCTGTCACTCCTGGCTCGATTCGTGTTGTCCAGAGTCCACTCCCCTATGGCCCTAAAGAAGGACCTAATTGGAATCTTAACAGATGACTCTATGAAAGACCTATCTAGCTCCGAGCCACTGCGAGCTAGCTCATCGGCTATTTCGTTGCCAAGAATGTCACAATGACTAGGAACCCAACAGAGTCTCATCATATAGTAATCCATTAACCTTCTTAATTCCCTTCTGCACTCAAGTACCAATCTGGACCTAACAAAATGACTAGTCAGAGCCAATAACGCTGCCTGACTATCAACATCGCAGAGAGTAATTGTAGCTCAAATTCTGTTGCAAGAAATACACGAAATTATCGTCGTATTCAACTTTTAATAGATAGCTCTTCAGAAGAAAGCGTATCGGAAATATCAACACATGAACTTCGTGGTATCAGACGTGGAAAATACGATCATATAAGTTTAGATAAAAAGAATATTTTGATAAAATTTTACGAAGAGGGAAGAAGCATAGTTGATTCCGCGGAAATAGCTGGTATAAACAAAAACACTGCTACGTCAATTATTAATCGCTATAAGAAGGATGGGTGCGTTGTCACAAAAAACCATGGTGGTCGACGTCATTTCATATTGACTACAGAAATATTGGACAAAATTGAGGCGATAATCGAAAGCAACCCTTGTATAACATTAAAAGGCATTCGTGAAAAAATTCGAAACACATACAATGTGCAGTTAAGTGCAACAAGCATACATACTGCATTAAAAACTTTGAAAATCACACTTAAAACTGCCACAATTAATATAGATCGTTTAAATAGTGAATCTACGATTCAACGACGCATTCCGTATGCAGTGAATTTCGCTCAAAACGCTCCAGAAATAAGAGAAAAAATAATATTTATTGACGAGTCCGGTTTCAATTACCACCTCCGAAGAAATAAGGCGAGATCTAAAAGAAATACTCCAGCACATGTCATTGTTCCCACTGTTAGAAGACGAAATGTTTCCCTCATCGCAGCTATGAACATACATGATATTTTACATCAAAAAGCAATTGCAAACTCCGCAGTTAATTCTAATATTTTTGGATCTTTTCTTCATGAAGTTTTCGACAAAATAGCTGAATCCAATATCACAGGTGCGTGGCTTATACTAGATAATGCTCACATACACAAAACGCAGGAAGTGAAAGATAAAATTGCGGAGTCTGGTCATATTTTAGCTTTTTTTCCTCCATACTCTCCTATGCTAAATCCCATAGAAAAAGTTTTTTCAAAAACTAAACTCTGTGCTCGGAATTTGCTTTCGGATCCAGAAAATAATAGTGGCTTAGTTACAATTATTAAACGTTCCGTAGAATCTGTAACACCATCAGATTGCAATAATTATTATGTTGACATGACAATGAATCTACCAGTAGCTTCTTCTGGAGAGCATTTGCATTAAAAAATTGTCATTTGTATAAAAATATCGCTTTCTTTAATAGTATTTAAATAAAATATAATGATAAGAATTAAGTCAATTTTATAAAAAATAAAATATAAGTTCTTAATTCATATTAAGTTCTTTAGAAAAATTAAGCTTAGCTAAAAAAGAATTTAATTTGATATGAAAAAAAAAATTAATTTTAAATTAAAAAGAATGAATACGTAATTAAAGAAATTGTATTAGACATACAAAATATTGAATTTATATTGGAAATAGTTTAATTTGTTTTAAATAAAGTTTAATTTATTTTGAAAAAATTGTGTTTGATTTTAAAATAATTTAATTTGATCCGAAAAAAAGTTAATTTGAAAGTAAAAACCAATATAAATATTTATATTTATCTATGCATTACAGAAATTTACTAAAAATTTCTCGGAATCTTTTGCCCTTTTACAAAAGTGGCAAAATTTTTTTAATTATTTATTTCAATAAACCCTTTTCTTGTCAAATATTTTGAAATGGAACTACCTTGTTTTCTGTATCATATCTCCTACTATGTTCACGTATACGTGTTTTTTTTTTGAAAACCATTATGGTTTTTCATTAAACATAAAAAATTTGAATTGTTTTTTCATATGTATGGATGTATGTATGTATGTATGTATGTATGTATATATGTAGGTATGTATGTATGTGTGTATGTATGTGTATATAATGCCTAAAAACATCTCATGTTTAATTATTTAACACACAAAATACATGATAATTTTCCATACAGCCAAGAAGTTTCTAGTATTTTTAGTACATTGGAATATGCTGAACATACCCTAAATCAGAAACCTCAAACAGTTTAAAATAAAAACAAGTGAAAGTGTTATATTCAGCTGAGGCGAATCTTTTATACTCTTCACTAAATCTATATTTCATAAATATATATAAATATTAAAATTATTTCTTTTCAAAATTTTTAATTTAATTTGGAAATATATTTAATATTTGTAAACTGATAAGATCGCTCAGACCACCTGTGTTGAAGAGCTGAATAAAGAAGATTGTAAATTCCTTTTCATCATTAGTGATAATTTTTTAAGGAAACACATCTCACATGCTCAGATTTCAAACTTTTTTTTCATCAAAAATATGGCCATATTAAAACAGAATTCAAATGGATTCTACAAGGATATGAACCATGGCTTGAATAGAAATAGGATAGAAATTTTGTTGAAAAGCAATTATATGTACTCCTAATGCTATGTTCACATAGAGAGGTTTTTTGGAAATCTGGGATCTTGGCTTTAGATTTTGGCGCCATCAAGATCAAAGGTAGGGCGGGTTAAGAGGCGTTATTCTCTCCAATAACACCGAGGGGAGAATGTAGTATTTTTTCAGTTTTTTTTATGGTTGACTTTGCTTTTTTTCAGTTTTTTTGTTGATCATAAATGGGGTTATTTTACAGCAATTTTTTTAATAGATCAACATCCGGTTCACATATTATAGTTTTAAGGGAGTCTATAATAATATTTATGTGATAAAATGGTTCCTATTTGGTAAGGGAGATGGAAAGGAACAAGAATCCCCCCACCCGACTGACAGCTAGCATTGTCAATGGCTCCCGTTCGTTCCCCTTTCTCCACTAGAGCACAAACGCCAATAGCAGGTGAACACTCTTTGGAGTTGTCCCCGTTTTTGTTCATATGTGTTTGTTTATATATGTGAAGGGTACAAAAACACAAAATTTAAAAAATTTTTTTTTAATTTTTTGAAATAAAAAGTGTACCTGTGTATAATTTGGATTTTAATTTTTGATTGGTAAAAAATGTGACAATTAAAAAAACGTATGAATTGAAAAATCTCATAAAAGTGATATGTGAACAATGCTGTTTAAACGCATTGCGTTAAAAAAAACAACTAAAAACAAAACAGAAAGATATATTCGGTAAAGACCGTTTAAATGATACCCTACGCCATTGTGTACGAGCTCTAAATTTGGAAGGGAAACTTATATTACATCTGTGGCCAATTTTACTAAATGTAAAATAAAATACACAAATACAGAATAATGTGTTGATACTAACATCGAAATGTTTTTATGAACTTAAGGGAGATTCCTGGAAGTGGGTTTATATGGGAGCCACGCTAAATTATGGACCGATTCTCATAAAATTTGGCAATGCTGTTTCTACTTACATAAAACTTATCTGTGTCGAATCAACATTCGTATGGGATTTATATGGTCAATTGTGAACCAATCTTTATAAAATTTGGTACAAAGATTGATACTTATACAAGACTTCTTTGCACCAAATTTCAAAAATAAAAAAAATATTCTTATTTCGAAGGCATTTTTGAATGTTTAAACTGTATTCCGGAGAACATTTGTATGGGGGCTAGGTGAAATAAGGGACCGATCACAACCAATTTCAATATGCTTCGTCTTTGTATCATAAATGTCTTACATGCCAAATTTCATTGAATTATTATTTTTATTTTTATATTTATTATTTAAAATTGCGACCCGTACTTTGTGCTAAATATTTGCATGGACAGCCAGCCTGCCGTCCATCCAGCCAGACGGACGGAAGGACATCGTTAGATCGATTTAAAAAGTGATTCTGAGTTGATTCCATATATATGTTGAAAGGGAAATGTATTATGGGCTTTAAAAAAATCATTTCAACATACAGACGGACAGACTTGAAGGTGGGTGCTGGTTAACTTTTTTCTATGCGTTACAAACATCAGCACAAACGCACAAGACCCCAACCACCTATGGTGGTGTAAACTATTGAGCAAATTAAAAAAATATACTAAAATAACTTGTAAATAATTTAATCTAGTGACGTCAGATCATTTATTTATTTTCTATTTAACAAATAAAAAAATGCGATCATGGATTAGTAAGCATATTGAAGTTCATAATGGAGTTATATATAAACAAAATTAAATTTTTTATTTACAAAAATTTATAAAAAGTATACATTACAACAATTTTTACAAAAAGATAAAATGCAAAATTCAAAAAAAAAAAAAAAAAAAAAAAATATTACTAAATTAACGTTTTGAAAATGGGTTGTATATATTACCAAAAATTCCAATATCAAAAAAGAAAAAAGAAGTAAGTAAGATACAGTAGTTCAAGACCGACCATATGATACCCCACAACACTGTATAGGGGTCTTATATTTCGTGGAGGAGTCTTACATTATACATGTGGACAATTATGTACCGATAGTTTTACTAAGTGTAAAATAAAATATACGAATGCAGCATATTATGGTAATACTAACATTTATATATATTTATGCACTTTAAGGTGATTCCCGAAAGTGGACTTATATGGGAGCTATGGTAAATTATGGTGCGATCCTCATTAAATTATATTAAATGAATACAAAACTTAACGAATATAAACTTGATAATAATATGTGTATGTGATTTATGCACGTTAAAGTGATATTCGGATGAGGGTTTTATATGATTGATACTTATACATATCTTCCTTACACCGAACTTCATTAAAATATTGCTATATTTAAGGCATTTATGATCGTTAAACCACTATTCCAGGAGGACATTTATATGAGGGCTAGGTGAAAAAATGGACCGTTTCGTCCTTGTATCATAAAAGTCCTACGTGCTAAATTTCAGTGAATTATCTTCGAAATTGCGAACTGTACTTTGTGCACAAAGTTTACATGGACAGCCATCCAGCCGTCTATCCAGACGGATGGACGGACATCGTTAGATCGACTCAAAAAGTGATTCTGAGTCGATTGGCATACTTTAAGGTGGTTGTTGGATGATTTTTTTCTCTGCGTTAAATACATCAGCACAAACACATAATACCCCACAATCAGGTTATTTAGTCACTTAGATACAAAATATTCTCCTTACCAAGCCAATTATAGGTAGCTCTCTTTATATACTGTTTGAGATGATTTTTTGTCATAAATGTCAAAATTAAAATTAGTGTTATCATGTACATTTTTCTGATTAAATTTAAATTTATTTCGAAACACATGAACCCCTGCTATGATAAAAGGAATTTACACAAACTTAAATTTACTTTATTCTTAACAATGTTTATAGGATAACTTCTATTGTCACAAATTTAAGTATTTATGAATTTATAATATTATAAACATACTTTTCATGTTTAGTTTTATTAAACATTCTATATAATAGATATTTGAAAAGAGGCAGTTCGTCTTTAAAATACATTTTTTAATATAACTAAAAAAATAAATTAATCAGTTATTCGATACAAATTATTCGGTTTATTCGTTATTGCAAAATTGAAAAATTTGAATTACTCTTACAGTTAATTGACCAAATTAATCGAATAACCGAATGACGGTTAATCGATTGGATACCCTAATATTTATACATTTACATAGGGGAGAATGGGGTAAAGTGGAGCACAATTTAATCTAACTTCAATAAAATACCAACCAATAATATTTTGAAAACTGTAGTGGAACTGTTACATAGAATGGATTATTATCTAATGTTTTGCATAAAAATAATAACATTAATTTATCTTTTGATATTATTTTTATCGGGTTTTTATTCAAATAAAAAATTTTTGGGTAAAATAGAAAAAGTTGGGAGTAAAGGGGAATATAGTAGTAGAAATGACAAATATGAAGATATTAAGTGTTTATTAAATATTTTCAGATGATTTTTGTATTTACAAGACCAAACGAATATACAAATTTAAACAAGTGTTTGAAACAGAATGGTAATATCTGATAACGGTAATTTATAAATTTAGGCAGTTATTTCTCGTATTTAGAATATTCTAAATTATAGGTGTAATAATCCAGAGGAAAGAGAACCGGTTAAAACGAGTCATGTCACTGTAGTTCCTGAACTTTATGTGGGAGGAACCTGTCCCCTTTACATGGAGTTGTCATTGGAGTTGGCTAATTATTCATCATATTATTTGTATTCTATTAGATGATAGGATACAATTTCTTTATTTTAAGGATAGTCTGCTTTCCCTTCATTCTGGTGTTTCTCAAGGTCCAGTTCTAGGTCCCCTTTTATTTGTACTCAATATTAATGATATTTTTTTGCATATAAATATTAGAGCCTGTGAAATATTTTCGTTTGTCGATGACATATTTTTATTATTTAAAGGAGATCGTGATACACCTATGCTTTTTGAAAATAGTATCAATATTTTTTTTTTGGTTCATGTTTTGCAGCGGACCTTGACTAACTCATTGTCCACAAATCCCCTTAAAACTAAAGCTATTATGTTTGGTTCTGTTGATAATCCTTTAGATCTTATCAATCCTCATCTTGGTGGCGTTTCAATTGAAGTTGTTACCCGTCTTAGGTGTTTGGGAATTATTCTTGATTGTTAGCTTTCATTTAGTTATCATGCAGATCTAATATCCGGAAAGGTCTGGAATGTTTTACATACGATTTATTCTACTAATATATACCTACCATTTCGTGTTAAAGTTAGATTGGAACATGCTCTTCTTATACCTCAAATAATGTATTGTCTTGAGATAATATCTGGTTTCTCTGGAGAGAAACTCTTGTGAACGTATAATTAATATGATTGCAAGACTTGTATTTAATATTAGACGCTGGGATTATATTTCTTAAATTTCTTGGCTGTTCCTTCCTTAACTCTGTCAAATTTCGTAATCTTTTCCTATTCTTTAATATTATCAAGAATGAATTTCCATCTCCTTTAGTTAACAAGTTTGAATTTTTAAGATCTACCAGGAACCGTCAAATGTTTATTTCTCGGATTTATAGATTGAGTTTTGAGAGGTGTTTTGTGATAAGAATTGCTCGGTGCTGGAACTATTTACCTTATGAATTACGTATTTTCTCTCACTCTAATAATGTGTTTCTTGTTAAAATTTAAAATTACTTCGCTTATCTCATTTGAACAATGAAATTTTTTCGCATTATTATTTCTTTTTTATTATTATTTTATTTTTTTATGATACATAGTGACTATATTAATGATTGGTGAAAGCATTAGATGTTGGTTTACTTGTTAGTTATGCGCCATTTTTTATTTTGTTGGGTATGACTTTTTTAACTCACTAACTGCTCAATATTATATGAGATATGTCATTTAACATTTACTGCAAATCTAATATTATAATAAAGCCTTTCTTGGTACTAATTAAAATTGATGGTTATTTTTTACACAAATATAACGTTTTTACACTAGTTTATTGCGAATAATAATTATTTCACTATTTTGTACGGCTGGTTGCATATTTATATAATTTTTACTTCTTAGTGATGCCAGATGACACATATACACCTTGTATCGTTGAAACTCCTAAGAAATTTTAATGAAATGGCAATGCCGTACTCTTTATTTGCAAATTTGAAGAATCACTAGATAGTTTTATTTTTAATTATTTAAAAACTTTTATTATGGTAATATAATGATTATCCATCATCAAATATCTTGTGAAATAACATCTGATATTCAAATTTTGGCCATGAAACGGCTTTGTATTACATTATTGAATAAATCAAATAAAATAATTAGCACCTTGGGACAGAACTGGTCCAAGAGGACATGTTCAGATTCGGTTAATATAATAAAAATTTGATAAAAATTTTTTACTTTTCAAATTTTTATTGTATTTTATTTTTTTTTATATTTTTTGCTGAATTATATTTATTTTTATTTTACAATTTTTCGTTAATATCGATGGCGGCACCCCGAATCGAACCCACGTTCTTTTGACACATCTTACGTTTTATAGTCCTCAACACTAAAAACTTAGCCATAGATTGCTACTGCTTGCGAGTTGCTAATTGCGCCCTTTACGTGTTGCTATTTAGTGAGTGTGGTGGTGTCAATTGGTTCTCAACTGGAACTTTGGTGACGAGCAAAGGTGTCTTTTGATACTCAACCGGTACTGAGGAAATGGTCCATTACTGCAAATGCTTTTATTTGCTTGCGCTTCAGACAAATGACAAACATATACCAGTAGTCTTTTTGGAAAAAAAAAAATTAAAATACAAGAAAAAGTAATATTACCCCACTTTTCCCTACATATTTCTTTCATGACATTCTGAAATAAATGCTACATAAGATGTAAATTGTAATTGATATCTTAAGTTGTCATTCACATTCTTTCTATAAATTCCTCTATTTTTCGTCATTTCATTTGAATGACATTTATTTGTTTATTTTCTAAAAAAAAAACATATTGAAATATGTATTCGTTTTATTTATTTTTAGTCTAAATAAGAATTGTGAACAATGTGATACTGTCAGTCCATCTTTATTATAACGTTTCATATTTTTTGACTTGCACCCTTATCAAATAAAACAGTCAGTAGAAGATATTCTTACCTATATATATAATAGAAAATAATAAAATATAAATTTACTTACTAAGAATTATTTCATATAATTGACATTTTCATTTGCTTGTCTGTCAATAATTACAAGTATTTTAATTGTTTAAATGACACCTGAAGTGCTAAAAGTAACAGTTGAGATAATGTAAATATAATTTATAAAAATTCTAGAAATTATAATTCATTAATATTTCTATGAAATAAATACTTATAAAATACATAAAAAGATAATTTGTTGTAATTATCCAAAAATTTAAAAAAAAGCCTTAATAAGCATTTGTTTTATTTAATTTTATTTATTTGTTAAAGTGCTATATTCGGCTATGTGGAAACTTATATACCCTTTACCCGTGTTGAGGTATTATATGAAAAATTAATATATTTTAAAAACTATTTATAACAATCTTTGCCAGGATATGCCCATTCGGTTCCAGGATGAAATAAAGGAATAATTGATTTTTTTTAACTCACAAAACCTTATTAAGTACTTTTTTTTACAAAATTATAATTACAAAGTTTTTACGAAGAGCTAGCCAGCAATTAACTTATAAGACAACCGCGCAGCGTTTTGCCTATTAAAGCGTGGTCCATTTCGAGGTTCCCTACTTTTTTAAAGAAACACAGAAAATTCAAATTTAATGGGGAATGTTTATTATCATTTGAATGAACATTCTTTGGCATTTATTTTTTGAAGATTATGTCTATCAAATGTTGGCCATTGCTACGTCGCAGATGGTCTATCCGTTGAGTCCAATTTTCGATGACTCGTTCGAGCATTTCGACTGGTAACTGGCGAATGACACGCGTGATGTTTTTCTCTAAGGTCTGAATCGAAGCGGGTTTGTCCGCATAAACTATAGACTTGACATATCCCCATAGGAAAAAGTCTAACGGTGTGATATCACACGATCTTGGTGGCCAATCGACCGACCCAAAACGTGAAATTATGTGCTCACCGAAGTGTTCTCTCAATAAACCCATTGATTGATGCGATGTGTGGTAATTGGCGCCGTCTTGCTGGAAACAAATGTCGCCGAGATCACGAGCTTCAATTTCAGGCATCAAATAGTCGGTTATCATGGCACGATAACGGTCGCCATTGACGGTTACGTTCGCACCGGGTTTATTTTTAAAGAAATATGGACCGATGATTCCACCAGCCCACAAACCACACCAATCTGTTGTTGTTTCTGGATGAAGTGGCAGTTCTTGAATCTCTTCAGGTTGCTCTTCATCGCAAATGCAGCAATTTTGTTTGTTTACATACCCATTGAACGCCCGCTGAACAAAATTTGCCTCGAAAACGTCGGTTCTTCTTGGAACTCTTCAAGAGCCCATAGAGCGAAGCGATGTAGCTTGGGAAGGTCGAGCGGCTTCAGTTATTGCACAAGCTGTATTTTGTACTCTTTCAATTTAAGATATCGACGTAAAATGCGCCAATTCGTTCCATACGTCAGTCCTAGTTGCTGCGAACGGCGCCGAATCGACTCTCCACGGTTTTCGTGTACACTCTCAGCTACGGCCGCTATATTTTCTTCACAGCGTGCTGGATGTAATCTGTTCGGTCGAATATTATCCAGTAATGAATGGTGGGTGTCAAAATGGGTGATGGTGTTGCAAATAGTACGCTCAGTAGGCCGATTATGTTGACCATAAGTTGAGCGAATTGCACGAAGCACATTCCTCACAGAACGTGAATTTTCGTAATAAAGTTGAACGATTTGTAAACGTTGTTTAGGCGTAAGTCTTTCCATTATGAAATGCCAAACAATACTAAACAAAAATAACATGACAGCATGACACGACTCACATGTGATCTGTCAAAAAAAAGGCTATTGAAAAAAGTATCTCTACTTGAATCACCCTTTATAATACTAAACACTGACCCCTTGATCAATAAGAAGTGGTAGACTTTTATTAAAAAATTTAAGAGTTGTTAGTATGTTAGTCACCACTACGACTGAGATCTATGGTCATTAGTATCTCTGTGCACTACATCAATGTGTGTCTGGGAACTATGGCTGTATAATAATAGTAGTAACTCTATACACTACTACCTGAGTTAAGCTTGACCTTGCTCGCATGTGACTGTTAGTAAAGCTAGTATAAACTCGTACTAGCTGTCCGCAAGCGAGTACAGTCAAAGCCCAAATGAACTGATAGTGATAAACACTGCGACCACAAAGCAGTGTTGCCATCTTATGTGTAATTACACATATCATGTGTAATTTATATTTTCATATGTAGCCCATGTGTAATTGGCTGCTGTGTAATTCATGTGTAATTTAAAATTTTATCGTTTTTGAGCACTACTTTATGTTATTGTTTTTTTTTTTAACAGTTTTTAACACTAACATTAAAAAAAAATAATGTATGTGATTAAAAAAATATTTTGCAAACTTAAATTACGAATACATATATTGTACAACAACTATAGTTGTGTCATGTATCACAAAGAAGAATCACAGACGTATAAAATTATTTTGTTTTTCCTCGGTTTTTGCCACAACAAATAAAAAGTTGTTCATATTCTTGGCAAAACTTAAAAGTTCAATTAAAAGTGAGTTTAATTTTCAATACTTATAGATTCTTGAATAACTGGTAAGTAATATAAAAAAATCTATACATTCACCGTACAAATATTTTTTTTCGTTTTGTAGATATGTCTAAAAAGAACGTATTTGTATTTCAAAGTGAATGGCTACTTTTGGTTAATTTCAAAGGTTGTCTCATCAAAATAAATGACAATGGGGAAGATGCTGCATTTTGTAAGCTCTGTAATAAAAAACTGAAGTGCCATAAGCCAGTTCTTTCAAGACACATGCAAACGAATTCCCACCAAACTGCTGCTTCTGCTATTAAATCCAAAAATAAAATTTCCACAGCCTTACAGAAATCAAAATCGAAACATGAAAGCGTTAAGAGAGCTGAACTAAAAATGGTTGGAACCTTAACTATTAACCATTTGGCATTTAGATTAGTAGACGATCTTATTCCAGTATTAAAGTCATGTTTGCCAGACTTAGATATACTTAAAGATGTAAACCTTCATAGAACAAAAGCAATAGCTTTTATGAAAAATGTTTTAGGCCCAAGTTTTTCTCAGGAGCTTTATTATAAATTGCAGAAAACCATGTTTTCTATAATAATAGATGAAACAACAGACATTAGCACAATGAAGCAAATAGCTTTTACCACAATTTATTATAACGACGAAACATCCCGGGTACATTACTCTTGTGGATCATCCAACGCAAAAGAAATTTTTGATCATCCCAAAAGCACAATTATAGAAAAAGATATTCCTTTTGAAAATCTAATTGTATTTGCTTCAGATACACCTAATGTAATGTTTGGACAGTATAATTCAGTAGCTAAGTTGTTAATAGACGAAAAGTCAGATATTATTTTGATAAAATGCTCCTGACACCTAATACATTTGGCAGCGTCAAAGGCCTGTTTAAAACTTCCAACATATTTGGAAGATTTTCTTTGCAATCTTGGATTTTATTTTGACAGGAGCTGTGTTCGCCAGAAAAAACTAAAGGAATTTCAGAAATATTTTCAAACTGGGGTTCATAAAATATCATTACATTCATGTGTTAATCGTGTTTTAGAGCAATATGAAGCTTTAAACAGTTTTTTAATGCTAAAAATTTTTGACGATCCCTCTAAGACTACCGAATCAATGCTGCTGGCATTAGATGATGAAAAAACAAGGATTTATTTCGAATTTTTATCGTACCCCTTAGATATTTTCTTTCAATCAGAAAAGCCAGTACTGTATAAAATGAAATCCGAAATTACCCATTCAGTTGAAAATATATATATTAACGAATATGATATATATTGGCTCACGAATCTTTGACGACAATCTCTAAATCTGAAAAAAAAAATTATTCTTCAAGATTATCGGGAGTTTTATATCGAGATAATACGTCAAATTAAAACAAGATTTGATTCAAGTGACGATATTTATGCAATTGTGGATATTGTTGATCCCAAAATTGCCCAATCTTTTCAATCTAGATCATTTGTTTAAAAAAAATTTCCCCCTTCAATGTTGATTTGCAAAAACTTGATAATGAATGGCGACAGCATACTTTCTTAGATTTTGAAAATTTTGGGCTTCATAGTAATTTAGAGCTAAAAGATTATTGGATGAAGGCTTTTGATTTAAAATATTCTTTGGAAGACAGATTATTTGCTACTTTGAAAAAAGCTATCAACTATAATTTTATTTTACCTTTTTCGAACGCTGCTGCAGAAAGCATATTTAGCAATTTAATCGATTATGTTTTAGAAATGTTGGACCAAATTTAGAACCTACTCAAAATATGATAAACAAAAAGTGGAAGCTTTAAATACCAGGTAAAATAAAAGAAATTTGATGATATGTGATATATTTTACTTTATTTATTTTTAAGTTATAAATAGTATAGATTTTTTTGTTTTGTTTTTAAACATTATTTTTATGAAATTAAAAAACTGAATCGCTTTTTTTAACAAAAAAGCTTCTACTATTAAATTCAAAGCAAAACATGTTATTTTGCAATTCATGTGTAATTTAACATTTCGTTGGTGGCAACACTGCCACAAAATGATCTCCAGCTGCTTAACATAGTGTCTACATTACACAATCTTTTATCAAGACAAACGTCAAACTTATCGCGAATTTGTGGAAGGTGGCAACAGTTGCACAAAAACAATAATATGGCGTATTCATTTTTGTTTTTTATATATGCAGTAAGGTTACCTTGTATATATTCGCACTGATTTTGACGTTTGTTTTGATAAAAATTTGCCTAATTTAGACACTAGGTAATAGTGATAAACATAAAATACTCATTACAAAAACCTTATTGAAAGTGTGTATATGAAAGTTAACTTCCAATTATCGTTTACAACGCTTAAATGTTGTGTTGTTTTAGCAACAACACAACACCTAATTTGTTATCGATTATGGTTTACAACATCTAGGTGTTGTGTATGTCACAGGGTTGCATTTAATTTTAGTGCTTAAAATCTGTAAATTTACATCCCTGCGTATGAAAAACTGCCAAGTTTGAAAAAAGTTTCAAGAATATCTGTATATTTTCTTATTCATTTGGTAATTTTTGTATGAATTACTTTCCAACCTTTTCAACGTTTCTAAGCTCTTCTCCTGATTTTTTGCTTGTGCTTTTAAAATTTGTAAACGTTCGTCCTCTTTCTTCCTGCGATTTTTGGGCAATTTTGGTTCCGTAAATTCTATAGTCTGTGAAGACTCCTCAGGTCTAATCGTTAATTCCGCCCCATCTGAATCTTCTTGATTTTCCATATCCAATGCAGAACCATTTGGATTTACTTGGGTTTGCATTGAGACAAGTTCCACAGTGCTCTGTTCTAATGAGCTCAAGATTATTTCTGTGGACGGACCACCACCAGTAGCTTGAAAATTTCTTTAATTTGCAGCCAATTTTCTTTTTAAATTTGCTTTATAGTGAGTCCATACCTATAATAAAATAAAATTTATTTTTAAGTAAGATAATATAAATCGGATAGTACATCTGCTACTAACTCTTTGCCATTCTTTAGTGCTTTTAATCGGCGGTCCCAAGCTATTTAATTGCGCTGTAAATTTATCCCATGTGCCCTTAAGTTGCATTTTGTTACATCCAAATGGTAGCTTGCTTCGGCCAATATCTGGATGAATTCTCATCAGCTCAACCAGCCTTTCAATTTGTTTTTTATTTGTAATTTTGCTAAGAAATATTTATAATTAATTATTTTTTACAGTTATGTATATTTTGCAAAGAAAATTTTATATGCAAACTTACAAATTTTTCTCCATTTTCGTTTTTTAACATGTAACGTTCATAACACAACACCAAATAAGCAGTTGTAAGTTTTCGACAGTGCTGACAACACATAAATACACATATTGTTAACGATAATCGATGTTACAGAACATAGACAACTCCAAATACAACAGTGCTGACAGCAGTTGTAAATCGTGATCGCATTTTAAAAAATACGACACTAAAATAACAACTGTTGTAAACGGCAATCGGGGCTTTAATTTCTGTAAAGTATACTTTTATCTCTTTAAATGTTAAATTACACGTGCTCTTGTATAATTAACAGATTTTACTCTTCACATAAAAAAAAAATATAAGTTCTAAAACAAGAATTAATTTCAATGCAATTTAACAAAACTAAATTCATTACATATTAATAAATTAAATTATATAAACTCTTTATTTAACGAAAGCTTCGTTATATATTTTAAAATTTTTAGAATTTTTAACTTTGGGGCTCTAAGACACAATTCCACCAAATATGATGATATGTCATCTTATTATCTACACAATTACAATTAAGTGACAATATTTTAAGAAAGAACATCTCACATTTAATTTTTAAACTTCTTTTCACAAGAAACATGCCCATATTAAAACAAAATTCAAATAAATTCTAGGAGGATATGAACCAAGGCTTGAAAATTTTTAATCTAGAACACTTCCACTAGACTATCTACACTGACAGAATTTTTGTTGAAAAACAATTATATGTACTCTTCACATATATGTGAAGAGTATACAAATTAACTTACAACACTATATGTGGAATATATTTAAAATTCAATAATGTTGTAAAATAATTTTTTTTTTACACAAATTAAAGTAAAACAATTTTTTTGAATTCGAGTTTCGAAGTTTCGTGTGGTCTAGAATTAAAAGTTGGGAATTTTAAGGTGTCCGTATGGGTTCGAATCCTGGCGAATAGAAATATAATTTTTATTTCATAGATTTCAGAGAAACATTTTTAATTAATTAATAATATATCTGACAGTTCCTTAATTTGACATTTCAAAATTTTAATTTTTTCAATATAAATTATAAAACAATTCTTCAAAGTCCGGGCCAAGGATCAGTACTTAAAGTCTTTAAGTTACAAACCCAAGCGGTATACCATATCGATATGTTAAAATTTACTATTTTTATTATTTATATAAAAAGCTTAAAATGCAACTCAAATCTAAAAAAAATACCTTTATAAAAAACACATCAGAACGTGCCTAGAAATTCTTGTCAAATTATAATAATATATAAATATTTAATATTAAATTTGGACAAAAGAAAATTGTAAAGATTTTTGAGGCTGTTCTAGAAAGATGTTTATAACTTCGCTATTGAGTGACACACTTATAATTGAGTGCACTTCAAATATGAAATATTGTGATTGGTCAAGGAACTAAAGTTACTTGACATCATAGCCAACTCCATGATACCGAACGGGGCAAATGTATATTTATTAAAATAGAATAAGTTAGAGAAATTCTCTAAATTAGTATATAAGCACCAACAATAACCAAAATAAATCAAACTTGGAATCTAAACGTAGAATGGCATACTTGTTTTGTTTTATTTGTAGTCTCATCTTTTAGCAGTTCCTTTCAACGACTACAATTAAGCTAATCCCCATACAGCTGTATAAATATATAACTGGGCTATAGGGAAAACTTTGACTTTTATCATACACAACAAACCTAACACCCGATCTTCGAATATTACATGGCAATCATACATATACCATTACATTGGACTATGGGGTTCAAAAAATGCATTTCAACATACAGACGGACAGACACATACATGTGTGATGCCAAAAGTCAGGAGGTTCGTTTTTGGATCAACTTTTTATTCTTATTATATTTAATTAAACTTTATTTTTTAAAGGGCGTTAAAACCGACGCGAAATTACCTACTTTCGTGATTTCGGCCGAAATCAAGTTGAAATTACGTAATTTCCCATACATTTTGCGAAATTACATAATTTTGTGTAATTTCGGCGATATTACATTGAAATTACGATGCCCATTTCTGTGCAACTCTGTACATGGTTAGAAAAAATACTTTTTTTTCAAATATGTACTGCAAGTTGCAATCGTGAGAAGAAAAAAAAAAACAATTGACAGCTGATCTTAAATTTAAACACAAATCTTAAAATTAATTATTAAAGTGATTTTGCAAAATCAAAGCTATCCTTTTTAAATTCTTAATTGTTGCAAATTAATAATTTCCAATTTAGTAAGTAATTGTTTCTTTCCATTTCGAATTTATTTACCCCTATAGCAATTTATATTGTAAACAATAAGTATCAGATGTTCACGAAATTACATCAAATGTTATCTAGCCAGTATGAACAGTCTAGATTTCATTCGTAATTTCGGCATGAAATTTCGTAATTTCGCGCCGGTCTGAACAAGGCTTTATTGAATTTAATTTGTTATTGAAATCCAACTTAATTTTGTATCTAGTAATTAAATTTAACGGATTGTAAACTAAACAACCCTATCTGTGTGTTAGCATTTGTATGTAGCAGATATTACTGCAATAGGTTACAACTCTGTGCTTTGTTGACAATTCAAAGTAGTACGCAATATTACTACTGTGTTAATAGCAATGATCGTGGGTATATCAGGCGAGTAACTTCTAAGTAGAAAGTTAGTCAGCTATCAGGTAGCACAGCGGTAAGAATAAGGTGTTAGATCTTCCCAAATATAATTCTCATCTTGGCTACATTTAGAAGCAATTTGTGGGAGATAGTAATACTTTAAGGAGTTAGACTTCTTGGTATTACTATATTATTGCGCAAATCACACTTGGAGTAGACTTCAATGTGTCGGTATCTCTCCATAAGTGCTTTTATATAGTCTGGAATAGGAATAGAATATTCTTATCTTGGCCACACTTAGAAACAATTTGTGGGAGATAGTAATACTTTAAGGAGTTAGACTTCTTGGTATTGCTATATTATTGCGCAAACCACATTTGGATTTAGACTTCAATGTGTTGGCATCTCTCTCTCTCTCTCTCTCTAACGCTCACCAAGCAACAGTTGGCGTTATTTCTGTGTATTGTGTGTTGTTATGTCGTTCAATTTTAAATAAAGAAATATCTATTATAACCTATTAAGATAAGTGTGAAAGGTCTTTTTATTAAAAACAACTCTGGACTCCGCTGAGTTTACCCCGGCAACCAGCGGAAAAGTGTCGTTACACATGTATTCTCAAAAGTTATTATTTTTTTTTTTTATGTAACACTCATGAATATTTTTCAATTTGAGGCCCTGGATATATATTTAAAGACTTTCGTATAAAATGACAAACTTATATCTACCTTTCATTTTATGTGAAGGGTATAAAAAGGGTATTTTGAAAATTTATAGATTAACTTAAAAATTCGAGAAAAATATTTGTGAAAGATCTACGCTAGAACGAAATCCGTAGCTTGTGTATAACTTTCAAAATCCAAAAAAGCTTTATGGCCGATATCTCAAATACTAATATTCGATTAAGCTCATTTCTTCAGCACAAAAATTCTGAAAAAAATATTCAAATCTTCTGTGAAAGAATGAAGGGTCCAGCTTATATAGAGGCTTAAAAAAGTTGAAAAAACTAAATATGATATAGCTTATCATTGTCGTTTTTCACTGCTCACAATAACTATAAGCAAAACATCTATTATATAAATAAAAAAAGATTTGCAAATAATACAAAAAACAATATATATAAAACAATTTGGTTGATTCAAAAAACCATATATTAGAAAAATATTTTTTGCCGATCTAAACACATAGAAGTGAAGCCCATAGCTTATATAGGAGCTTCAAAAATTTAAAAATGCGTTTTTATTAATATATCGGATGTTAATGTACTGATGTTGTTCATTTCTTTCTCAAAAAAAAAAAAAAAAACCGAAAAGGTATTCCGAATTTTCTGTATAAGAAAGAAGTCGCTTGCTTATATAGGGGCTTAGAAAAGTAGAAAACGAAAACGTTTTTAGAGGTATCTTCGGTTTTTTGTCGATAAAAATTGATTTCAACAGACAGATGGACAGACATCGCTATTTCGACTTCTCTATTAATAAGGATTCAAAATAAATATACATTTTGGGATCCTACACGCAGAGAAAAAATATAGTTGTAGTGACCATAATCTAAGAGCAACATATTATGATTGGAACATATAATCACAGCGAAAAATAGAAACGATTATAAGTAATAATTATTGTGATTCCATTTTGTCATACCTCATGTTACCTCATGTTATCATATAGTTATACAATCTTATCATATTATTTCATTTTGTTATATTATTATGCCATCTTATCATATATTAATAAAAATTTTTATTATTATTTTTATAAAATTTATATATATATCTATATCTATATATATCTATATCTATATATATATACATATACATATACATATATATATATATATATATATATATATATATATATATATATATAAATAATAATTACATATTTGTACCACGTTATGTGGTTGAAATGCATGATATCTTATTTAGCTTGAATCACACCGAGTATAAACAAACCTTGTCTATTTATATTTATTAATATATGAACTAAATAAGAATTAGATTGAAGTTAGAAAACAAATATTAAAAAATATATGTTTAAAAACAAACAAATACTGAAGTTTTCCACTAAGCTTGTGAAAAGGATAAGTATTATACTTATTTGTAATTTTTGCAGTTAATCATATTAAAATTCTTATTGAGTATAAACACTAAATGATAAAATTGAATCAAACTCATTGTTGTCATGAACATAATAAATTAACAATGAGAACATAATATTGTTATAGTGATCATGCTGTAACCATGTTTTTCCTCTGAGTATAGATGCATATTTTAGAAAGTACAGACAGAATGACGAACTTATATACACTCTTTACACCTGTGGTTTTGTGTACGAAAACAATTTTATATTTTCTCCTAAAGCTTTGATTAATAAATAATAATAAATAGTTGTTTTGCTCTTTTTAGTATATTTATATCAACATTCATAGATATATTATTTAAGTCATTGTCAATGCCATTTATGTCTATTATTTTAAATATACCACTTTATTGTCGCTGTTCGTTTTCATTTCTCATTATATTTTATATTCTCTGAGGTTTTTAAAAATGGTTTTCAATTTAAGCTCAAGTACTACAAATGATGTTCTTTTAATGCAAACACATAGTCACAATATTGCACACAAGCACATGATTAATGTGGTTTTAACACACAAATATTTATACAAACGCCTTAAAATATACTACACTTTTTTATTCCACTGTCATATCATAAACAATCTTTGCTTTATATGCAAATGCAACATACATACACAACATACCCATACAAACTTGTGTATTTTTGTTATAATAGAGTTTTTTTTGCGTTTGCATTATAACATATGCCATGGCCCATGGGGTTCATTTTTCTTTAAAAAAAAAGAGCGAAATGCAGTGAGGTTGCAAGGAAAGGAAAAAAATCACAAACCATTACTTTATAACAATAAAGAAAAATGACTCTGTATTGAAATATTGAATCCTTTATATAAAATATGATTGTAATAAAATGTTACAATATATTTTGTTTTTAAAGATAGTTGTTTTTGTTATACATAGGGATTTAGTTGTTATTGTTTTGAAGTAAACTAAAGATTTAAAGAGTTAATTATAAAAATATAAAACATAAGAATAAAGTAACTTCAAAGTAGGACAAAATTTAATGTAACATAATGACAGCAATGAATTAAAGTCCTTTAAATGTATACTAAGTCATAGAGAGCCTTTTTAACTTTTTTTTTATATAATAAGCAAATTAGCACTTAATAAGCTTTAGCATTAAAATTCCAAAGAAATTGTTTTAAATATTCATAATTTTTAGTACGTTAATTAAAATTCCTTTGTGATCCTAACATACTACTCGTATATTTTATTTTTTCCTTATAAATATTAAAACATATAAGTTCAGACATACTTACCTACATTCTAACTATTTTTGTTCTTGGGAAATATTCAACAACATGAATTTAATTATAATTTAAGCTCGCAATTTAATTTGAATCCTTGCAACTTAACAAACAAGGTGTAACTTCTTGTTTGCTGCTGGAGCATGTTTATATATGTGTGTGTTATTTAACACACAAATAATGTTTTTATGAACAACTATAACAGCATTGTATGTAAGTAAAATGTGTGCTGTGTTTTCCTTGTTTGTTTGTGGGGCGTAAAATTATTAACTTTTTAAAATATGATTAATTGCCAAGAATAATTTATGTTTAAATACCCTTATTTGTTAACGTTTACCTTAGAATTTCATTTTGATATAATTTTACTTATTGTGCACAAATTAAGAAGAAGAAAAAGACATTAAATATTTTTGTTATCTATTGTTTTCATGTTGTACCCCTCCCTCAACCCTTATTTAATAAAATTAAATACTAATTGGGAATGAAAAATATATTATGAAGAAAAACACACTCATAAGAAATTCTCCTTGGAAATAATTTAAATAAAATGTCAAAGTTATGAATTTCGAATAAATTTAAGCAATTAAATAAGAAGAATTAAATACTAAAATTTTAACGAAATATTAAATATGTTTTTTTGCCAACTTTTAGAAAGATATGGAATTTTGATTAAAATCCTTAAAGTGTCCGGAAATTTTGTTTATCATTTTCCTAATATAAACATGCAAAAGAAAGTATTTCTTTAAATAATAGTCCTTTACTCATTGCAATACCAACAAAACTTTTGTTAATTAAATTTTGTTTCTTTTTATCTTAGCACAATTCATTAAATGGTTGTGCCAACCAGAGTGTCGTCTGTCTTTTATTTTAAACTGAATTTTATAATAAATCATATTTTTAAGACACTTCATTATTTTTGGCAAATTTGGTCGTAAATTAAAAGAGTGTTTTTTAAAAAGGCTTAAAAACAACTATAATAATATGTCTGAATAATGACACAAATATTGCCAGTTTAGAGAATTCTAAGACAATTCAGCATTTCTCGGAAAAATCTTCAACTGGAGTTTCATATAAAAAAAACTACAGACAATTTTAATTTTTTTATGATTTTATATAAGAAATAGAATTTTGATAAAAATTAAAAGTGATCATAGATTGATGTCCTTTTTTCAATTGAAGGCTTATTTAAGAAACTAGAGTCAATTTTAGTTTTCATATAATTTTTTATGAAACTGAGATATTGCTAAAAGTTATAAGTCATCACAGATTGACGTTTTTTTCTTAATTGGAAGCTTATTTAAGAAACTACAGTTTTTTTTATGATTTTATGTTATTATGATTTTATATGAGAAACGGAATTTCGATAAAAATTATAAATATAAACAGGTTGACGTCCTTTTCTTAACATTAAGCTTATTTATGAAACTACAGCCTATTTTAGTTATCTTATAAATTTATGTGAAAAATGGAATTTTGATAAAAATTAAAAGTGATGACAGATTGACGCCCTTTTCTTAATTGTAGGTTTATTTAAGGAATAACAGCCAATTTTAGTTTTCTTATGATTTTATGTGAAAAATGGAATTTTAATAAAAATTATAAGTGATCATAGATTGACGTCCTTTTCCCAATTGGAGGCTTATTTAAGAAACTACAGCCAATTTTAGTTTTCTTATGATTTTATGTGAAAAATTGAATTTTAATAAAAATTATAAGTGATCATAGATTGACGTCCTTTTCTCAATTGGAGGCTTATTTAAGAAACTACTGCAAATTTTAGTTTTCATGTAATTTTATATAAAAAATGAAATTTTTATAAAAAATTATAAGTTATCGCAGATTGACGCCCTTTTCTTAATTGTGGACTTATTTAAGAAACTACAGCCTATTTTAGTCTTCTTATGATTTTATGTGAAAAATGGAATTTTAATAAAAATTTTAAGTGATCATAGATTGACGTCCTTTTCTCGATTGGAGGCTTATTTAAGAAACTACAGCCAATTTTAGCTTTCATATAATTTTATATGAAAGTGGGATTTTGATAAAAATTTTAAGTGATGACAGATTGACGCCCTTTTCTTAATTGTAGGTCTATTTAAGGAATTACAGCCAATTTTAGTTTTCTTATGATTTTATGTTAAAAGTGGAATTTTGATAAAAAATATAAGTGATCACAGATTGACGTCTTTTTCTTAATTGGAAGCTTATTTAAGAAACTACAGCCAATTTTAGTTTTATTATGATTTTATTTTATATTTACTTTTCTTATGATTTGAATATATATATATAAATATATATATATATATATATATATATATATATATATATATATATATATATATACTATGTTCTTTTGTCAATTGGAGGCTTTTTTTATAATTTTACAATAGGAAACATGATAATTATATTTGATTAATTGGGTTACATTTGTTTTGGTGGTGGTTTCCTAGTAACAAGTATCATAGACAATTCTTTTATTTTTATTTTGATTATATTATAATTTTTATTGTGTTTCTTTTTTCTAATTATCCTTTTTGCTCCTTAATTTTCTTGGCTCGTTTGGTTTTTAATGTTTTTTTTTTTTTTTTTAATTACCGGACATAATTACCACACAAAAACTGTGAAGAATAGTGTAGAGGAAATTTTGAAATTATTTGGGGAAAAAAGGTGCCTATTATTAAAATTTTATTTGTGGATAGATATATTCCTTTAAATAAACTTTTCAAGAATTTATGATTTTATCCATTTTTTAAGTGATATTTTTTTAGTTTTAATTACATTTTCAGTATAAACTTTTTGTTTTGTGGTTTAAGATAAGTATGAAAACTATATGAATTAAATTTTATATAAAATTATGTTAGAATTTTCTACCTTTTAAGGTTTTTATATTATATCAAACTGTCACTTTATCTTTTCATTATTATTTTTATTTTTGTTTTTAAAACAGATCACTTTTACTTTGTTAGTAGTTATTTTTTCTGGTTTTTGGTTCATTTTCCTCTTTTCCGCTCTCTCCTATCTTTCTCTTTAAAATTTGTAAATAACTTTTAAAGACTTTTGACTTTATGCAGATTATGGTCTATTTGTTATGCTTCCAGTTTTAATTAAAAGTATTAAAATATTTGCTATATAGAAAAAAAAAAGTATGAAAGAAGAGAGAAAAAAAATCTGGGTTTTCATTTCAATTCAGGTTATTTCAACTCATGTGAATTTTTAATCTTTTAAATAACACGTCTCGATAAAAAAGGAAAATACATCAGCTTACATTTACAAATACACACACACATACACACTGCCTTATATAGGAGGAAAAGAGCACATAAATCACTTACTTGTCTTAAGTGGCCTACGTCCAACATTTGTGTCATTGCAACATTTTTAATCTCTTAAATTTAATCCTTGAAAGGTTTTACATTTCATACATTCACACATATTCACATGTTGTTGTTTTTTTTTTTTTTTTTGTTTTGAATGGTTGGCGGGCTGGCTGGACAAGAGTGAGACTCTTCTTTGCTTTTGCGGGTTTATTTTATTAATGTAAATTGTAGACCAGTCAGTGTAAAAGAATCCTTATGTATGTATACGTATATGATTTTGTTTGAAAAAAAAGAAACATTAACTAAGTTAAATGCGAAACGTGTACGAGTATGTTTTTCATTATTATCGCAGGAATTATAAGTAGGGAAAGCTGAAACTGAGTATTATGAAAAAAGGTTTCAAAAGTAAATGTTTGCTAAATGAAAATAAAATCAGGATTTCTACAGAAGTGTAATGATTTGCTTTTTGATAAAACAATTACGTTAAAAATTTAAGCATATTTAACAATTATTATATTTATTTAATATATACATTATTCATATATATTTAGTATTCAAGTTAATTTTTATAATTTCTGCTACTTATCTTTTTCCTAATGTACTTTCAATAGACTGACGGAAGGACGGACATTATGCATTATTTTATATTTGCATAAGGACATAGAAAATATATGAGATATTAGATCAATATTTCTTCGCACTATCAAAAATAATAATCTTAATATGAGTAAAAATAATCACACATTTTTGTATGCTTTAATTTTCATCTTCACTGTTTATTTCATTGCTTCACGGTTTATAAGTAACTGTGTTTATAAACATATACATACTTTTAGGGGCATGAGTATGAATTTCTTTTTGCAACTGTATGTGTATGTTTTTGTAAAAAAAAGTATATCTTTCAAAGTCCAGACAAATTAATTTTCATTTAGTGAGCTTAATGTATGTTTTTATCAGCTTCATGTAGGATGTTATTCTAGTATTTATTTTTTTTTCGTAGACTTTTTATTTCTTTCTATTTTATTCTTTTGTGTAAAAAAAATATGAGGGTTAAATGTACCCCTTTATATAATTTCTCTTATTACTTTGTGTTATTCTTTATAATTTAAAGGAGTTGGAGAATATATTAATGCAGGTTTTACAAAGTGTATGTATGTATGTACGTATGTATGTATGTATGTATGTATATATGTTAGCAAAAAGGGCACGTGTTGCTTGTTTATTTTAAAATTAAAAGCAGAAAAATATTTTATATAACAAAGATACTCGGGGGGGAAATAATAATATAAAAATGTTTGTTTGTTCGGTCCATTAGAAAGAGAAAATTCCTTGGTGATATATTCATAAAAGATTTTTTTTTTTGTTACATTTGTAAGATAAAGAAAGAATAATATGTAAGAAATACAAAAGAAGAACACTTTGTATTTAAACAAATATTTTCTTAGTATTGATGAAGAAAATATTTTCTTTAAAAGTATGGAACGGCAAAAAGGGTTAGGCTGAGGAATGTTTTTTTAAAGGTTTAGAATCAGTGATTTGTCTTTGATTTGTGATTTTAAAAAGGTTTACATCAAATTACATTTTGAGATTTAAATGACTGGTTTTACTTAAAAAAATACAAACATTTTTAAGGATTAAAAAATTTTCAGCTCAGCTGGTTTAAGGCAGTAATTAAAAGCATTTTACTGTCTCAACATAACTGAGTGGAAAGTATTATTTAAGGTTTGAAAATCACTAAATTTAGTGTTTAAAGAAATTTTTAATTAAATATGATTTGTGAGTTTGAAGAAATTTTTGATTGAAGCTGATTTAGAACATTAAATAGTAATTTGAAACTTAAGAAAAACATTGATATATATAGCTTTTAAAAGGTCGGATATTCAGGCTTCTTTAATGCTTTAAAAGTTCCTAAAAATATATCTAAAAATATTTTTGAATTTCATACAAAACTGGGGCTTTAAGAACACATTTAATTAAAGCTGGATTAAGATTTAGAAGACTCCTTCTACCAAAAATGATTTGAGACTTTTAAGAACTAGGAATGAAACTAACATTAAAATGGTCAACGTTAAGAATATATTTGGGAATTTGTTAGAACCATGAAACTAGATATTTTTAAAATTTATTGCCTGTTCCATGATATAGTTGTTTCTCATGCAATTAGTGAAAAGGAATTTTTGTTCGACATCGTGTGACAATCAGTTAATTTTAAGGAAAATTAAGACTTTAAGTACAAATTTTATAAAATCAGAATTGTCCTATATTACAAAAAGTAATATAGGACTTTTAAGGCCTATGAGTGCAGCTAGTTTAAAACATTAAGATAGTCAAAGATTAGAGCTTATTTCTAACTTTGAATAGTCTTTAAATAGTAGTTAAAATAAATTTAAAAATTCAAAAAAATATTTAGGCCAAAATTTGGTTTTTAAAAGTATATTTTTTTAAAATTTAATTGAGATTTTAAAAGAACTTTCAACAATTTTTTTTAAACTTTCACAGTCTGTGATTAAGGCTGAATTAGTCAACGATTCGGGCTTAGCTAAGAATTTTAAAATTTTTAAAATTGAAGCTAAAAGTATTTTTAAAAATAATTAAATTTAAAGTTAAATTTGGTACTTTAAAATGAATTTAAAAAGTATATTTATTGAAATATAATTGATAATTCTAAAAATCTTTCAACAAACGTTCATTTAAATTTTCAAACTTGAAAATTGAAGCTAATTAGGACTTCGAAAAGACTTATAATTGAGGCTAATTTGGTAGCAAAAAAAAAGCATTTAAATAACTACAACTTCGAATTAATGTGAGACTTTGAATTGAACCATATTTAAAATCATAAAAAGTCTCAAATGGAAGTTAAATTCAAATTTTAAATTGCACTTTGTACAAAGCTGGTTTTAGGCTTTTGAAAGACCTAAGATTAAAACTTAAAAATAAATTAATGTTCCAACTTTAAGCTAAATTGAGACCTTAAATTGGCCATGAATGTGTATAATTTGTGACTCATAAAATAGCCTTGATAGAGATTTTTCGAAGTGCATAAAGAAGCGTTTTATTTAAATTGATATGGAAAAATTTGGTTCTTAAAACTGTCCTTCAATTACTTTGTGACTTAAGAAGGATCCAAAAATGGTACTAAAATATAGAAAGATGTGTTTTTTTATTTAAAAAAATTAAATAGAAACCAATTAAGGACATATATTTATTTATTTTTCAATTTATCCTACTTTATTTTATACAATTTTATTTCATTTCATTTTGTTTTTTTGATATTAATTTATTTTATTTTAATTTATTATTTTAATTTGTTTTATTTTATTTAATTTTATTTTATTTATTTTATTTAATTTTACTTTGTGTTATTTTATTTTGGTTTATTTAATTTTATTTTATGTTATTATGTTATTTCATTTTATTCTATTTTATTTTATTGTATTTTACTTTATTTCATTTTATTTCATTTTAATTTAATTATTTCATTTTGTTTTCTTTTGCTTAATTTTATTTCGTTTTATTTCATTTCAATTTATTTTAATTTATTTTAATTTATTTTAATTTATTTTAATTTATTTTAATTTATTTTTATTTTACTTTATTTTATTTTATTTTATTTATTCTACTCTATTCTACTCTATTCTATTCTATTCTATTCTATTCTATTCTATTCTATTCTATTCTATTCTACTCTATTCTAATCTATTCTATTCTATTCTATTCTATTCTATTCTATTCTATTCTATTCTATTCTATTCTATTCTATGCTATTATATTCTATTCTATTTTATTTTATTTTATTTTATTTTATTTATTTTACTTTGTATTATTTTATTTTAATTTATTTATTTTATTTTCTTTTTATTTCGTTTTATTTCATTTTAATTTATTTTTACTTTACTTCATTTTATTTAATTTTGTTTCATTTTTATTTTTTTTATTTTATTTTATTTTATTTTGTTTTGTTTTATATAAAAAATATTTTATTTTAGTTCCAATTTTTTATTTTATTTCATCTAAATTTTATTTTATATTATTATTTTATTTAATTTTATCATATTTTATTTCATTTTATTTTCATTTACTTTATTTTATTTCGTTTTATTTCAGTTTAATTTATTTTTGTTTCATTTTACTTTATTTTGTTATATTATATTTTATTTTATTTTATTGTATATAAAAATATTTAATTTTAATTTCAATTTTTAATTTATTTGATCTAAATTTATTTTGTTTGATTTTATTTTATTTTATTTTATTTTATTTTATTTTATTTTATTTTATTTCGTTTTACTTCACTTTAATTTATTTTTGTTTCATTTTACTTTATTTTATTTTATTTTATTTTATTTTATTTTATTTTATTTTGTTTTATATAAAAAATATTTTATTTTAATATAAATTTTTAATTATTTGATCTAAATTTATTTTGTTTACTTTGCTTTATATGAAAAATATTTAATTTTAATTTTAATTTTTTAATTTATTTTATCTAAATTTATTTTGTTTCATTTTATTTTATTTTATTTTATTTTATTTTATTTCGTTTTATTTCAGTTTAATTTATTTTTGTTTCATTTTACTTTATTTTATTTTACTTTATTTTGTTTTATATAAAAAATATTTTATTTTAATATAAATTTTTAATTATTTGATCTAAATTTATTTTATTTATTTTGCTTTATATAAAAAAATATTTTATTTTAATTTTAATTTTTTAATTTATTTTATCTAAATTTATTTTGTTTCATTTTATTTTATTTAAATTTTTTATATAAAAAATATTTTATTTTAAATTTAATTTTTTATTTTATTTTATCTAAATTTTCAATTTATTTTATTTTATTTTATTTCGTTTTATTTCAGTTTAATTTATTTTTGTTTCTTTTTATTTTGTTTTATATAAAAAATATTTTATTTCAATTTTAATTTTTTATTTCATTTCATCTAAATTTATTTTGTTTCATTTTATTTTATTTTATCTTTTTATTTTATGTTAATTTAATTAATTTTTGTATTTTATCTTGTTTTATTTTATTTTATATTATTTAATTTTTTATTTTACTTTATTTTATTTTAGTTTGTTTTAATTTTTATGTTATTTTATGTATTTTTTTATTGTATTTTATTTAATTTTATTTTATTTAAATAATTGAAAATTATAAATTATTTTTGATTTAAATTATGATTTGGGCCCTAGGCAATGTTTATACTTAAACCGATTTGGCACTTTATAAATCTTTTAATTTGACTCGAATTTGGAGCTTTAAGAAGCCTTTCATTTGGAGCTAACTTGTGAATCTAGTAGAACCTTAATTTAAGAAACATTTATATTATTTTTGGCGCCTTAAAAAGCCTTCTTCAGCATCCAAGAATGAGTATTCTATGACATTAATTTTATTAATATGTGCAAAGTCTTAAGTACTCGTATTTAAATCGAACTTTCTCCATGATCACTTACTTCAAAAAAATAAAATAAAATAAATAAAAATAATTATTCTGCCCTTTCTTTGTGCATTTTCTTTAACCCATCTATGTCCATAGCTCAAACCTCAATTTTCAGTTTCATAAAAATTCAATCATTTTTCTAATATTTTTCTCTTAAACTTTCTTCTATTTCTTATTTTGTGTAACGAATTTTAACACACTTTTTCTTCTTTATTCAAGTTTTATAAGTAATATTAAAAATAATAGAAAAAAGGGAAATCACTCAATATTTGTATACCCTTCACAGAAAATGAAGTGTTTATATAAGTTTGTCATTTTATACGAAAGTCTTTAGATATATATCTAAGGCCTCAAATTGAAAAATATAAGTGATTGTTGTGATTAAAAACAACCTTTGAGAATATATTTCTGTCCCTCTGGATATCTGTTCATCATTATGTTGAAAAGGATTTTTTGAAGACCATAGTCCAATAAATACATTTGTATTTCAACATATATAGTCTCGAAAATCTTAGTATTAGAATTCAGCGAAATCCGTTTAAGAGTGGCGGAGTTATAAACGATTTTCTAGAACAGCTTTCCAATTTCCCAAATTTAATAATATTTTATATTTCATCTACTATTCTATTCTATTCTATTCTATTCTATTCTATTCTATTCTATTCTATTCTATTCTAAAAATGTTTTTCCTATTGGAAAGTTGTGAGATAAAATAGTCTAGAAGAAGTATTTTAGACTACAAACTACAGACTACAAAACATAGATTAATAAGTAGATATTTATGTGAGAGAAAAAAATTTAATTCAACTGTCAAAAACCTACAACAAAATATATGTAGACACATATATTTTGTTTTTGTGTTTTGAAAAAAATTAGTAATTTATTTGAAAATTTAGTTTGAAGTGCCTCTCACATAACCTTCTAGTTGTATTCTATGCTAAAAAATATATAAAAATAAACATTTTCATTATTAAAAAAAAATAATAAATAAATAAATAAAAAATGAATAAATAATTTGACAAGAATTTCTAAGTACATTTTATTGAGTGTTTTATATAAGCAATAAAGATAGTAAATTTAAACATATAAATGTGGTATAAGGCTTGGGTTTGTAACCAAAAGACTTTAGGTTCTGAGTTCTATTCTTGGACAAGACCTCTAAAAATTGTTTTATAATATATCTTCAAACAAAAATTAAAATTGTAAAATGTCAGATTAAGAAACTGTCGAAAATATTTTTAATTAATTAAAAATGTTTCTTTGAAATTTATTAAATAAAAATCACATTTCTATTCGCCATGGTTCGAACACTTAGGAACACTTTAATCTTCTAGCTTGGAACTCTTACCCCCTAGACCACATGGCATTTTGAAATTTTGAATTCAAAAAATATTTTTCAACATTGTTAAATTTTGTAGATCGAAAGCAACTTACAAGTACATTTATATTATGAATAGCAGTTAAATTTCTGTTGAAAGTTCTATTTTGAAAGTTTAGCAACTGAAATAAACGTAAATAAACAAATAATGTAAAAGAAAAAAAAAATAAAATTAAAGTTAATTTTTATGTTTTTTGTTCGATGTTCTCTTAAAATGGATCAATTGTGTTTGTTACAGATCTTCATTAATAATTTAACCAAATTTAAACATCTAATAATAGAAGACACTCTACAGAACTTACCAAATACACCACTTTGTTATAAATTTTGTTGGATGGAGGAGATTATCATAAAGGATGATCTCATAGAATTAACATCGCTTGTGATACTGAATCTGCATTTTAGGCATGCAAAACCCTTTTAGATGCTTTTTGGATTAATGTTCGTTTTGCTTCTAATTTCCTAGCTTTTGCATGAATCTAAGTACGTGTAAATGTATGGAATTGGTACTTGATCTACTAATTCTTCAGATTATTAACAGTTATATATATATATACATTTAGTTTTAAATTTTTTGTTTTAAAAAATTTTCAGCAACCAAAAATTCAGTAACCAGTTGCCAGCTATAATATAATTTTGTCAAGTAGCAACATAACTTCAGTTAGGTAGCCATACATAAACGACTTATTAAATATAATCAATATATATTATTGTAAATTGATTTTTATACTATTCACATATATGTGAAGTATATATAATTGTTTTTCAACAAAATTTCTTTGGGTATAGTTAGTCTAGTGGAACTGTTCTAGATTACAAATCTTTAAACCACTATTCGTATTCTTATTTATTTTAATATGGGCATATTTCTTATGAAAAAATAAGTTTGTACAAGTAAATATGTGAGTATGTGAGATATTTTTTCTTAAAATATTATCACTAACTGTAATTGTGTTTTAGGTTTTTAAATGTAGGCAATAAGACGACATATTATGTTTGGCGGAATTGTGTCTTACAGTCCCAAAGTTAAAAATTCTGAAAATTTAATTTTTAAGGCAATTTTTTTTTTTTGAAGAAAAAATGTTGGTAGAAAACTGAAAAGGAATTTACAATTTTTGCATATCTCTTCTTTATTCAGTTCTTCAACACAGATGGTCTAAGCGATCTTCCTAAGTCATATGCCCAAGGAATTTTCATAAACTTTTTAGGGTACAAATATCCGATGTCATGGTTAACGCCAGTTACAAATTGTAAATATAATTATTTATAAAAAGAATACTTCTACTGTTATGATGAATGCTTTTAAGGCATTCAGCAAAATGCTGACAGGGAACAGCCATCATTTTGAGAGAGTTTCTTCATCCATCCACAAAATATTATCTTTTTTGATACTCCTGGCTGTTTAAAAGTAGAAAATACACAAATCTGCAATAACAAAACACATTAGTATCGAATTTTGATCTAAAAATCTTGACTTGTACAATTGTTTGCATACCAGATCAAACAACGAGCACGACATAAATTCGCTCAGTAAATGTATAACTTTTAAAGTGATTAATGTTGCTGCTAATAGTTTTGAATAAAAAATGTGTTAATATAAAGATTTGTTAGTTTTTAACTAGTGATATTTGTTTTTAATTTAAAATTATATTTAATTTATATATACAGTGAGCTATTAATATAGCTTAAAGCTATAGTGAGTTATTACAGTGTGTTCAAATATAAGGTAATCATTTAGCTCAATTGGAATTAAAAATATTTACTCAAAATATTCCAACCGCATTAAAAACATTTTTGTTGTACAAAAGTGATTATATTTCGATAATTTCTTGATGTACTTTTTTACACTTGTAAATGATAGTATTTCGACATCCAAGGAATCCACTAAATAGTGTAATTTAAAAAGTATTAGAACTGCGGCGCATTTCTTCCCGAACGGTAATTCAACTATTATTAATTACATAAGGTGTCGCTTTAGTTCAAATTTCGATAGAAAATGTTTTGTGAAAAGCCAGAGAAAAAAGCAGAGAAAAAATATAGTTGCAATGACCATAATCTAAGAGAAACATACTATGCTTGGAACATATGATCACAGCAAAAAATAAAAATGATTATAGGTAATAATTATTATTATTCCACTTTGTCATATTGTATCCGATTTTATGGTTTGTTTCAATATGTTATGATTATAGTTTTGCATATAATTGATTATATTATTATACCATATTGCCATATTTTGATTCTGTTTTATCATATATATATATATATATATATATATATATATATTCAATACCAAACAAGTATTAAAGTTTTCCACTAAATTTTGAAAAGGATAAGTATTACATTTATTTGTAACGTTTTATTGTTACAGAAATAATAATATGGTTTAAGAATAAGGAAAAGGACTGCAAATATTTAATAGTTGTAGAAGTAATAATATCTTTCATATTAACAAAATTTTGTTTCTGGTAAAAATATTTAAAAACATATAATTTTTGCAGTCAATCATATAAAAATTCTTATTGAGTGTAAACATTAAATGACATAATTAAATCAAAATCATTGCTATAATGAACACAAAGTTATTAAAGTTTAATAAAATTAACAATGAGAATATAATATTGTTGTAGTGATAATCCTGTAACCTTATTTTTTTCTCTGCGTGTAATACAGATATTCGAATTATACAGATATTCCCTGCCAACAGTTGAAAGTGATTCATCTTTTAAAAAGTGTCTTTTAAGGCACTTCTAGATGTTAAAATGTAGAACATACATAAATTTATAAAAACAAAACACATTAGCATCGAATTGTGATCTGAAAAACTTGCATCAGTCAACTGTTTACATTCCAAGACAAAGAAAAAGAACGAGCACTTTATAAAAAAAACGATTATTTTTCGATAGTTTCCTACTATACTCTTTTACACTACTAAATATCACTATTTCGACACTCTAAAAATACACTAGAAAGTGTCATCTTAAAACTATTAAAACTAAGGCACGTTTTTTCCCAAACGGTGTTAATTTATCGATAAGAAAATGATATTACATTCGATTGTTAAGAACAACTTGTAATTACGTTTTAGATTAAATTCCGATAGAAATTATTATCAAGAAAAGAAGTAATGAAATTATTTTTTTAGTATTTAGATTATAAAATATTTTTAAATATTATCAGAGATCTATTCAATTAATTTTAATGCAAATATTAAGTATATCTAGAGTAAAAATTAAAGTAAAAATTTTGATAGGAGATTTTGTGTTTTTGTGAAGGGTATAACATATTCTGCCCAGTCGAATATGAATAACACTTCCGCTTGTTTATAATTATTATTTTACTTTTTTTATATTTTTCAGGGGTTGTAAAACTTTTACAACTTTTCAATAGCTTTTTTTAAAAGTTTCTTATTTTCTTTTTAACAATTCTTTTCTAAATATTTTTTCTATTTAAAAAAAAAGTTAAAAAGAAATTTTTTAAAAGCAAAATTTGCATGATGTCTTTTTATAACTTTTTTTCTTTTCTCCTTTTATTGTAATATTTTTTTCTCTTCGTTATATACTTAAGTTTAATATAAATGGATTTATTGGGGGAATATATTCGGTATTGAAAAGCAAGTACTCAAGTTTATTTTTCAGTTGTAATGGTGTAAGAATAGTAAATAAGAGTGAGTTTAATGTTGGCAGCATGTGTTGTAGCACAATAAGTAAGTAAATATTGTATTGATCAAATTTTTTCCACACCATTGAATTGTATTGAAATGTTTGTATAGAAATTTCCTTAACATTTTCCCTTACTCCAAAAACTTAGATGTATTTTTGGAAAAAGAAAAGTGTTTGTGACAATTATTTTCACACCATTTAGAAGTAAAATGAAATAAAATAAAAATAAAAGAATTTGCTTATGAAAATTTTATATTACAAAACTTTATATTAAAATAGAATTTACATTTGTGTAACAAAAGGCTTTAAAATTGTAAAGGGCTGTTAAATTTAATAATTTTTATTTTGAGATTTGTAAGCATTCAAGTGTATTATTTAAATTTATCTGTGATGTATGGATTTTAAAAATCATTTTTGTTAAAAATAGTTTCAAATTTCGGAAATGAAATGAAAAAATGTGTGTAAAAAAATTTTATGCATGAGATTTATTTATATGTAACAATTTAATATGACAATATTACCCAGCTGACCACAAACTTGGATAATAGTAGCCGGTTCGCACATTTCTCTAACAAAACATTCGAGAACGACTATCGTTGCCGATATGAGTATGAGCTCATCCATTGCTCACTTTGTGGTAGCAAATCTTTTGACCTTGAAGGTTCGTCTGTTCTATTAATAGTGAAACGTAAAAATATTCCTTAATTATTCATTTATGATATCAAAAATTTATGAACATTATTCAATATTGATATTACTAACGACTTGTGATTATTATAATTGGAAATACTTCGAAAACGATAGTTTTCTATTTTGTTTAATTTCCATTTTGTTCCCAATCTAAAATTAAAAGCTTATTTAATTTTTAAAGTTATGTTTTGTTTCAGAATTAACACAATATATCGAATATTAAGAAATATAAGTACATAATAATAAATTACATTTCAAAAATAATAATTCATATAATGAACAATAAAATTAATAAAGTTACTTACATAAGAGTGGTAATATTTGAAACTTTTTGTTCAAATTTCAACTTGGTCCAGAGAAGTCATCAATGTTTTTTCTCTCAATATTCTCTTAATTGCACATGGACCGATTTGGACAAAGCAGCTCAATGGTTTGAAAAATTTGAAAAACAAATATTATAGAAAAGTTTATAATTCAGAAAATATCCAACGTTATAATAATTATCTTTTTAAGGTGAAAAGAAACTTTAAAAATAATCCAAAATGTTTTTATCAGTTTAGAAATTCTAAGCGTCGAGTCTTTGGATATCCGTCCATGCTGAAATTTGGACATAAAGAATCCTCAAATGATGTAGATATTTGCGATATGTTTGCTGCTTTCTTCTCATCCGCCTATTCTGATAAAGAATTACATCAACTTTCCATTTATCCATATCCTTAATAAATTATCCAACATTAGATAAATTGATGGTACTAACAGCTATACATAATCTAAAATATTCTGATAAATGTGGACCCGATGGTGTTCCAAGATGTGTTCTTATAAAATGTTTGTATTCTCTTATATCTCCAATAACCTACTTATTCAACATATTAATATTTAGTGGTTATTTTCATGAAGTTTGGAGGAAATCTTATATTATAACTTTGTTTAAATCCGGAAGCATTCCCAATTATATAGGTATTGCTAAATTAAATGTTATTCCAAAACTCTTCGAAAAGATAGTTACTGAAATCCTTTCGCATCAAGTTGTTTGTTATCTTTCCCATTTCAGCATGGATTTAAAAAAGGATGTTCCTCTACACTAACCTGAGTTATAACTGCATTTGATTCCGGTTTATAGGGAGACACAATATATACAGATTTCAGTAAAGCTTTCGATAAAGTAAATCACGATCTCCTATTGTTCAAATTGGATAAACTCGGATTTTCTCCTGTTTTACTTAAATGGATTTCTACGTATCTTAAAAATAAATACCAATGTGTATTATTTAAAGAATGTACATCGAAAACTATACCTATTTTATCTGGTGTTCCGCAAAGTAGTCATCTCGGCCCCTTAATATTCCTAATATTTATAAATGATTCACCATCTTACATTAAGAATTCTAGAATAGTAATGTACGCTGATGATGTAAAGCTGTTCCATAGCTTTAACTATTCCTATCAATGTTCCTTACTCCATTCAGATCTTGACAATCTTTATGATTAGTGTATGATGAATCTAATGGATCTGAATTGAAAAAAGTGTCATCACATGATGTTCTACAGAAGAAGTCCAGTACTCTGTAAATACATAATAAATGAATATCAACTTTATCTAGTCAAAGAATTTCATGGTCTGGGTGTGTTGCTTGATTGTAAACTATCCTTTAATTACCACGTTTCGCAAATTGTTAATAAAGCAAAAGGAGTTCTAGGTTTCCTCAAGCGCTGGGGAAGAGAGTTTAATGATCCTTACGTTTCCAAGCAATTATTCACATCTCTCGTAAGACCAATCCTGGAATATGCTTCAGTGGTCTGGGATGCTAAGTATGTAGTTCATATAAAGAAAATTGAATCGGTTCAGAAACAATTTTTCTTATTTTGAATTCGTAATCCTTTATGGAATTCTAGAATTAATTTACCATCATAAGAAAGTCGATTACAGCTTATTGATCTCCTTACTCTTGAAGGTAGGAGGAAATATATGAATATTTCTTTTGGAATTAGTTTAGTGAATGGTTCAATTAACTCCTAGTTCCTACTTCGTAAGATCGAATTCGTAATCCCAAATCGTCCGACTAGAAATTATACTCCCTTAAATAATAGTTAAATAATAGCACTTTATTATTGAAAAACATTTTATTGTAAATAGCATTAAGAATAATATATATGCTAGCCTGTAAGAAATTGTAATTTCATTGGCTATTAAATAAATAAATAAAAATGTTTATTTTGCTCAAGTCCACATCTCTTAGTTCAAAATTTTCTGAATTAATGAAAAAACAAATTATTATATGCCATTTACACTAAACTAAAACTAGTAGTTTTTGGGCTTTATTTGGTTTTTGATTAAAAAACTACGTAAATTTGTTTGGTTTTTAAATACAAATCAAAAACCATTTTTAACTAATTTTTATTCAAAACCAAATAAAAACCACTAAAACAACTATTTATGATACATCCTGTTTAGGAAATTTTAGAATCGTAGCTTTTATATATAAAGCGAAAAATAAAATTTCAAATTTATAGAAATTATCTATTTCATTTGTGAAATTATTACAATAAATAATTTATTAAAAATTGTTAAAATATTTTTTAATATTGAAACTATGTTTTCTCTGATCGATGAAATAGCAATTAGAGCAGAAATAAAAAATATCTAAGAAATTTGAATGTCAACAAAATCTACACTATAATAAGGTGTGTAAACGATATAGTTTTTGAAATTTTGTTTTAGTATAAACATCATATTAGATATTTAGATAAATATGCTATTTGGAAAATTTATTTAGACAACTTGCGACATTACAATTTTTTTTTTACAATTTTATTATATTATTTTTTTTTATTAAAAATTGCAGCAAATTTAATTAACATTATGAACTTTAATGTGCAATAATCTACAACCAAATGCATTGAACTATGACTATAAAATGACACTTGAATTTCTTTGTTAAGTATTTTGCATGCACAAACAAGAAACTTTGTTCCTTTTTTAAAAGAATAGATAATTTCTCGATGAATTTAATTTCGAGATTTTATTGAGAAAATTTAAATATGACGATATGTATCATTATTTTTAAAATTCTCGAATATTACGCGAATGTTTTCTACCGTGGTATTATAAAGAAAAGTTCGATGTTACAAACATTCATTTTTATATAACATTCGATAATTTCTCGAACATTTAGTTTTGAAAATTCTTTGTTTTTAAGGAGCATTCGCTAATATCGGAATTCAGGTCAAGCTGGTATTAATACTTACACACATGCACTGCCTGTCACTTGAATAAGGAAACACATTTTTTTAACTTTAATTAAGTATATCTCCTAAAATAAAGTTCAGAAAAAAATAATTTTTTGCACAATCAAATTTCAAGGTGTTGGCTTTAGTTTCCTGAAGAAATAAAAAAATATAAATATTTTGTTATACTAAAATTATGCATTTATTTAAAGACATGTATTTCTGTGATACTATTTCGTGTGTCACTTGAATAAGAAATTCTTTTAATATTAATCAGGAAGGCTATGATTTGAATTTCTTTCAATATAAACTAGAGAGCTAGAGAATTTTTAATTTGATAGTTTTTAAATAGTTCTTATTCTAAATGGGACTCTGAAAAAGAAAAAATTCTGATTTTGAAATCTTAGGGTCAGAATCCGGTCCAAATAGCCAAAAAAATTAATAGAGGAAAGACAGTTGTGTACAATTATTTAAATAACGTGGAAAGATATGAAAAAAAAACCTGAAAGGGCGGAAGAAAATGGCAACAACTCCAAAAGAAGTACGAAAAATTATTGGAATTGCATCAAATGAAAAAAGTGGAGTCACTTCCAATCTAAGAACAGTGTACCGTATTTTAAAGTCATGCCCATACATAGTCCGACGAAAACTCCAAAAAAAGCCACCACTTAATGAAAAACGCAAATCACAACGTCTACAGTTTGCCAAAAATACAATGACATGGTCCGACAAATGGTTTAAAGTTGTATTTTCCGATGAAACAAAGTTTAATATTGATGATCCCGACGGGTATAAATATTACTTCCATGACCTAAATAAGGAGGAGAGGGCGGAATAATGGTATGGGGTGCCATTTCGTATTATGGTACCATAGAATTGGTTTTTGTATCCAATAAAATGATTGCAATGGCTTACTAAAACATTCTGGAGGAAGCATTTCCAAAATTTAATGATTTCTTTGTACCCATACCTTGGACGTACCAACACTACAACGCTCCGATTCATACCGCCAGAGCAGTAAAACAATGAATTAATCAACAAGATGTACAACTTTTGGATTATCCCCCATATTCACTAGACTGGAATAAAATGGAAAATGTCTGGGGTTGGCTTGCATGAAAAGTTTATGAAGGAGGAAAACAATTTGAGACAATAGAATCCTTAAAGGATTCAATAACGGAAGCATGGAGTTCAATTTCGCTAAATTATTTAGAGTCATTATACAATTCGATGCCAAATCGCATTTTTGAGGTTATTTCTAAAAATGGTGACAGTCTGCTTAATTTTAAAATATTCCTTATTCAAGTGACAAACGAAAGGTACCACAGAAATACATGTCTTTAAATAAATGCATAATTTTAGTATAACAAAATATGTATATTTTTTATTTCTTTAGGAAACTAAAGCCAACACTTTGAAATTTGGTTGCGCAATAAATGATTTTTTTCTGAACTTTAGTTTAGGAGATATACTTAATTAAATTTAAAAAAATGTGAATTCTTATTCAAGTGGCAGGCAGTGTAGATGTAGAAATAAATGCAAATATTATTTTATATTTGTTTTTAGAGTCTATGATAATAAGACTTTAAAGTATCCTTATAATAAAACATATTTGAGATTTAATATGGAACTCTATTGAAATCAATATAAGGTCTTAAAATGGCTTTGATTGAAACTTCAAAACTAAAATTAAGGATGAAATAGGCTCTCAAATTAAGCCAATTTTGTTTAAAATGAGTTTCAGTTGAATCGGTGATGAATTTATATTTAGAGTTTTAAAAATTACAAGTTTGAAATTTATTTGAGACATTTTTTATTTAGATTTTAATCCTTTAAAATTCCTGCAATTGAAAATAATTTTGAGCCTTGACAAAATCTTGCGATTTAAGCTAATGTTTCTTGGTAAAAAACTGTGATTAGAGCTATTTTTTAATATTTAAAAAATACTGCTTAAGCTAATATTGAGTATTTAAAAGACCTACCAATGAAAGTATTTTTTGGATTTAATAAAAACCTGTAATTTAATCTATTTTGGGATATTATTCTGAGATATTCTGATACTATATAAATTTCTAAGAATAAAATATTTTTCAGTAAAATACAATTACCCTATTTTAAAGTGCAGTATCTTCTTGGGCACAGTCCTTTGTAAAAGTATATAATATATCTATTGCCAAGTCTAAAATTTACATTCTAATGAATTCATGTCAACAAACATATATTCCTTGTGATACTAATACATTTTTACACACACATTCACAAACTAATATAGAATTTTCGACAATGAATGAATGAATGAATGAATGAATAAGTGACATATGAAAATATTTTACAACCAAAAACACAGAACTATTAAAGAGTCATATGTGAAAATAAATGGAAATGGAAATTTTATAACACATACAAGAAGAATCCTTGCTAAACAAACTAACACACTTATACTAAAAGAATAAAAATAAACAATAGCTTTGTAAATGTAACATTTCATAAATTATAAGAGTTTAGAAATATATGTAAGAATTGTATGATAAAAATGAAAAAAAGGAAAAAACTAAAGTAGGCAATTCATGTCAAAAAATTTTGTCATTGTGACAATTTCATAAAAGATAAAAATAATATTTATTTTATGTAACATTATTTACACACAAACTTATACTTAAAATAAAATATGTATATATGAAATTGTTTTATAAGTTTAACACGATCCATCATTTGTCAGAGAATATTTATTATAATAAATTTTCATATATAAGCAATTTTGAAATTTTTTTGATAATTTTTGACAATTTGCCCTAAATAAATTAAAAATTTATTTGTAAATTAAAATAAATAATAACTGAAGGATTTGCATAGTTTTTTTAAGTGCTGCGATTTAAATCGTCTTTTTCAAGACCTTATGTGGCAAAAATACTTTTTGCTTTAAAACCTTTAATTATAATAGTAATCATAGTTTTTTGTATATGATTTAAAAGATTTTTCCTTTAATGATTTTATTTATAGTTGTGAATATTAGAAAAGGATTTATTAGCTTAATTTGATTTTATTTTGAAATTATCAATTTAGTATGTTATTTATTTTCTAAGGCATTTGAGATACATATAAATATTAATTTAATCATACGATTCATATGAGTTGTTTAAGGGATAATTGAGTTAATTATAAAGCATACTTTTGGGCGTTTCTTAAGTATCACCCATATTTTGAAATTATAAAAAGATAAGAAATAGATTTTATTATCTTGTATATTATGTTCTCTATCTATAAATTGAGCTGTTGTAAAATTTTAAATTTGTTCACTCGAAATTGTTTTTAATTATAAAAAAAAAAACATTATTTTCTTCATATTGACCTACAAAGGCTAGGAAATGCCATTCCTATATAAAATCCATTTGAATAAATTTACTAATCACTTCAGCTTGTCCAAATGAACGAAAATATAAAAACACAAGTTGGCCGAATAAAGAAATATACACGGAATTGTATCTACCCTAAAGTTTTCTGAACAAAATTTGTTATAGCAAAAGATTTTTTTAAAATTCATTTTATGATGGAAATTTAAGGTATAAAAAAAAAAAATAATATAATTTTATATTTTTATAAATGACATCTGATTCTGGCAAAGGTTACAAAGTTACAATATATATTAAAATCAACAGTCCAAAAAGCTTTTGAAATGATTTTGGAAAAAAGAACAGTTTTTGCAGTTTTAGACTTTCTAATTTTTTTTTTTTTTTTTTTGCGAAAAAATATGGTTTTAATCATAACATTGTTGCATTTCACGATGCGACAAAAATAGAAAGAGTTGTCGTAGAAAATGTAAACTTGGTATGCGTACTATATTAGTATTAAAATTAATAAATACAAAGTTTTGAAAAAATCAGTAAAAGGACATACCTAACTCCCATATAGCCTGAAATTGAAAAACGAATTTGCTGCTCGAATACTGGTCAGAATTTTACCAAATTTTGTGATAACAGTTAAATATAGAATATTTGTGAGTCTGCCAATTTTTATTTGAATCGGAACAATAACACCCCTGAATAATAACTGAAATGAAACAAATGAAAGTGTTATTTGCCGAATCTTTTATACCCTTCACTAAATGTATATTTCATAAATATATAAACATATTGAAATCATCTTTTATCAACATTTTTGCTTCAATCTAGAAATATATTTAATATTCGTAAACTGATGTTAACCACGACATCGAAAATTTGTAATATAAAATGTGCGAGAAAACTCTTTGGGTATATGACTTATCAGACCATCTGTGTTGAAGAGCTGAATAAAGAAGAGATAGGCAAAATTGTGAATTCTTTTTCAGCATATTACCAACCACTTTTAATTCGAAAAGGTTATCTTAGAATTAGCTATTTTAAAGTTTTCAGAATTTTTCACTTCGGGGCTCTAAGACACAATTCCACCAAACAAAACACAATTACAGTAAAGTGATTATAGAAAAAGAAAAACATTTCGCATACACAGATTTTCTTGTCAAACTGATTTATTCACAAAAAGTATATCCATACTAAAACAAAATTTAAGTGGATTCTACGAGGATACAAACCATGGATTTCTCTAGACCCTTAGAAATTTCATTGAAAAGCAATCATATGTGCTCCTCATATATACGAACAATAAATCAATTTACTACACTATATGTTGAATATATTTAAAATTCAACAATGTTGAAAAATATTCTTTATACAAATTAAAGTAAAACAATTTTCTGAATTCAGAATTTCCAAATACAATGTGGTCTAGCTAAGAGTTTTAAAGTGTTCGAATTCTGGCGAATAGAAGTGTAATTTTTATTTAACAAATTTCAAAAAAAAAAAAAAAAAATACATTTAATTAAAAAAAATATTTGACAGTTCTTTAATCGGACATTTCAATATTTTAATTTTTGTTTGAAAATAATTTCTAAAACAATTTATCAAACTCTTGGCCAAGGATAGAACTCACGATCTAATGTCTTTTAGTCACAAATACAAGCGGTATATCACGGTGATATATTGAAATTTACTTTTTCTATTGCTTACATAAAAAGCTAAAAAAGCAACTTAAATCTGAATAATACGCTTTAAAAAAAAAAACAACAAAATGTGCCTTGAAGTGTAAAATTATTATTTTTTTTTTTTTAATAATGAAAACTTGTATTTATAAGGAGTCCCGGGGATACGAATTAAGGCTTAACGATTTGTAGTCTAGAACACTTCCTCTGGATTATTCAGCCTCATAACTTTCTAATAGAAAAATGTTTATATGTTTATATTATTTTATGTGAAGTAGATAAAAAATTGGAAAAATTATTGAGGCTGCTCTAGAAAATCGTTTATAATTCCACCAATCCTAAGCGAATTTCAGTGAATTTCAATACCAATATTTTTTAGATTATATGTTAAAGACTTCATATAAAATGACAAACTTATATATATCCTTCATTTTATGTGAAGGGTATAATAAAATTTTTGAAAAGTATAAACTTTCAAGTGGTAAAACAATAAAATATAAACGATTTTCAATAAAAGTACTGTAATGTAACATTATAAAAAAGTGCTTCAATTAAAAATAATAATAATAATAATAATAATAATAATAATAATAATAATAATAAACAAAAAAATGGAAAATAAAAGATACTGAATTTCATAAATGTATTAGATTTTTAAAAAGTGACAAAATTTTCTACAAGGATAATTGCATTAATAAGAATATACAATTTCAAAAAAACTGCCAAATTTTAAGAAAAGTATTAATTTTAAAAAAATAATAAATAAAAAAATAAATAAATAATTATGTTAATAATAATGGAACAAAAATTTAATATTCTGAAAAATATTACTAATTAAAAGTAAAAAAATCATTTAAAAATAAAGGTTCCTAATTTCAAAAAAACTATGAAATTTCAATAAAACTATCAAATTTCATAAAAGTATTAATTTAGAAAAAAAAAGTTATAATTCACAAAAATTATACGATTTCTCTTATCAAAAAGTGTGCGTTTTAATAAAAGTTAAGGCTTAAAAGTATTTTCTTACAACAGCATTTCTATGAATAAAAAATTCCATGTATATATTTATGTATCTTGTTCTATAACTAGTCATTCAAACACATACTGAGTAGGTATCTAACCAATTTAGACAAAAAAATAAATAAATAAATAAATAAAAAATTTGTTCAACTACTAAAAAACTCAATGCCAAAAATGTCAAGTTTACAATTGAAAATGCTACCTTTTACATGTATTGAATGTCAATAAGTTGACAGTGGAAACAATTTCATTAAAATAAATGAAAATCTATACACATTAATTAAGAAATCAATTGGACTTTATAACTTAAAAAAAAAAAAAATAAAATAAAATAAAACTATGTAACTAAATAAATGAACTATTTTCATAGAAAATAAAGCTATGATTTTAAACATGATATTTCATTTTATATTTAAAATGGTATTTTATTACAATTTCTTTTCCTACAATTTTTTTTTAATTATTTCCTAGGAAAAAAATGTTATTTTTGTTATTTCCACAAAATGACATCATTAGTAAATGTTAGTTTAAATTATTTCTTTTATACTCTTCTCCATAATTTGTGTGTGTGTTTTTTTTATTAAGCAAACAGTTTTACCCTTTTGTTCTGTGAGAGAAAAAGGGTTTCCAAAAAAATTTAAAAAACAGAAATAAAGCCCTAAAAGTAAGCTATAAAATATATATATTTTTTATTATTATATTTATATCTATATATGTGTTTGTTTAAGTAAGCTCTTACAACAAATGACAACTTCATGTTAAACTTATAACAAATTGGAAGAAGAAAATCTAAAAAATAGAAACAACAACAATAGTATTCTTCTTAACTACTTGGGTGTTTGCTTGGTTGCTATTAGAGCCTCTTAAAAACTCGCCGAACTAGGAAACTCTTAGCACATATTTTTTTTCCTATTTCTTGACTTTTTCCCCTATCTTTTTCCTATTATTTTTTTTTGTTGTAGTCTATACTCAACATCTACTTAGTGTCATCATTTACTCCTTCATGTTCATCTCATTTCAAGCTCTATAAACACACTTACATACTCACATATACAAACACTTTCAAGTAGTTGGTTTTCTTGTGTGTTGTTTTTTTTTCTTACTATTTTTTTTTTCTTAACCGACAACATATGAAGTTTATTTGGCAAAAAAAGCAACAAAATAAGCAAAAAAGGCTGAAAATGAAAGAAATCCTTATAAGTGTAATAGGTATAGGGAAAAGTAAAAGAATTCATACAGTTTTAAAAAACAATACCGATTTTCGTGAAGAAAATGTTTTTACAATTTATAGATATTACTTTTTAAAGTGTTTATGATCTGGAGATGAACTATTGGAGGCTAACAGTCTGTATGTGTATAATAATATAACTTTCAAACCAAAGGGTGGTCCGAAGTGCTTTTTATTATTTTTGAAATCTTATGAAATGACTAATTTTTGTATTGTAAAAGAACTAATGATCCCAATTAAAGGCGATTTTTTATATATTTGACCCAAATAAAAATGAATGTTGAGTTTTATCCACTTTGGAATAATTTGCGATTTTATCTCATAACCTTACATTTTAATTTGGACACATTCTAATGTATGTGCTACACAGAGGTTTTCAGTTAAATTCAAAATATTTGTACAATATTTTTAAGTATCAGCGATCTACTAAACCCTGATTTATTTGGAGTATAAAATTTCTATACTGTCCTGTAGTCTATACTGTCCTGTAGTCTTCCTTCGCCGACAGTACAGACTGTCTTGTAGGATCCAGTGCGACGGAGGGGCTGGAGGACCTGACTCTTGAGTCCGATAAAGAACATGAGACAACAGTTGTCTCTGCTCTTGATCGAGGCAAGGAGCTTGGAACTGCAGTCACTGCGACATCACTGGTTATGAAGCAGGAGAGCTCGACGGGGCATCAGGCATGTCCCAAAACAATTGTTCGGAAGGAAGCGTTAGTACATCCAATAGATGAGCAAACCACAGCCGACAGTCGAACGAGATTCGAAAAGGGAAAGAACGGCGTTAGGGCCTCCATAGCAGCACTAAATAAGTTGACTAAGAAGAACCCATCGCTGTTAGACGGACGGGATAGGCATGTTCGCAAGAAACACCGAAAGAGCATATACAGGTTTGAACGGACCTATGGCTCCATCGGTGAAATTTTGGGAATGTCATATCCCGATGGTTTTAAAGTGGAGGTAGAGGAAGGTCCGGAAATTTGTAAAGAGTCCATGTCTACCAGTACTTTGGAACCACAAGTCGCCGCTAACAATCACGGAGTTGCTCACAAGCGGTCTTGTAAGTTCTCACAAGGGAAAGAACAGGTCAGCTAGGACTGGTAGTGGGACAACTCAAACTGGGAAGGGAGCAGAGAGGGTAAACCAAACTCTTGTGAGCCTCGCTAGGGACTCTCAGATGAGGTCCATTAGGGGAGCTCTGCCTGGAGATGAGATACCCTCTACCTCCAAGAAAGCTGGTCATGTACCACATGACACTTTTAAGGGTCCTCTTAAGGGGACCATAAAAAGAGTGAGGTCTGGGGATGACCATCAGATACCATCGGCGAAGAACGTTGGCAAGACACCAAGTAGCCCGTTTAAAAACTCTCATAAGGGAATAGTAAAGCGGGCTTGACTATATCAAATTTCGATACTCGAAAAATAACAAAGCCAAAGAGGTTGCGGGTGGTGCAGATAAATCTGCACCATTGTGAAGCAGCCTCGACCAAATTAATAACCTAACTCAGTGAGATCAGTGTGGACGTGGCCCTAATCCAAGAGCCTTGGTTAAATAACAACTAGGTCTGTGGTCTTAGGGCTAAAGGATACAAATTGTTAGTGCCGTCCACTGAGGATAAGGTAAGGACATGTGAGGAATGAACTTCAGTTAAGTCTTCTTAATTCTTTCAGTTATGGAGACCTAACGGTCGATCAGAGAGAAGGTAGTATACTGGTCTTTTCCTCGGTATATATGCCCTATGAGGCGTTGAAACCACCGAATAACAGGGTGATTCCCGGAAGTAGGCCTTATATGGGAGTTATGTTCGTTAATGATCCTAATCCTCACAAAATTTGGAACTGCGGTTTCTAGAAATGTAAAATAGATTTTCGTCAAACATTGGGTCACATAAAAAGTATCAGCATTTTTTTGTTACTAAGTGTTCTAGATGAATATATATCGGGTATGACTAATTCGATTGTGTCAAACAAACACGTGCTTGAAAGGTGTCGAAAATTTTGTAAAGTATACGGTAACAATGCTGTGAGAGAATGCCCGACATAAGAGTGGTTTGCTCGATTCCACTCCGGAAATTATAATGTCATAAATGCACATTGTTATGGTCGGCTAATCACTGAAAAAGTGGATAATATTTTGCAATTGGTGCAGCAAGACTGGCGTGAAAGCTTTCAGGATATAGCGGAGGCACTAAACATCAACCATATAATAGTTTGGAATCATTTGAAGAAAACCTGAATTATTGTAAAGAAATTTGATTGAAATTTGATATGGGGGATAGTTAAAATAAGGAACCGATCATAACTAGTTTCAATATTGTTAATACAAAAACGCCTTATTAAGATTTGGTATTAATATTGGTGATGGGCAATATTTTCCCACCTACACCTAATATATATAGCAACAGAATGTTGTGAAAATCGTTCTATCCTTGTCGCGCACAATGCCTAAATCCTTCTGTCAAATTGGTCAAGAGGTCTAAAATGTTGTTTCCGTTCCCGTCGAGTTTTTTAAGCCTTCTTGTTGTCAATACATCCGAACCATAAGGTAGCATTCACTACAACGTCCAATAAAAATCCTAACAAAATCCTAATTATTTGTTTTATTTCTTTTCTTTTATATTCCAATTGGGGTTTTGTTTTCTGAGAAATATTAAAATAAACAATTATTTTAATATTATTTACGGGCTCAGAGAAAGAATATTTTCTTTATCCAGCCTTCCATTCCTCAATTTAACATTTGGTCCTTCGAACCGGATTAGAAAATTACGATAAACTCTCTGAGATTTCATCATTTGTTGGATTATTTTGGGCACAAACAACACAACAAACATATACATCTTTATCGTTAAATTATTACTAAGGTACGTTATGTATTTTGCTTGGTCTTTATTTTAGTTGTCTTCAAAGTGCATTTACATACGCGACAAAGAAGAAGAATAAATCTTTTAAGTTAATATTGTTTACCGGCTCAGAGAAGAAATTTTTTCTTTATCCAGCCTTCCATTCCTCAACTCAACAAATATGGTCCTTGGACTATAAAAGACATGTGTACTAAATTCAGGGAATTGTTTTCAAAATTGCGACCTGCAGTTTGATTACAAGGTTTACATAGGCGGACGGACGGACAGACGGACAGACGGATGAATATCATTAAATCAACTCAGAAAGTGATTCTAAGGCGATTAGTGCATATCAAGGTGGGTCTTAAACCAATATCTTTGGGTGTTACAAACATTGGCACAAACATATAATACCCTACACACCTATGGTGGTGTAGGTTATAATTAGCATAATAGGTTTTGTAGAAAAAGAGGTTATAAACAAAAATAAGGAACTGTTTCTTAAATTATATTTTTAAATAACATTACTTATAAATTTCGTTAAATTAAAAGCAATTCTTTGTGGATCGTATTTGTTTAAAAGTTGATGAGTTTTATGAGAAATCATCTTTTAAATTAATGATTTGAACTCTTTATTTTTGTATATTAAAATTTCTTTCCCCCTGTTTTAATTTTAAGAAAACTACTAATATTCATATACACTTATATGTCTTTTATTATTTTCTGTATTTCTTAAAAAATAAATAAAAAAGGGTCCCAAAATACAAATTTTTAACAATTTGTATGAAACGACGAACAAAAAAAAAAAAAAAAAAAAAACATAAATTTTTATGCTTAAATTTACAATTCTTTTCATCTTTCCTGACGTTTTTTTTTTTCAAACATAACACATAAAAAAATGTAAGTATTTTTATACTATCATCTTTTCTGGGTAATGAACTGTTAAAACCAGAGAAAAACTGAACATACAATCACTTATGCACACAGCACAAAAAAAAAAAAAAAACAAGGGGAAATTATATTCGGCTGGGCCGAATCTCTTATACCCTTCGCAAAATCTACATTTTAGAAATGAAAACATATTGGAATTATCTCTTTTAAAAAATGTTTGCTTTAATCTGGAAATATAATTAATATTTGTAGACTGGTGCTAATCATGATATCGAAAATTTGTAACATAAAGAGTCACCGAAAACTCCTTGAGCATAAGACGTAGGAATATTGCTCAGAACATACATTGTTAACATAGATGAATTAAAAAAAAATAATTGAAAAAAATTACTCAAAACGCATATAGTTGCTTTTGTTTTCAATGAAACGTTTTACTAACACATTCTTAGATTTAGATTTTTTTTTGAAAACTGACTTAGGTTTTTGACAACGGAGCTTCATATCTATGTTAATCTATGGCTCAAATCATTTCCACCAAATATAAAACACAATTATAGTTAAGTGCTGTTTTTTTTTAAGAAAAATCGTATCATATACTCAGATTTACTTGCCAAATTTATTTTTATTTACAAAAAATATTCCCAAATTGAAAAGAAAACTCAAATGGACTCCACGAAGGTACGTACCATGATTTTAAGATGTCTAGTCTAGAACACTTCCACTAGACTCTCTATATCCATAGAAATTTTATTGAAAAAGAATTATATGTACTCCCCATACATTTGAACAGTATAAAAATCAATTTACAAAATAATATGTTGAATATATTTAAAATTCAAGAATGATATATCATATATATATATATATATATATATATATATATATATACAAATTAAAGTAGGCGGTATGAGTTCAAAGCTAGAAGCTAGAAGATTTAAAGTGCGCACATGGGTTCGAATCCTGGAGAATGGAAGTATAATTTAATTTAATAAATTTCAAAAAAAAACATCTTTAATAAATTAAAAATATATTTGACAGATCCTTAATCTGATATTTCAAAATTTTAATTTTTGTTTGAAGATTTGAAGAAAATTTATAAAATTTACACAAGAAACGAACTCAGGACCCAAAGTCTTTCATTCACAAACACCAGGGGTATAGCACAACGATATGTTGAAATTTACTATTATTATTACTTATACAAAAAAAAAAAAAGCTTAAAATGCAACTCAAATCTAAATAATAATTTTTATAAAAAACACATCAAAACGTGTAAAATTTTTATTTTCTTTAATAATGAAAACTTTAATATACATATATATTTTTTGGGGGGGAAAAGCAAAAATTTGCAAGGAGTGCCGGGGATTCGAACTCAGGCTTAATGGTTTGCAGTCTAAAACGCTTCCTCTAAGTTAACCAGTCTCACAATTTTTCAGAAAAATATTTATATATTATTACGAGTATATGTGAAATAGAAAATATTATTAAATTTGGGCAAAGAAAATTGCAGAAATTTTTAAGGCTGTTCTAGAATATCATTTATAATTCCGCCATTGCTAAACGGATGTCACTGAGTTTCAATACCAATACTATATGCCACATATGTGTTGAAAAAGAAATATATTTATTATGGCTTCGAAAATTCCATTTCATCATACAGACAGGCAAATATAAATTCTTAAAAGTTATTTATAATCATAACAATTATAAATATCTTTCAATTTGATGCCCTGTATATATATTTAAGGACTTTCATAGAAAATAACAAACTTATATATACCCTTTATTTAATGTGAAGGGTATAAAAAAGAGAAGTGAGCAGCGAAACATAAGGCCTATTTTTAGGCGTTTGTTATTTTTTTTTTATTTTTTGCAAGTAAATATAGGTAAAATTTAAAATGGTGTGAGTAAACTGTGTGTTTTAGTGTCACAGAGCTTATATAAATTTTATTATGTTGGCCACGTATGTATTACACATTTAAATATGGTGAAGTGTGTAAGTATTTTTAGTATTTTTTTAAAGAGGGGTTCTGTTCAGTTCTGTACTCTTCAGGTTTTTATGTTTGAGCTATAAAACATATTTTAAAATTCGTATTTGATGACACACGTTCTATTTTACATTGAATTTTAAAAGCGAGTCAAAAGGAAAAATCAATTTTTAAATTTATTGAAAGCAGAATTTGGCTGAGACGGAAATTTTATTAAAGTGTTTGGGGTTTTTTTTTAGTTTTACATTCAAAAGGCTTGAAACAGGGTTGAAGATAAAAGTGTGAAATTGTGTTTTAATCTTTTAGAAAAATTGATATAATTTTTATTACTCATAATCACCGTAAATGATGGTGAAATTTAAATTTGGTAGAAGTCATACGTTTAGGAGGTGTATATATATAAATACGTATATATATATATATATATATATATATATATATATATTATTTTTATTATTACTATTATTATTATTATTATTATTATTATTATTATTATTATTATTTATTTTTTACAAAAATCGAAATCCATGTAAACGCTAATCTATTCGGACTCACTAGTATCATTTTGTCTCTATTTCAATAAAATAATCTATATTTCTGTAATACCTTTTACGCTCGCTGTATACATGCGATTTTAATAAATAACTATTAGAAAAGTTTGAGTTTTTTTCAATTTTAGAATTGTAAGACAGGAGTGATAAAATAGAAAAGAGTTTAATATTTTGAATTTTTTTGTGTATCTTTTGTTTGAGTCCTGTTCATAATGAGAAATAAATTAGAAAAAGTAAACAATTTGTCTTGCTTTTTGAAGGTTGTTTTGTTTTTGTTTTTAAATCATTCTTTTTTATTTTTAGCAAATGCAAATTTTTACGTAAATTTTTTTGTTTTCCTTGTATTATCTAGACAAGCTTATTTTATTTTTCCTTTATCTTGAATATTTAAAATCAGTGATCGTAGTTGTTATGAATTTTGTCAAAAAATTCAGAGGTTTATTTTTTTCACTTTTACAGTTTTGAGCAAAAAATATCATTTAATTGATAATTTTTATTTTATCAAGCAGAAATAAAAATAGTTTTTTATTTTTTCCAAGTAGTATAAAGGTTGTTTTCAGATTTATATTGATAGTATTCTAAAAGACAAATAATAATAATAATAATAATAATAATAATAATAATAATAAAAATAATAATAATCACCCCAATAAGAAATTGCTCAAACGAAAAACGCCAAAATAAAAAACCGCATTAACAGAAAAAATTGCTAAAATAAACAAAATTCGGTTGAATGAAAAAAAAATTGCATTAAAGGAAAACATCGCCAAAATGAAAAAGGGCTAGAAAAAAATCGCATAAAAGGAGAAAATCGCCAAAACGAAAATACGCCATAATAAAAAAAATTGCCAAAATTAAAATTTCAGTAAAATGAAAGTAATTAAAATTCGAAAAATAAAAAAAATAAATAAATAAAAAATTTTAAGTGAAAAAACCGGCATAAAAAATATTCTTTATTTTTTCTAAGTAATATAAAAGTTGTTTTTGGCTTATTGTTGATAGTACTGTAAAATACAAAACAAAAAAAAAAATAATAAAAATGTCCACAATAAGAAAATTATCAAAACGAAAAACGCCAAAATAAAAAAAGCGCATTAACGGAAACAATTGCCAAAATAAACAAAATTCGACACAATGAGAAAAGTCGCCACAATAAAAAATTCGCATTTAAGGAAAAAATTGCCAAAATGAAAAGAGTGCTAGATTAAAAAATCGCATAGAAGAAAAAATTTCCAAAACGAGAAAAAACTCAAAATAAAAAAATGTCAAAAACGGAATAATCGCAGAAATGAAAAAAGCAAAAAAAAAAAAAAAACTAAAAATATAGTTTCGTCATAGCTAAAAACGCTATTACGAAAAAAAATTAAATAAAATCATCAAAATGAAAAAAATAGTCAGATAGAAAAAATAACTAAAATGGAGAGTTAGTAGAGTTAATCAAAGATTTATACACCCTCTAAATTTAAAAATGTTGTACAAATTTTCGGAGAGAGAAAAAAAAATAGTTGAATTGTATAAACTTATCAAGTGTTTTGCTTTTGTATTTAACATTTATTTTTTGTTGGCACAGGTCTATAACAAAATTTATTATTGTAGCACCCTAGGAATAATCTAGTATACGTTATTGTTAAACAAAAGTTCGAGCATACAGTCCGAAATTTTAGTTATGCCATTAATTGTTCCTCTTAAAAACCTTTTTTACAATACAAAATTTTCATTTTCTCCCTTGGGAGAAATATGAAATAATTCAAGTAACACAAACTAAAATCCATTTTTAATTTAATCCAGCTTGTGAAATGATATTATGTCAGAACGAAAATTTTGTGAAACGGTATGTTAGAATGAAACAGATTTTCGTTGGAGCTGGAAATATCAAATCCTTTCATTTTGGGTTCACCCTACGAAATGCATTTGGTTAGAGTAAAACAAATTACAACTTTTCAGAATCTGTTTGAAAATCGAAAAAAAATATTAAACATTTTATATAGTTTATCAATAAATTTCTCACATAATTATATGACAAAATTTATTGCATATTTTTTGAAGTCTATTTCCTGGGGCCAAAATTAAAAGTAGTTAACAAGAGATAAAATTGAATAACTTTTACAATTTTCAAACATTTTTAAAAACATAAATGTTGCGTTGATTTGCATAGTTGTATAAACTTTTAAAGAAATATTTATTTATATATATATATATATATATATATATATATATATATATATTTATATAGTTACACGGTTTCCCAAAACAATTAAAAAATAAAATAATCAATGAAATAATAACATATTTAGAGTCAAATTAATGCAGCAACCTAACCGAAAACATATGTTGGAGCATAACTCAAAATTTTGTGGATTTATTGGAAAATGTTTAAGACTGATTGTTAATGTCATTAAAGAGCTCAATTATATAGGCTAGTAATTTATATTATATATTAAATATCACGACATAAATTTAAGTTTTTTTTATACTTTCAATGACACCTTTAAATAAGTTCAAAGAAAACTCTATGTAAAACAACAAAGTAACTTAAACAAATGCTATGAAACAGCATTTTCATTTTGAAAAAGAACCCTTTATATAATGTGCTTTAATACCTAAAAAAAAAACTTCTTATAGCTCGTTTATTTTATTAGAAAACAAAAAATATTATGTTTAAAGTAAAATTTTATTATTTTCATAATTAAACTTCTTTTATACTAGCTCTTTACTCGGACTCCAGTCTTACAAATTTAGGACTGAAAGCATGGATTCAAAAGTGTTGACGTTAAGTCCGTTGTAAAATGTATTTTTCATTAGTGATAACACTATGCAACAGTATTTTGTGGGGCGGAATCATTCCACCAGCTATTGATAGCATTTGAGGAGTTAATAAACCCTCCAAAAGATTTTTCGGTGGTAGGCAAAATTTTTGTTTTATGACCTTCTAAACTTTTTCTTTTTAAGACCGAAGTAGTTTCAGATAAGTCGAAAAAAATAACACTGGGGAACAGTCATTTTGCGGTCTGGAACTTAGTTGCAAATTTTTACTCTCTATTATCTTTAAGCCGTGCTTACATTGTTTTTAAATTTGCCCAGTGGTTTCAGAGATTCGTTGAAGTTTTGAAAAAATAACAATTTAATTTTTTTTTTTTTTTGTTATTTAAAAACTCATAAAACATAAAAATGCGACAAAAATCACAATTTTGGTTAATTTAAACATATTTCGAATGAAATGAGCTTTATTTCATTGCAATCGGTGCACAACTTTTGATTTTATACACAATTTACTGAGAAAACTGAATTGATAAAAATCGCGATTTCCATAAAAAGAAACATTTTTTAATGTGTATGTTGCAACAAAATTGAACTTTGTTTGTGTTGACTGTATATATATGCACACACTTACAATTTACGACTTAATAGTAAAAAAATTACACAAAAAATTTATATGACTTGTGCTCTAATTTTATTACCTGTGGACTGATAATTGACATTAATGAGAAAGTCACGAATTGAGTTCATTTTAAAAAAGAATAAAATTTCATGACCTGAGCATTTAACCGATTTTTAATGTTTAAGAATGAATAAATTTTTTGACCTGAGCATTTAAAATATTTTTTTTTATGATCAAAACACCTGAATGAAAAATGTTTTTTTTAGTTTACTAAGTTTTTTACCTCTTTTTTCCCTAAATTCCTTTTGCTGTCAAAACAGTTATAAATATATATTTATAACAGTTTTGGGTTTGTTTTTTTTTTCTTTTTTTTCAATATATTGCATTTACTAAAATTAGCAGTTCAGTTGAATCCTATATTCCGTATATTGTAAGTGCTTTTTGTATTGAAAAATATGAGTTCGTTACGAAAACCTTGTGTTAACAACCCCAACAGTTTTTGTTATATATGTGGCAAATTTTGTATACAAAAGCAAAGAAAAAGATCACGGAGGTTGTGATAAAAACCAACGAAGCATACTTTGGGAGAAAGCTTGCACAAAAGAATAAATATTGGGTACCCAATATAGTCTGTAAGACTTATGTAGAATCTTTGCCATACTGTAGTCAAGGAAGCCGTAAAGGGCTTCAATTTGAAGTACCGATGATATGGATTGAGCCTAAGTTTTTACTATTAGATCATAAATTGTAAGTGTGTGCATATATATACAGTCAACACAAACAAAGTTCAATTTTGTTGCAACATACACATCAAAATTTTTTTTTTGTGGAAACCGCAATTTTTATCAATTCAGTTTTCTCAATAAATTGTGAATAAAATCAAAAGTTGTTCACCGATTGCAATGAAATAAAGCTCATTTCATTCGAAATATCTTTAATTAAATGTTTTTAGACCAAAACTGTGTTTTTGTCGCATTTTTATTTTTTATGAATTTTTAAAGAGCAATTTTTTTTAAAGTTGTTGTTTTTTTTCCAAAACTTCAACGATATCTTTGAAACTACTGGGCAAATTAAAAAACAATATAAGCACGACTTAAAAATAATATTTTTCGTATTTTTGTTTTAACTGAATATGGTTAACCGTTTTCAAGTTATTCCAACATATGTAGTAAAAGTACCTTAATTTTGGACGTAACGGTATATCTCGAAAAGTCGAGCTGACAGAGAAAAACGGAGATTAGATTTGAAATCAGCGACCTCAAATTAGTAAAAATTTGTAACAAAGTTCCAGACCGCACAAAAGAAGTTAAATATATTTTGAAGCTTAATTATTTTCGCATAAATATATAAGGAACTTAACGGAGAATATTTCATTAGAGTTTTCATTTCTAGTTCGTTTTTAAAATGTTATACAGATATTTTCTTCATCGAATTTTACTTTGGTGTAGAAAAAGAAAAGCAGGAAACAAAAATTTTGCCTACCACCTCACTCCATAAATGCTATCAATTGCAAATGGAATGATTCCGCCCACCACGCGATGATCCTCAATTTGTCGCTTAGTGTAATTTAGAAAAACAAACTTTCCACCGAGACATTGCTATGAGCCAAAGTTAAAATATAAATTAGGATATATGTAAGTATTCAACAAATATATTTTTTAATTTTCCCAATTCGGTCCAAAATAAAATTCGGAATTTGATATTTTAAACAGCTGTTCATAAACTTTATTATAAGCTTTAGTTTTAAATATTTTTAGTTCATTTATAAATTCTTCGCTATATTATGAAGCATTCTCAAAATAAGTAATTTCTTCGTTGGAATTTTTCAAACAACTTAGTTTATCCTCATTTAGTATATAGCTTTAAAAAGTCGCCATTTAATTCTATTTTAAAAAAGGGGCCAAAAAAGTGGCCAGGTGGTTGAAAAAAAAGCAATCGTCGCCAGACCAAAGTCACCAAGTAGTAACGCTGCCAGGAAATGCTAAAAAAATAAAACTCACTCCTACACTTACAAAACATTGAAAACAATCAAAACTAATATCAATACTGCAATTACACCAACAACAGAACCACAATTACTACTGCAAACGACCAAATGCCATCAACACCCTCATCATTTTTATTATCAGCACCAATACCAACCAACACTATTCATTTATTTATTCAATAGACAAATACATACATGTATAAGGGTTGTTAAAGTGTTTGTTTTAAAAAGAGATTGTGTTGGTGTGTGAGTGTGTGTGCGAAAAGTGCGGTTTAAAACTATAACAAAGCAAATGTAAATAATAATAACTAAACTTTTTTTCTTTTTTGCAATAACAACTAAAAATGTAAGTATATATGTAGTAGGTTTTTATACACTACAATATCCTAACTAATACATGAGGTCAAATACAGATATATCTTTTAGTTTGGACACTTAGGAAACTGAACGTATATTTGGCTAAATATATTTGTGTATCTGTATAAAACACTCTTATATCAATTATATAAAATTGAAATAAAATAAATTTGTACAGAATACATAACGTTAACGGAAGTACTTTGTTATTGAAAATCTGCGAAGTCGGTTTAGTAATAAATCAGTTATGAATCATACTGTAAGATAACCCCTAAAACAATTGAAATATGCTATGAAATTTTTTAGATTTAATCACTAACATTTTTTTTTTTTTGTTTTAAGTACCCTAATTAAAATTTCGCACTATCATTATACTCTACACCTCCATAGGTGGTTGGGGTATTATGCGTTTGTATTGCTGTTTATAACGCAAAGAAAAAGTTATCCAACACCCATCTTAAAGTATATCAATGGAGTCAGAATCACTTTTAAAATCGACCTAACGATGTGCGTCCGTCCGTCTGGCTGGCTGTCCAAGTAAACCTTGTCTTTGTGCACAAGATCGCAATTTTAAAGGTAACTCAATGAAATTTTTGGCACGTGGGACTTTCACGACACAAGGATAAAGCCTATTGACATTATTTATGATCGGTCCATTATTTCCCCTAACCCCCATACAAATGTACTTCCGGAATAGGGGTTTAACGATCATAAATGCCTTAAATATAGCAATATTTTAATGAAATTCGTTGTAAGGATGTTTAATATAAGTATCAATCTTTGCGCCAAATTTTATGAAGATCGGTCCATAATTGATCATAACTCCCATATAAACCCCTCTTGCGAAAATCGCTTTAACGTGCTTAAATCCCATACGAATGTTATTATCAAGTTACTATTCAACACAAATAAGTTTCAGGTAATTAGAAGTAACATTGCCAAATTTTATGAGAATCAGTCCATAATTTACCATAGCGCCCATATAAACCCATTTCCAGGAATCGCCCTAAAGTGCATAAAGTTATCTAGATATTGGTATCAACGCATTATTCTGTATTTGTATATTTTATTTTACATTTAGTAAAATTGGCCACAGGTGTAATATTAGTCCCCTTTCCGAATTTTTATGCTTATACACAATGGTGTAGGGTATCATATAGTCGGTCTTGATGGACTATATTTTTCTTTCTCGTTTTAATTGTTTTTGTATGTAGGAATATCAGTCCCTTATGTTTATGTTCAAATATATTTTTCCCAAAAAATAAAAGAGAAACCTACTAATACTATAAATAGTCATAGAAACAAATAAAAAATGAAGAAAAACTCACAGTTTGTAACATCACTCTTACATAAATATATATAAGAAAAAATTTACAACTACAATTTTTCTAAAAATTATTTTTATCATAAAAACGACTCAAAATATTCTATAGTTATAATAAAAAACAAATGTGTGGTGTAGTAAAAAGAAGAGGTCCTTATTAAGGTAAATAAATTTGTAATGTAAAGACAAAAAATTTTATGTAAAAACCATAGAAAATAAATTAATTTCAATTTATTTTACACTTGAGTTAAAAGAAACAGTGAAAATGAAACTAGAAAAAAAAAAATAATAATAATCCTTCATCGTTGTCAAATAATGCACAGTAGAGTTAAAAGGTTTCAAATGGGATTTAATACAAATAATTTATAGAACTTAAAATTAGTTTTACAAAGAGATATATTTAAATCATAAATTAGCAGCAATTTTACATGTTTTCTAAAGAGTCGAATTAGCTTGAATAGTAGATCTTTTAAAAATTCCAATTTAATTTCTATCCTAGATCTTTTCAAATTAATCATCATTAATCAAATTAGTTTGCTACTAAAATTGTCTTCAATATATAATACAGTAAATTTCGTTAAATTATAAGGTTTGCTTTTGGTTTAAATTGTATTTATGATTTGAGTTTCCGATTTTTTTTGTGTAGGCCATTTTAAAAACCGAAATTGTTCAATTGAAGGTCACTTTTGAGTGCCAAATTGCTTTCAATTCTTATTTTATTACTATTTTCAATTCTTTAAATCTATATATCGCAAATTAGCTTCAAAGTTACATCATTTAAGGTTCCACTAATGGCTTCAGTACATATTATGAATTTCCAAAGTAACAAATTTGCTTTAATAACTGGAGTTTTGAAGATATAAAATTCTTTTTAAACATTGATGCTTTTAAAGCTCGAAATTTTTTTAAATCATAGGTTTATTTAATGTGAGAAATCGGCTTCCCTTGTTGGCGAATATCAGTGTCAAATTAAACTCTTTTATCTTAAAATTAGATTCATTTGGGGGATTTTTTATTTACGTTTCAAATGACTGCAAGGCGGTATCGAAAATTTGTGGAGATAAATATATGACTTCTATTCGGTTGGTCAAATGTATATACAATTTTAATATAGCGTAGTTTTACTTTTATAGAAGATATGGACTTTAATCTTCTTGTATATAATTAAAAATTACTTCAGCTAGACATAAGAATTTATTTAAAAAAATTGCAGTCCATAGTTTTTCCGAATTTGGAATTAAAATAAAATTTTGGAGTTTTGCAAAAACTTTAAACTTGTATCTGTAATAAAATCTTTGTTATTTAAGATATTCAAACGAAATTTTTAATGATTGTCACCTGGAATGATGCAGTGTAAAAATATTAAGATATTGTAATCCCACAATTCCCCAAAAAATCAACAAACCTAACAAAAATGCGATTTTTTTTAAATTTTATGAAGTCCACATTTATTGTAAATTCAGTAAAACACGTTTGTAAAGCTAGCTTACCAGGAAAGCAAAGTAGGTATAATTGGAAACAAAAATGAATAACTAGTTATTTTTGTTTGATTTGTCCACAAATTCATGTAGTTATTTTTAGGCTCTAGGGTACTCAAAAATATGTACCTAAACGAAAATATAAATAAAACAAAAAAATTTTGCCTTCGGTGAGATTTGAACTTAGACACAAATTAACCATTTGTTTCTAATGACCAATGTTTACTCAGTACACCATCTCGCACTTAGTTTCTTAAACGACAAAAACTTTCGTCAAAAATAGTCAATGCTCTAGTCAATTGATCCATGTGATTGCAATATTCTGTACCATTATACTATTAAGTACTTATTTATGTAATATAGAGTAGGCAAATAATAATGACGCCTCATTACCATGAAACTACTTTAATAAGTAGTTGCTATTACCAAGAATTAAATAGTTTTTGCTGGATAAGAACCCATTTGTATTTTTGAAACTGCATTCTGTTTGATAATTTATGCTTTGAGATTTTAGAAAATATAGACTAAAATCAAAAATTTTATACAAAATAGTTCAAATTCGAGAGGGTCTGTACTTAGCCCAATTGGGTGATTGGGTGACTGAAGATACTTTTTAGAAGAGTATAAACATAACACATGTTCTTATGGAAAAATTTATTTTATAGGAGAAAGGAGTGTAGATACTTTTTTTTCTCAATTTTCAAATTCAAAATAGTTTATTTTAGGCTTAAATTATAAATTAAATTAATTAAATTAAATTAGTTAATTTAATTAAATTAATTAAATTAAATTAATTAATTAAATTAAATTAATTAAATTAAATTATAAAAATAAAATTCAGATTTTCTTTATTTTATATTTTTTTGACTAATTAAACAAAATCTAACAAAATCGGTAGGAAAACTTAAGCTATATATGAAAAAAAAGCTGGATCAATTGAGAAATTTCAATTTTTTAAATGAAAATAACTAGAAAACTATAAGAGATAATAGCATATGAAAAACATTTTTTCATTGGCCCAATGGAGAGCTTAAAGAGGATAAAAAATCTTTGGATAATAATGAATAAGAAACAAAAATTTGGTAAGCGATTAAAATTGTTCTAAGTCTCAGAGATTATCTACTTTAAGTCCTCATAGCTCCGCTCCTGTAATCACTATGGGGTCTACCTTCCAAACTTAAAATTATAGACTCCTTTGTTACGTCTATGTGAATTTTTATGTAGATTGAGTTAGCAACTGTGAAACATTTCATGTTGCAATATTTTCTTCAATTTTGGGCCTTTTCAAATTATTAAATTAGTTGCAGTCGTAGGTTTTTGTAACCCTCTAATGGTTAAGGCTAAGTCAGGGCAGCATTTGTTTTACATTTTTGAGGAAAAATTGAAAAACTTTGTTTACATTCTAACCATTGGCCTTAATAGTTGACATAATAAACTTAAAATAATAAAACATTTATTAATTTTAGTAAAAACGTTTAGCGATTCTTGCTAATCAAATACTGAACCAATTGTAAACTATAAAGTAACTAAAAACCTTTCAAAATTCCTTTTTAAATATTTTTTAAAAAGTTTTTAAACATGTTAGAGATCGTGGTTTAAAAAAAAAAAAAAAATCAAAGTCTTCAAAATATGTGTAGAATAAAATAACCAACGTAAAAATAACAGCTAAATACAAAATCAAAACACCTGCGAATTTAAACAATTTAACTCTGTTTCTCAGCCTCATATGGAGACTTCTAACCAATAGGGTTATAATATCAAGCATGGGTGCGTCTATCATTTACAGGGTAGCAAATAGAGGTAGTCCGCAAGGTGGGGTTTCATCTCCACTTCTCTGGAATATCACCGTTTACTCATTACTCAGGGAACTTGATTCACTGAAGTTTAAGACTGTCGCTTTCGTGGACGATGTTGCGGTGGCTGTATTTGAGAAATATATGGATACTATGTCTCACCGCCTGCAAACTGCTCTTAGAACTAATTAGTACATGGAGCATAATTAGTGGCCTTGACGTAAATCCAGGAAAAACGGAACTTGCCCTCTTTTCTAGAATCTTTCTTCTTTCCCACTTCCACGCCTAAACAGTGTTGAATTAAAGATGTCAGATAGTGCGAAGTACTTTGGGATTATACTGGACTCCAAACTATCCTGGCTCCAGAATACACCGGCCAGGGCCTCGAAGGATGTTATTGCCCTATATATGTGTAGGAAGGTTCAGTTGAGGTTTATACTGACGGGTCCAAATCTGCTGAAGGGGTTGGAGAGGCTGTCTATATTCTCGTTTATAGGAAAAACATTTCCTTTAAATTGTCAGATCACTGTAGTATTCTTCAAGCAGAGATCTCGGCCATAAAGAGGGCGGTGAACTGGTTAATGTACTATAGGGTATTCGGAGCGGATATCCAAATCTGTACAGATAGTCAAGCCGCGATTAAATCGCTCTCGGGTGTCTTTTCGATATCCAGATTGGTACATAAATGCCGGACATCTCTGAATAAGATGTCAAGACATTCAAACCTGGAGCTGGTCTAGGCTAGGGGTCATTCAAGCACCACGGGTAATTTTGTTGCGGATGCACTAGCCAGAGATGGATCCCTTCTTCGAGATGAAGACACGGACTAGATGGTTCGAGTACCGCTTTCGGTCTACAGATCAATAATTCTGGAACTTATCGAAGATTGCACAAGAGAGATGAACAAATTAATCCAAGATAGATGAACCTCTAGGCCCCATTATGATAAATCTTGATCTAACTTCATCATGCGACTATCGAGGCATCGGCTAAGAATTTTGGTAGCTGTTGTCACAGAGCACTGGATTGCTGGTGCGCATGCTAGTAGACTAGGGCTCCCTTTTAACGACTTTTGTAGAAGTTGTCGGGATGAGGAAGAAAGGAAATGTTGGAACATCTTTTCTATTTCTTTTATGCCATTGTCCCACTCTTGCCGAGATCAGGACTGCTAATTTTGGAACTCCGTTTGTATATGTATTATCAGATCTCTCTGATATTGACATCAGATGGATCAATTCTTTCATATATGCATCTGGTTGGTTCGTTTCGAACGCTGTTATGAACACGTGAGTTAGCAGCACATGATCCCTTAGGGTTTCAGAACGGGACCAAATTGGACCCAAGTGAGCTGTCTCTTATTGACTAGACAGCTGCTCTAAGAATCTAACCTAATCTAACTCATTTTCTCTGTACTAAAATTCTTTAAAACAGAGAGGGAGAATAATATTTAAATTTCCAATAGTATAAAAACTTCATTTATATTATATTGAAAACAATATTAAAAATATAAAAATATTCTAGGAGGTTTTTGTTAAATAATTTTCAAAAATTTTCATTCAATAGCACCTTACAACAAAAATCAGAAAAATGTTCTTACACATGATAAATTCCATATACATGTCAAAATATAGACTAAATATAGTATAACTGTATTTTCAGTTTTTCATTTTGTGTTCGTTTTTCCTTTTTAAAGGGCTTTAATGTTTTGAAGTAAGCACGATGTTAATTTTTTATTATGCTACTTTCTAATTGCTCTTATAAGGCGATATGGATATCAAATGAAAGAGAAGAATTTTGACATTTTATTGGATTACTTCTTCCTAAAATAATTAAAACCAAAGTTGCTAAAAATGTCCTTCGAATATTCAATCCTTTAATATCCTTGAAAGTTTCCAACTTTCACTGGAAACTGAAATCCAGTTTCAAGTACCAAAGTTTTATGGTTTAACTTTATTACTTTAATACATACAACGATTTCGAACTAAAATATAAATTAAATTTTCAGTTTATGGAGACGTCGAACATGCAAAATCAATATAGCAATTTTTGAAGCCATTGTAGTTAAATTTTAAGTTATTTTTACTTTAGGTGTGATCGGACAACATTACTTGAAAGACTTTAAAATGTATTTAAAAGCTTAAGCGGCGATAAGTTGAGTACTTTTACTTATTTAATTTTAAATTCATTGCCTATATTTTTAATCTGCTTAAAGACAATAGGCTATGATTTTTGTATCATATTTAATTTTTTTTTATGAATAATTAACATCAAAAAAGGTATAGTCTGTCAAATGTGATCACATAATACCCTATACCATTATGTACATACGTTAAACAGATAAGTATATTTGGACCAATTATTGTTAAACTTCATACCGCGGTTTATATACTTACATAAAACCTATTAATGCCAAAGTTAATTCAAAATCTGGCATTTATATGAATTTTGAGCGTTTAAAGTGATTTTCTTGAGTGAATTTTATATGGAAACTATGTTCAATTATGAACCGATCCTATTGAAATTCCGTAGTGCAACTTATAGCAATATAGGTTTTATATTGTTGCAAATAAAATTGCAAACAAAATTACTTATATTCAATTTATACTTGTTAAAGTGACATTCTGGAATTGGACGTCGACGACGACAATGCAGCGACAGCTAGTGGTCCACGACGTTTTTGGAGTCATCGATGACAGTGGAGACCTCGTCTTGGATTATAAACAAATATGCCGAAAATTTTCAGGGACCATCCTCAGCATCGCGCTCCATGGGAACCACATCCATGTCATGCACGATTGCACCTACTCCAATAATTCCTGCAGATATGCCTTCACACAATTTATCGAAAAACAAGTCAATAGAAGATTCGCTAGAAGAGTTGTTCCAAGTTGGAAATATACGCTCCAACATTGGATTTGTCAATCTATTTGCAGAAGGATTCCAGGAAATACATATACTATAAAATCGCCGGGAGAACGTGGCTACCAAGTAGTGAAGCTAGATGTTTATGATTTTTCGAAGATATCGAAAAAGCCGAAGACGGAATAGTGGAAGGACCTTCATAAGTCATTCACCTTTGTATACCAATTATCAATTGGTCATGAAATTGCTAGTGTCTGTGACCAATCAAATCAATCAGATACCAGGAGTTAAAGAAAGAGGAAAGGGAGACAAAGTAATCGATTTTTTAAAACAATTGAAGGCCGATCTTTGTGAAATTTGATAGCATGATATATATTCAAATATGAAATAATCACTGCCAAATTTTATTTCGATACTAAAATATAGTATTTATACACGTTTAAGTAATATTCTGGATGATGCCTCTTGAGAAAACTGTGGTCAATTATGCAACCAAACTCTTGAAATTTGGTAACATGTCCAATGCCGAAAAAAATCCTATCTACATCGAATTTCATATAAATACTTGCATATTCAATACAATTCTGATCACTTAAGCATATTTCCGGGAAACATTTGTAAGGGAACAAGGTAAAATAATGGACCGATTTTAATCATTTACTGCAATTTCTATCTCTAAGTCTGAAAGAAAAAACGACTATGCCAATTATCATTAATAATATTTAAAATTACAGCATATATATTTCGAAAATAAAATTTACATAAACACTGACAGGACTTTTCAAAAATTTTATAAAATTTGAACTGTTGAAGCTAAAGGGACAAAATATGGTATTCAGAAATTTCATAATGATGTTTTTAAAATTAATATAATTTCAGAATAGTTTGTTAGAAAACTTCAAGGATATTTAAGAATAAAATACTTAAAAGTCATTTTTGACAGTGTAAAGTCCCGAAGGGTTAAAACAAACAAATTTTCTAGAATTCCTAAATCATATTCTATCATTTGGTACCCATATCGGCATTGTTAAGCAACTAACAGATTTTAAAATAATTCATAAAAATAGTATTAATTTTGAAATTTCTAAGACTTTTTAAAAGGATATTCGAACACAAAATAAAAAACTGAGAAAAATTCTGTTGTACGGTGTAGTATATTATGATTATGAAAAGTTGACAGAAAATTTTATATCAGCCCAATCATGAACAAAAATTCGGTGGGAGTTTTTCACTTTTCCCTTTTCTCTAATTATGAATTTGTATTTCCCTTTTTTATCAACTGCGGGAAGAGAAACAAATTCGGCGGCAAAAATGTTGGTATCAGTAATGGAAAAAAAGGGGAAAAACATATTTATTTCTCAGGGGTTTTCTTATTTGTAATTTTGAAGGGAATTCGCACAGAAATATAAGTATTTGTATTATTAAAATAAAAAATAAAAAAAAACATTTTAATTTTCTTCGCAGGTCAACACATACAAACAAGTAACAATTACAGTGTTTGCTGAAGTTAATGGAAGCCAACGCTGATATTGCTTGAGGATTTCATATAGGTAGCAAGGAGGCACTTATACGATTTTGGAGAAACGTTGAAACGGAGCTAAATTTTTTGGAAAAAGGTTTGTTCTTAGTAAAAAAAAAAACTAAAAACAATCACTTATACGTACTTTTTTATATATTTTGGTGTGGGCAGATCAAAAAAAAAAAAAAAAAAAAAAATGTTCGGCAAAAAATTAAATGCCAATAAGCAAAACAGCTGACTTCGAAAATTCCCTCTCCCTTATTTTTCATTCTCGGGGAATTTATGATTGGGGAAATTGTTTCTCGAGAAAAAAAAATTTCGTGGGAAAGAAATTTCTCGAGAATATTCATAATTGGGCTGTATAAATTTCTTTGACCGGAAATAAATAAATAAAATTTATAATTTTTATAAAGTCAAAATACACATTTTGAAAAACTTTAAAATAACAGAAAATACCGTTTTGAATTCTTGTGCCCTAAGAAGATATATTATTCTTCGAAGTATCACCTTAAATTAATTTTGAAATCTTGGCAAATTTTGTTAATAAATAAATTTAAAAGTTTTGCCAAGTCAACCAAAGAAGAAAATCTTATAATGAGTTTAAAAAGAAGAACAAAAATTCAAATTTCTTTGGCTAACCTTCTAAAATATGTACAATTCTAAATTGTACAAGCATAACGAGTTAAATTTCTGAATTCTATCAGCTCCTGGCTTGATTTTCCTGATTTAACTACAGATAAATATTTGATTACTAATTAATAAATCTAATTCACTAATTTATTGTTTGAACCTATTAAAAATGTTAAAAAATTATTTAAAATTATCACTACTTATATTCTAAATTTTATCTACACCTATATAAACATACATACATGAATAAATATACCCTGTAGGAAATGTCACTAGTGAATCAGTACTGATTCACAACTGACACTGTCACCAATACTAGTGACTTATTATACCCGCGACAATGCTTTTTTACTATAGACATTTAACATGTGCGTGTCATTGGAAATCTACTACTAACACTTTTACTATTGAGTAGGTAGTTCTTTTGGAACCATATATAGACATTATCGCCAGAGATTCACTAGTGTATTTTAGTAATTCTAGTTTACACTTTTAGTACTTTTATAGTGTAAATGTCATTAGTGAATCTGTATTGACCCACTGTTGACACAGTAACAAGTACTAGTGACTTAATCGTATTATACCCCCGACAATGCTTTTTTACTATAGACATTTAACATGTGCGTGTCATTGGAAATCTACTACTGAAACTGATACTATTGAGTAGGCATTGTCTACATATTTATTTTAGTAATTCTAGTCTACACTTTTGATAATTTTCTAAAATAGTCGTTGTTAATAAAACTTTTGTTAACATTTGATATTTTATTAAAAAATTAAGGAATTCATAATATAATGTATTTAAAAAAAAATATTAATTTTCTTTGTTCGAAGAATCGCCTTCAAATTCAATGCTTTATTTATTTTAGATTTTTCTTCGACTCATTTGCTTAAACTATATGTTTTTTGGCGCTGCAATGCTCCTCATAGCTTCTCTAAAACTTGATATAATATCTGGATATGGAAACAAAAAATTACAAAAATTTTATAAATTTTGAGAACTCAAATATAAAACTTCTTACCTATTAAAGCCGAACTCGTCAGCTCTTAAAGAAATATAAAATTTGTATGTACTTTTTAAATTTATAATTTATTTATAATTAAATCCTTATTACAATTGAAAAAATACTTGAGTAATAAAACTAATTATGCCGCCGAGAACTAATAGCAGCGCTTTGGCGCCGAATTAGAACTCTTATTTGTTGAGTATATACCTTTTTCTCATCAAAGCAAATAATAAATGTAGACACTTTGCTGACAATGTCGCCAAGAAGTCACCAAAATAATTGACAATATTTGTGACTTGGAGACACTTGCCCCCAGATTTCCTTCAGGGTACATACACTCGCACACAAATATTAAAATATTTACAATTGACATGATAACACATTGTACATAATTACAATATAAAATTTTTAACTTATATATAAAAATATCTAAAATATAACTAGGAAATCAATATCATAAATATCCAAAACTGCTGCCATTGGAACGGGAATATTTGGTGAGTGAAGCATATTCATATGTTGTTTTAATTTATTATATGTCTTACATTTTCACCCTACACAGTCACATAGTTAACACATACATACAGTTTATGTATACGTTTATAATTTTGTTTTCTTTTCATTGTCATTTATTATAATTTTGAATTATTGTTATTCATATAAACAATAAATATTTTTTTTTTTGTTAAATATACTTGTTTATTGCAAATATGTATCTTTAAATCAACTTGTAATCATTTCACGAAAAAGTTATATACTAGAAGTTGGGGTTTAGTGGGCTATTCAATAGATAGTTAAATGAATAGCTACAGGTTTTGGGTGGGTACTGCCAAAGAGAGGGTTAACTTTAATTTTTTTGGAAAAAAAATATATATATATATATTTTTTTTTCATTTTTAATTATACCCTACCACAGCATGTTTGATTGGGTTATTATGTGTTTGTTCTGAAGGAAGTTATGTATAACTATCAACCTTTGTGCAAAATTTTATGGGGTATATTTTGTTTTATACTTTATAAATGTATCGGTTCACAATTCGCCACCGGTTTAATATAAGACTCCTCTAAGAATTTTGATGCACATATACAATGGATGTGATACCCTAATATTGTCAGACTTTACGGATTGTATCTTTTTTTTATTATTTTTATAATATTACATTATTTTTCCATTTTTTAATTTTCTGTAATTTTTTTCGGTTTCGGCGTTTTTTTCCGACTAGGAGATTTTATTATTTTCACGTTTTTTTTTGTTTTTTTATTTTGGAGATTTTTTCCCGTATAATAGATTTTTTTATTTTAGTAGTTTTTTACACCCTAATTTTATATATCCAAAACTAAAAAAACAATAAAATAGGTTTATCTTGATAACGCAAGTAAAATATAAAAAAATTTGCATTTGTTAGAAATAAAAAAGAGCAGTGTAAAAACAAAAACTTTATTTTTTTTTGTTTCACAATATGAAATTCAAATTACTAAACTCTTTTTTTGTTGTTGTTTAACACTCCTCTCCTAAAACTCTCCCAATTAAAAGTGGAAAAAATCTAATTCACTGTTACAAAGAAAAGTCAACTAGAAGACCAAATATTTCTCAGACTAAACAGTCAAAAGACCTAACTCTTTGTATGTGTTAGTAGGATTTTCTACAAAACTAATTTATATGTGTGAAGAGAGAATTTTGTTTCGCTGAACAAACTAAAAGTGTTGGTGTTCTAGTTGACTTTTTTATGTATAGTTTATATTATTGCAATTTGTCTGCTTTGAATTGAGAGAGTTGTATGATATGCATGTGAAATAAAATAGAGGAGAGTTTAGTAATTTGACTCGGACTTTTGTTTGAGGTTTATACCATGTATGTGAGTTTTGTATATGTACTAATAACAAATTTTACCGCCTATAACTTCTAAAACGGATTTTAATAAATTTATATTCTGCATATATTAAAATCTGTAAATTTATTTTATTAAATTTCGCTCCAGTCATTACAAAGTTAATGTGTTAAACTGTGTTATATTTTTAGTATTTGAAAACTTCCAAATTATTTTAAAATGTAAGTTTTTTTTTTTTTTTTTGTTCTTTATCATGAATATTTTTAAGGTCCAAAATTAAATTTAACATTTTAAATTAGTTTTTATTTAAGGTCTTCTTGGTGTATTTTTTTTTTTTTTTTTTTTTAATGCAAATCATTTGAGTCTCAGAGACTTTGTAACCACTGTGTAATGGCACAGTGAACAAGAGAAAAGTTGTAGTAAAAATTAATTAAAATGTCTTATTTAAAGCCACAAAATTTTAATCAATAATAAAAATGTTGAATTAAAAAAATTAAAATAAGAACAATTCTCTTAAAGTTTATCTCTAGCAAACGTATATTCCGTGTTTACCAAACGAGTGAGTGTAACAGTAAAAGTGATAACTGAAACCCTACAGTTCTGTGGAAGCAAACTATAAATAGTCACTAAATATTTTTAATTCAACATACTACAAAAAAAGCTTTGTTATCCATATATCACAAAGAAGCAGTCTAATAGGTTACATGAAAGTTTAAACCAATTACACTTTAGATTACATATATATAAGTAGTTATCAAACACTTTCTGAATTAGAAATATTTTACTTGGGAAAGAAATCCAGTCTATTGTCCTTTGGTAGTAATCAAAAACATTACTCTTCAAAAGTTCAAAGCCTAAGAAAATATTTCTCAAAAGCAACAGATCTGTAGGTATTATGGAATAATAAGTTTCTGTATTGGTGTCATTGCAGATAATGCAATTGCGTCAAAATATAAAAATATTTCATAGTACATATGTATATGTAAGCTTCCTTTCAAGCCTGTCTATGTATATGTGTGTGTGAGTGTGTGTTTGTAAAAAGCATTAAAAATTAATGTAAACACTTTTACGACTCATTAAAATAAAACCTATGACAATCAGTAAAAAAAAAAGAATACAACAATTCGTTTCACTTGTTTTCATATTATCACAAATACCACAAAAATATTGAAAATATTTCACTTGTAATACTGCATGCTGCTTTAACTTTAACATACATAACTACATATTATAGCTGGTCATGATGGATATGACATGTCAAGAAATTATTTTAAAGAAGTCAGATATTTTAACGAGTTCATGGCATTTAATTAATAAAAAGAATTTATTAATTTCTCGTGTATACATGTGAAAAGTAAGACAGAAAAGGATAAAGCTCAAAAAGGAGAAATGCATAATATGTTTGCTCAAGTAATCAAGCGGTATTAAAAATTTATTTCAAATTGAATAAAAATTTAATTTTATTTTAGCTTTAAAGAAAATGGTGACTTAAAATTATACATTAATGTTTTTATACAATTTAAAAAAAATTAACCGCTATTTTTATACCCTTTACATAAATGACAGTTGGTCATTTGTCTTTAGATATATAAGATATATTCGACAGTTTTAATTCATTAGACAAACTTTGCATTTCATCGACTACTAATTCTCCAAAACGCAAAAGAACATCCAAGCGTCTTGCTCCGAAATCTACTAATATTCCTTTAATTAATAACACTCCTGTTCCAATATTATCAGTAACAAATGTAAAGGAAAATAATACTTCTGAATCGCCAATTATATTCTATATTCCGCCAAATACAATAATGGTTAACAAAAAGAAAGAAAAAAATGAAAATGTTGATTCGGTTCCATCAATAAGTTCCAATACTGCTCTGCCTCAAGTTTAAATAAAGAAAACTAATTCTAAAAGGATCATTTTTGCCGCAAAGCATCTTTTAAAATTGTCATTCCTGAAGAACTATTTAACACTGTTATTGATCCAAATTTTTGGCCTTCCAACTCTATAACACGTGAATACATTTATAAAGACAAACCAATTAATGATATTGTTTACCTACCTAAAATTGCCATTCCCACTACAAAAAACTAATATATCCACCTATAAATTCAATATCAATTGTTTATCAAAATGTTAGAGGCTTAAATACTAAATTATCATCTCTGTATATAGACAGCTTTGGCTTTAATAAAAATATCATTATATTTACTGAAACCTGGTTCCATAAAAATCTAAATAATAATGAAATTTTGAATGCTAATTACCAAGTTTTTAGAAAAGATATAAATAATGTTAATATTAAAAGTGGAGGAATTTTGATTGCTGTGCAGAATGTTATTTTGGCTGAAGAGTTAATAATAAATACATCCCTGAATATCGAGGTCATTTGTGTAAAAGGGAAGTTGAAATATAAATCATTATATGTAATTTGATCTTACATTCCCCCGAAGTCTACTATTAAAGTTTATGATGGACAATAAAAATGTTGCAGATAAAGTTTTAAAACTACTAAAACCGTCTGATTTTTTTCTTTTGATTGGAGATTTTAATATTTCAAATGTATCTTGGTTATATGCTCAAGATTCAAATGTTTTATTGCCATCATTTTCCTCTGAACTATTTGCTGACTTTATTAATGGATTGTCCACTAATTGTCTATTGCAAATGAAAAGTGTTGCTAACACTGTGTGTAAAAGAACAAATCCAATAACCAATTCGGAAGATGGGTATAAACCATTTTTTTAAATTTTACATTACTGTTCAATTTCAGTAAATAACAATTACTAAGACAACAATAAAGACTTTTCTTTTAAACGAACAAAACCGACTCAATGCTGCTTTCTCAAAAATTAATTGGATTGATGTATTTAATTCACACAATGATAATTTGTTTATTATGGTTAAGTCGTTTTATCATTTATTATTTAATTGCTTTTCTCAAACTATTCCTAAATCTGTTCCTTTTAAAAACAATGGCCCTCCAAGCAACTTAATCGCCTTAAGAATAAGAAAAAGGAAATGTTCAAGATTTATAAAAAACATGGAATAGCTGTTAATTACATGAATTATACTTTAGTGAGATTTTAATATAACAAGTTGAATCGAAAGTCATATCAAACGTACTTGTGTACAATAAAGAATAATTTTGAAAATCATCCTAAATCATTTTATATATTTTTCAATTCAAAAAGGCGATCCGTTGACTCTACTATTTTTATTTAATTTAATAACATCGAAGTATCCGTTTTTGCATCGATAAGTAATTTGTTTGCAGATTTTTTCTCTTCAACATACTCATCATCAGTTTTCAACAACAACATACATTATCCTTATCATATTTTTGAAGCAAACCTTAATATCCCATATATTAAGGAGGAAACAGTTTTGGACAATTTGTTGAAACTTAAATTTTCTCAAGTGGCTGGCCCTGATGGTATTCTGAATTGTATTTTAAGACGTTGTGCAAATTTGTTATATATACCTCTAATAATTTTATTTAATATATCCTTAAAATATTCCTATTTTCCTGATGTTTGGAAAGATTCCTTTATAATACCATTGTTTAAGTCTAGCAGTAAATCAACGATTTCAAACTATAGAGGCATTGCTAAATTAAGTTCAATTCCAAAATTATTTGAGAAAATCATCACAGAGACGTTATCGTATCAAACTTCTTCTATTCTTTGTTCACAACAACACGGCTTTCGAAAATCGTGCTCAACAATTACAAATTTACTTGAACTTACAACTTTTATAATGAAGGCTTCACTTATAAGAAACAAACCGACGCAATATACACAGATTTCAGCAAGGCGTTCTATAGAGTGAATCACGATCTGCTACTGTTCAAATTAAATCATATGGGTTTAGGTTTGAGGCTTATGCAATGGATTGATTCCTACTTGCATGGCCGTAAGTAACGTGTAATATTTCGTAATCATCTGTCCAATATTATTAATGTTACATCTGGTGTTCCTCAAGGCAGCCATCATGGGACCTCTTTTGTTTACGCACTTCATTAACGATCTCGAAATGCCTAACGTATTCAGATGATGTCAAAAACTGCTCCAAATGGATATTGATGGCTTTACTAGATGGTGTACGATGAATTTAATGGACCTAAATATCAAGAAATGCCAATATATGGCATTTACTAGGTTGTTGGTAATGAATGGCAATTACACGGTGAATGATATGCGGTTAGAATTGGTTCAAACATTTAACGATCTTTGTGTGCTACTGGACAGAAAATTAGATTTCCGTGATCATATATCCAGAACTATTAATAAAGCAACTGGTATGCTAGGATTCATCAAGCGCTAGGCAAAGGAGTTTTCCGATCCATATACAACTAAACAGCTATACACTTATCTAGTTAGACCTATTCTTGAATATGGTTCTATTATATGGTATCCCTTCTACAGTGTCCACTCAGATAATATTGAATCGGTTCAAAAACAATTTTTATTATTTTGTCTACGTGGTCTTGGATGGGATCCTAACCTACATTTATCATCTTATAAGAGTCGTCTGGCTATTATAAAGCTTCCAACGCTTCAAAGTCGTAGAAAAATATATGTCTTTCAACATATATGTGGCACATAGTCCCGAAAATCTTGGTATTAAATTTCAGCGAAATCTGTTTAGGAATGGCGAAGTTACAAACGATAGAACAGCAGCAAAAATTTTTCAAAATTCAATAATATATTCAATTTCACATACGTACAATAATATATAAGGGATTTTCTATCGCAAAGTTGAGAGATTGCATAATCTAGAGAAATTGTTCTAGACTACAAACCAATAAGCAGGACATTTTATAAATTTCTGTTTTTCCTAAAAAAAATATATATGTATATAAAAAATTCCATTATTAAACAAATAATTTTGACAAGAATTATTAGTCATGTTTTGATGTGTTTTTTTTTTATAAAAAAAGTGTTATTTAGCTTTAAGTTTCATTTTAAGCTTTTATATAAGCAATAAAGATAGTAAATTTCGACATATGGATGTTGTATACCGCATAGGTGTTAAATTGAAAACCTTTCCTTGGCCCAGACTTTGAAAATTGTTTCATAATTTATCTTCAAACTAAAATTAAAATTGTGAAATATGAAATTAAGAAACTGTCAAACATATTTTTAATTAATTCAAAATGTTTCCTTGAAATTTATTAAACAAAAATTACATTTCTGTTCGACAGGATTCGAACAAATGCACACATTTTAAAACTCCTAGCTTTGAATTCTCACCCTCTAGGCCTTGATAATTTCAAATTCTGAATTCAAAAAATAGTTTAATTTTAATATGTGTAAATTGTGTAGTTTGTGTAATATCGTTGAATTTTAAATATATTCAATATATAATGTTGTAATTTGATTTTACACTGTTGTAATTCCATTTTAAATTTAAAAAAATTTGACCCTTGGTTACCGATTTAGATAAAATTTGGTGCATGTGTAGAGGACAATACAGAGCCATGTACAATGATTTTTTCTAATTTTTATTTTGAGAACTGTGGCAACTCTGTAGTTTTGAAGGTGATTAACATATTTATTTATTGTTTTTTGCAGTGGATTTGTCAAAGCTTGTATTTTAAGGTGCCATATAGAAATTTTCAAAATATTTTTATTAACATATTTTTTTTTTTGTAATAATTTTTTTTTGTGACGTGTATCTAAAAAAGTCCAGCTTCAATCTTTTTTTTAATTTTTGGCAGGAAATCTATCGGTATGCTTGCTACAGAGAAAATTTCAGAGAGGTCAAAATTTTTAAATTTAAAATGGAATTACTCATACATGAGTTGTACATATAATTGTTTTTTCACAAAATTTCTATGAGTATAGATAGTCCAGTGGAAGTGTTCTACACTATAAATCTTAAGGCTATGGTTCGTATCCTCGTTGTATTTTGTTTTAATATGGGCATATTTTTTATGACAAAATAATTTTTTTTCCCAGTCAAGTGATATATTTTCTTTTTTAAATCAATTGACTGTAATTGTGTTTGTAGTGTTTAAATGTAGATAATAAAACGACCTATCGTGTTTGGTGGAATTGTGTCTTAGACCCCCAAAAGTTAAAAATTCTTAAATGTTCTAAAAATTCTACAATAGCAAATTCAATTCTAAAATATATAATTTTTGTTGGTAGAAAAGTGTAAAGGAATTTACAATTTTGCATATCTTTATTTATTCAGCTCTTCAACAAAGATAATCTGAGCCATAGATTAACATAGATGTGAAGCTTCGTTGTCAAAATCCTAAGACGGTTGTCTAAAAAACCTAAGTCTAGGAATGTGTTAGTAAAAAAATACATTGAAAACAAAAAAAAAAAAAAAATTAATCAATTAATTTTTTTTAAGATTAATAAACTATGGTCTGAGCGACATTTCTAAGTCATATGCCCAAGGAGTTTTTGGTATCTCTTTATGTTACGAATTTCCGATGTCATGGTTAACACCAGTTTACAAATATTAAATATATTTCCAGATTAAAGCAAAAATTTTGATAAGAGATAATTCCAATATGTTTATATATTTATGAAATATAGATTTTGTGAAGGGTATAAAATATTCGGCTCAGCCGAATATAATACTTGTACTTATTTAAAGTGAGAAGCCACTTTCTCATCTTAAATAATCGCTTAGCTTTTAATTCTATTAAACAGCTAAAGCCATAGTCAATATTTGTTGCTAAAATAAATATTTATGTAATAAACCTCTAAATAAACTCCTCCAGAGTTTAAATTCAATTTAACCAAAAATTTCCTTTACAACTTATTATTGTTGCCTTTTCACTTATTAAGGTTTTTTTTCGTTTTCTAAAGCAAATAAATTGAATTAAAATTAGGTTCTTCAATTAAAGTCCATTTTAATTACATTTAAACGTAAATATATACAAAATACCAAGAAAAAAAGCAAAAATATAAATAAAAAAAGAAGGAAATAATCAACACGTTTTTTGTTGTTGTCTGTTGTTCCGGGAACACAATAAACAAATTACAAAATCTTATCCTGATGAGGAATAAGCAGCTACAAAAGAGGAATATAAATAAATTCCAATCTACCAATCCAGCTACGTTCTGCATTTTATAAAATCTCCTACTACAATTTTCTTTCAACTTTCTTATATATAAAAGCGAAGCATAGACAGTTATGTATATAAATAAAATGAACAATATGTGCTCTCACGTATTTGACAAAGAAATTCAATTAGTAAGAGCCAAAAATTTTCTTACTGTTTTCTAACTACTGTTTGTTTGTTGCTGGTAGTTAGTATTTGTTGTTGTTATTGCTTTCGTTGGAAAGTATAACAAGATGAAAATTTGCGACTACAAGTTATACAAACCAAAAATAAACAAAATAAAAAAAAAAGTGAAGAAAGTACTTACTAGGGATACCAAACAAGTAAAACATAACAAATTTCTTAGCTAAGAATTGAGTAAAAAAGGACTTAAAAACATTATATTATATAACGATATTTTTAACACTTAAATTATTAAATCTGTACCCGTATGTCCTATAGTCATAGCAATGTTTGTCCAGCAGTCCGTATATGTGAAAATTTCTAAAATTAATAGGCAAACATATTATTTGTTACACCTTTTACTCTCACAATATACTTTAGATTTCAATAAAAAAAATACACTATTAGAAAGGTATCTTCTAATAGATATGCAGAATAAGCGGTAAAAGTTGCTACTAATACATATAAAAATAACTTACATATGTTTATATAAGCCTCAAACAAAAGAGTGTCTCAAATTATTAAACTCTTTTCTATTTTATTTCTCTTGTCTCGCAGTCAACTCTCTCAACTCAAAGCAGCGTCATTGTTATTATTGTTTTAAGAAAACAAACTACATAAGTTGTTAACGCAGTTAGTGTTTTTTCCAGTTTTAATTCAGAGATTTGTAAGTGGACAGTGATAAACAAAATAGAAAAATGTTTTGTTTTTGTTTTTATAGCCATTCCATTTTATTTTTTTGTAAAATTTTTATTTTATTTGCATTATCAATATAGGCTAATTTTATTGTTCTTCTATTTTCGTTATTTAGAATTAGGGATCGTAACTTTCATGACTTTTATCATAAAAGTCAGAGATTTATATTTTCAATTTTATATTATTGAACTAAAATAGCAGTTTTTTTTTGATTTTTTTTCGAACATAAATAAAAATTGTTATGTGATTTTCACTTTTTTCAAAGGAATATAAGTTATTTTCTTATAGTGATTAATAGTATTGTAAAACAGAAGTAAATCGCAAAAAAAATTCCAAAGAAGAAAAAGTTAAAAAACGAAAGAATAAAAAATAAGAAATCACCACAATTAAAAAAAGTCGTCAAAAAAAAAAAAAAAGAAATTTGAAATATATTGTCAGCGTAAAAGGGATAAAAAAATGTCTATTAATTATACAGATTTTCACATATACGGACTGCTGGACAGACATTGCTAAAATTAATACAAAACATTTGATATACCGAAAAGAGGGTATGGATACAATAATTTAAGTGCTAAAAATATCGTTATATGACATATTGTTTTTAAGTTCTTTTTTACTCAATTCTTCGCTAAGAATTTTTATTATCATTTAGTTGTTTGGTATCCTTAGTAAATACTTTCTTTACTTATTTCTTCAATGCGTTTTTTTTCTTTATTTTATTTTTGAGCTAAAGTTGCAGTTTTTCAATTTATTTTTTGACCATAAATAAAAATTATTATGCGATTTTCACTTATATATGATTGCTATTAATAGTATTGTAAAACAGAAATAAATTGCCAAGAAAAAAATGTTATAAAACAAGAAACAGTTTCCAAAATAAATAAAAGACGCCAAAATAAAAAAACGAAATTACCGAAATAAAAAAATTCGCCAGAATGAAAAACGCTCCAGTGGAAAAACTTGAAATTAAACAAACAAGTGGAAGTGTTATATTCTGCTGGGACGAATATTTAAATATATATATATATATATATATATATATATATAAATATATAGATATAGATATATATATAGGTATAGATATAGATATAAATATAGATATAGATATAGATATAGATATAGATATAGATATAGATATAGATATAGATATAGATATAGATATAGATATAGATATAGATATAGATATAGATATAGATATAGATATAGATATAAATATAGATATAGATGTAGATATAGATATAGATATAGATATAGATGTAGATATAGATATAGATATAGATATAGATATAGATATAGATAAAGAGATAGATATAGATATCCGTGGGGTAACGCCTATCGCATTGTAATGTCGCGTCTAAAAGGGGCAAAGTCCCCCAGATTTCTTGCCCACATCTCATAATTAAAATAGTGAAAGTCTTATTTCCAGACGGAGAGAACTGCACAGATATAACAATCAGTTCTCAGCAACAAGAAATATATATATATCAGAAGAGGAAATCGCCAATATATGTTCGAAGATCGGGGATAATAAAGCCCCAGGCTTAGACTGTATTCCCAATAAGGCTTTGAAACAAGCCCTGAAGATGAAACCGACATTATTTATTAAAATCTTTCGAAAATGTCTTATGGAATGCATATTTCCGGACATCTGGAAGAAACAAAAACTCATACTAATACCTAATCCAGGAAAAGTTCTAGGAGACCCAGAATCGTACCGACCCATATGTGTGCTAGATGCTATAGGAAAGTGTTTGGAGCGTATTATATACAATAGATTATCGACAGTTGTAGAGAGCATGCATGGTCTCTCCGAGAGACAATTCGGGTTCCGGAAAGCGAGATCAACCCTAGACGCCATAACACTTGTAATTGAGTCGGCCAAGCGGGCAATAAGCGGAAGAGGCAAAGAAAGGGAATACTGTGCTGTCATAACTCTTGACAGCAAGAATGCCTTCACCACATTATAACCTCATTAAGGCGTATAAATGCCTCAGAGGAATTTATTAAAATAATCAAAAATTATTTTTCCAATAGAACTCTGTGGGTTGAGACCGAAGATGGTATAAAAAAGTTTAACATCACATCAGGTGTCCCTCAAGGTTCCGTGTTAGGACCGTTGTTGTGGAATATTATGTACGATGGAATATTTGACTTAAAAATTCCTGAGGAAGCCTGTGTGGTTGGCTTTGCCGATGATATCGCGCTACTAGTCCAGGCAAGATTCTTAGGCGAAGTACAACTGTATGCCAACGAAGCTATTGGAACGATAAGAAACTGGCTGTCATCAATGAGCCTCAACCTAGCGCAACATAAGACGGAGTTAGTGCTAATTAGCGGCAGGAGAAAGAGAGAGTATCTAACTGTGAGGATAGGTGGAATCTCAATAACCTCGTCGAAGGCCATAAAGTATTTGGGCATCATGATCGACGATCGACTTAACTTTAAACGGCAAATGGAATACGCATGCAATAAGGCAGCCGTAGTTACGAATGCATTATCAAGAATGATGCCAAATATCGGAGGACCACGACACAGTCGCAGACTGCTGATATATATATATATATATATATATATATATATTTAAATTATCTGCAAATACCCATGGAAACCTTTGCTTTTCTGATAAACTAGCAGTTATAATTGGAAACAAAAGTAAACTACTTATTTTTGCCTGAATAACTATTCATTTTTGCTCGAGTTATTCACAGACTCTAGGGGTAGTCAAATGAAAATAAAAATAAAAAGTATCTTTTTAGACATCTTATTATAAAGAACTTACATAGCTACAGAATGGGGTTGAACCAACAACCTTCTGGTTGCTAATCTAGCGCTCTAGCCAACTCATCCACGCAATTGCAATATTAATGTGCTATTATACTATTGAGTACTTATTTATGTAATATAGAATAGGAAAATAATAATGACACCTCATTACTTTAATAAGTAGTTGCCATTACCGAAAACCAAAAAGTTTTTGCTGGGTAAATTGGTGTTAACCATGACATCAGAAATTTGTAACATAAAGAGTCACCGAAAGCTTCTTGGGTATATGAGTTAGGAAGATTGCTCAGATCACAGGCTATACAGACAGGAAATCAATGGTATATGTCAAAAAAGTATTTTAAAATTTTTCACAACTTACAATTACGGTAATTTACAGAACCAGAAGAAAAAAATGGCTTTTAACGCCGGGGGTTTGATGTGCGTTTTGATAAACGTATCTCGTTTTCTAACCAAAATGATTTCTTTTGACAGATTGAAAAATATTCATTAAAATAAACTGCAGCAAGTCTCGAAATGTGCTTTACATAATTCTAAGACATTTTTTGCAATAAAGAATTCTATTGTGAGATCTAGTAGTCATGATTTTTTGAAGATTTAGAGATACCAAGCTCTGTTATTTACGAGGTCACATTAAAGGGATATATCACAAATAAAGTAGAATTACCTTGAAAATAAATACATCACATCAAATTGCATTTTAATGGAAATGCAAAAAGTTTGGTTTCAAATTTTACGATCGTATAAGTTTTGACCAAATAGCTATAGAGCCGTAACATATGAAGTAATATTGTTTCTCTATGTCCTGAGTTCAGCTTTTTCATACAACTTAAAAAAGTTTAACTTTAAATTAAAAACTCTGGTTCATTCCAATCACATTTTTCTATTTTTTCTAATTTTCATTTCCAATCACATTTTTCTATTTTTTTCTATTTTTCTAATAACTAATAATGATAAATACCGTGGACCACAAAACTTGTCTTTTTTTTTTGGGGGTTACTAATGGAATGCCATTAGCCATTTTTCCAAAAAGAAAACTTTATTTGAATTTTATTTTTAACTAACATTAAGTAATTTTTTTGATTTTGCCCATTTATAAATTTTGTCTCTTAAGTCCTATTTCTCTTAACACCCAATTAAAAAAAAATCCTCACCAAAGAATGAATATTAACGATAACACAAAAAGACTCTAAACAAAAAATTAAATTAGTAACAGTCATGGCTGGAAAACAGCATAAATATATATATGTGTGGCTTTAGATACACGCTCTCTAACTCTCATTCTAACTGAAACTTTGTTTTCTTTGCAACTGTTTTTGAGTAGCTAAAGGACAAAAAAGTAACAAACAGTAATGCTGATGATGTACCAAAATGGATTATTGTACCAAAAGTACTAGAGTTTTTTTTTTTAAATAAAGTAAAAAGTTAAGGTTATTTGAGGATTTGTGGCAAAGCATAACAACAAAAAAGTAGCTTACCAAAAAATATACAAAATCGTGACTAGAATAAATAACAACAAATATTTAAACAAATACCAAAAGAGGAATACATAGACTAACGAAAGGACGGACAATATGGACTGGAGCAACATTTAAAGTAAACAAACAAAAAGAAAAAAGTTTACAAGCCCCTAAGAACTTGTTTCTTTTCACCATTTTTTTTTTTGTTCCTCATTACTAAGTTAGACTTTGTTTATTTTCGACAGGATAAGAGAAAGTAAAGGCCGGAGAATACAAAACAGATTTTTATATAAAATAAGGTATTTAAAAAATAGCAATTAATTATGTTAAGTTTATCCAAATTAATAGTTTTAGCTCAAAGATTTAAAAGCCGCTAAAATTTCCTTTAACAAATTCCCCTTAACAAAATCTTTTAGCTAAAAATTTCCTCCAAAAATTTCTAGTGGTTTTTATTTCTCTTTTCTTTGTTAAAAGAAAAAAAATCTTAATTTACATTCCTTTTACAATTTGTTTTTATTTCCAACTACTTCCACATAAAGGAGTTTTATTAACATTAAGTTAAAAAACTTTCAACATTCCTTTCAATAGTTACCGCTTTTTATTTTGATTTTTGTTGGCAAAATTTTTAGTTATTCTTTTTTGTAACTTAAAATAGTTCTAGTACAATTTCCTTTATTTTACACAAAGAAAACAAAAAATAAAATAATAAAATAAAATAATCTCCAAAGAAAAGTTAAGTTCTCGAAAAACATTTCCACCAAAAGAATTTTCTAAATAAGTTCAATGTCGTCGTCGTGAAAAATTCTTTTTACTCAACGTTAAAGTTTCTTCTTTAACTTTGTAAAATGCCACACGATAGTTAAACCAGCAACTCTCATGAAATTTTTGCTGCAAAGTCTATGAATCTTAAGAATTTCTTCGTGTTTTCTTATTAATGTTAAATAAAGAAATAGTTTTAGTATTTTCTTAAGAAAAATGCACTTAAAGGAACATAGGAAAAAAAAAATAACAATAATATATGAATAATAAAAAGTAAACATTAGTTAAAAAAAAAGATTTAAAATCTTTAATAAACAAGTGAAATATAATAATATTCATATATTAAAAATAACAACCATAACAACAAACAAAAATAATTAAATTGATAATTTATATTTTACATAAAACTTTGGCAATTACTTTGCTCTTCCACTATCTTATTATATTTTCACTCAATTAAAGGCAAACGGTCCCATTGCCGGCAGTGTTGTGTTTTTACACTAATAATTTTTACAAAAACATACCAAAACATGTTTAGAAATTCATATTTTTTTTTTTTTAGGAAAAATAGAAATTTTTAAGGCGTCCCGGGGAAACGAACTTAGGCTTAACGGTTTGTAGTTTAGAATACTTCCTCTAGTCTATTCAATTTCACAACTGTTCAATAGAAAAATAGCAACTCGGACTGACGTATGGAACGACTTGGCGCATTTTACGTCGAGATCTTAAATTGAAAGCGTACAAAATACAGCTTGTACAACAACTGAAGCCACTCGACCTTCCCAAGCGACATCGCTTCGCTCTTTGGGCTCTTGAAAAGGTCCGACGTTTTCGAGGCAAATTTTGTTCAGCGATGATTCCCATTTCTGGCTCCATGGGTATGTAAACAAACAAAATTGCCGCATTTGGGACGAAGAGCAACCTGAAGAGATTCAAGAACTGCCACTTCATCCAGAAAAAACAACAGATTGGTGTGGTTTGTGGGCCGGTGGAATCATCGGTCCATATTTCTTTAAAATGGCGACCGTTATCGTGCCATGATAACCGACTATTTGATGTCTGAAATTGAAGCTCGTGATCTCGGCGACATTTGGTTTCAGCAAGACGACGTCACTTCCCATACATCACATCAATCAATGGACCTTTAGACTTTTTCCTGTGGTGATATGTAAAGTCTAAAGTTTATACGGACAAACCCGCTTCGATTCAGACCTTAGAGAAAAACATCAAACGTTACCAGTTACCAGTCGAAATGCTCGAACGAGTCATCGAAAATTGAACTCAACGGATGGACCATTTGCGACGTAGCAATGGCTAACATTTGATAGACATAATCTTCAAAAAATAAATGCCAAAGAATATTCTTTCAAATGATAATAAACATTCCCTATTAAATTTGAATTTTCTGTGTTTTTTTCTTTAAAAAATAAGGGAACCTCGAAATGGATCACGCGTTATGTTGAAAGAGAAATGTATTGTTGGACTATGGACTTCAAAAAATTCATTTCAACATACAGGTGTAGACATATTCAGTTTGATGCCTTGGATTTATATTTAAAGACTTTCATATGAAGTAACAAACTTATATATGTATATCTTTAATTTTATGTGAAGGGTATAAAAAGAAGGCGATTGAGCAATAATAATTATAACAAGAAAACGTATGATTAATATTAATTATTAAATATTTAAAAAATCATCTTTAAATTGTTGTTTAAAACAAAAACTTAAAAAAAACTAAATAAAAGTCGGGAAACGGACTTTTTTGTTTCCAGCCAACAAAAAGTCAATTTGTCCAGTTTTTTTATGACTTTTAAAATAAACAATAAAAATTTATAGAAATACAAGATTCTTAGTTTTATTTTTTTTCTTGTGCAAGCTAGCACTACGAAACAACATATGCTAAAATCTCCTGCTTCAAAAAAAAAAAAAAGATATACTTAAAAAAAAGTAGCAAACAACTTCCAAAAAAAGAACAGGGCATGTTAAACAAAAACATGGACAAAAAACTAGAGGTTTTGCAAAAAAAAAAAAAAGAAAAACATGCAACAAACAACACTGTGTGACATATGCAAGTTTCTATGTATGTTTTTTTTTTTATAAATGTGTGTGTGTGTGTATTTAGTTAGTATAAAATGGTATGAGAACAAAAACATCTGTGTGTGGTTGAATCATAATAATGTTGATCAGAATTATCATCAACATGATTTTGCCTTTAACCATGCTCCAGTCAGTTTATATAATGATGATGTTGCAACCATTAGTACTGGCCAGCTCAACATCATTTTTGCAGACCGACCAACTTGACCGACTGACTCTGTCTAGTGGAAAAAATGGTCGCCTATATTGAAAACAACTCACAGACACCAATAGAGTTTATGGTTGAATTTAATATTTTTTTGTGCACAGGTCAACAAACCAGGCAAATATCTTTATATAAAAACAGCAACGGTGTTCTATGTTTTATAAAATAATTTTTTAATAGAATTTAGTTATCGAGATATACCGAGAGAGCTTTTTGTTTAATTGGATTTACTAAAATACAAAAAATAATAAAATAAATTTATGTTTTAAGAAAAATAATTATGCTATTACAACAAAATTTATCACAAAGTTATTGAAAATAATATTAAATGTAAGCAAATTAATTTCTTTCTCTCTTAGTAAAAGTAATAAACTTTAAAATATACATAAATTTTTTTGTGCGCAGTCCTTACCTCATAATTTTTTTTGGATAAGAAGAACAAAGTTATACCAATGGCTACGAGTGAGATACATAATGATAATTTCAGAAGCAAGCGATCGTTTGAATTCTCGAGAGAAAAACTCTTTTTGCTGGCGCACAGTGGGGCAGACACAAAAACTGTTGGAAATAAATCTTTAACATCTAATCGGCTAGTTAGATTTACACAAAAATTTCACATGGACATAGCAGAGGAGTGTAAAATTTTAAATTTGGAAGAGGGACTCCACAGATCGTTCAAGAACGGAGCTATGGGTATCCAAATTGGGGTACCTCTGACATAGAACATTTTTAATCGCTAGCCAAATAGCCAAATTTGTTTGCCCTATTTCAAAAATTTTTTTATCTTCTTAAAGCCCTCAATAAAGCCTATGAAGACCATGCTCGTATTTGCTTTTATCTCTTACAATTTTCAAGTTATTTGCATTTGAAATTTAAACTATCTCAAGGCAAGGTCCTTATCTAGTTTTTTCCAAATATAGCCCAACATTTTCCACCGATTTTATTAACGTTTTTATAGTTTGTTAAAGAACAAAATTATCGATTTCAGAATTGCGGGATTGTTTTTAAGAAAACAAATTCCGATAGGTTTTGTTACAGAAAAAATATTTAGAGCTTATCGAAAAATTTAAGTTTTTACAAACATTTGGTTTATTTTTTTTTTGTTTCTATACAATATATTGCCTTCAATATTTTTTTCTTTTTAGCGTTGTTTTTTAGTTTTTTTTTTTTTTTTAGCTCAGCGTTTTTTCGTTTTGGCAACTTTTTTACATTTTTTAATTTGAGCGTTTTTTTATCTTGACAGCTTTTTTTCGCAATTTTTTCATTTGACAATTTATTTCAGATTTACAATATTATCAATAATAATGAGAAAATAACTTTTATTTATGCTCGAAAATATATAAAATAAACTAATAAGTGTTATTTTGGCTCAAAAAATATAAAAGTGAAAACATAATCCATAAGGAATCACATTTTTTTTAAAGTTAATTAAGTATATCTCCTAAACTAAAGTTCAGAAAAAAAGTAATTTTTTGCGCAACCAAATTTCGGGTCTCACTTGAATAAGGAATTCTTTTAATATTAATCAGGAACGCTATGATTTGAATTTCTTTCAATATAAACGGCTAGAGAATTTTTAATTTGATAGTTTTTAAATAGTTTTTATTCAAAATGGGACGCGGTGAGGCTCTTAATAACCCTGAAAAAGAAAAAATTCTGATTTTGAAATCTCAGGGTCAGAATCCGGTCCAAAAAGCCAAAGACATTAATAGAGGAAAGACAGTTGTGTACAATTATTTAAATAACGTGGAAAGATATGGAAAAACCAACTCCAAAAGAAGACGAACAATTCTTAGAATTACATCAAATTCTGCCATGTCGGTATCAAAAATACGTGAAAAACTGCGACGAAAACTGCGAAAAAAAACCACCACTTAATGAAAAACGCAAATCACAACGTCTACAGTTTGCCAAAAATACAATGACATGGTCCGAAAAATGGTTTAAAGTCGTATTTTCCGATGAAAAAAAGTTTAATATTGATCCAGACGGGTATAACTATTACTTCCATGACCTAAATAAGGAGGAATTATTTTTGAGGAATAATGGTTTGGGGTGCCATTTCGTATTATGGTACCACGACAACGCTCCGATTCATACCGCCAGAGCAGTAAAACAATGGATTAATCAACAAGGTGTTCAACTTTTGGATTGGCCCCCATATTCACCAGACCTGAATCCAAAGGAAAATGTCTGGGGTTGGCTTGCAAGAAAAGTTTATAAAGGAGGAAACAATTTGAGACGATAGAATCCTTAATTGATGCAATAACGGAAGCATGGGGTTCAATTTTGCTAAATTACTTAGAGGTTATTTCTAAAAATGGTGGCAGTACTCATTACTAATTGAATGCTAGAAGATAATAACTTTAATTTTTATAATCTAAAATTTAAAAATAAATAAAATTATATTTCTTATTTCTTCAAAAAACTAAAGCCAACACTTTGAAATTTGGTTGCGCAAAAACTTATTTTTTTCTGAACTTTAGTTTAGGAGATATACTTAATTAAAGTTAAAAAAAAATGTGATTCCTTATTCAAGTGACAGGCAGTGTATAATAAAAATCACAACAATTACGATCCTAATTTTAAATATAAAAAAAAAAACAATAAAATAATTTCATCTTAAGAACGAAAGTAATATAAAAATATATAAAAATTTGCATTTTTTAAAAATGAAAAGAAACGATATAAAAATAAAAACAAAACAATTTTTAAAAAGCAACACAAATTGTTTAATTTTTTAAACTTTGTTTCTCATAATGCAAACGAATTCAAAAGAAAATAAACAATATAATTCAAAATCTTAAACTCTTGTTTATTTTGTTTATTACTCCTCTCTTATATATATGTTTTTCTATTAAAATTGGAAAAAAAAAACTCTAACTGTTACCAAAACTTAAAAGTTATGTTGCACCAGATGGTGTTTGAAAAACCGCTAGAAACCATCTACACTTTAAATTAAAACGTTTATTTTTGCCGCTAAAATATTTCTTATAAAAAAGTCCAATAAATTGTTATTTTTTAAGTTACAGACATTTTAAAAGTTATTTCAATATCTTTTTTTTTTTTTTTTGTGAAGACTTGAATGTCCTTCAAAGGTTAAAATCGAATTGGATAACCTTTTGGGATGTCAACATTTGTAATGTAGCTCACATTGTAATATATTTTTTATTTATATATTACTATAGTCAACTTAAAACATTTGCAGGAATAATTACCTATACATATAATTTTTCATACTGTAAAACCTCGTATCGAATTATACAATAACCCTCAAGGTTTTGTCATATTTTTCGATATAATAATGTTTAAGTGATTTCAAATTTAAAACGAATATATATAAAAACAGTTGATTTTATATAAAATTTCCGGGTTTCAGGTAACTTTATACTTTATATAAATTATTTACGTAGTTGAAGAAGTAAAAAAAAAAAAAATTCGCTGAATTTTCTTCTTTCAGTTTCAAAAAAACAGGTTTTTAAAATTAAGGAAAAAGATGCTACAAACTGCCAGCTAAAAAAACATTGCAGCTAGAAAAACAACTTAGCTGTTTTTTTTTATGGAAAGTATCCGCTGAGGATAACAAATCTATCCGCAAAACCGCCGTTTTGGCAACACTGTACGAAACGAATGAAGTCCTTAGTATTTATAGGGACTTTAAATGGTCGAAAAGTAAAATGGCCGCTATATATGAACTTATTTTGCGGATTTTCAATATCAAAATTCTCAAAAGCATTATTTTGATGTATATATCATATATGGACAGACAGATGTGGTTTCAACAACTCCCCTACCTATAAGGACCCAAAATATAACAAGTAAGAAAGATATAGTCGGTCAAGCCCGAACATATGATACCCCACACCATTTTGCATGTCCATCATTTAGGGTGATTCCCGAAAGTAGGCTTATGTGGGAGTTATGGTAAATTATGGAGCGATCCTCATAAAATTTGTCACTATGATTTCCACTTATATAAAACATATATGTGTCGAATCTAAACCAGATACTAACATGTGTATATGATTTTTGCACGTAAAGTGATTTTCGGAAGAGAGTTTTATATGGGAGCTATAGTCAATTATGAACCGATCTTCATGAAATTTGACACAAAGATTGATACTTATATAGAACTTCCTTGCACCGAATTTTATTAAAATATAAATATATTTAAAGCATTTATGATCGTCAAACCCACCTATGGTGGTGTGGGTCTTGTGGTGAAAGTTTAAACTTAATTGAAAGTCGGGATAGGGCTTGCAGGTGTCATTAAAAATCATTTATAGACTGTAAAAAAAAAAAAAATAAATATATAATGATCTATTTACCACCCTCGCTGATGTGTTAGTAACCTGTGCTCCTTTAAATCAACTCTTAATTACTTCAGCTGAGATCATGTGAAATTTTATTCACATATCTCGAATAATTAAAAAAAAAAAAAAACATTTTGGAATCATTGCGCCACGTTGCGATTAATCTTTTGCAAATATTATACTACTTATGTATATATACTCCGGTTAGTTATCCGAAGTAGGAAAAAACTTGGACTTAAAGTGGAATTAATTAAAAGTAGAATCATTCTTACAAGGATAACTCTTTCGCATTAAAAACATGTTATACAGATTTACAGAAAAATTTATCAAGTATTCATATTAATTTCCTGAAAAGTTAAAGAAAAGTCTTATTAAATTTAAAAAGGTAAATAAAAATAAATCTTTTTAAAATAATTTCTTGAAAGATATGCTGTAGAATCTTATTATACATCCCATTTCCAATAAACTAAACTAGTATATAGTTATCCAATATATGAATAATAGGGTGACGCTGTAATGAAAGTTATAATTTTTCCAGCTCAAATGAAAATTTACTTTAGTTTAAGACACCGCTCCTCCAAACTTTCAAACTTTCGGTCAGACATTATCACCTCTTGAATTGGATCAAAATTTCTAGGTCTTTTTTCGAATTATTTGGATTTTTTATTTCTGCCAAAGGAGTAGTATGTGTAATTGATATCGTAAAAAGACGTAAAACTGAAATTTTGAAATTTTGCGTAAAAGAAGGCAAGTTTGAATTTTTTTTTATATAGAAATTTATTTTTATATATATTTTTTTGGCAGAAATATGAACATAATCCAAAAAACTCTGAAATAGAACTCATTGTTGTTATATCATTACCAATTGTCTACTACTGTTTTTGTAAAGAAATAACAACAATGACACTGCTTTGAATGGAGAGAGTTGCCGCCTGAGAGACATGAGAAATAAAATAAATTTGAGACGCTTTTTTGTTTGAAGCTTAAGCCTTTGTTAGCTGGGCGCTTGAGAAAGATCGTACATTATATCAACTTTAAAAATTACATCACATCAGCATAAAAATTGTATAACTGTTCTAATTACAATACATACAGCAAAATGTGCCTGCCACACAGAAGCGTCACACAAGCGGAGTTTTTTATTTATATTAATTAGTAGCAAATTTTACCGCTTATAACTTCTAAAATGCCGAACAGATTTTAATAGATATTTTTTTTATTAATATTGAATGAATGCATAGTGTGAGCGTAAAAGAAATAAAAATAATTGGATGTGTTAATTCGTCTGGGCCGAATCTTTTATACCCTACACAAAATCTATATTTCATAAATATACATATTAAAATTATTTCTTATTAAAATTTTGGTTTTAGTCTGAAAATATACTTAATATTTGTAAGCTGGTGTTAACCATGACATTGGAAATTCATAACATAAAGGGACACCGAAAACTCCTTGAGTATATGAAGAAGATCGCTGAGAACATCTGTGTTGAAGAGCTCCATAAAGAAGAGATATGCAAAATTGTAAATTCCTTTTCAGTTCTCTACCAATAATTTTTTTTTTCGAAAAAGATACCTAAGAATTAGACATTTTGAACTTGAATTGGATATTTTAAAATTTTCAGGCACAATTCCACCAAACATGATATGCCATTTGATTATCGACATTTAAACACAATTATAGTTAAGTGAAAATTTTTTTAAGAAAAAAACATTTCAAGTAAATCTGAGTATACTTGTCAAACTTATTTTTTTTAACAAAAAATATGCCCATATTAAAACAAAATTCAACGAGGATATGAACCATGTCATCTCCACTAGACTATCTTCCACTACCATTAGACTATCTGCACCCGTAGAAATTTCGTTGAAAAACAGTTATATGTACACCTCACATATGTGAACAGTATAAAAATCAATTAATAACAATATATGTTGAATATATTTAAAATTCCACATTGTTGAAAAACTATTTTTTTTTACAAAATTTAAAATAAAACTATTTTTTGAATTCAGAATTTCAAAATAAATTTTTTTGCTGCATAAACCATTTATAGCTTGATTGAAAGCTCTTACCTCGTTCTTTATAACGATGTATTACTATCGCTGAAAGAAACTTAGGAAAGGAACTCAAAATGGACTGATATAGAAAATATGTCACTGAGAATATTGTTGACGTCTTTAGTATAGGATCAATATGTTTCACATACAACTGCATTTAACTTTTATATTTTATAGGCCAATTGGCCTATGGGGTAAGAATTTAAAACTAGGAGTTTAAAAGTGTTCGTATGGGTTCGAATACTGGCAAACAAAAGTGTAAATTTTATTTAACAAATTTCAAAGAAATATTTTTACTTAATTAAAAGTCTATTTGACATTTCCTTAAACTGACATTTCAAAATTTTAATTTTGATTTGAAGATAAATTATAAAACAACTTTTCTAAGTCTTGTTACTGAAACACTTTAGGTCTTTCAATCCCACACCTAAGCGGTATACCACATCGGTATGTTAAAATTTACTAAATTTATCGCTTATATAAAAAGTTTAAAATGCAACTCAAGTTTAAATAATAATTTTTTTTATAAAAAACACATCAAAAGGTGCCTAGAAATTTTTTTCAAATTATTTTTTTAATAACGAAAATTTTTGTATTTATAAGCAGTCCCGGGGATACGAATTCATGCTTAACGGTTTGTAGAGTAGAATGCTTCCTCTGGACTATTCAGGCCCGGTATTATACTGATCACTTAGTTACAAAATCCTACTTAAGTTCTTAAAATTGTTTTATGGCAGAAAACTTAAGTATACTTTTTCCATAAAAATAAATAAAAATTCAAAATCTAACACAATTATTTTAAATTCTAAAAAGATTCCAAAATGCGCTCTAAACTTACTTATGTATATATTCTTTGTGGTTAAAGTTGCAGCGCATACGCTTAGGATTTTTTTCGTCTTTCAAGTTATTTCATTATACCACACACTACTATAGGTGGTTGGGGTATTATGCGTTTGTGCTGATGTTTGTAACGCACAGAAAAAAATTATTCAGCACCCACCTTAAAGTATACCAATCGATTTAGAATCACTTTTTGAGTCAATCGAGTCAAACGATGTCCGTCCGTCTGGCTGGCTGCCCCTGTAAACCTTGTGCACAAAGTACAGGTCGCAATGTATAAGATAATTCAATGAAATTTAGCACGTAGTACTTTCATGACACAAGGACGAAGCTTATTTAAATAGGATATGATCGGTCCAGTATTTCACCTAACCCCCATACAAATGTCCTCCCAGAATAAGGGTTTATCGATCATAAATGCTTTAAATGTAGCAATATTTTAATGGAATTCGGTGTAAGGAAGTTTTGTATAAGTATCAATCTTTGTGAGAAAATTTCATGAAGATCGCTCCATAATTGATCACAGCTCCCATAAAAAACCCTCTTCCGAAAATCATTAACGTGCATAAATCATATGGACATATTAGTATTAAGTTTATATTCGACACAAATAAGTTTTATATAAGTAGAAATCACAGTGACAAATTTTATGAGGATCGCTACATAATTTAGCATAGCTCCTATATAAGCGCACTTTCGGGAATCACTCTAAAGTGCCTAAATTCATATAAATGTTAGTATCATGGTCAATTTCGAGAGAATAATATTCTACTTCTTGCACGAAACAGCTCAGAATATTTCTTCGGGTAAATTATGTAAATTGTTAAATAATTAAAAAATAAAAATTTACAACAAAAAAATTTTAACAAAAATGAATAAAAAATATTTGTTTTTGTTACTAACAAGAAAGTTTCATTTAAAAAAATTAAAAGCATTCAAATATGCTGAAAAATAAAACTACATTCACATAGGTTTGACAGTTTGATGTTTTATTTCTTGATGAACAATTTGGATTTTTGTGTTATCGTACTTTTGTACGTTGTTGTATTTTTTGCGGGAGAAAAATTAGTTTTTTCTCATTTTACCGTACTTTATCCAAAAGTAGGGAAATAAACGTGTTATCGTATGTGATATTATTGAATTTGAGCAAAGAAAATTGGAAAGATATTTGAAGCTGATCCAGAAAAACGTTTATAACTACGCCATTCCCAAACGGATTTCTCTGAATTTCAATACCAAGATTTTCGAGACTATATTCCGCATATATGTTGAAAGAGAAATGTATTTGTTGGACCATGGGCTTCAAGAAATCCATTTCAACATACACATAGACATATATAGACGGATAAACATTCAAAAGTAATTTTTAATCAAAATAATCACGTATATTTTTCAATTTGAGGCCCTGAATTTTTATTTAAAGACTTTCGTAGAAAATGACAGATCACTATAGCATTCTTCAAGCAGAGATCTCGGCCATAAAGCGGGCGGGGATATCCAAATCTGTACAGACGGTCAAGCTGGACATCTTTGAATAAGATGGCAAGACTTTCAAACCTAGAGCAGGTCTGGGTTAGCCGGAGATGGATCCACAAGACAGATGGACAAATGAATCTACATGTTCAACCTCAAGGCAAATATGGCCCCGTTATGATGAATCTCATCTAACTTCATCATGGGACTACCGAGGCATCGGCTAAGAATTCTGGTGGCCTTTGTTACAGGGCATTGGATTGCTGGTGCGCATGCTAGGAGACTAAGGCTCCCTTTTAACGACTTTTGTAGAAGTTGCCAGGCTGAGAAAGAGGAGGAAACGGTGAAGCATCTTTTAAGCCACTATCCCATTCGAGATCAGAACTGCTAATTTTGGAAGTCCTTTTGTGCATGTATTATCACATCTCTCTGATGTTGACATTAGATGGATCAATTCTTTCATACATGCATCGACTTGGTTCGTTTCGAAAGCTGTTATGGACATGTGAGTTAGCAACACATGATCCTTCAGGGTTTCACAACGGGACCAAATTGGACCCTCATATTGACTAGACAGCTGCCCTAAGAACCTAACCTAAGCCGTGTTGCCCTGTGTTATTTTTACAAAAATGATTTTACTTAAAATTTATTTCTCTTCCTCAAATTCTACTTTTTTTTTTGTAAACTAAATCTTTCTTCCTGTTATATATCATTTGGAAGTCACTCACACGTTACCTTGGAAGCGATTGAGCTAACTATTTTATAACAAAGGTTTGTGTAGAATAATAGTACGTTTTTATGTGTGTTTTAGTGTTTACTAATTTTTTCCTGTAGCTATTGTTGTAGCTGTTATTTTTCATGCCATTCTGCGTTAGTTGTTGTAGTATTTTGCAATTTTGTTAAAATTTTTAACTGTTTTAATACATATTTTTTTTGCTTGATTGTTTTCGAAGCTTGAAGAGAAACATATTGGACATGGTTTTTGTTTATGTTCTCTCAATTTAAAAATATTTTTGTATGTTGTGTTGTGAAAAGGGGAAGGTAACCTAAATATTAAATTTATGAATATATTAAACAGATCCTAATTTTGGACTTAAGTTTTTGTAAATTTTATATTAAAAATAGTTATTTTTAGAAAATAATTTGGTTTTTAATTATGCCACTGTTTTATTTTTTTGTTTATAAATAGCGGAGTATCATTCCTGTTCTAATTTTTTATTTATCCCATAACTTTTTATCTGTTTTATACAAAGTCAAGATTAAAGGTTGTTTGCATTTTATGTTTTTTATTCTCCTATTTTTAAATTTATTTCTGTTGTATAAGTATTTGTTCTAAACATTTATTAAAATTGTTAAAATTAAAATAAACAAAACTTTTGTAAACAAAAACCTATGGCGACAGACGAAAAAAAAAAATGAAATAAATATAAAATAAAATACAACATAATAATAAAACAAAGTGTAATATTTTATATAGATGTAAGGTGTTTAGTTTAGAGGATTTAAAGTTTAAAGGTATTAGCAATGATACACAGAGATAAGCTATAGAGAAAGGTATGTGAATGAAAGGAAAAAGTATCTATATGAAATCTAACATGAAGGTATGTAGAACTTCTAAAGCTAACTACTAAAAGAATTATTTTCAATGTAATTTTATATATTAAGAATTTACTTTATGTTTTGATTCTAAATTTCTTTTCTACATAAGATATGTATGTACTTGGTTAATAGTTAATAGAAATTTGCCTAGAGGAAGGAAAAGTACTCTTGACCAATTTAATTTAATATATTTGAATTTAATTTAATTTGGTTGAGTATTTTAGATATGAATTTTCTACATACTGACAAAAATTTAGTTTAATTTAATTTGGTTGTGAAAGTGAAATTATAAGGTGTGCGTTCAAATAAAACATAACATGTTTCTTTTAAATAAAAGGTGTACCGAAAAACTGCTTTTAGCATTTCTTCTGATATATCATTTTATATAAAAATTTGCTAACTAGATTATTTTTAATTTTTAGGAATGACTTATGCGAAAAAATTTTAAAGTATTTTAACCAAATTTTACGCAGTATTTTTCTAAAGGAATTTAAAATTAATAATCAAAATTGAGCACTTATGCGGCCGTTTTAAATACGCTTTTTACCTCGATCGAGTTCCTTTACAATTCTCAAAATTCTGGGTAGTTTAAATAAATAAAACTCTGTGGAACTAAAACTATATTTCCAATTCTGAGTGCTTCTACCGTAACGACAAAATTCTAAATCTGACCAGAAAATATTAAAAACACTACTGCATATCACAAGTGTCATTAATATAATTTTTTGACTTCCTATGCTATGATTATTCAAATTTATTCAAAATAAAGAAGCAAAACAAACACATATCTTATTACATTTTGAGTAAACTTATCATACAATAAATTATTTTGTAAATTTTTATTACTTTTTAGTTCAATACTATCTGGAATCATTTTCTCGATTAGTCGGTATGCAAAACTTGTACCTTGGAACATAAGAAAATTCAGCAATAACGTATGTTTTCCATTTAAAATATTTTTATTTTTTTTTATTATTGAGAAGCTTTTACATTCTTTGCCTCAGAGTTCTTCTTAGCTTTGTTGTTTATCTTGGTTTTTTTTAGCTTTGATTAATTAAAGCTTACTAATCATATGATTGATATACGACACGAGGTGAGAGTTGGATTAAATCAGCATAAGTTATCTGCTATGATAAATTTAGATTTCAGTAGAGCTTTTAAATCCATTTCTCATGAAGTGCTGCTAAATAAACTTTTTACACAATTTGAATTCTCTAGTAATGCCTGCAAATTAATTCAGTTGTTTAGTACCTAGAGGACACAATTTGTACAGACTATTAATGAAAGTTCGTCCAGCAGATTTACATATTGTGGGGTTCCGCAGGGCACAATCTTAGGGCCGTTTTTATTTTTATTTTACATCAATGATATTTTTTCTAGCATAAAATTCTTTAAGGGCTAAATGTATGTCGATGATTTACAACTTTTATGTGTAGCTGAATCAAAGAAAGATTTTAGTAGGAAATTCAATGATGTTTTACGTAATATTGATATATGGTGTAACGAAAATTATATTTCATTGAACGTTTCCATTATTTAATAATATATCAGAAAATTTATATAGCATAAAGTTAAATGATACATGTTTGTTATATTGTTATATTGTTTCATATTTTAAGGCTCTAGGAGATAACTACCTTGCGGAACAATGGATAAAACGGGAATGGTTTTCGATATAAATTCTCTAAATAATACACATTTAAAGAAAACAGGAAAAAATCCGAGTTTATCGAATTTGAACAATAGGATATCGTGATTTACTTTATCGAAAGCTTTACTGAAATCTGTCTGTCTTTAAACCGGAATCAAATGCATTTATAACTAAGGTTGTGAACTCTAAAAGGTTAGTGGTAGTGAAACAACCTTTTCTAAAACCATGCTGAAATAGCGAAAAATAACAAATAACTTGATGCGAAAAGATTTCAACAACTATCTTTTCGAAAAGTTTTGGAATAACACTTAATTTAGCAATATCTCTATAATTGGAAATGTTGGATCTGCTTCCGGATGTGTATTAAATTGACGTTCTGGAAATCATGTTGTATGAGATGTATGATCGATTAGTGAGCGATCCTTGCAAAATTTAATAACGTAATAATAAATACAAATTAATCTTGCCAAATTTTATTTCTATACTAACATTTTTATGATATTTATACTCATTATTATATAGAGGGTGTCTATATTCCCACTTATAGGAAAAACATTTCCTTTAAATTACCTGATCACTGCAGCATTCTGCAAGCAGAGATCTCGGCCATAAAGAGGGCGGTGAACTGGTTAATGTATAGGTATATAGGGTATTAAATCTCTCTCGGGTGTCTTTTCGATATCCAGATTGGCACATGAATGCCGGACATATCTGAATAAGATGGTGAGACATTCAAACCTGGAGCTGTTCTGAGTTAGGGCTCATTCAAACACCCCGGGGTAATTCTATTGCTTATGCACTAGCTAGAGATGGATCCGCTTTCGGCCTGCAGATCAATAATTCTGCGGAACTTATCGAGGATTGCTCAAGATAGATGGACAAATGAATCCACATGTTCAATCTCGAGGCAAATATGGTTCCATTATGATGAACCTCGATCTAACTTCATCATGAGACTATCCGTGGTGGCACTATCATGGGTAGCCGTGGTCACAGGGCACTGGATTGCTGGTGCGCATGCTAGAAGACTAGTGCTCCCTTTTAACGACTTTTGTAGAAGTTGCTGGGATGAGGAAAAGGAGGAAATGGTGGAGCATCTTTTATGCCACTGTTCTACTCTTGCCGAGATCAGGACTGCTAATTTTGGAAGTCCGTTTGTACATGTATTATCAGATCTCTATGATATTGACATTAGATGGATCGTTTCTTTCATACATGCATCAGGTTGGTTCGTTTCGAACGCTGTTATGGTCACGTGAGTTAGTAATATAAGATCCCTCAGGGTTTCACAACGGGACCAAATTGAACCCAAGTGAGCTGTCTCTTATTAACTGGATAACTGCCCTAGGAACCTAACCTAACCTATACTCATTATAGTATTTCTCGGGAGTGTGCATTATATGCAAACTATGGTCAAATATTCACCCAACCTCTTGACAATTTAATGTACGAATAATACCGAAGTAAAATATTCATTTTTCGGTTTTCATAAAAATATGTGCATATTTAAGATAATTATGAACACTAAAGCAATTTTCGGGGAAACATTTGTATGGAGCAAGATAAAATATTGGAGCGATTTGAATCATTTCCAACAGGATTCGTCTTTAGGTCTAAAAAAAATGACTGCACCAATTATTATTAAATAATATTTAAAATTGCAATATATAACGAAAATAAAATTGAGAAGAGTCTACGGTACTCCTTGTCGTCTAACCATAGCGTTAAGGAAACATATAGGCCATTTAATATTGATGTCTCTTATAACATATGGGCTGGAAGTATATAGTGGTACTTCTATGGGAAATACCTCTAAAATAGAAAGATATTTCTACACAGTGATACGTTTTCTATACAATCTTAAGATTCACGATCATGTTTCAGAATATGACTTTTTGGGTACTGTCTTTTTTACAAAATATTTTAATATGATTCCCCGCATTATCTTGTGTCTAGATTTATTTTTGCACACTCTTCAAGAACACATTGCTTAGTCTGTCCGCGATTTAATACAATATTTATGCAACGGTCTTTCGTGGTTATAGAATGCGATATTACCATATGATAGAAGAAACTTTTCATTTTCAGTTCCTAATTTTAAGAGCTTAATTTTATCTATTATTGGTAAATATTAAATCGCATTTTTACACAGTAATTTCCAAATTATAAAAAGATGTATAGTTATTAATAAGTACCTAATTAGTATTAAATTATATATGAATTACTGTCATATTTTTAAACTGTAATCGATTGCCCTTAACTAGATTCAAGATTATCAATAAATAAATAAAGCTTAGGCATAGCTTTAACATGGCTCATATTTGATCTTGAAATAATTAACACAACTTACTTACACAAGCTTTTTGGAGCTTTTCTTTTTTTGGGATTTGGAATTCATTGCTGTGACTTTTTCCTTTTCTGAATTAAGTTTCATCTCATTTTCTAGGTGGTTTTTTAAGCTATTTTATTACCCTGAAATAAATATTTGCTTTGTATGGAAGTATCAACTTCCCTGCTCCTCTCAAAAAAGAAAGTAGTCTTTTTTTCCCCCATTAAAGGATTTTATTTTTGGCAGATTATATGATAAAACTCATCCTTCTGAAATAAATAATTCTTGTGATATTTGTGGGAAATAGATACACGACGAACACCGATTTTTTCTGATTATTGGTCCATAACTTTTTTTTTTTTTTTGTTAATTTTCACTGCTAAACAAACTTTATTTAAGTAAATATTTGATTCAAATTTATTTCCTCGAAGAATCGCATAATGAGAAATTTTTGTCATTTGCAGATCATAAATCTGTAACTTTTTAATCTTTAATAAAAACTAACAAAATTTCTCACCAACAATCTTCAAAATATTTCCCATAATATTAGCTAATATGACCTAAATTCATATGTGATTAAGTAAATTTTGACTTTTGTCAAAATGTATTTACTTTTTCACGATTTTTTCAGACATCTGTCATATCTGTCTTTATGTTTTTATTGAAATATTATTCTAGATCGTATATGCACTTAGATAGCATAATATGAAAATCTTTATTGGAACATCCCGCTGAAATGAAGACTTTTATGATAAGTTTCCGGGAATTAAATATAAGTATATTATATATTAAAATTTATTAAGAAAGGACTCGTACAAAAACATCACACACATTTAATATATATTATTCATACATGAGCATATTATAAAAGGGTATAACAAAATTTGATGGAGGGAACGAAGCTTGACATATAGTTTCGCTTTGGCATTTTATATATTGAAAGTCATAAATAATCACATGCTCACAGATAATCACATTCGAGGTCAAACGTTACAAAGATCGGATTATTAGGAGTGATTTTAACAGGGTGTATAAGACGCTAAGACTTTCATTTCTCCCAACCAAATTTTTTTTGTTTCATATTAAAATCCGTGCATTTGTATTGAATGAAGGATTTAATTAATTGAAGAATTAAATTAATACAAATCTTATAACCCATATATATTTGCCAAAAATCAAGTTTAAATGAGATTTCAAGCTAAATATACATAATTTTATTAGATTTTAAATAGATGTTCCTTTTGTGAAGCATGAACACAGAAAAAATTCACCAATCACCAAATATATTAGTAAGTAATTCATTAAATTAAAAACTTTTTTAAATTTGTACATCTTACCAAAACGATTATATCAATTACTTAAAACTGTAAGAAATTAAAAACAGAATTTTTTTTCCAATTAAAAAATTTATCAAATTAATCAAGTGGATGATTGAATGAATTAAAAGTTTAAGTGAGAAATAAAAGTTTATAAAATAATTGAAAATTATGAATGAATGAATTAAGGCCAAAATCAATTATTCAAGTTAATTAATATTATTTTGGTGATTGGAGTAAAATCAAACAAAAAATTAATTAATAAAGTAATTTCGTAGCTGAAGTCCATTTTTATTTTTTTCGGTATTTTAAGCGCTTCGTTAGTCGAAACAATATAAACAAAATAATAGAAAAAGTTTCTGAATACTTTCCATTGTCTTTAAAATATTAAGCAAAAACTGAAAAGATCTCAATGTTTGGACTTTTTCAGAGATGGTGCTAATTACTTAAGTAACTTTTGTATTAATTATATAACAAATATGGAATGGACAATATACCCTCGTTAAAATTTATGTATTCTATAATTAATATAATTAAAAGAAAGTTTAAAAACAAATGTTTTTGGATACTATGTGCATATTTAAACTTTGTGTTTCCAACGCTATAGCCGATCAGTTTGCTAGATCACACGATATAACTATTAACTTTAACAGAAAAGTAAACGTATTGGTCAACTCAATTAAAAACGAAAACACTCCCATGAATAATCCTGACATAATAACTAGTCTTAATGAAATTAAATGTATTATTAAAAATCTTAAAAACTTTAAAGCCCCAGGTTTAGATCATATAAACAACTTCGTAATTAAAAAACTTCCAAATTCAGCCTACAATTTTCTGGTCAAATTGTATAATCTTTGTATCATAAATGGCCATTTTCCTGCTAGCTTTAAAAAAGCAAAAGTTAGGAAAAAAGACAAAGATCCTAATATAACATCAAGTTATAGGCGCATAAGCTTACTGAGTTCACTTGATAAAATCTTTGAAAAAATTTTATTAAATAGACTCAAAAATTTTGCAGATGAAAACAATCTGATTCATAATTGTCAATATGGTTTTAGAGCACATCATTCTACAACCCATCAGCTAAAACGTGTAGTGAATATGGTGAAAACAAATAAAGAAAGACGTCATTCCACTGGGGTTCTTTTCCTTGACATTGAGAAAGCTTTTGACTCTATTTGACATAATGGGCTTATATATAAGCTCCATATATTAAACTACACTCCATAAATTTGATTTATAGTTTCCTCTCGGATAGGTCATTTATAGTGGTTGCTGATGGCTATTATTCAAGTGAAAGACGTATTCCGGCTGGAGTCCCACAAGGCTCTATATTTTCCCCATTATTATATAATCTTTATATTTCTGACGACAGCGCACTCATCTCTCATGGAAAAGTCTCGAACGCCATAGTAAAATGTATGCAAAAGACTCTCGTTTCTGCCTCTGCCTATATCACGAAGTGGGAAATTAAAATTAACGAAAAAAAACCTAAGCGATTCTGTTCCCTTTTAACAAATCCCCTAAAATAATTCCATCGCTGAAGTTGTCTGTACTGAAATAGCTTTTTCAAAGTCAATAAAGTATCTGGGCATAACATTTGATGAAAAACTTACTTTTAAGGAACATCTTATGAATGTTTGTTTACGAGCGACTCGCTGTGGAAGAGCCCTATATCCTCTTCTAAATAGACGATCAAAATTAAACATAAAGAACAAACTTCTTTTGTATAAATTATATATCAGACCTATACTCACATATGGTTGTGTTGTCTGGAAGAGTTGTGCAGAATCCCATAAGGAACAAGCACAAATTATTCAAAATAAAAATCTGAAAATTATTTATAATTTGCCAAGACGATTTCCTACCTCGGATCTACATAGACAATCTCGCCAAAGAAATATAGAATCATTAATTAATGATATGACTCTGTCATTCTATGAAAAATGCAGTAGGTAAAATTTTTCCCATTTAAGAAGTTTAACGAACATCGACAGGTATAGATTCAATTATGTCATGTTTTTAAACAACTTCTTTAAAACTCCTTTTTGTGATATTATATATAGGTTTTTTCTCTGTATCGTTTTCCTCTAAACTAAATTATTTTAAATTAAGATATTTTATTATTGAACATGTATTCATTTGCTGTAATATCTTGATGATAATAACTCAAAATTGTAATTTAGAAGTAAGATACTTAATTGGAATTATTGATAGTTAAATAAAAAAATAACTTTGTATTTAATTTTTTTTGCATTTTTTTCAATCTGCTGTTAAGTCTGACATATCTCTAGAAGATATTGTAATTAATAAAGATATTTAAAATTAACGACAACAAGAGATATTAGGAACATTTTGTGTTATGTTTTATTTGAAAGAACACTTTAAGTTAAGTTTCCTAATTTTTAATAATTCGTACATTTTAAATTTCTAAGGCAATTTATTAAAATAGTACTTTTTCTATAAAAACAAATTCTTTATTCCAAAAGCTTAATTCATTTTCCCATAAAACTTTGGGGCTCTTAAAAAATACCCTTTCTGCATACATAAATACTTTTTAACATTTATTCTTCCTTTTATTTTTGTACTGAACAAATTAAGTTAAATTAGCATTCATCAATTACGTCCTACATACATGATTCATTTACACACGATGTACTTTGTAAAGGGAGGAAAAATAGAGTAAAACCTAGAGTTGCAGTCATCATATAAATTGGCTATAGAAATTGTATAGAAGGTTAGGAGCATGAGCTGTCTATATATAACTAAAAGTGATATGGTTTTGTTGTGAGAGTTCAGTTTTGTCTGCTTATTGTCTGCTTTTGCCACTAGTTTTGACAATCAGAAATAATCTGCAGCCAACAAGACAGAAAGAAAGACAAAACATAACATGTTGGTGTTTGGTTGTTAGCTTGGGTGTAGCACCAAAGCGCAGCTAGAAAAAATCAACAATCAACAATAAATAAAGTTAGTTGGAGTTTGATGTTGTAGGTTATTATTAAATTACTGCTGAAAGTGATGAATAAATCAAATTAATTTCCCTGGGGAATACACACAAAACTGCCTGGCTGTTCTGCTCTTACTGCAACAAATAAAAGAATATATTTCATTTTCAGTCATATTGTCATTCATTCATTTATATACACCAGCAATTTTTTTTTAATGATGACAACAAATATTTTTTGGGGGCAAAAACTTCAAATACATATTAAGGATTTTTTTTTTTTTTTGTTGGTAGTCAAACTTTAATAAGTTTTTTTTTTTATCATATTATTTTTATATTTATAAACATATATGAGCATCTCTACCTTTTCTTAAATATATTTTCTTTCATTTTATCTTCTTCTATTTTTCTTTTACTTTTTAAAAAGAAATCATTTATTTCCTTTCTTGTTACTGTTTGTTATTCAATTGTCCTTTCTGTTTTTATTTATAATGTTTAGGTATTTGTTTTCATGGAATATATTTATGTATTTGTTACTTTTGTTACAAATTTCAGTAGTTGTCCCATTATAAATCACTTTGTTTTATTTTTATCATCAATTTCATTGTATTTTTTTTTTGTGTGTTTCTAACATGTTTTCAAAGATTTTTTAGTATCAAATTTTTTCAAACAAACCCAAAATAACCAACCATTAATCTTTAGTATTTTCTAAAACAAACTTCTTGAAATATTTGTAAGAGAGGAAAGAGAAATAAAGGCATTTGTATGGTGAAGAAGGTAACAATCAAACATTTTTTTTCTAAACAATAATTTATTTTCATCTCGATAAATCTTTAACACAATAACAGCAAAAAATAAAAAAATATAACAAAAATAAAATAAATACATAAACAAAGTTTTTAATCAATTATTTATTTGTTTATAGTGTTTGTTTTTAAACAAAAATCTTTTTAATGTTGAAATATTTTTTTAGATTCAATTAAAGCATTAACTTGTTTTTATTAAAATGCATACTAGTCAACATGTATTTTACATACATATAAAACGTATGTAAAAGTGTTGAAAATAATAGTATATTGTATAAAAAAATCCAAAAATAAAATTCAGTTTTTTCACAAAAATCCTATATATTTTTTTTTTTTTTTTTTTGCAAAAACTCGATTTTTTCATAACCATAATCCTCCGTATATTGAGTTTGTCATTTACTTTCTAACATTTTGAAATATTCATCTAAGTTACCATAAAGTAGAGTATAAAGTATATGTATATGAATATTATTGGTCCTCGTAATATTGTAAGATCATCTAGCTTTGTCCCACTGTGGGAAAGACTACGAAATGAGCGGATAATACATAAATATATATATATATATATTAAATTATCGAAATTTTATAAAATTTTTAATTTATTTTAAAGCTAATATATCATGAACTATTTTGTGAAAATATTACAAAATTCTGTCTTGAAATATTCGCTAAATTTATTTTATTTGAAATAAAAAAAATTTTTGAGCAAAAATCTACACGCAGAAATAAAAACATGCTTACAGCATTATCACTACAACAATATTATGTTCTCATTGTTAATTTTATTGAACTTTAATAATTTTGTGTTCATGATAACAATGATTTTGATTAAATTTTGTCATTTAATGTTTAAACTCAATAAGAATTTTATTATGATTGACTGCAAAAATAATATGTTTTTAAATATTTTTATCAGAAAAATTTTTGTTAATATGAAACATGTTATTACTTTTACAACCATTAAATACTTGCAGTCTTTTTCCTTGTTTTTAAACCGTATTCTGTTTTTAAATTATATTTATATTATTATTCCTATAACAATAAAATGTTACAAATAAATATAATACTTATCCTTTTCATGAACTTTGTGGAAAACTTCAATACTTGTTTGTTTTTAATTATATAAATTTCTTTTTTTTTTTTAATATTTGTTTTCTAACTTCAATGGAATTCTCATTTAGTTTATATATGAAGAAATATAAATATACAAGATTTGGTTATACAATGGCATTTTGAACCACAGATTGTGGTACAAATAAATATATAAATATAGCTAATTATATGTATATAATTATATATATATATATATATATATATATATATATATATATATATTGATAAAAATAACTCTAATTTTTATTAATATATGATAAAATGGAATAATAATATGACAAAATGAAATAATAATATGATAAGATTGAATAACTATATGATAGCGTGAGGTAATAATATGACAAAATGGAATCATAATATGAAAATATGGTTTAATAATATAATAAGATTGTTCAATTATATGTAAAACTATAATCCAAAAATGAAAAAACAAACCATAAAATTGGATAAAATATGACGAAGTGTAATCATAATAACTGTTGCTAATAAACATTTCTATTTTTGGGTGTGAACATATGTTTCAATGATAATATGTTGCTCTTAGATTATGGTCACAATAACTATATTTTTTCTTTGCGTGTAGCACATTTTAAATAAGTATTATTTTGGCATATCAAAATTTGTGTAATATAATTTATAGCATTTTAGATAGATTTAATTTGCGTAGATTTAATTTTTGTTTATTAATTTCAAAAACAATAAAACCATGATTAAAATTCTTGTATAGCTGTCATTCAAATATTTTGAATAAAAAATAATTTTAATAGAATGCCTATAAGTAAAGAAATCAACAAATTCTTTACTTATATGATTAAATTAATATAAATCGAAAGTTTGTTATCTTGGGTATTAGATTGTTCAAATTTTAGGTGCATATATCTGCTTATTGCGACCATGCCAGACATGCGGATGGACGAAATTCTACCACCAAAATGAAAATAACATGGCAAATTTATATATGATTCACTATTATAATTGTAGCTTTGTAAATTTTCATAATAACTAATAAATATTTCATTTTTTTAATTCCAATGGAATGACTTAAAAAAAATATATTTACAATTAAATGTATTACTTATTACAAGTTTTTGACTAATAATCCTAATATCTGTATGGAGCTGGAAGAGAAAACAGTAAATAATAATATAGTATATTATTGCATAATATTATAAAATTATATGGTGACCATATTTCATCCGTCTGGCTGTCTTTCTGGTAAATTAGCACTTTATGCCAAATTGTGTTCCATTATCATGGTTTAAATTATTTGAAATATTCAAAATAATTCCTCAAGCCAAGGGTTTTAATGTTCCTACCCTCATTTCTGTACATTTCATAAATTTTTAATTTAAATTAAATTTATGTAATCAAATAAAAATAATTTTAAAATTCAAAGATAGTTTGCAAAATAATTTGCAAATGGATTTAGTTCATCTTAGCTAATATTATGGAAAATATTTTAAAGATTGTTGGTGCGAAATTTTGTTAGTTTTTGTTAAAAAATTACCAGGGTTACTTGAATGATCCCAGCTACAGGTACCAATCTGAATGTCGAAAAAATACCCGCGAGCGATTTGATCGCGGCTTGACTGTCTGTACATATTTGGATATCCGCTACATTAACCAATTCACTGCCATCTTTATGGCCAAAATCTCTGCTTGAAGAATGCTGCAGTGATGTGGTAATTTAAAGGAAATGTTTTTCCTATAAACGGGAATATAGACACCCCCCCCCAACCGCTTCAGCAGAGTTGGACCCGTCAGTATAAACCTCAACTGAACCAGCTCTTAATTCTGGAGTAGTTGAGATTGATACTGAGAAGTCTCGGCCAAGAAAGGGTACGGGGATACAATAATCGATATTGCTAGGAATGCTATTAAGGAATCCCAGAATAGTTCCGTGCACCTATAGTCCTGAGCCTTGTCGCCGTCATAATAGCTATCTTTTTGGCCATAAGATCGACCGATACCCAGTTCATTAGAACAAATAAGGTTTTCGAGTTGTACGAAGTGCTCCTGTTATGAGTAGCGCTGAATTACGCAGAATCCTATAAAAGATTCCGATATAGGTGGATTTCTCCATAGCTTTCCACCATACCATCGCTCCGTACATAAGTATGAGCTTAATCACCGTGTCAAAGAACCGCTTCGTATTCCTGGGATTTATTCCCCAGGATTTACTGAAGGCCACTAATGCATATTCCTTATACGCGAGAGCTTTTTCAATATACCCTACGAGTGCAGTCTCAGGAGATTTGCCTTTCTTATAGGCATGTTGAAAACTAATATTGCGTAAATCTTAAGATTTTTTATAAATAATTTTCATAACCAATTTCATAATTGATATGGGAATAGCATGGGTAGGGCTAAGGTGAATGATAGCCCCTATACAAAGTGAATACTGATAATTACATATCTAATGAAAAGTGTAAATCTTACATATTGTTAGAAGAATTCAATAAAATAACAATTAAATTTTTCAATTAGATTTAGTTGTGAATCAAATCGACATTTAGCCATAAATTTATATAAAAAATGGCACGTCTCAATGCTAATGCATGCTTTATGATAATAGTGATATTTTTTAAAGTTCTGGATTTTTTATAATTTTTTTTTTAAATTTTTTGAAATTTTGTTCAAAATTATATTTGTACGACACATTTTTATTAATATCTACGAAACAATTAAATAATTAAAAAAAATATGTACATATCTTGCAGAAAATTTGAATTATAATTGTTTGTTATTTTACTAAATCGCATCAGACAAATCGTTCTGGAACTATGTAATATGTAATGCAACCTCATAAATTTTCTCAAAAACTAGAGTCAATAAAAAAAAATAATAAAAAAAAATGGATTTATAGGCTTTAAACTCCAAGTTGAGGTGTATCCAAATTAAAAAAAGTTAATTTGGTGCTGGGAAACCAGTGTTGCCCTGTTTTACTCAAAAACAATTTTTATTTTATTATTTTATTTATTTATTGCAAAAACAATTTTTTCATGGTTTGTATATCAGATTTGGCCAAAATGAATATAACCTCACTTGTTTAAATAACCGGCTTTTAATGACAAACTTTTAAACCGGTTTTATATTTAGATTCATATTTCTTTTTCTGCTCAAGATATTTGGCAGTTTGGACCTGAGATTTTTCTCCACAACCGACAAAGTTTCATGTATTTAAGTTTTCAATAATACTATTTTTCTTTGCCTCTCTGCTTGTAACGTTATGTTGTCCCTATTGTCTATATTTATGTGTGAGTGTCTGCTGTTGTTTTTCCGCTCAATTTAATGAAATAATTTATTGTCAATTCAGTCATGTTTGCATATTTTTTCTCTGTTTGTTTCGATGTTGCTATTAAATAACACCATTTGCCTTTTAAAATACCAGCAGACAAAGCCATTGTATAAAAGCTATTGTTACATTTCCCCTATTTTTTCATTATAATTAAAAATAACAATATTTCAGATTTTTTTATGCTAAAATGCTTTATGTTGGAACTGGTAAAAGTATTAATTTCAACACCTACTAATGGAAAATGTGTTAAAAATTTATTAAAAGTGTAGTTTTCTCAAATATTTTTTTTCGCAAATGAAATGTTCTATTTTGTGAAAAAAGAAGGCGTTTGAGTGTTTTTGTATTACGTAACAATCATGTGTAGCGGTCAGTGTTGCCAGGAGGTGAGGAAAAAAGAAGAGGCTTAATTGAACTTTAAAAAAGTCAAATGCCCTAAAAAGTATGGCCAGAATAAAGCATTTCTTTTTTAATTTAAAACCTTTTTTATTTTTCTTATTCGTAAGGTATTTTAATAAATTTATAAATAAAACATAGAAAAATAATTCAAAAATGTCGCCCAAAGAATTCCATTGAAACTAGGGATACATATAATTCATATGAAAAATAACCCAATGATTAAAGTGATTTTTGCATTTTTGAACTATAATTCATTTTTGATAAGGTATTTCTAAAAATTGTATAATTTTTCTCCTATATAAGATTTATTTTTTAATTATATTCATAAATAGTTTCTATGGTTAATGAAGTATACTAAGAAATAATTATAATCAATCTAGTAAGTCCATAAAATTAACTAAAGTTATTTTTGACTTGGAACGAAAGCGTCGCAGGCGAAATTTGTTGTTAAATATAAGTAATTTTGATTTTTGAATAAATACACAAAAATGCCTAAATAAATGATTCTGTAAAATTAAAAATAGTGATAAAGCGTGATCCATTTCGAGGTTCCCTACTTTTTTAAAGAAAAAAATACAGAAAATTCAAATTTAATGGGGAATGTTTATTATGATTTGAAAGAACATTCTTTGGCATTTATTTTTTGAAGATTATGTCTATCAAATGTTGGCCGTTGCTACGTCGCAGATGGTCCATCCGTTGAGTTCAATTTTCGATGACTCGTTCGAGAATTTCGACTGGTAATTGGCGAATGATACGCGTGATGTTTTCCTCCAAGGTCCGAATCGAAGCGGGTTTGTCCGCATAAACTTTAGACTTTACATATCCCCACAGGAAAAAGTCTAACGGTGTGATATCACACGATCTTGGTGGCCAATCGACCGGCCCAATACGTGAAATTATGTGCTCACCGAAGTGTTCTTTCAATAAATCCATTGATTGATGCGATGTGTGGGAAATCACCAGCTTCAATTTCAGGCATCAAATAGTCGGTTATTATGGCACGATAACGGTCCCCATTGACGGTTACGTTCGCACCGGCATTATTTTTAAAGAAATATGGACCGATAATTCCACCGGCCCACAAACTATACCAAACCGTTGTTTCTTCTGGATGAAGTGGCAATTCTTGAATCTTTTCAGGTTGCTCTTCGTCCCAAATGCGGTAATTTTGTTTGTTTACATACCCATGGAGCCAGAAATGGGAATCATCACTGAACAAAATTTGCCTCGAAAACTTCGGATCTTCTTGGAACTTTTCAAGAGCCCATAGAGCGAAGCGATGTCGCTTGGGAAGGTCGAGCGGCTTCAGTTGTTGCACAAGCTGTATTTTGTATGCTTTCAATTTAAGATCTCGACGTAAAATGCGCCAAGTCGTTCCATACGTCAGTCCGAGTTACTGCGAATGTCGCCGAAGCGACTCTCCATGGTCTTCGTGTACACTCTCAGCTACAGCCGCTATATCTTCTTCACAGCGTGCTGGACGTGGTCTATTCGGTCGAATATTATCCAATAATGAATGCTGGGTCCCAAAATGGGTGATGGTGTTGCGAATAGTACGCTCAGTAGGCCGATTATGTTGACCATAAGTTGAGCGAAGTGCACGAAACACATTCCTCACAGAACTTGAATTTTCGTAATAAAATTGAACGGTTTGTAAACGTTGTTCAGGCGTCTTTCCATTATGAAATGCCCAACAATACTAAACAAAAATAATATGACAACATGACACGACTCACACGTGATCTATCAAAAAAAGGCTATTGAAATAGGTATCTCTACTTGAATCAACCATTATTAACTAAGAAATTATTTACTTTATTGTTCCAATGCTAAAATTTTATCCTTTTTAAGGCAAATTTAAAAATCAAAAAAGCTAAAACAAAACTTTTGAGGCTAAAAGTAAAATAAAAAGACTAGAAAATGGCAACATTGGCAGCAGTGGGTATTATATAAAGATAAATACTAAATATTAATAATATGCAAATATGGACTTTATATTGTCAGGAAAATCGTAAAGAAAACAAAATTAAAAAAAAAAATTATACGCTACTTTAAAAACGTTATTTAAATATTTATATGTAGGTCTACAAAAAAAACCTTTAAAAATCTTCTTTGATTCCCTCCTTTGAAATTGTAATAATGTTTATATGACAATCCTACTTTAATTCCTTTAAATAATACGTTTTGCTTTCTAAAAAAATCCTATTTAATTTTTAATAAAATTCCTTAGAATTTTCAACCTCAGATTGTATTTTTGTATACTTTTTAGCACATAAAATCGTGCTGCTAGACTCAACAATATCTAAGAACAATTACAATAAAATTACGCAAAGTACATAAAATGTTTCTTTTATTTTTTGTTGAATTTTATTCTTAAGCAATAAACCTCCTACAAAATGAGCCATGCCTGACTGTCTGCCTGTCTATATAGCTGGCGAATATTTAAATATCTTTGTAATTTCCAAACCAATGACACTTTACCAATAAGAGTTTTATTTTTTAATACAATCAAACGTTTCCAACAAACACTTAAGAATAGCAGACAGAAATAAAATCGACAACATCATCATCAAAGTAACTTAAAACACATTATCTTTGATTGGAACAATTTTACTTTGTTCAAATGATATTTAAACAATTCAATTCAATTGCAGCAATTGCCTTGATGGTAGATTTTATTCTTCCTTCTTTTAAAGGAGGCTTAAAAATTCGGTTTTGTATTTAAACATTTAAATGCACGCATACAATCATACCTATTCACTTACACACTTACAAGCCCACTATATTTAACTACAAAAGACACAAGAACAAGAAGAAAAGGGAGTTATCAAATTAAGGAGAAGAAAAAGTTTTAGTACTTAGTTAAATGTTTGCAATTTAAAATCGATACGAATTTGTTATAAATTAAATGTTCTTCTAATAAAAAATACTACATATCGTTGAGAAGAAAAAAAAAAAAAAAACAAATAAGTAAATATATAACGAGAAAGAAAGATATAGTCTGTCAGACCGACTATATGTTACCCGACACCATTGTGTACTTGTGTACGAGCAAAAAAATTCGCAAAGGGGATTTATATTACACCTTGTGCCAATTTTACTAAATGTAAAATAAAATATACAAATAGAGAATAATGCATTGATACTAACATCTGTATAATTTTCTGCACTTTAGGGCGATTCCTGGAAGTGGGTTTATATGGGAGCTATGGTAAATTATGGATTGATTCTCATAAAATTTGGCAATGTTGTTTCTAGTTACATAAAACTTACTTGTGTCGAATATTAACTAGATAATAACATTCGTATGGAATTTATGCACGCTAAAGTGTTTTTCGGAAAAGGGTTTTATATGGGAGCTATGGTCAATTGCAAAACGATCTTCATAAAATCTGGTATAAAAATTGATACTTGGGCAGAGCTGCTTTGCACCAAATTTCATTAAAATATTCTTATTTTTAAGACATTCTTGAGTATTTAACTCTATTACGGGGGGACATTTGTATGTGGGGTGAAATAATTTACCGGTCCATACCAATTTTAATACGATTCGTCCCTGTATCATACAAGTTCCACATACCAAATTTCATTGAATTATCTTTAAAATTGCGGCCCGTACTTTATGCAAAAGTTTTACATAGACTGCCAGCCGTCAAGCCAGCCAGACGGGCAGGCGGACAGACGGACATTGTTGGATCGATTTAAAAAGTGATTCTTAGTCTATTGCTACACTTTAAGGTGGGCGTTGCATAACTTTTTCTATGCGTTACAAACATCAGCATAAAGGCATAATATCCGAAACACCTATGGTGGTGTAGGGTATAAACAGAAAATTTAAATTATAAAAAAACTCTCTATAGACTATACTATAGTTCAGATTATAGACTGGACTACACACTAGATTGTAGACAAAGGAATAGATTTGACTACACAGAGAAAAACATTGTTTAATCTCCCAGTAAAAATAAGGAAGAACTACTTCATTACTTCCAAAGTTTCAGTAAATGTACTGTTTCTTGTACTTAAGAAATTATATAAGCTTCATCCAAATATGTTATTAAAAAGCGATTCAAATAAATTTTTCTGATATAAAAAGTTGAGAATTTACAAATACTTGTTACTAAATAATAACTGTTTTAATCAAATTGAAAAATATTGTTATGTATGTTTTTTTTTATATTTTTTTTAATAATGTTTGGTTTATATAAAAATTAAAAAAAAAATGTAATTGAATTGATAAAAAGATACCTGAAAAAAACATCTTGCAATGACAAACATATATTAAATTCAATGGAATTTATCCCAATTTTCACTACTTCTGGATCAAAAGTTCAGGATCTTATCGACTTCTTTGGATATTCTTTTTTTGCTAAGGTATTTTAATAAATTTATTATTTAATTTTATATTGGAATCTAGTAAATATACTAATTCATACTCAGCTCAAATATAAATATTTCCAGGGAAATTTGTTCCTTGGGAATTAATTTTTCCCGGGAATAAAATTCCCCTATTCTAAACAGAGGGGGAGAATAATATTTTGGTAAAGGGAATTTTGATTTTTCTTTCAGTTGTTTTGTTTTGTCCTAAAAGTTGCAAAAAAATGTTGCGAAAAACAAGCGTACAAAATAAAGAATTAAAAATTTTAAATAAAACAAAATGTTTACTGTAGCATTTCGGGTGTTAGCTGAAGAAGCAGAAGTTGAGCAACAGCAAAATTCCAAAAACGGGCAAAGGATTGCAAGGAGTTGCAACCCTGGAGTTGCTCCAAACATTGTAAGTATATATGATGTTGCTATTATATATATTTGTTCATCATAGGAATTGGATTTTAATTTTGCTATTCAAAGGTTCGAAAAATATTATGGAGTAAATAAACTGGCCTTTAAATATTTGCTGAAATACATCCAGCAGATATTTAAAGGCATCGCACAGTCATCCAAGAATGAAGTCGTTTGCAGTATCCTTACTTGCCTTAATTTTTCCATCGCCATATTATATCGCTTTTGCTCTTTTAACTCCTCTTTCTTTAAATTATAAAGTCGGTCTATGGAGCAATAAAATTTTTTCGTGCACTGATGCTGTTCTCTGATAGCTTCCAACATATTTTTCTGAAAACAGATTTCCTGTGTAAGGATTTCGGCAGAGGAAACCTGTGCCGGCAGTTGGATTTGAGTCTTTTTAATTATTTTCGTCGGTGGCTGGGGTGGACGCTCTTGATAGTTTACGTTTAAATTAATTTTATCGCCGGCTACTAAAATCTCTGATAATTCAACTTCAATACTCGCTTCTGTTTGTTTGTTGGTAGTAGAAGAAGAACAACCTAATCCAAACGTGTTGGCTGCACCTTCAACGGACTCCTAAATCCCAATCAAATTGTATATGGCCTCTTCACTTGCAGAAAACTTCCGCTCCATATTTACTAAATTTAAGGTTTGGGCAGCCTTTTGTTGAACATACTTTTTTTGATCAGACCATACCTGAAAAATATTTTGCACTTTCATGATGTATACCACCAAGGACAAATTTTATTAGATTTTATTAAATTTTTCTTATGAAATACAAAAAATAAATAATAAAAATATGACTGACGGCTTTCCAAAAATTTAAAATAATTTTTAGAAAAATTTATTTTTGTTACACCGTTCTCTTGGTTATCAGACTATGAATTTTTCTCAAATGTTTGGGTATAACATTCAACAATGAACTTATGCATATGATGCGATAAGTACACTTTTTGACCACGAGGGCGGATCAATATGTCCGTGACTTTTCGGACTTCCCTCGTAGTTATATGAAATGCAACATTATTCCCATCAAGTACCACCTGTTAATAGACTACTGTCAAATTTTGAGCAGGTGTCGTCATTTACTTTGCGTAAAAAAATGGGCTTTTTCGAGGCTATGAGCTATATTAAAGACTAGACTATAGGATAGACTGTAGGCTAGACTGAACTATAGAATATACTAAAGACTAGATTATAGAATAGACTATAGAACAGTATGTCAACTAGTTTATAGTCTAGTTTATTCTAGGTTGTAAATTATAGTATTCTTTTAACTTAATAAATTCTAGCAAATTCTATGCGAATTATTTCTTTTTACAATAAATTAAATTTTTTACTTAAAAAAAATAATTCCTGTGTGTAATTTTTCTGTTCATATTTTTTATTTTTCTACAAAAAAATATTACTTGTGGTGATATAAATTGTATGGAAATAAATTACCTAAAAAGAAACTGAAAACCCAAAGTTTTTACGCTGTTTTGTTTGTGGCGGAATCTTTTTGTTTTCTTTTTAATATCCTTCTTTTATTTCATATATATTTTTCATTTTTTTTTTTCTAAAAGACAATGTTTCATATGAAACCGCATTACAAAATAATAATATTCGCACAATATTTTAGGTTTCCTTTTTTTACACGAGTACATACTTTTATTTTAATAAAGCGTCATTTATATTTATATTAAATATACGAAACTGAAACTAAAGTTTGCATTTAGGCAACAGTTGGGTGGATATGCATGTGTCTGTGTCTGTGTCTATTAAAATGAACAATGAATATGAGACACTAACGTACACAGCAGACAGAGAGATTTTTATATATATTTGATATATTTTTTAAGAATCTCTGTTGATATATATATATTTTTTTTTTTTTGTAAATAGAGCTTGATTTAAGTTACTTAGCATTACATTCTCGTTCGCTTACTTTCTGTGTGTATTAAAAAAAAAGGATATGAAAGTACTCTTTGCAGGATATCTAACTGTCAAGCAGTGTTAAATTTATGGTAGTGTTGAAAATTGGCTGACGCTTAATAGAATTCAATTGTGAAGAAACAAAGAGGATACTAAGGGCTAAATTATAAAAGGATACATTTTTTTTGAAAAGCTATACAAAAAGGACTACGAGCATGAAAAAATACTGGGATTATAAAAAAATGTATATAAGGAATTTTGTTTTGTTTTAATGTAATTATATAACTAGTTTATTGTAATTATTTAGGCAGGATTAAAAATCTAAAATAAAAAAAAAAAAAAAAAAAAATCGCTCATATAGGATTAGTCTAGTCTACATTTTAGTTTATAGGCTAGTTTGTAATCTTTTTTTTATTCTGGTCTATATGCTGGTTATGAACTAGTCAATAGTCTAATCTGCTTTTAATCTAGCCTGAAGTCTAGTATATAGTTTGATCTATAGTTTGTTTATAGTTTAGTCTAAAGTTGAATCAATAGTATAATCTACCTTCTTGTCTAATTTTATTTTTTTGCTAAACAAAATGTGCTTGGATTTCAATAATTTTTATTTTATTTAAAAAAGTTTTTAAATTTTTTATATTAATTATATTCGCATTAAAAAATTTTCATATTGTCTCTGTTTTTCGGTACCAAAATAAAGTTTGTGAACTGTAATTAGACACCTGCAGAATAGAATACATATTTTTTGTGCTGTTACACACTTCATTAGCATTCTTAACCATTTAAGTTTCGTTGAAACATATGCAGATATTATTTTATAATATAATAATTTGTTTCTTCTACTCCCTTTTTAAATATTTCTTTTTAATATTAATTCATGCATAATTTTACTAAATCTCCCATAACTTCAATTAAACTCTAGGGATTTGCGAAATTGTTACTAAAATTAAAAGAAAATTTTTCAGGCTACTTTAGATATAAACAAAGAAATAAATACATAAAAATAAATAAATAAATAAATAAATTATATAAAATATCTCTTTTTTAACTAAATAAACAATCCTTTAAAATTCAATATTTAGTTTTAATTTTTCTGATATTTCAGAAAACTATTTAATCCTTTGATTTTAATTAATTTTACTTCAAAGGAATATTATTCTCGGTTAAGTTTAAGTTTTTAGAATCTTTTAATAAAAGCATTTAGGTTACGTAGAAAATGGAAAAAATATGATTTCTCGCGGATAATTATAATTATAAAACATAGAAATTTTCTAATTTAAAATAAAATAACCCTCCCCTGAAAATTAAAAATTAAAATTCGAAAATTAATAGTCCAGAAATTAAAACATTTTCCCTCAGTTTTTTTCGATTACCTTAGATTTTGAATACAATTTCAAAAAACAGCTTATTTTCTTTCGATCACTCTTGAAGTTTTTTTCGAAAACTTTCTTTAATATTTATAAAATACAGTTAATGGTAGATTTTAAAAAATTTTGTAAAAGTTCTCCCATACTCAATTAACTTATTTTTTTAATTTTAAACATAAACCCTTCTGTCCAGTTCAATAAGAAAATATTATTTTTGAGCAAATTTCCTTTCTTATAAAAATTAAAATAAATAAGTTCGAGTGATATATTCGGCTGTGTCGAATCTTTTATACTCTTCACCATTTTAACAACAAATAAAAAAATTTAACAACAATAAAAATGCTTTAATATTTTCTCATTTTTACTTAAAAAAATGCATGCATACACACATACATACATACATACATACATACATACATACATATATACATACATACATACTTACATTTGTTCCACTTGCATCGCTTACTTAGAAAAAAGAGAAAGATATAGTCGGTTAATACCTTTGCTATACATTGTGTAAGAGCATAAAAATTCGGGAAGGGGACTTATATTACAGCTGTAGCTAATTTTACTAAATGTAAAATAAAATATACAAATACAAATATACAAATGTAGAATAATGCGTTGATTCTAACATCTAGATGATTTTTTGTAAGTTAGGGTCCTTCCTGGATGTGGGTTTATATGGTAAATTATGGACCGATTCTCACCGATTGTTTCTGCTTACATAAAACTTACGAGTATTTATGTCGAATATTAACTTGATACTAACATTCAGAATAGGGGTTTATATGGGAGCTAATGGTTAATTGTTGACCGATCTTCATAAAATTTGGTGAAAGATTGATTTCATTAAAATATTCTTATTTTAAGACATTTTTGAGTGTTTAAACTCTATTCCGAGGGGACATTTGTATGGGGGCTATGTGAAAGAATGTACCGATTTCAACAATTTCAATAGGTTGCATCCTTTTATCATGAAAGTCGTACATGCCAAATTTCATTGAATTATGTTTAAAATTGCGACCCGTGCACACTTTGTTTACATGGACAGCCTGCCAGCCGTCCAGTCAGACGGATGGACAGTCACCGTTAGATCAATTTAAAAACTGATTTTGAGTCGATTGGTATACTTTAAGATGGGTGTTGGTTAACATTTTCTATGCAATACAAATATCAGCACAAACGCATAATAACCCAACTACCTATGGTGGTTTAAGGTATAAAAACAACTTATAAGTTTACATAAATACGAACTAACTGACTGCATACATAAAAAAATAACAACAATACTGGTAATCATTCTAATGCTGCTGTTGTCAACTAAACTGCTTGTTTACACAAAAAACAACAACACTAATAGCCATTGCAATGTTTGAGCATAAATGTTTGTGTGTGTATATTTTTAAAAGATTTTTATCAGTTTTTGGCCCATAACCAATTTGACTGATTCAAAAAAGTAAAATTTTATAGAAATCCGTTGCTTCAAAAAATCAAAAATGCATTTTGGCCGATTTGGTTAATTTCTTCAGCATAAAAATTCATGAAATGTACCGATCGAATTTTGATAGAAAAAAAATCCAGAAAGGATTTACGATCGTTTGATATATATATATATATATATATATATATCGACTGAATACTGGTAAGAAATAAAGTCGATAGGACGATGTCCATCCGTCCTCTTTTCGGCTGAATTGGCGTTATCGGTGAGCTTCATAAACGCCATTTCAACCGACAAGAGAATTGACATCGTCATATCGACTTTATTTCCTACAAGAATCCAAAAAATATACTGCTTGTTTTTATACTCGTAACATGAGCGCAAAAACGATTTGTCCAACATTTAAAACAAAAAACGACTCGTCTAACATTCAAAACAAACATTTAAAACAAAACCAAAATTTCAAAATTTGTTTTTTTTTTTTTTTTTTTAATATAAGTTAGACGAGACGTTTTTGCGCTCGTGTTATAAAAACAGGCAGATAAACCTTTTGGCTTTCCAACTAAAATTGTGGACCTGCGGTAAAGGGTATAAAAAGGAAAAATTTATACAAAAAATATTAAATTTTGTCCTTAATTTGTGAATATTTTATTTTTAGATTTTCAGATCTTGTCATATTTTGAAATTTAAAAATCAAAATTACTTTTTCATGATTTTGTATTTTTTTATTTTATTTTTTTCTCAACATCTTATTTTGTTTTCCTTTAATAAGATAAAGATTTTAAAGTTACTTTTCTTAATTAAAAATGATATTTTAACTTTTTTTAATTACTTAGTATTATATAAAAGTTTCACTTTTCTACACCAAATTTTCATACATGCATTTACATGATAAATTACCATATTTATATTCGATCTAATTAATGTATATATTACAGAAAACGTAAAAAAAATATTAAATAAAAAATTAAAATTAAAAAATTATTTGAAAATCTGCAAAAAATTTAATATTATTTTTATTGATTTTAATAAACCATATTAATGAATTTCTTAAAAATTTTCAAATATTCAAATTAATAAACAGTAAAAATATTTTAATAAGAAAAAAATTAAATTTTTCCAATAAAATATTTACGAATTTGAATATTTGATTTTACTAACTCAGTGATAGGTCCGATTTCATTAAAAATATAATTGGTTTTAGGAATTTAGTAATAGAATACAAAATTTAATTTTTTCTGTACACATTGAGCTATTTTTCCTATATTTCCTATATTTTCCACAGCAGATTCGCAATTTGTGTCATTCTTTCAATAAGAGAATATCTGGTAAATTACAGGAACAATTGATAAGAGACAAACTCCTTGTATTCTTAAACAAACACAAAAAATTGTTGTACTTAAATCTACAATACACAGTGGGGCAGAATCGAAATTTTTTGGAAATAAATCTATAACTTCTGATCGGCCGATTGGATTTTCATGAAATATGATATAGGCGTAGCAGAGGAGTGTACAATGTTATGTTTGGAAGGGGGCACACCAATCCGCTCAGGGGCGGAGCTAAGGGAGCTCAAAGTTAGGTACCTCTGACATAAAATATTTTTAATCGCTTGCAATATGTTTGTTTCTCCTCCGATTTCAAATATATATTATTATAGGCTCTGATAAGACCTATAAAAAACATGCTTACATATCCTATTTATCTTTTATAGTTTTCGAATTATTTGCGTTTGAATTTTTAAGCACCATAATTTTGCATGTTTTTGGTCCAGTTTTTTTCATATATATCCTAGTATTTTAAACCGATTTTATTAGTTTTTTCCTTAACTAGTTAAAGAACAAAATTATTTATTGAATAGCAAAAGTTTGAAGTCGATATCTTCACCGAGTCCAAAAATAAACGATTTTGAATTTGAAAATTGCAAAAAAGACGACTTTTTGTGTTTTTTTAGCCGAAAAAGTATCTACACTCTTTTTTATCTAAAATATCTAAAATTTTCTTTAGCAACATATAATAAATTTACACCTTTCTGAAAGGCAACTTCACAGAGATGACATTAAAATAAAAATATTTGAAATTTGACCAGAAACAAAAATATATAAATATAAGCAAAGTATTTTTTAGAATCTTTATATTATATTAATTAATAAATAATTATTAAATTCAAATCTGAAACTAAAAAAGAAATTTATTAAAAATGTTTGTGTTATAATATTGTTACGTTTTAACCTTTTAAAAACGGTTGTTTATTTCCTTTAAATAAACTTGTACTTTGATTGCAAATAACAGCAGTTTAGTAGTTTAAAAATTGTAACGACTCTTTATTTTATTTAAAAATGTACAATAATACAGTTTAAATATTCACTTTGTGTTCTAATATAAACACACACTTAAATTACACGCTTTACAGCACACTTTAATAATGTACAAGATTATACAGCCAAGGCAGTTAATATGTCTTTACTTAACGACGCTTCCAATTAGACTGACTCAATGGTGTTCTCACGGCCAATTTATATACACTGTATTACCTACTAGATGCTTCTTGAAAGCTTTATTTCTTTCTACAATGTTCTTAACGGACAAACTAGAACTTTTGATGTTAATGTTAGCAGCTTAAACATTTAGTGTTGCCATACTTAAAAACAATGGTGAAAGCTTTTTATTCAATGTTGTACGTTTAGAACTATGTTAATAATTCTTACAGCTATGTTAACTGCTGTTAACATAAACGGAAATGTCTGGAAGCATTGAGAAAGATTTAAACCGGCCGTTAAAACCGTTATATTTGAATTTAAGTAAAATTTCGTAACAATATAATTTCTATAAATATTTAAGATGATTATTTTCGTATTAATTATTTAATTTTCTGATATTAATTTTATGATCTGAACTGGAATTTCTTTTTATTTTCTTATATTAGCGCTAAATTTATTTATTTTGAAGAATTCCTGATTCCTAAAAATGTTGTGAATCTTCCAAAGATTCCTTTTACATAAAACCACGCTACTTTAAAAAAAAACACCTTTAAATGATTTTCTAATACTCTTAATAAATTCACTTGTTATCTCACTATTCTTATGTTATTCTTTGAATCCAAATTGTTTCGCAATAAAATATTTTTAATCTTGAAATATTCGTAGTAATATACCGCTCTTCGATTTTATGTACATATAATTAAATTTGAAAATTTTATGTTCATGAAATGAAAAATTAAAGTGAAAAATATTTAAAGTATTTTTGAACCTCTACAAACAATTTTGTATTCATTTAGCCCTCATAAACCCTACATATAGAAAACATCCTACTACAGGACCTACAAAACTTAAGCGTCTTGGGGATTTTTTTATATTTTGGTTTATTGAAGAGAAAACTGTACAAATAAGTTTCAATTAAATAAAAATAAGTAAAAATGTGGTATTTTATTGCCGTGTGGTATACTTTCTAACAATTTCAACTAAAACAAATAATACTAATGCAAACATAAGGCATATACATAAATATAAATATAAATACATACGTACTCTACGAAAACATATACATGGATAAATAAGGAAGGAGTTAAATAAAACTAAAGCAAATATAAATTTGACTTTTTATTTTAAATTGAATTATTGTTATAAGTTATAAAAAAAAGTTCAAAATTTGTTTTTAATTAATATTAATCATACGCAACCGGGAATATTTTTTATGCAGAATTTGTTGGAAATGAAAGGAAATTTTAACAAGAATTTAAAAAAACATTGAAGGAGAAACTTTATTATAGAGTAATTCCGTTTTAAATTTAAAAAAATTTTGATCCTTGGTTACCAATTTAGATAAAATTTGGTGCATGTGAAGAGAAGGATACAGAGGCATGTAAAATGAATTTTTCTCATTTTTATTTTGAGAACTATGGCAATTCTATAACTTTGAAGGTGATTAACATATTTATTTAAATGGTCATAACTTTTTTATATAAAAGATATCAAAATCTGCAGTATATTGGCAAAGCTTGTATTTTAAGATGCCATATAGAAATTCTGAAAATATTTTTATTAGCATATTTTTTTGTAACAATTTTCTTTAGTGACGTGTTTCTAAAAAAGTCCATCTTTAATTTTTATTATATTCTTTTGGTAGGAAGCCTTATCGGTATACTTGCTATAGAGAAAATTTCAGAGAGGTAAAATTTTTTACATTTATGTTTTACAATATGTTGATTCAAGTAGAGATACTTTTTGCAATAGCCTTTTTTTGACAGATCATGTATGAGTCGTGTCATGCCGTCATGTTATTTTTGTTTAGTATTGTTTGTCATTTCATAATGGAAAGACTTACGCCTGAACAACGTTTACAAATCGTTCAACTTTATTGTGAGGAATGTCTTTCATGCACTTCGCCCAACTTATGGTCAACATAATCGGCCTACTGAGCGTACTATTCGCAACACCATCATCTATTTTGAGACCCAGCATTCATTATTGGATAATATTTGACCGAATAGACCGCATCCAGCACGCTGTGAGGAAAATATAGCGGCCGTAGCTGAGAGTGTACACGAAGACCATGGAGAGTCGATTCGGCGACGTTCGCAGCAACTCGGACTGACGTATGGAACGACTTGGCGCATTTTACGTCGAGATCTTAAATTGAAAGATTACAAAATAAAGCCTGTGCAATAACTGAAACCGCTCGACCTTCCCTAGCGACATCGCTTCGCTCTATGGGCTCTTGAAAAGTTCGTTTTCGAGGCAAATTTTGTTCAGCGATGAGGCCCATTTCTGGCTCAATGGGTATGTAAACAAAAAAAATTGCCGCATTTAGGACGAAGAGCAACCTGAAGAAATTCAAGAACTGCCACTTAATCCAGAAAAAACAACGGTTTGGTGTGGTTTGTGGGCCGGTGGAATCATCGGTCCATATTTCTTTAAAAATGATGCCGGTGCGAACGTAATCGTCAATGGCGACCGATATCGTGCCATGATAACCGACTATTTGATACCTGAAATTGAAGCTGGGGATCTCGGCGACATTTGGTTTCAGCAAGACGAAGACACTTGCCACACATCGCATCAATCAATGGACTTATTGAGAGAACATTTCGATGAGCACATAATTTCACGTATTGGGCCGATTGATTGCCCACCTAGATCGTGTGATATCACACGATCACATATCCTGTGGGGATATGTAAAGTCTAAAGTTTATGCGGACAAACCCGCTTCGATTCAGGCCTTGGAGGAAAACATCACGCGTGTCATTCGCCAGTTACCAGTCGAAATGCTCGAACGAGTCATCGAAAATTGGACTCAACGTATGGACCATCTGCGACGTAGCAACGGCCAACATTTGATATACATAATCTTCAAAAAATAAATGCCAAAGAATGTTCTTTCAAATGATAGGAAACATTCCCTATTAAATTTGAATTTTTTTTTGTGTTTTTTACTTTAAGAAAGTAGGGAACCTCGAAATGGATCACACTTTATTTGTATTTTTTTAACATGCTAATTGACATATTTTTCATTTGTTTCCACTATTGAATACCAAAAATTTTATCGCAGAATTTCAGAGAATTATTCGCTAAATGAAGTGTCCACTTTTTCTTTTATTTTCGGTAAGTTCTTGTATATTTGAATTTTAAATATTGGCGATAATTAATCGCTGAAGCGAACGTTCGTTCTCAGTTAAATTAGCGGAAATGTTTCTAACAATTCTATTGCGATAAATTAGAAATGTTTACTTTTTCGAACGTTTATAAGTTAAAAATTTTTCTGAAATTTCTCTAATATTTTTGTTCGAAAATTATACGCTTTAGCGAATGTTCCTTCGTTTGCGATATATTAGCCAGGTGGAAAACAAAAAATAAGGGAATTAGGAAATTTATATATATATATATATATATATATATATATATATATATATAATAACTATAGAAATTTTGTTAAAAAAAAATATATATGTACTCCTCATAATTATGAACAGTATACAAATTTAAATCTAGGAATCATAGAATACAACTAGAAGTTTATGAAAACTTACTAATTTTTTTAAAAACATAAATACACAATATACTCGCATGTGAATATAACTGGTGCCACATAATTATAGTAAAAGATTATCCAAATGCGACGAAAAAATTGTAAAAATTGGCATAATATTTTTGAAATCGTCAAAAAAAAAATCGGAAAAATTAAAATATATATCTTTTTGACTATTTATGTTCATATTAAAACAATAACATTATGTTTTAAAACTATTTGTTCTATATTATACAAAATTTGAAAAATAAGAAAAAATCAGGATTATTGGCCCAGTTAAAATAAAAATCTTTTCTTTTAACATTAATAAAGATTTTTCCGCGTAGCCAGGCTTTGGCAGGACTCAAGGTCTTTATTCTGTATTTATGCGCCGAATAAGCTTTTTTTGAAATAACAAAATTTTGTAAGTTCAGTAAAAAATGAAAATTTTATAAATCCTCTCAAGGATTTAATGAATATAGTCATATTATATATCATTCAAAAGGTACTTGAACTTTCAAACAGTATTAATATAATTTAAAGCTTATATGTTTATTAATCAAGATATTAAGAAAAATATATCAAAACTTTAGAGATCTATAACTCGTATACTTAGAGCGAGAGGCACATACATTTCTTTAAACACAATTAAAAATACTACGAGGGCGGATCAATAAGTTCGTGACTTTTCGAACTTCCCTCGTAGTTATATGAAATGCAACATTATATTAATAGACTACTGTCAAATTTTGAGCAAGTGTCGTGAATTTTTCTAAAAATGGAAAAAGTGAATTTCGAGTGCTCATTAAATATTATTTTTGCGAAAAAAAAACCATCAACCAAACCAAGAAAAAGCTCGATAAATACCATGGGGACTCTGCACCATCGATTTCAATGGTAAAAAAGTGGTTTACTGACTTTCGTTGTGGTCGCACAAGTGCAAATGAACGTTGAACTTTCTGGAAGGCCAATTGAGGTCAGTACACCCGAAAATGTCGAAAAAATCCACGAAATGGTGTTGGCTGACCGAAGAGTAAAAGTGCGTGAGATTGTTGATGCCACAGGCATTTCATATGGCAGTGTGACAACTTCAAAGGATTGTTTTAAGTTGTTTAACCGCTATCCGAATGAGCTTTTGCTGCATTCTGTAACTGTGGATGAAACATGAATCCATTACTATACTCCGGAGACCAAGCAGCAGTCTAAACAATGGGTTTCTCCGGGTGAACCTGCTCCGAAGAAGGCCAAGTTAAATTTTGTCGGCCAATAAGGTGATGGCAACAGTTTTTTGGGATGCACGCGAGATAATCCACATCGATTACCTTAAAAAAGGAAAAACAATATACTGCGAATAATGGTAAAAATGTGGTTTACTGACTTTCGTTGTGAACGTTCTGGACGGTGTGTTACTACTTAACACACTCTTAAACATTTTCATTTATGGTCAAAACTATTTCACTCATATACGTACGTATATGAAATAATATTTTATTTTTCTTTTTACACAAAATCTTTAACCAATACTGGTTAAATTGCAAACAAATTTTGAACTAAAAGTTTAAACTTCTTATAGTACTTTTCTCTTTCTCTCTCTCTCTCCCTATCTATCTACTAAAATACAAAATCAGATTTAAACAAGAAAAATTGACGTGTTTGAACATTTCGTTAAATCGTAATTTTTTTAAACAAAAATTGTCAAATCGCACTTTAAAATTTTTACAATAAAAAATCATCAATATACAGATAAATCGACAAATCTGACAAAAGTGATTACTTCATATATTTTGTTGTTGCATGAATTAGGTTTTTGACAATTTAATAGGTTTTTTGTTCTCTCACATAAATATCTACTTATTAATCTATGCTAGAAGTTTTAAAATTTTCCTGGCGAATAGAAATGTGATTTTTACTTAATAAATTTCAAAGAAACATTTTTAGTTACTTAAAAATATATTTCTTTGATATTTCCTTAATCTGACATTTCAAAGTTTTAATTTTTGTTTGAAGATAAATTATAAAACTATTTTTTTAAGTCTTGGCCGAGGATCGAACTCAGGACCTAAAGTCTTTCAGTCACAAAACCCAAGCGATACACCACATCGATATGTTGAAATTTACTATCTTTATTGTTTATATAAAAAGCTCAAAACACAACTCAAATTCTTGTCAAGTTGTTAATAAGAAAAATTTGTATATATTTTTTTGGAAAAATAGAAATTTAAAAAGTATCCCGGGGAACTCAGGCTTAACTGTTTGTAGTCTAGAACATTTCCCCTAGACTATTCAATCTCATAACTTTCCAACAGAAAAACATTTATATATTATTGTATGTGAATCAGTAAATATTATAAAATTTGAGCAATAAAAATTGGCAAAAGTTTTGAGGTTGTTCTAGAAAATCGTTATATGTATATGTATATGTATATGTATATGCATATATATATATATATATATATATATATATATATATATATATATATATCAATTAAAATTTTGCTTTGTTCAATCATCGAATTGATTGCTGTTATTAAAGCATTGATTTTTTTGTTTTTAATTAACATTTTGATTCATCCAATCAACACGTTATTTAAAGTGTGAATTTTTTTAGATTATTTTTATTATTAAATTATTAATATTCTAAAAATAATTAACTGGTTTTTTTTTTGAATTTTTACAATTATTCGTAATTGATATAATTATTCTGCTGAGAGGTGCAAATTCAAACATTTTTTTTTTAGATTCAATGAATTATTTTGATAATTAAAACTACTTTTAACTTTTTTTCTATATGTATAGTATATTCTAATTCATACATATATTTAAACAAATACATACTACCTTTAACATAATTAGCCACAGGTCCTATATGGCCGCTCCACGATTTTTGATGCACATACACAATGTTATTGAACGCTGTCCTTATCTACCTATGGCTAAGTAAATTATATAAAACATACAATACATAGCAATAAAAACGGACGAAATAAATTCAACATAATAAAAGCTTTTTGCATTAATAGTTACCCCCACCCACCAACACTCACAACTCGTACATTTACACATATATGCCTGTATTCATGTATGTAAAATATAAATAAGTATGCTAGACATTAATGGAAATTTACGTGTGCATGAGTGTGAGTTTTTGATGAAGACTAGGATTAGTTAAAAAAAAAGAGGAAAAGGACATTTTCTAGGCTTCATAACATATGAAAGTAAAGAACATAAGTGTTTGTTACCAATGTAAATAGGATGTTTTGTGTAATTACAAATGTATGCAAGAGTATGAGTGTATGAGTGTATGTATGTTTGTGTGTGTGTGCTTTTTTTTCATTATATTAAGCCGTGCAATGAAAATGATTATATCGTTTCTATAGATGAGGTCTAAATATTATTGTTTGTTTACGCATACAGCAAGGATTTGCACCATAAACTGATGAATTGTATTTTGGTCGGTTGGTCGGTAGGGTTGATGTGCCTATAAAAAGAATAGAGAGTTGATGTATAATAAAATACGCCTTAAATATTGTTGTTAACTTTTTACAACCATTTGCTGCAGCCAGAGGCCAAACCATTTAAAATATATAAACTTAGAAAAGCTTCTGGCATCTAATGTTTATGTTCATTTTTGTAACTTTTTTCTCTCTCTGTTTCAAATGCCTTATGAAGCCTGCAGTAGTGTAGGTGTTAGTTAAGCAAAACAATGAGATATTAGATGTTGTTTAGGTAAGCAGGTTTTAATAAAGTGCCACATAACCAACACCCAACTGTAGAGTTGTGTAGATAATTTTAGTCATACAGGGCGTATGAGTGACTGAAATAAAAAGGATATAAGCAAGTGCAAAGCACATAAAATCTAAAAGCAATTACTAAAGAAAATCTTAATGCTAAGTTTTGGGCAAAAAAAAAAAAAAAAAAAAACGAAAAAAGCTATAAAAATGTAAGAAATTTTTATGATCTTAAGTATCGTATGAAAAAGGACACTGCAACACTTTTAAAGAGTAGAAAAAAACTTTTGTTTAGTAGTTTAAAGAGATTTTAAAAGCACAACTAAATCAAATATTTATGCCAAATTTCATTAAAATACTGCTATATTTAAGGCATTTATAAGAATTAAACCCAAAACCCCCATCCAACCGAACATAACTAATTTCCATAGGTTTTTTCAACGTATTAAATTAGTTATTTATGCTCAATTTATATTCAAATATATTCAAAATTGCGATCTACACTTTGTTCGCAAGGCTTATATGAACAAGCAGCTAGACAGATTGACGGACATCTCTAAAGCGTCTTGGAAAGTGATTCTGGGTAGAACGGTTTAATTTAAGAAGCGCTATAGTCATTAGCATAGGTGGAATAATATACTTTAGGAAACTTTATAATCATCAGCAAGAAAAGGAAAGTTACAATTGGCATAGTTCTGCCATTTTTATTAAAATACTGCTATATTTAAGGCATTTATGAATATTAAATCTCAATTCGGGTAGGAGATTTGTATGGTGGTTAACTGAAATATTAGGCCGATCATAATCAATTTACATATCCTGGTATCAAAGTAATTATTTGTGCTAAATTATATCGAAATGTGTTAAAAACAAAAATTTTACATGAACAGGCAGTCGAACAGACGGACGGACATTTCTAAAGCGTCTTAGAAAGTGATTCTGGGTAGAACGGTATACCTTAAGGAGTGCTAAGAAAATCAGTACATAGTATAAAATCTTAAATAAATATGGTGGTGTAGTATATAAAAAAATAACACAATTACATATTGAAATTGTTAAAAAAAAGTTTAAATTGAACTCCTTAAAGTATGCTTGCCTAATGCAACATATTCCCACTCGCATATAGTGCTACCAGTTTAGCGTTTTTAAGGCTAAAACCATTTTTTTTTTTTTTGGTTTTAGCCTCAAAATTTTCGTTTAGTTTCTTTTGGTTTTTTTCTAATCTTTTTTTAAGATTCTTTAAATTGCTTAAAAAGGCTAAAATTTTAGCAAAAAGAAGAAAATAATTCCTTTTATGCTTTAAATAATTTTATTTTTTTGAGAATCATCCACTTAAACATTTTTGTGTATCAATAGTGTATCAAAAATTTTCGGCTGCGGCGTTTCATTTCTAAATCAAATATAACTTAACTCATTTTATGGAATTACTTCACCAATTATATAATAATAATTTTTTTCTTTTTTTTTATTATTTTTTAAATAAAGTCCATTAACTATAGAAACTATTCATGAATACATATATTTAAAAAAAAAAATCTTAGAAAAACGAAAAATCGCCTAAAATTTTGGAAATGATTAATCAAAAACTATTAAGTATAATTAAAAAATGACGAAAAATTATTTTAAAACATAAGGTAGTTTATTTTTCATATAAAATATCATTTTCATTGGATAATTTTGCAGACAGTATCTTTAAACAAATATCAAAAACTAATGAGAAAAAAAATATAATAATAAATAAAAAATAGCTTTTTCTGGCCTTATTTTTTGGATCATTTAGCCTTTTCTTTCCTTTTTTAAAGTATAATTTAGCCTCTTATTTTCTCACCTCCTAGCATGTCACAAAATTTTCTCACTTGTTTTAAATTTAAGTCATAGAATACAACTAGAAGTTTATGTGAGAGGCACTTCCAACTAAATTTTCAAAAAAATTACTCATTTTTTTTCAAAACACAAAAACAAATTATATATGACTACATATATTTTGTTGTTGCATGAATTAGGTTTTTGATAATTGAATCAGGTTTTTTTTTCTCTCACATAAATATCTAATTATCAGAGCTGTAAATGAATCATTCTTTTTTGATTTTAATTCGTTACGAATTAGCTAAATTTTTAATTAATTGTTTTCATAACAAAAAAAGAATTGAATAAAATTTGAATCAATTCAAACGAATTAGGCAGAAATGAATTTCAATTCGTTTTCAATTCAAATGAATTTGTAGAATGAGTTGCAGCAATTCGTTTTCAATTCAAACGAATCTGTAAACTGAATTGCAATTCGTTTCCAATTCAAATGAATTCGTTAAAGTGAATTGCAATTCATTTTCAATTCGTTTGAATTGAATTGATTTTGAATTCATTCAAATGAACTAGAACAATCAATTGCAATTCATATGTATGAAAAAAAAAATTGAGTTGCAATCAATCAAATTCAAGAGCAGATCTAGGGGGAATGAAAAATGGAAATTTTTCCTACCAAAATGAAAATATTCAGTACAAAAATTGAAAAGCTTTGTCTTGGATCCGCGCTTGATCAAAGAAAACATGGTGTTTGGAGTTTGTTTCTTTAAGAAGAACTGATTTTTATTTTGAAATACACTGAACGGCAAAACACATTTAATATTCAAGAAGCAATTAATAATTTCTGAAATTTTGTGACGACCACCCAACCATAAACTTTTTGTTAATATTTATGTTACATTTATTACAATAAAAAATAAAACTATCTTTCATAAATAAACACAAATGAGGAAAAATGGCAATATATGTTATTAGTAATTATTAATCTATGATATAATTTCTCTAGAATTTCATGCAAAAGTTCAAGTTAAATGTGAAGTAATTCACGTTTTTATAAAAAATGAAAAAAAAAACATTAAATTTTTCTAACTTTTTTCACAAAAATACTTTCTTTCCATTGCAAAAAGAAAAGACATATTTTCAAAAAAAAAAAAACATTTTGTGCAAAAAGTAGGTGTCAATTTTCACGCCTCAAATACACAATTTGTTACTTTTACTTTTTATTTCAGATTTCCTTATATTTCACTATTACTTTTTTTCTTTTTATTTTTAATAAACAACACAAAATGTACATTAAACGCAATTGTTTGCTTTTTGTTATACAAATACATACACACATTAACACAGGATAATATGCCCCTACTCTCTCTCTCTCTCTCTTTCTTTCTCTTTTAAACACACATACATTCTTAACATTTGATTCCCAGCGGAAGTGAATTCATATGAAACTTGAAATTTCAATGGAAAAAAGTGAGACTGAAGTGTAGTAAAAGAAAAATGCTTGAAAATCATTCTACTTTGTAACTTAATACATCAAATATAAAGTGATTTTTTGTTTTATTAATTTTTTTTTTTTTCTTACATTATTTTTGCTTCCATAGCAACAAAATATGTTGTCTTTTTTTATTGTTCTTAAATGGTGAAACAACATAACAACAGATGTTTTTTTTTCTAGGTGTGTGTGTGTATAAAGGAATTTTCAAAATAAAGTATGAAGAGAACAAATTTTTTTGTGAGGAACTAAAACGAATTGGTTGTCAGCTAAATATTTCAAAAATTTCTATAAAATATTAGTCATGACTTTCATTATTCTTACTGTAAATTGTAGAATACTTAGATGTCATCACGTAATTGTAAATAAAATTAAATTTTTTGTATTCATTTTAATGAAATATATCTCGCTTTATTTATAGCATACCTAGATTTATATTTGAATAATAAAAACTGACAATACTGAACGTTTAAAATTTTGTATAATTTTTAAAATTTTAATGAAATTAATTTTTTTCTTCGCCACAAGTTTATGAATATTTCTGAAACCATTGAACAGATTAAAAAATAATATTAGGATAATTTAGAAGTATCTTGTTTTCAAATAGTTGGTTGAATTCATAATTTTTACTACAATAAATCGCAATATTTTTATAAAATATTATTCATGAAGGGTATAGGACCATTATAATTTTTTTGAATTTAGGCCTTCAAAAAAAAAAAAAAAAAAAAACAAAAAAACAAAAAAAAAAAAATAAAATGAAATCCATTTGCATAAATATAAAGTGACTCAAATGCATATAGAATCAGTTCACGTTAATCACTTCTTGCAGGGGATACGAAAGTTATAGAGGTTTTATGTTGAACATATAAAAATTTTTACAAACTGGAAGCTTATGTATAATTCTGGTAAAAATTACACGTAATATAATATGATATCTTCAGCGTTTGATGGTATTAGTGTTGCATATTTTAAAATTTATAAAAATTTCTTTATATTAAAAATCGCGATTTTTAAAAATCTGGCGAAAAATATGGATGGATTATAAGTTATTTCTACAAATGTTATATGAAAACATATTTTATTAGAACTTATTACAAAGAAGTACTATTTAATTTTGTAATCCTTTCCTAAATCAAGTGATTTTTTTTGGTCCATAAAATTTGTAACTTTCGAAATTTTTTGATGCTCCTCTACATCAGCGTTGCAGTTGAGAATTTTTCACATTTCAAAAAATAAAGTCGCCAAAGAAGGTTATTAAAAAAAAGGACTATTCTGTTTTAGTACCTAAAAAGTCCTCAAAATTTATTTATTTGATAAAAACAAAAACAAAAAATATTGTAGTTTAAGAAAGACTTCTAAATTCAAAAATTATTATAACAAAATAATTTAGAACAATTTATATTATTGTAAAAGTAAAAATTTATTCATAAAATATAACATAAAATTCTCTTTTTACTAATTAAACTTCTGTACTCTTGTATGAAGTTTTCACTTGGACTAAAGTCTTATAAATCCCCATCTAACAAATTTAAGATTGAAAACATGGATTCACAAGTGTTGATCTTAAGTCTGTTGGACAATTTATTTTTCATGAGTGATAAATTGGAAAAAAGTATACAATGAAGCAAAGTAGAAATATAAATTAAATATAATCGAATCTGCTTTTTTTAATTTCCCCTATCCGGTTCAAAAAATTTCGGTCCAAAGTTTAGGCATTAGATGTTTTAAATAGTTGTTCATAAACTTTATCATTCGCTTTAGTTTTTAACAGTTTCAGTTCAATTATAAATTATTCGGGGTCTAGTCTGGTCTGGTTTATGTGGTAGCGCGTAACCTTACGGGCAATCAATCAATTAGACTTAATATCCTCGCGTTTCCGTTGCAGATAATCTTATCGCACTATTGACTGCTGATTCAATAACGTGTAGGTCTATAGGTGTTAGGAGCAATATAGTGTTCAGAGCTTCTGATGAACTAGTACGTAATGCACCTGCAATGCCATTGTAAGCGGATCTTTGTATCCTGTAGAGTTGATCCACCACGTATCTTTTACTAGTAGCGGTCCATCAAACAAGAGATCCATATACAAGAATGGGCCTTACTATAGCAGTGTATAGCCATTTTGTCAATTTTGGACTCAAACCCCATTTCACACTGAACATCTTTCTACAGGTGTAGTATGCTACCGTAGCCTTACTAACCCTATGTTGAATGTTTAGCTTCCATGAAAGCTTGGAGTCCAAAATAATGCCCAAGTACTTTGCATTGTCCGACAAGGTGAGTTCACAGTTTTCTAACCGTGGTAGTCTGAAGCTCGGAATCTTGATCTTTGTGGTGAAAAGTACCAGCTCTGTCTTGCCCGGATTCACTCCTAGTCCACATTCTTTGGCCCAGTCGCTGAGTGTAGTCAGAGCAGTTGACATGATATCGCTTATCACGTTCAGAAACAGTCCTGATACTGGTATCACCACATTGTCCGCATAAGCCACGACTTTCACTCCCTTGTTTTCTAATTTGCACAGGATGGTATTAATGAAAATAAGCCACAACAGCGGAGAAATCATACCTCCTTGTGGAGTTCCACGCATAACTTGTTTGGTCTTAATACTGTTGCCTAAGTTCGCAATGACGATTCTTGTCTCTAGCATTGACACCAGCCACAACTCCTAGTTCGTGCAGAGCTCTCCGGATCGTCATAGTCGTGACATTGTTAAAAGCGCCTTCTATGTCCAGAAAGGCAACCATAGCGTATTGTTTAAATCAATGGATCGCTCATGACCCTTACGACCTCATGAAGAGCCGTCTCCGTGGAGCGATCTTTAATGTAGACATGTTGACTTCCTGAGAGTCTAGACGCTGCCTTATATGTAAATCAATGAGTCTCTCCAGGGTTTTCAGCTGAAAAGATGAGAGACTAATCGGACGGAAGTCCTATTCGGGGTCTACTTTACATTACTATATTGTGAAATAATCTCAAAATAATTAATTTCTTCGTTGGAATTAATATATAATGGGTCGAGATATTTCAAACAAAATGGTTTTTCTTCATTTAGCACATAGTCCTAAAAAGTCGCCATTTAGTTCTGTTTTAAAAAAGGGGCCGAAAAAATGCCCAGATGATTGAAAAAGGAGCAATTGACAACTAAAGTTGCCAAATGCTAATGCTCTCCTACATTGCAGTTGTGCTATGCTAATTATTGTCAATTTCGTGCTGTCCCTGCGATGTGCCTTAGCAAAATTTGTTTTGGCAGAACAGTCCCGTTTTCAACTAATAACGACATTTGACTTAGATTTATGGGCCTATATTTATTGCAGTTCCTATATTTATATATGCAAGATTTGTACAAATTGCAATTTGCCAAATAAAATTACCAGAAGAAAAACACTTTTTTTATTAAATTTTTTTTAATGCTCCTTCGATTTTATTGTGTCAAATAACAAAAAACTAAGTTCACTCAATAATGCATGTTACTTCATTGGTAACTGTGAATGTGCCTCGCGAAAAACTGACTTTTTTAAAAATTTTCGTTCTTGTTTTTCAAATTTCGAGACTATCTACTACATTGACTATTTCGGGCACATCAACGAGATATAGCGCAAAATACGCATAATTACAACAAGTATCAATCTATTTAAAAATTTTAAAAACTAAAAAATTTTGTCATCAAAATGTGACTACCCAGTATGTAAATGTTGAAAATCTGTAAAACAACAAAGAAGGTGTAGTATTTATCCACGATTAGTTTAAATAAGTTCACATGTGACCAAAAGTCAGTTTAATTTAATTAAGATCGCATGGGATGAAAAAGTATAAATGCGCTAACAAAAAGTGTAGAAGACTTGGAAAAAATTAATTAATTTTTAGCCCTTTTTCTAAGTTTTTGAATTTTGAATAACAATCATGATTATACAATGAAACTTATGGTGCTACAATTTTGCACAACATTAATTTTGAGTATTATGAGTTGAGATCTGTAAACTATTTGTTTATTTTATTTTTATTAAGGATTGAAATCAGTTTCAGCCAGGTTAAACATTTTCGATAATTGCCCATATAATTTGTCATTTTATACGAAAGTCTTTAATTATATATCCAGAGCTTCAAATTGAAATATATTTGTGATTATTATAATTAAAAATAACTTCTGAAAATACATGTCTGTCTATCCGTCTGGATATCTGTCCTTCTGGATGTCTGTCCATCTGTATGTTGAAATGGATTTTTTGAAGACCATATCCCAATAAATACATTTCTTTTCAACACATATGTGGCACATAATCTCGAAAATCTTGGTATTGAAATCCAGCGAAATCATTTTAGGAATTGTGAAGTTATAAACGTAATTCTAGAACAGTCTCAAAATTTTTGTGGAAATTTAATAATATTTTCTATTTTATATATAAATGTTTTTCTATTGAATAGTTGAGAAATTGAATAATCTAGAGGAAGTGTTCAAGGCATACAAATTTCTATTTTTCCCAAAAAAAAAAAAAAAAAAATATGTAAAAATTTTCATCATTAAAAAAATAATAATTTGACAAGAATTTCTAGGCAGGTTATGATGTGTTTTTTATAAAAATGTATTATCTAGATTTGACTTATGTTTTAAACTTTTTATATAAGCAATAAAAATAGCAAATTTCAACATATCGATGTTGAAATTATGGTTTGTGACTGAAAGACTTTTGATGTTGAGTTCGAGTTATGGCCAAGACTCCGATAAAAATTATAATTTTGAAATTTCAGATCAGAAGGTACTGTCACATATATTTTTAATTAATTAAAAATATTTCTTGAAATTTATTAAATAAAATTATATTTCTATTCATTAGGATTGAAACCCATACAAACACTTTAAAACTTCTTGCTTTGAATTCTTAAATCCTAGGCCACATGACATTTTGAAATTCTGAATTCAGCAAATAATTTTATTTTAGTTTATGTAAAATATATATTTTCAACAAAATTTCTATAGGCATAGATGGTTTAGTGGAAGTATTCTAGCTTACAAATCTTCAAGCTATGGTTCATATCCTAGTAGAATCCATTTGGATTTTATTTTAATATGGGTAATATTTTTCGCGAAAAAATAATTTTGACAAGTAAATCTGAGATTGTGAGATGTTTTTTCTTAAAATATTATCAATTAGCTGTAATTGTGTTTTAAGTTTTAAAACATGTAGAAGTCCAAATCTTTTAACTCGCTCAGGAAAAAAAAATACTCTCTTCACTCGTATAAATTAGTTATATAGAAAATTCTATTCACTCATACAAAAAGTTAAGCTTTTTGATTGCTGAGTTAGTTTTTTGAGAGCAAGTTGGACTTCTATTTAATTTTTATGGTATATAATAAGATGGCATATCATGTTTAGTGGAATTGTGTCTTAGAGCCCCAAAGTTAAAAATTCTGATAATTTAAAGACTAATTAAAGTTTAAAATATCTAATTCTAAAGTAAATTTTCTGAAAAAAAAAACATTTTTTTTTTTGTTAGAAAACTGAAAAGGAATTTACATGTTTGCATATCTCTATTTTATTCAGCTATTCAAAATAGATGGTCTGAGTGATCTTCCTAAGTCAAATGCGCAAGGAGTTTTCGGTTTCCCATGTCATGTTAAAACCAGCTTACAAATATTAAATATATTTCCAGATTAAAGCCAAAATTTTGATAAGAGATAAATCCAATATATTTATATATTTATGAAATAAAGATTTTGTGAAAGGTATAAATGAATCGAGTCAACAGAATATAACCCTTCCATTTGTTTTCTTTAATTTTATTATTTTTTTTTTATCAAACAAATCTTTTTTCTTTGTCACAATTTTATGAATATTTCTGAAAAAAATTGAGAAGATTAAAAAATAATATTAAGAGAATTTGAAAACAAGACACCTCAAATACTCGTTTGAATTCATCATTTTCACTATAATAAATCGCAATGTTTTTATAAAATATTGTTCAAGATTTTTTTTCATTAATTGTAAAAGAGATACCTTCACTAAATTTTTTAATAATAAATGAATTGTTTTATTTGTAGAATATGTTGATTCAAGTCTGTGTCATAAAAACTGGCATTTCCGATCGTTTTAATTTTTCTTGAATAAAAAAAAAAAGATTGAAAAAAAGCTTTTCTTCACTTTCTAAATATTTCTGAAAGTATTGAGCAGATTGAAAAATAATTTTGTATTAAATTAGAAATATTATGGTTTCAAATCCACCGATACTGAATTCTTTATTTTCATTACAAATAAATTGCAAATTTTTAAAAAATAAGTATTATTCAAAATTTTTTCTTTTATACTAATTATAGAAAAGATGTTATCAGTAAATTCTAAATTAAGTCAAAATTTGTACGTCGATTTTAAAGAAATATAACTTATTTTATTCACAATATTTTCGGCTTTATATCTAAATAATAAAAAAGCAATTTTGGTCATATTTGAATATTTATAATTAAAAAAATAATAATTTTTCTTGAAAAAATTATTGTTCCCACAACTTTTTTAATATCTCTGAAACTATTGGGCTTTATGTAAGCATAATTTAATTTAATTTAATTAATTTAACCAAACTGGACAAAGTTTATAAAAATGTTACCAAGAGAACTAGGTTCAGTGCAAACAGTATGATTTAGAGGTTTAAAACCTCTTGATCACAGTCGTCAAAATTCACTTGCAAAATTCACTGCCGCAAAATAACCCGATCTGTGTATTCTTTTTATACACCAAAAATTACTGCTATTGAAAAAATCATAATTTTTATAAATTCAGCTACAATTTTTAGCAATTCATACATTTTTCCACTTTAGACACTAAACTTTAATATCTTTCTGCCTACTGTAGAGTGCTTATACAATTTTAATTTATAACAATTGATTTTCTTAAATTTTAAATTTTAATGATTTATGGAGAATTTTTTGGCAACAAATTATTTTCTTACGTGTTTTTCTTTTACTTCAAATATTTGTGCAAGAAATATACATTAATCTAAAAGATTAAATGTTGAGCGAAAAAAAAACAACCAAAAAAGATTTTGATTAATTTTTGCTTAAAATAAAAAACAAATTGTCGGTGTGCTAACAAAATGTCCTAAGTGTTTTTGAACAAATTTTCTTGAGATTAATGAAAATTATTTTTTGAATGAAAGCCGTACAACATTATATTTTAATTTTACTTATAACTTCACAACTAATACAGATATTTGAATATATATTAAAATTTTGAAAAATTACACATAGCCATTTTTGTTAGTGAAACTTTTTCAACGTATATATATGTTTTGAATAAAAAATAAAAATACCGTCAAAATTAATTTTGTTTTTTAAATAAAAATATTTTCTTTATAAACATGGTGTTGTTTTATAGCTTTAGGCATTGTCTAAGTGTTGGTGTATATAATTTTTGAACTCCTCAAAGATTAAGCTATAAAAACTAAACGAAATAATTTAAAATTGAATTTAACTTATTTAAAAAATTCTTTTAAAATTATTTTCATATTTCATATTATGTTCATATCATATTATTATACCCCACACCACCATAGGTGGTTGGAATATTCTCCGTCTGTGCTGATGTTTGTAATGCACAGAAAAAAATCATCCAACGCCAACTTTAAAGTTTAGCAATCGACTCATAATCACTTTTGAGTCGATCTAACGATATCCGTCCGTCCGTCTGGCTGGCTCTCCATGTAAACCTTTGCACAAAGCACAGGTCGCAATTTTGAAGATAATTGAATGAAATTTAGCACGTAGGAGTTTTATGACACATGGACGAAGCTTACTGAAATTGGTTATGATATGTCCATTATTTCAGCTAGCCCTCATACAAATGTCCTCTCGGAATAGGCGTTTAACGATCATAAATGCCTTAAATATAGCAATATTTTAATAAAATTCAGTGTAAGAAAGTTTTGTAAAAGTATAAATCTTTGCGCAAATTTCATGAAGATCGGGCTATAATTGACCATAACTCCATATAAAACCCTCTTCCGAAAATCACTTTAAAGAGCAAAAATCACATATACATGTTAGTATCAAGTTTATATTCGACACAAATAAGTTTTATATAAGAAGAAATCATAGTGACAAAATTTATAAGGGTCGCTACATAATTTACCATAGCTTCCATATAAGCCCACTTTCGGTAATCATGGTGAAGTGCATAAATTCATATAAATATTAGTATTAACGTAATATTCTGTATTCGTATATTCTATTTTACACTTGGTAAAAATATCGGTCCATAATCGTCCACATGTCTAATATAAGACCCCTCCACGTATTTTGATGGACATGCACAGTGGTGTGGGGTATCATATGGTTGGGCTTGACAGACTATATCTTTCTTACTTGCTTTTTATTCATATTTTATTTATAAATTTGCGAGAAAGTGGTATGGATTATGCTTTACAACATTTTTTCCCCTATATGAATTAAAATGATTTTAAATATAAAACTGCCTAAGAAAACCATGAATACTTTGAATACTTTGAGCAAATTTCATTAAATCTTAGTCAAAAGTTGTAAGTGAACATGTTTTTCTACAGATACACAGACAAACAGAGATAACAAATATGTTAATTATTATATTTTTCAGTACTATATACAAAATACAAAATTTATATCTATCATATTTATTGAAAAGCTTGCCATCGTAATTATTTCATTTAAATTTGTAACTGCTAATAAGCATTTCAATGCTTTAAATATGCAGTAGCTGTAGTAACAAAGCAAAAGCTTTGTTTTTGCAAACAAAAATAAACTAGTTATTTTTTGCATGAATAACTAGTTATTTTTGTTCGGGTTGTCCACAAATTCATGTAGTTATTTTTAGACTCTAGGGGTACTCAAAAATATGTACTGTAAGGAGCCTTCAGTTACCCGAGCTTGCAGCTGGGGTAAAGTCAGTCGTGTCTAAGGTTCTTACATAAAATAACAACACTTTTATTTTAATTTTTGCCCTTGTTTCTTTTTTACTTATCCTTCACTATATATATTTTTTCCACAAACTTCTTCTGTGTTGAGACAGTGCTGCTTCGCAAAGCCTCCTTATTGTCTTGCCGGTCCTTCGCCTCCTAATTACTATGTCCTACAGGATTATTTAATTTTTGATGGAGATTTCTTAGTCCCTGTATTTTCCGAGTGAAAACTTTCAAGAAAATATTCTATCACTTGGCCCTGAGCAGCGCTTATCTCCTACCATTTCAACCAGATTGTAAATCTTTTAGAAGCTTTTAATCTTGATGATTGTAAATAAGTAATTAATGTAGTCAATTCAACCGACTTTATTATTTTTTTCCCCTTCTTATTATTTTTTTCCCCTTCTTATTATTTTTTTCCCTTTCTTTTATTTATTTTATTGCCTTGTTCGGTGTCAGGCACAAAAGAGAGAAAAGAGAAGATATCCCTTGTAACTTTATGCTGGCTTATATAAATTTCTTAAAACTAATATTATTGCAGTTTTCCTGAACTTTGTTAGAACCGATAGCGGTTGTTGCATCGAACCTTCCCTTCTGTTTTAGCTGCTGTAACAGTTTCGTTGATCTTCGTGTGAGCGTCTCCTTCTTGCTTGCTATGTTTGACTGTTTCCTCTGCGTCTCTGCTCGCTGCTACTCTTACACTCCTGTGCATTTCTTCCTGCTGCTTCTCCACTCTACTGTTGTGTTATCGCTTCTAACTTCATGATTCGTCTGTTCTGCCACTCGCCTGCTCAGCTGTGACGATGTCTTCACTCGGCTTTTCTCCCTGCTGATTTCTATTGCTACTTCTGTCTGTTGCATACTCTTATAGTTAATTTTAAATGGCTAGCATTCAAGGTCAAATACACCACCTGCCCATGACCACAATAATTTGCCTCCTGTGTACCCCATCGACCTCCGGAATATTTCGTTCCATCCTTTAACCCATCGAACTCCGTAACATTTGAAATAAAAAAGATTTACATAGACGAATGTAATTCGCCCCCTTTACAGATGGATGTAATACACCTCCCGACCAATAAAAAGCTAATGTATACTTTATTTTCTTATACTATGTTTGTTTAATAATTATGTGGGTCAAAATTCCAAAAATTTTGGACCTCACAGTACCTAAACCAAAATAAAATTTAAAAAAAAATTTGCTGTCGGTGAGATTTGAACTTGGACACAAATTAACCATTCGTTTTTAATGACTAACGTCTTACTATGCACAACATCTCGCATTTAAGTGACAGAAACTTTTTTAGTATAAATATATGTTTTTAGACATTTTGATATAAAAAACTAAGAGCATCAGAATGGGATTGAACCAACAACCTTCTGATTGTTAATCCAGCGCTCTAGCCAACGCATCCACATGATTTCAATATTATTGTGATATTATACTATTGAGTACTTATTTATGTAATACAGAGTAGTCAAATAATAATGATGCCTCATTACCGAGAACCTACTGAATATCAAAAAGTTTTTGCTGGGAAATAAGTAAAAAGTAACAAATATTGTTTAACATATAATTTTTAAGTAACAAAACAAACAAAAAAAGTTAAATTTTGAGATATTCGTGCCAAACGTGATAGCATAGAAAAAATATATTATCTACCCGTTTCTGGAAGAAAAGTAGGCCAAGTCATGATAATTTAATCCTTTAATTCGGCCAAATATATAAATAGGTACCTCAACAAATTAGGTATTTCAACAAATTAAAATAAATTTGGTCATTTATTTTAAACCATTATGTTCTTTTCGTACTTAAAGAATAGAGTCTATTTAGTTTTTCACGACTTTATTTAGTATGTGGAGGATTTTTTAATATTTTATAATTTCAAATACATTCCGAAATGATAGGTTGAAAAAAATGTTGGATTATTTAAGTTCGTCTAGTCGTGAACATTATTTTCAATTTTTCACAAAAATATAGTACAATTCTTTTACTTTTTTTCTCATAGTTTTCTTAAATGGAAAATTTTTTACTTCACATATTTCAAAAGACAAAGCTCCACAAATAGTTAATAAGAAAATTTAAAATTGATTTAGATTTGCCCCCTATATCTAGCATTGGCCGAAAATGGTAAATTTTAGAAAAAAAAAACTTAATGTTTATCGATTAATAAAAAGAAAATGTCACACGAGGGTTTTTAAATCTATCGAATTCGTTTAATTATAAAATAGATTTAGATTGATTTGACACTAAATTGCTTACGGCGCTGACGAAAACGAATGCAGGAGTGCAGATTTTATGAAAAAGGTCAGCATTTTAAAAAAAACTTTTTTTAAATTGCACAAAAAAGAATATTGACATTATATTTTCACTTTTGTTTCTTACGTAATGTATAAAATAAATATCAGTCTTTCATTTCTCCAAAAACATTTTATGTAGATCCTACAGCCAATTTTTGGTTATTTTTCGAATATAAATAATATTTTAAAAAATTTAGAAACCAAAAAAAAAAAAAAAAATAATCATTTTCAAGCAAAACTCCGTCTATTTTCCTAAAACTTATAAAATATTAAAAAAAATATAACACCATACAACAGCATTTTTCACACATGAACGAAACTATATACGCATGAAATAAGTGATATTTTGTGATAAATCTGTTATGCTGTGTAATAATACACTTACTTACCAATTCACTGATATATAAAATTTCTATATTTGCCGTTTTAGTAAACATAAATGACAACTCCTGTCAGAACTCGCAAAATTCACCATTGTATAATATTTTATTGTATGTTTCCATGTGTGCATAAAACACACATTTATACACATTATTTTGGAGGCACGTGTTGTTTGTGTAACGAGATAATATTCGTAAGAATGTATTAAATCTATTAAGTTTTGCTTATTTTTGAAAAATGGCCAACAATTGGTTGTTGAAATTATTTAAATAGTTATTTTATACATTACATAGGAAATAATAGTAATAATATAATGGTAATGTGTTTTTTTTTTGCAAAGTGTTTTATTTAAAAAGATGAATTTTTCATAAAATCTGCACACCTGCATTCGATTTTATCCAGGCGGAAAGGAGGTTAGAGCTAAATCAATCTAATCGATCGGTGTCAATAAATTAAAAAAACGCTATATCTTTTTTTATTAATCGATATACATGATTTTTTTTTTCTAAAATTTTCCATTTCCTACCAATGCTAGATGTAGGGTGCAAATTTAAATCAATTGAGAATTTCTTTATTAAACATTTATGAACATTTTATGTAAAGAAAAATTTTTTCATTAACAAAACTTAGAGTTAAAGTGAAGATTTGTATAATATTTTTGTTTAAAAAATGCCCTTTTTCATACTAATTTGAGAGTGATGACTTTGAACATTTTTTACGGCTAGAAGAATTGAGATAATCAACAAAAATTTTCTGCAAATTATTTCGGAATGTATTGGATATTACAGGATATTTTTAAGAAAAATTTTCCTCGTGCACCTCAGGACTAACTCCCGAAAAACTAAATAAAGTCGTGGCAAAAAATTAAAAATTCAAGCGTAAATATCTTTTCAAATGTAAGAGATAACTTAGGTGAGTAAGTTTGCTTTTTTTCTTTATCTAGCCAAGTGCTTTACAAATGTATAATATATAGAAGCTACGATTTTTTCAAACTCTTAGATACTCGAGGTGTTCAGTTTTAACACCCAGTAGCTTGTCTCGTATTATTACAGTGTAACTACAAGATAATTTTTCTGAAAACAAGGTCCTCTCCTACAACTCTTCCATACATTTTAATTCGACTCGACCAGTAGTTTAGGAGATACAGATTTATTATCAAAAATTTTACGACTGACCCCACTGGCATCCATTTTGTTTGAAGGTTTTAACTACCTTGGAAATAGCGGCGTACGTTTGATCTAAAATTATGGCTTTATTTCTATAGGTTTCGCCTTCACGATTGCACACTTTTTGGTCGAAATTATAGCTGAATAAAAATGTTTGTATCTTGTAACTTTTTTTCTTTCTTTATTTACGAAGCAAAAAATATTATCGCTCGTATGCTAAATTATTTGTTCAATCATGAACAACACTTCTTAACCAAAAATTAAGAAATTAAATCAACGCTTGTTTGTTTATTTATTTCTGACTTATCTGAAAAGAGATTGTTTTTCAATTTTCTCAAGAAAAAAACTAGAAATGGGCAATTCATCAATATAAGAGAAAACAAGTAAGGTTAACTATAGGGACCGTTACATGTACCGTTTTGTAAAAACAGAAATGATTAGTTTGTTTCCCTACTAATGATATCCACTGTATTTGCTTTAAAATATTAAACTATTAACTAAAAATTAAACAGGTATCATTAAAAAATAACTTATTCCAATCATTAGGATAATTTGAGTTATATTCTATTCACAGAAAAAAGTTTATGCTTAAATATAAGATTTTATTTTCATTTTTTTGTTCATAATGTCATAAATATGACATTATTCCTAACACTTTTTTATATTTTTTGAAATGGATCAAAAGTCAAAAAGACTTAAAATAAATTGTTTAAATTTTCATTTATATTTTCAGTGTGTAAAAAAAGTTTGAGACTTTATTCGGAAAATTTTAGATTTTTAATGATTTTTAGCTACATTATAGGAACCGAAGGGAAGCGCTTTTTATCAAAACGATATGCTGCAGAATGCGAGCTAAGTTATGCAAATTTCTGAACATTATTTTTTTTACAGATTTTGCTTGGAATTTTTCTATTTTAAGGCGTTTATTGTTATTATTTTTCAAGTGTAACTATTTTCATTTACCATTTACAATCAAATCTAATAAAATTAAACCAAAAATTTAACGAAATTTTTGCAAAATTACTAAAATTTTCATTATGAACAATTTAACAGTATCTATGAACAAAATTTTATTTTTTATGAAAAAAAAAGTCATGTTGGATTCATAATATTTATAAAAAATTTCAAATATTTGAATTTTTTTCTGTGTTACGTCTCAAATTTATTCCAATTATGAACATAGAAAATATTTGTAAAGTAAAAAGAGTACTGCAAACCTCTGTATAACTATGGCAAAATGATAGGTAAAGATAAAGGGTTCTGAAGGTAAATTACAAAAGATCAGAAAATATGCGTAAAAACCATTAAATTAAAAAAAAAACATTAAAAGCCGTTATCTCATTAAATTCTGATACGTTGGAGATACCTAAAATTGCTATTTGCCATAAAATTTTCTTGTTCCTCTTTTAATGGCTTGCATTGTTTTTTTTTATTTTAAAATTTCTCTTTAAATCCCATACATATTAAATAATTTTATGTAACACAAATTATTACTTTTTTAAAACATAAATAATTCTTTTAACCACTATTAAATGTATAAGTTTTTAATTTAACATTATTTACTAAATTAAATCATTTACTTTTTTTTAATAAATAAATTTATTGCAGCAGTTTTTTCTTTAATATGAAAAACAACTGCATCCATAACATCAAATATTTAAGAGTAATTTTGTCCCCCTAAATGAATGAAAGTCATCTCATATTAATTCTTTTTTTTTTTGCGCCACATTGAAATGGAAATGAAAAAAAACCTATGAAAAGTGTCCTCAAAACCCATAACTTTTACTATAAATGTCATATATACAAGTATAAGTACCAAGAGAGAGAAAGTCTACGAAATAATATAATTTTCTACTACATACTTGACAAGTTGTGTGAATTTTATAAAGTGGCTAGAAAAAAATATAAATAAGTATATAATTATAAAATTACTCAAGTACTCACATATAGTTACGCACACTTATAAACAAATAAACAAAAATAATCACATAAACATATAAATGCTCTTACAAATGCAAGTACACTCACTCGCTCTCCCTCCCTTTTTAATCACACTCAGTTTAAAATGTAAATAACATATACTGATATCCCTACACTTGCACTCTTACTTACAAACTTTTTTTTTTAATATCTCTCATATGTACAGGTTTGTAAGAGAGTGCGGAAAACCCGTTTGTTTATTGCAAATGTATTTATATTATAGCTACTTACTTATACATGTTTGTTTATACATAAATAAATTTATATGGAAATATGTGGTGCATATAAGTACATATACATGTATGTAAATGTACATACATAAGTATGTCACTTTGGGTACTTGTAAAGTATTTATAAACCAAATGAATGGTAAGTAAAGTATAACCAACTTTTATATACAAATTTTGTTGAGGTATTCTTTAGTTTTTTGTTGTTGTTGTTGTTGTAGTTTTGTTTTGTAGTTTGTTATACTACTCATACTACTCATGTTATGCCCATGTGTATATTTATTTATTTTTTTTTCTTTTTTATAAAAGATTTCTGCATCCGCATTACCATTTTTGTGTAAAATATTCTTTATGTGGTTTTTCACTTGCTAAGTTTTTCGGTATTTTTAAAAGTGTATTTAGAAAAATTTGTTATTTTTTATTGAATTTAAAAGCATAAAAATTAATATATGAAATGTGAGAGTTAGAAGAAAAATTTTAAATAATTTATAATATAATAATAAATAATAAATAGAATAAAAGTGATAGTTGCATAGCATTAAAAAAAAATTAATACATGAAAATCTAAAACAAATGAGTGATATTAAATTTTAAACAAATAAATATTTCTTACGTTACTTAAAAACGAATATATGGTAATAATTTAAAGAATTTAAAATTTTTTAAAAAAATTATTTTTGTTAGAACTATAATTTTGTTATGATTTTATATCTTCGTTAGATTATTGCCTTTCTTGCTTTAAGATTTAATTAAAAATTTTGTTTTTTTTTTTCGATTTTTTCTTTATTATTAGTTTTTTTTTATTTTAATCTTTCCACTTATTATTACCAATTTCAGTTTTATGGCTATTAAATGTGAGCTGTTTTAAATTTTTAGCTTTTCGTTTCTCCCATTATTATTTTATTATAACTTTTTTTTTCATTTTCAAAATTCAATTGTAAATTTTTTTGGTGGTTTATAGGACTTTGGCGTATATTTTTTTGTGTGTTCTGTTATAAATTTTCGGTTTTCTCTATACATTTTTTATTCATTTGTTTGGTTTGAATATTTTATTGTTTTATGAATAGGGTATGATTATGGTTTTGTAGTTAAAATTGCCTACGCATTCAATTTTTCCTGTTGAGATAATTAAATATAAATGTCCTGCGGTGTGTCTGTACCACATAATACTACCAGTAACAAGAACAACAACATTAGGAGCAGATTTATCAACAGCGGCTGGTTTAGCAGCAGCAGCCGGTAGTGAACCAGTGACGACAACAAAATACCAAAACCGCAACATATTGTGCTAAATGTTTTAGAAACACAAAAAATTTTTTTTTTTTTTTATTAAAATTTTCCACGAAAAAAGTAAAGGAATTTTATATTTAAAATAAATTATTAAAATAAAAAAATGGTAGAATATTACTGGGATGCAATAAAGTGGGTGCTAAAAGAATTAACTGGCGTCAAAGGCAATTAGTGAGCAAATAAGTTGTAATAGTTATAAAATGCACAAGGTAGCTCTAATTCTGCGACTGGGAATTTTTCAACAAATTATAATATATGTATGTATATGAGTATGATCTTCTGAATATTCAGGTCATTTGGACTGACTGTGATTTTCGAGATACTGAACAAATAATACATTGCAAAAAAAAAAAGGATGTTTTATATTAAATTTAAATAAAAATGTAAACATTTCTATTTATAAGAAATCTTAAAATTTTAAAAATTTCTAAAATTAATCATTTTTCTAAATAAAAATGTTTATATTTGAAAACTTTTTTCATAAATATTATGAATCGAACATGACTTTATTCCCAAACTTTTTTCATAAAAAATAAAATTTTGTTTATAGATAATATTAAATTGTTCATAATGAAAATTTTAAGAATTTTGCAAAAAATTTGTTTAATCTTTAATTTAGTTTAATTAGATTTGATTGCATGTGGTAAACGAAAATAGTTATAAATGAAAATATTAACAATTATTACCTTAAAATGGCAAAATTCCCAGGAGAATCTGTTAAAAAATAATATTTAGAAATTTGCATAATTTTGCTCACATTCTGCAGCACATCATTTTGATAAAAAGCGCTTATGTTCTGTTCCCAAAATGTAGCTAAAAATCATTAAAAACTTAAAATATTCCAAAGTAAATTTTGAAAAATTTTTTTTACAAATTGAAAATATAAATTAAGGTTAGATTAGTTTAAAAAGGGCAGCATCTTCTCACCTCCACCCAGAGTCCAACCAATCCATTGTGATACCTTTACAAAAAGACCAAAGAAAACTAAAAGAAAATGAAAGAGAAGAAAAAGAAAAACCTAAGCAGAAGAAGGTACTATAATAGAAATAGAAAGATTATGAGATAAAAGAATAGTGCAGAACCCAAGACCCACCAATTAACTCTGACTACGTCTAAGCCACTTTATCCTCATTACGAACCGTATAAGCTTACCGAGTCCTTTACTCGTAACCTCTTACAGTTCGTGTAGAATATGGCTCCCAAAACACTTCAGTCTTTTACGCTGAAGCCCCACACAATGACAGAGTTTGTGCTCCACTGTCTCTAACTCCTCCACATCATCGCACGTCCTACAATAGTCTGAAGTGCCAGCATCCCACTTACTGATCATATTCCCTATTGCGATGTGACCAGTAATCATACTAATAATGACATTTAGATTCCCACGATTCATACCCAGAAGATGCTTCGAAGCTTTTGGTTTAAGACTAGCCAATAACGCTATAGATACCTTGCAGTCCATTCTGCTCCTCCAAGCATGATTTGTCCTTCCTAAAGTCCATTCCCGTATGGCCATGAAATATGACTCAATCAGAATCCTAATCGATACCTCCACAAAAGACCTGTTTCATTGAAGAGAATGTCACAGTGACCAGGGACCCTTATTCTGTAGGCGTCCATTAGCCATCTAAATTCCTTTCTACACTGAAGCACTAATCTAGACCTGACACAATAACTTATCATTGCCAATAGTGCCGCCTGACTATCCACATAGATAGTCACCTTAGTGTCTTTCTCAAAATTCTCCTCCAATAATCCTAAGGCCTTGTAAATTCCTAGAATTTCTGCTTGGGAAACGCTGCAACTATCACACAATCTAAAATACCATTTGATATCCATTCCAAAGAAGTAGACACCCGCCATGTGCTTACTTCCATCTAAATTTAAATGAAAATTTAAACAATTTTTTCAGTCTCAGTGTCATTCTCAACATTCTCGTCCAGTAATCCTAAGACCTTGTAAATTCCTAGAATTTCTGCCTGGGAAACGCTGCAACTATCACACAATCTAAAATACCATTTGATATCCATTCCAAAGAAGTAGACACCCGCCATGTGCCTACTTCCATCTAAATTTAAATGAAAATTTAGACAATTTTTTCAGTCTTCTAGGCTTTTGATTCATTAAGAAAATTAAATAATGCTTAAAAATTTTTCGCTTAATTAAATTTTTATATTTGTGTACAAACTTTTTTCTGTGTACTAACTTTTTAACATTGGGAGAATTTTCTCACAAAGGATATCTTACTTCATTTTCAGCATACAAACCTGATCTAAATTTCGATTTTATGAATTGTACGTTAGGAAAACTTGTTTCACACAAACTTGTGGACACAAACTGTAGCCAAAGTTTCAACGCTTCACTCCCAACACGCAGAAAAAAAACATACTTACAGCATTATCACTACAACAATATTATGTTCTCATTGTTAATTTTATTGAATTTGAATAACTTTGTGTTCATGATAACAATGATTTTAATTTAATTTTGTCATTTAATGTTTACACTCAATAAGAATTTTAATATGATTGATAGCAAAAATTATATGTTTTTAAATATTTTTACCAGAAATAAAATTTTGTTAATATGAAACATATCATTACTTCTACAGTCATTAAATATTTTCAGTCTTTTTCCTTATTCTTAAACCATATTATGTTTTTAAACCATATTAATATTATTATTTCTATAACAATAAAATGTTACAAATAAATATAATACTTATCCTTTTCACAAACTTAGTGGAAAACTTCAATACTTGTTTGTTTTTAAATATATAATTTTTTTAAATATTTATTTTCTAACTAATATGACTAACTAATATAACTAATATGAATAAATATAAAGGTTTGGTTATACAATGTAAGAAACATGCATTTGAACCACATATGGTGGTACAAATGTATATAATAATATGTAAATATTATCATTATTATTATTATTATTATTATATATATATATATATATATATATATATATATATATATATATATATATATATATATATATATAATGCTTAGATTAGATTATGGTCACTACAACTATATTTTTTCTCTGCATGAATCAACGTGTAAACTTTGTAATAGTCAACCAACTTAAATTCAAAGTCAGCTTTGGTAAACGAATTATTATTTACTTCTATTGCTTATTTTTTAAAAATTATCGGGTACGTTAACAATAGTAATATTCAAAGGATTACGAAGTAAACTGGTTTGGCAAAAATTGGTTTTATGCTCCGTATTATATCAGGAGAATTCATCGTAAAGTGAATTTAAGTATGTATATTATTATATTATATGTTCTTATATGTCCCTTTTGAACATCAGATTGTCATGCAGCAGTGGAAGTGAGAAATATTTTGGTAGAGGGGATTAAAAACGTCTTTTATATTTTACACATAAAAACATTTAATACATTTACTTATCTGACTTGTAGTTTAATTTTAAGATTATAAAACGTCTCTAAAAATTTAGAGATGTAAGAAAAGTAATACATATATAAATGTAGTTCTCTGTAAATTTTTTATAAAGATCTTCATTTTTATATAAAAAAATGTCTACTTCTACCTTTAATTTTCTTCGAAATCCAACGGACTTATACTCTGTATTTAAATCGACCCCTAAGTTTTTAAGAATTATATTTTTTTTAAACACTACTTTTTATACAATTTACTACTTCTATAGAAGTGTGAAGACCACTTTTAAAAATATCACGTGAGGTTTTCGCAGTAAGTAGCTGTCGGTGGATTACGCAGTGAGATTTAAGCAAATTAAAGAGCCTGATCGCGATCCTATCACTGATGCGGCTTCATCTGACGATCTTTACACTGCGGACCAATATTTTTTTTTTTTTTTTTGAGTTATCGAGTGATTCTCATGAATTTTTCTTTTGTGGGTTTATTTACCGTTAGAGTCCCAACGACAGCAACACAAGTTTTTATTAAAAGTTCATCAATTGTGTATGGTTTCTTTGATTTTATTGTTAGCTCGATCCAAATGAAGGCACCTAGGGAAATCAACTTTGGCATAATTATATGTAACGAAAAATAAAAAATATATCATGTACCATAATTCCGCATACATTTTGTGGTAGCTCTCGTGGACCACCTGGAATGTTGCTACGGACCCTCATATGGGAAACCTTGTTCAAGTCTATTAAATCTCACAACTTTTCAATAGAAAAACACTTATGTATTTTTATACGTGAAATAAAAAATATTAATAAATTTGGGCAAAACAAATTGGAATACATCGTTTATAACTCTGATATTTCTAAACGGATTTGGCTGAATTTCAATACCAAAAATTCCGCGATTATGTGCCACATATATGTTAAAAGAGAAATAAATTTATTGGACTATGTACTTTAAAAAATCCATTTCAACATACAGACGGACAGACATCCAGATGAACAAGCGGACAGTTAAGCAGACATATATTCTCAAAAGTTATTTTTAATCATAACAATTTCGAAGATTTCTTCAAGCTGAGACCCTTGATATATATTTAAAGACTTTCTTATGAAATGACAAACATGTACATACCCTGCGTTTTATGTGAATGGTATAAAAAGTAATTCATAGGATAAGAAATTCAAGATTTAAATTGAAAATTAAAAAGAAGAAAATATATTTGTAAAGAAAAAAATTTAATTTTCAAAGATTGTTCTAATTTTTATTACACAAAATTTTCCATACTGAGTCCACTCAGTTGATTACACACAAACATATAGCTTAAGACAAAATGGATTTATACGAATAAATACATATACGCACTATAGGTTCTTAGATAGTTATACGAATATTATTTTTTAAGGTCCTGCATTCTTTCTAAATCCTTTTTGAAGTAAATGTTACCCTCCTAATTATTCTATAGAAATTAACAAAACATTTCATCTCTTTAAATAGATTTTCTAAATAATATAAAACGAAACCTAAATTAATTTATTTTCTTCACTACCAGCCAATGAATAATAAATTTCACTTAAACCCTTTTTTTCCTCTATTAAATCTGATGAGAAAAAAATGATATTTAAACAGCAACGGCCCCAGCAAAGCTACTAAGAGCACAATAATACCTTGAACAAGAAAACGACCACAGCTACAAAAAAGATAAGAAAAAGAAAATATAAAGGATAAGGAATAATAAAAAAGCAAAAGTTTACTTTGTGGGTATTTAATTTACTGTAAGTGACTGCTTAGTGTAACACTGGCTGGTGGTTGTTGGTTGGCTCACACTTTATACTTTTAAAACTTATTGTTAATAGTGATTTCAGTTACAAATAAAAAAAATTAATAAGAAGATGATGATGATGAGATGAAGGCGATTGTATTACAAGAAAATCAAACAGAAAAAAAAGAAGCAACTTTCAATTTTGGAATAAAAATTCATTTGTCAAAAAGAACATTCTTTTTTTTTTTTTTGTGAAATGTAGACAATCCAACTAAAAGACTGACTCCCTCTACTTCCTTGATTCAAAGCATACAATGTTTACGATGTTTTTCAACAACTGCTCCCTCAACAAATGAAAGTAAAATAAAATACCAAGAAGGAAAATTGAAATGTACTCAGTTTACCTTTTTTTAAACGGAAATACGACACATTGAAGTTCATTTATATGTTTCCGGTGAATGAATGTAAAATTAATTTCGTTAATGTCATCTCAACTTTTACAATTTTATTTCGTGCTCTTCAACCTTTATTCATGTTTCTTTCCACGTGTTCTTCTTGCCTTTAACAATCCGTTTTTTTATACATTCGGAAAGCTCTTTAAGGGCATAAAGATTAAATTAAAGTTTTAATTTCATGATTTGGGAGGAAGAAAATCGAAATTAAATTGTTTTGCAAATGATTAATGTTAGGGAAATTGAAATTTAATTTAATTTAAAATAGCAACAAATTTAAAAATTTACTTACTATTTTAATTGATATAAGTGGATGGAGTTCAAAAAGAGGTTAAGAAAGATTTTTGTTGCCAAAAAGAAAAAACTACATAATTTAAGTTATGTCGTTTTTCATTTTCTTTGTTTTTAAAATTTTTAAATCTCATTACATATTGTGCAATTTTTTACAAAAATCTGTCCATTACTTTAGGAATTTGTAAACTGAATAAGAACATAATTCGTTCGATTTCCTTTTTTGGAAACATAAAAATTGTATAATTTAACATATGCTATTCTTTTCATACTTCATATTTTAAAATTCATGATTGGATTTAATATACTTTGAAATGCATAATTTTTATTATAGTACTTTGGAAATGGAATAAGTATATAATTCAACATATTTAAGATATATTTTAAAATTCTATTTTAGAAAAAATGTATAACTTGAGTTATTATTTAAACAAAATATTAATTTTATAAAGGCAAAACGATACCACTACTTTCTTGCTTTATTTTTCGATAGTCAATGTATATATCGTTTGGAAAAATATACCAAATAATTTGCACGGTACATAATTCAAAATTTAATACCTACGACCTTTAATTTCAATTTAAAACCTAAAAAACGAACTCTTGAAAAGTAATAAAAATCAATTATGTAGTTTTTCATTTTGCAACAGATTTCTTTCATTTTATAATTATTTGAAAAAGTTTCCCTATAGGATTCTATTTTAGAACACTTTCAGATTTGTTTTTAATTATATAATTTTGGCTTTTCGTATGCAAAAATATTAACTAAAAAGTCAATGTTGAACTCTCAAAAGTATTGACCTTCTTTGTCTATCTGTCTGTCGGAATAAAACATTTTATCATCCCATCTCAAACGACTTAGCTTTGTCATTGTGTCCAACCATCTTTCCATCACATCTCAAATGATGTAGCCTTACCCATACATCCATATATCTATCAACCAATCAATCTATCTATCTATATATATATCTATCTATCTATTTATCTATCTATCTTTTTTTTCTATTAGGCAGGGTTATATCGGATTCTTAACGACTAAAACCACCTCCTTCGTCATCCGTGTGTCCTGCGGAACTGTCTATTACGATATTCTATCGCAAGGCCGGATAAGCTTAGTTAGCCTCTATCGAGTTTGATAAAAATAAATTTCTTCTTTCCTCCTCCGTCCTTAATTCCTTGTGGATATCAGCTACCATGCTACCTATAGATTTTCAGTGCTGTTTTTTGCTTATCATTATATTTATGATGTTCTCAGCATTCAACTTTTGACAGAGTTTTTAATCTTTATATTCTCGTGCATCATTAAAACGCGGGCAGTAGAACATAACGTGATCGGGATCTTCAACTATGTTGGAACAATAGGGACATATCGGCGATATGTTCAAACCAAACCTGTGTAGATAACTTCTGTAGCCTCCGTGACCAGAAAGAAATTGCGTGAGATAGTAATTTATTTCTCCGTGTTCTCTATTTAGACAAACTTGAATGTCTGGTATGAGTCTGTAGTTTCGACTTCCTTTTAAACTTCTTTCCCATCGATACTTTCTCTAGTTTACGTATAATACTAGTAGTATCTTCGTTTGGCTACGTCGACAAACGCTGCATCTTCCGATGTTGTTCGAAAAGTACTGCTTATACGCAACGCACATAGCCTATACACTGATAGAAGTTTTTCTGCTATCGATTTTATTTTAAGGGCTCTTGGCCATATAGGAGCCGCATAAAAAATTAGTGAGCTTACTACCGTGGTAACTATTTTTCTCTTAGATTGCCGGAGGCCTGCTATGTTTGGCATCATTCTTTCTATTGCAACTCTTACGTTTGATGCTTTCTGACCTACATATTCCATATGTGCTTTCAAGTTTAATCTTGAATTTATTATTATCTATCCATCTATCTATATATATATATAGGATAGATATATGGATACATCTATCTAGGATAGATATATGAAAAAATGGATAGATAGGACGTAGTGATAGCGCGCTATCAACTAGTGTCCCCACGGAAACTCTACTAACACCATTCCGGGACTAATTCCGCATTTCATCAGGGTGGGTAGTTCATATCAGTCTGGTTCCTAAATCCTCCTTACTGTTTCTAGGTAAGAAGATTAGGATCTGCTACGCATCTCTTCTTCATTGTCTTATTAATGAACTCTTCGCACAATCTCCAAGCACTTGCAAAATATAGCATGGTATTCACCATACTTTCAGGTGTTAATGTTATGTTCAGGGTTTGTCTTTGTTTCCACCCATTTTCCACATTGAAAAACTATATGCTTTGAATCTTATTTTAGCGCTCCACATGATACGCAGCTACTAATTTCTTTCAGTTTAAATCTATGTAGATATTTATTAAAACTACCATGGTTAGTCATGGCTTGAGTTATATAATAGCACATATTTCCATGTTGCTTTTCAATTCAGATTCTTATATTTGGAATCAGTTTATACGTCCATCGTCCACTGTTTTTATTGTTCCAACGCACTTGCCATTTGCATATCACATTATCCTTAGCATTTTTCCTTATTTCTGATATTTGTTTTGTTCGCTCTTCTGGACTGGTATTTTTTCTATTTATATGTTTAGTTTTGGTGTACATTCTCGCTCTCTCCATTATTAATAGGTCTAGGTTAGGTTAGGTTAGGTTGGAAAGGGCGGCGCATTCACGCCTACACCCAGAGGCCAAACGGCCCATTGTGATCCCTTTATGAAAAGAAGAAAAAAGAGAAAAGTGGAACCTATACCCAATCAATCAGTTATGATTGTTCCTAAGCCATTTTATTCCCATTACAAACCCTATGAGGTTGACAAGTCCTTTGCCATTAACCTCACCTAGTTCATGTAGTGTATGGCTTCCAAACCACTTCAAGCTATTACGCTGAAGCCCTACGCAGTGACAGAGTATGTGCTCCACTGTCTCTAGCTCCTCAACATCATCGCACGTTCTACAAAAGTCTGATGTGCCAATGTCCCACTTACTCATCATATTCCCTATTGAGAAGTGACCCGTAACCATACCTACTATGACTCTAAGACTACCACGACTCATACCTAGAAGATGCTTGGAATCCGCCAGTTTTAAGCTAGGCCATAATGCCCTAGAAACTCTGCAGTCCGATCTGTCATTCCAGGCTCGATTCGTGTTGTCCAGAGTCCACTCCCCTATGGCCCTAAAGAAGGACCCAATTGGAATCTTAACAGATGACTCTATGAAAGACCTGTCTAGCTCCGAGCCACTGCGAGCTAGCTCATCGGCTATTTCGTTGCCAAGAATGTCACAATAACCAGGAACCCAACATAGTCTCATCATATAGGAATCCATTAACCTTCTCAATTCCCTTCTGCACTCAAGTACCAATCTGGACCTAACAAAATGACTAGTCAGAGCCAATAACGCCGCCTGACTATCAACATAGATAGTAATCTCAGACCTCCGGTCAACATTCCCTTCAATCAAGCCGAGAGCCTTATAAATGCCAAGAATCTCTGCTTGAAAGACACTACAACTGTCAGACAATTTGTAGGATCGTCTGATATCAGTTCCCATAAAGTATACACCTGCACCAGTGCCAACTTCCATTTTCGAACCGTCCGTGAAGACCGCGCACTCTCCATAGAGCTTTTCTACTCCATCCCAAAGATCCCTGCTAGGTAACACCAAAGCGGGAGTAGCCCCGAAGTCAATCGTGGTCCCGACATAATCCGTAGGCTCAGCCAAGGATAGTGTCCGACCGTTGAATCTGACTTCATCTAGTATGCTGACATGCCCCGCTCTAGAGGAACCTAATAAACCCAGTTCCTTCAATGTAAATAGGCCACGGACAGCCATACCCCTCACGAATTCCTCAATTGGAAGAAGGTGGAGGATTATGTCCAGCGCCGCCTGAGGTGTACTTCTCCTGGCACCTGAGATGCCAATTGAAGCACACCTCTGAACTTTAGAGAGAAGTTTCCTGTACGTTTCCCTACTCAATACCTTCCACCAGACTGTACAGCCATAAGTAAGAATAGGTCTAACAACCGAAGTGTAAATCCAGTATACAACTTGCGGCTTAAGACCCCAATTCTTGCCTATAGAGTTCCTGCAGGTGTAATAGGCGTTGAGTCCCTTCTTGACCCTCTCCTGAGTGTTTCTCCTCCAAGACAATTTACTGTCCAAGTACACACCCAGGTATTTGGCCTCACTTGACAATACAAGCTCAATCCCGTTCAATACTGTCAAGCTAAAATGCTCAACCTTGTATTTTCTAGTAAACAAAACTAGCTCCGTTTTTCCGGGGTTTACCCCCAATCCCTTACTGTTGGCCCAAAGGGACAGATCACGTAAACCTGTCTGCATGACCTCACTGATCGTAGATAAAAACTTACCAGAGACCAGTAAAACAACGTCATCTTCCGTCCCTTAGCATCAAACTGTCTTAAAATGACGTTCACGGCCAAGAGCCACAGTAATGGAGAAAGGACCCCCCCTTGCGGTGTGCCCCTAGTCACGAGTTTCCTCATATAAGTGCCTCCCATGTTTGAGTTGATAACTCTGCTGCTAAGCATCAGAATTATCCACTCAATAAGGAGCTTACTTATATTCAGCGAAACAAGTGATTCCTCGATAGCTTCTATCATGATATTATTAAAGGCCCCCTCTATATCGAGAAAAGCCGCCATGGTATATTCCCTCTGCAGCAGACCTCGCTCAATGTAACTCACAACGTCATGCAGAGCACTCTCAACGGACTTACCCTTGAGATAAGCATGTTGAGACTCGCTAATGACCTGAGTTCCTATACTAGTCCTAAGATAAAGATCGATCAGTCTTTCTATTGTCTTCCATAGAAAAGACGATAGGCTGATCGGTCTGTAATCCCTGGGCTTCGAGTGAGTCGTCTTACCCGCTTTGGGTATGAAAATGACCCTTACCTCTCTCCACCCCCTGGGAATGTACTTCATTCTAAGACATTCCCTAAAAACCTCCGTCAATAGAGAGATGGCTCTTTCATCGACATTCTGTAGCATGGCCGGAAATATTCCATCCGGGCCATACTACTTTGTCTCTAGTGATCATCTCCCTTATCACATCGGTATCCCCAGCATCTGATTCGGGTTGTAGGTTATCACTGACGCTACCTGTCCCTCCAACAGATTCTATATCCCTACAGCCTGGAAAATGAGTCTCCATAAGTAAACTGAGGGACTCTGAGCTAGACTCTGTCCACGAGTTATCCTCACGTTGTATGTATCCAGGTGCCACTGGGTCCTTGGATAATACTCGCCTAAACCTAGACAACTCGTTAACAGAGTCCACCGATTCACAGAAATTTACTCATGAAGTCCGTTTCGCTCGTCTAATGTCCTTCTTATACTTAGAGAAACTATCCCTATAGCTATTCCAATCCTCATCACTCCTCCTTAGTTTGGCTCTATTAAACAGCTTCCTAACTGTAGACCGCTGGTCCCTAAGTTCCCTAGTCCACCATTTCGGCTGTTTCCTTTTCCCAGGATAAATCACTGGACAATTGAGCGCAAAACTATTCCTAATAACATTCGTGAAATTATTCACCGCCAACTCGATACCCTCAACTGAATCTCTCCAGTCCTCAGTATCCCTAAGGTCCCTACAGACTGACCTCCTAAAGGACTTCCAATCTGTCCTTCTCGAGTTCCTATAGGGCTGCTCCCTCGCCTTCTCAAAGTCGAGACCAAAAGATATCATGCTATGGTCAGAAAAAGAGTAATCCAAAACTACTCTCCAATCCCTAACATAATTTCCCCCACGGTTAGCCAGCGTTACATCTATAACTGATTCCCTATCTTTCGCTCTGAACGTAGGAGTAGTGCCCCTATTACATATATGCAGATCATAACAAGTTATAAAATCGTATACCAACTCACCTCTTTTGTTGATGTCCCTGCTTCCCCATTGATAGTGGTGAGCATTCGCATCACATCCCAAGACCATGTACGCGCCTTTCCTCCTAGCGTGCTCCGCCAACTGTTGCAGAGCGATATCTGGTGGATCGGCTGCCTCATACGGCATGTACACAGCCGCCATTATAAGGTCTATGGGAGGTAGACTCGCAAGCACTAATTCCGCGCTTGTAGATACAGTACGATACGCTGATATTATACGGAGAGCGCTAACTCTTTGCGGGTTCAGTAATTCCCTTATGTTGTATCTCAATTTCAATGCTCCGACAAATATTGAAGCTGCATAAAGAAGTTGAGAGCGCACGACGCTATTTATTAGCTTTCTTGTATACGTTTTTGGTCCACCACATTTTGGCATTAATCTGGCCAATGAGGTTGCCGTTCGCATGGCTTTATCGCGAATATTTACTACGTGCTGTCCAAAACTGAGATTATTGTCTATTTGCACCCACAAATAGCATATGTAAGGTTTGTAGGGTATCTCACTATCTTGAAGTCATATTTTCGGTATTTTAAAGACTCTTCGATTTGTCACTAGTATTGCCTCTGTTTTAGGTACTGCTGTAGTCCATTTCTCCACAACCATTTGTTACAATGACATAGACTGTCATTTGCTACTATTTCGATTAGTTAGGCTGTTTGTTGGTTTGTTGGGAGCGATGTCATCCGCATAACCTATTAATTCTGTACCTTCTGGTAGGTCCATGTTTAGTAAGTCATCATACATTACATTCCAGAGCTATGGTCCTAGCACAGAGCCCTGAGGTACCCCAGCTGTTATTTGGTATTCCTTCGTTCCATTTTCCGTTTCGTATAATAGAATGTATAATAGAATTCTATTATGCAGGTAGTCTGCTATTATATTGTAGAGATAGTTGTCCCCTCCTTTCCTCTTGAATGCTTCTAATACCATGTTCCATTTTACTGTATTGAACGCGTTTTTCACATCAAGTGTTATTATTGCGCAGTATTCTCCTCCTTTTTTGGCTTGTATAACCCTTTTGCAAACCTCGCTAATGGCATCAACGATACTTTTCCCTTTACGAAAACCATGTTGCATAGGGGATAAACCTCCAAGGTAATATATGTGTTCCTCTAATCGTTCTAATATTATATACTCTAAAAGTTTTCCCAGTGAATTCAACATGCAAAGTGGCTTATTTCCCATTCGTAGTAGAACTAGTTGCTGTATCTTTCATTTAGTGGTAAAGATACCGGTCTCTAGGCATGAGTTAAAACGTTGACAAAGGATTCAGGCCATATTTCACATACCACCTTTATAACTTCATTGGGTATACTGTCTGGTCCTGGGCTCTTGCCCGTACGTAATTTCTTCCCCGCGTATTTAATGTCATTCACATTTAAAACATTTAAAAGGACATATTGAAAGGGAATAGTATTGCTACTACCGTTTTTGCCCACACAGGTTCTCTAATACCAGGTATTGGTTTGATTGCCCCAAGTTTTTTCATTGCAATTTTGTACGGTTTACCCCATGTGTCAGAATCTATTTCATTGCATAATTCCGTACAACATCTTTTCTTGCTTTTCTTAAAGTTTTTTCATGTATAAAACCTTCACATTTATGACTTCAGATCGGTTGCTCATATCTCTTCCTTTAACTGATGTGATATATTGAGACAACTTTCCAACATTACATTTCCTGACCTGGGCCATATCGGATGATTATTGCTATTATACTGGTGATTATTAGATCTTCCAGAACTATCCAATTCAAAGTGTCATTGTAAAAATTTGGTGTTTCAAAAGTAATGTCAATAATACTGCCACCATTTCCGCTCCTAAAGGCCAATACTAGCAATCATCTCACACACTGTACTACCCCTATTATCGAAGATGTTAGAGCCTCATTCTGGAGATGTACTGTTGAAGTATCCTCCAATGACTACTTTGTACTTTGACGATCTGATAGAAACTTCGAGTGCGTTTAAGACTTCTAAAAATACATTAAGGTCAATATTTGGTTAATAATAACAGCTGTATATTCTTGTCCCCCCAATTATTTCATATACGAAACCAGCGTTCACTCACAACTAGACTCCTGTTTCTTACCAAAATGGCTGCGCGTTAACTTTTTTCCTCATACCAAAATTATGATGATGTGTTTATATATTGCTCACTTATTAACAATACGTCGATATCGTCTTCTGTAACCTTCTGCATCATTAGATCCTGTGCTTCTCTACCCCGTCCGAGATTGATTTGAAGAACCTTTAGGATTATTATGTTCTATTATTTCTTCTGTTGTTCATGAACGCTGTACTACCAATGTAGTGTCGGACATTTATAGATCCATTTTCGTGACAAAGTATTAACCTCATTTCCTCTTTACATTCCTTAGACTTGTGTCCCGCATTGCAGCACTTTCTGCATAGATTAGTTCATTCTTTACTTTTGCACTGATTAGCAATATGACTCCTCTGTTTACACATTACCCATCCTGAGCATTCTAACCTGATTTTTCTTGTATGGAGTAGTTGAGCCGCAAGGTGCTCAGGAAGTTGAACAATTGCCTGTTTGGTTCTTCCAAACGTTCAATACTTTGAACGTTGCGGGTTGTTCAACTTTCGTCGCCTCCATTAAAGCTTTGACTAGCTCAACATCCTCTGTCGACTCTTCCATATCTGTAATATCTATGACATCGTTTTTGGTAACTTCTTTAATCATAACATCCTCTCTAAGCGTGTTACCTATAGCACTTTTAAGCTTCTCGCCTCGACCTTCACCTTTCTTCAGTTTTACAAGTAACTCTCCAGCTCTCGTTCTTCTAATGCCTTTTATCTCCACACCGATATCAGTAGGGTTGATTGTTCTCTTCATCTTCTTTATTACGTCAGCATAAGACTCAGATGAACTAACTTTAATGGTTAAAGCTTTTCCCTGATCTCGTATATTACGGGGTTTATCATTTTATGTTCTTCTTTCTTCCTTGCCTTTCGGTGGCTAACCCTTCGCCATTCGTTTGTCACACTGGCAGTCTCCAAAGTAATCATATCTTCCTCAGTATGTAGGGATTTTACTGTTTCTGATGTTTTCGCTATTTTTCGCTTCCTTTCTTGAACTGGTGAGATCTGGTCTACTTGAGTGACTTTAGTCTGCATTTGTGTGTATCCCTCACAATAACTGGATTAAAGCCTATCTCTTCCGTGTACTCTCTTAATTGTTGATAGAGTGTCAGAGCACAGTTGAGGTTATCACGCAGAGTTTTATGTATATTCTTTGCATCAGAAAGAATAACACTTGCCGCACTTAGTTTGTTTCCCAATTCAATAAACATTTTCTCTTCCGATTGTCTTAACTGAATAAGATGTATCATTTCATCCTCAAGTCTACGTGCATCCTCAAATCTATGAGCATTCACAGGTGAGCTCATGTCTTTTTGTGTAACATCGACGTTACTAACGCACACATTATAGTGGATTAATATTTGTCCAGACACATATGCTTGCGATGATCTTACAAACACCGAGCTTCTTCTAAAAGGGTTGCCTACCTTATTTCTTACTGCTTGTTTTTGATTGTTATTGTTGTTATTTGCCATTTTTTCGTTTGGGTCTCAACTCGAAGCTGCTATCTCAGTTTGAATTGTACTTTATAGATCCCTTGGTTATCCTTGCATGCAGGGAGGCAATGCGAGGATTGACACAGAATCCTATGTCAGAGCCAGATGTGTGCTAATCAGGAACTACCATCTGAACCTACACCACCAACTCCATTGTGACAATCATCCAACGTACTTTTAGACCCGCTACGTTTTATCGATACGGAGGCAACTGTGATATTAGCCTAGGAACCATTTCGACGGAATTTAACTTCCACTTACTGAAGTCCTAGAATACCAAAACTGTTAGCTCAGGGGTCGTCAGATCCAAATAAGTATCCAGAAATACCATAACTAAGACTGTACAGGGATCGATCTTAATGCCTTTCGGCGGGAGTTGTCTCGGGGTTATGTCATAGCCAATTAAATTTGTCCAGAAATATCATAATTAAGGACTGAGTGATCACGAAGTCGTTATACTCCTAAGTACGCCTCTCTACAGGGTATCCCTGTGGTTGGATACCTAATTTAGGGCGGTATCATCTCGCCCTGTCACAGAACTTCAAAAAGCTTTGCACAATTTTAGTACGCTCTCCATGCGTGCCACATCTAGAGACCCCGGGTCGTTATATATAACATATCGTTATATATATATCTATCTATCTATCTATCCATCTTTCTATCTATTTACCCATCTATCCATCTATCTGTCTATCTATCTATCTATCTATCTATATATTCATCTATCTATCTACCTATCTATCTATCTATTTAACTATTTATATATCTATTTATTTATCTATCTATCTATCTATCTGTCATCTAGCTATCTGCCTATCTATTTATCTATCTATCTATCTATCTATCTAATATGTATACATATCTATCAATCTATCTGTCTATCTATCAATTTATTTATTTATCTATCTATCTATCTGTCTATCTATCTGTCTATCTATCTACCTTTCTATCTATATATCTATCTATCTATTTATCCAACTTTCTATCTATTTATCTATTTATCTATCTATCTATTTATCTATCTATCTATTTATCTATCTATATATCTATTTATCTATCTATCTATCTTTCTATCTATCTATCTATCTATCTATTTAAATTAAAGTTTTATTAAAATCTTCAACATAATTTTTTTCCTAAATAAATTTCTTATATCGATTAGTTCATCCTAAATTAAATTCTTTTTCCAGAAAAAAACATGTTTACTTTTCATAAATATTTAGTTATTTTTCCTTTTTTTTCACAGTCATGCTTAACATAAAAATCTGTGAAAAATGTCAAATAATTCATAAAGTTTCAAAAAGAACAAAATAAATAAATAAAAGGTACAGGAAACCAACATAGAAAACCTGACTATCATACTTGGCTTTTTGACTAAAACGAAATGTGAAATGAAAAGAACTTGCTCGTGGTAAACGTATCTGAGCTAAAGTCTTTTTCTATACGTTTTTAGAATTTTTAAAAAACAACACATCATGCTGCCTGTTACTTGCTAACAAATGCTGGTGATGACTTTGAGGATAATTTTTGGCAAAAGTAGCGAAAGAAAAAACCGAAAATAATAAAAATTCAACTATATAAAAACTAAATACACAAAAGGTAACAAAAAATAAGAATAGAAAAAAAAAAAAATTATAAGCAGAAGCTGTAAAAAAACGAAATTTTGTGGGTGTTAAAAATTAAAATTCTTAACCATAAATGTAAACAACACAACAACAATAACGAATATAATGATTTTTAAGAAAAGAACATGAAAATTAAGCTACTGCTTGTTTTAACAACAAAAAGAGAAGTTTTTTTTTTAAATATTTTTACATTAAAATTAAATACGAGTATACATACTTAAGCTGAAGTATATCAAAAATAAAAAGGAAAACGTTGTGCCAAAATTGCCTTTATCAGCAACAAATTCATTCATTGCCTTATAATGGAAATCAATATATTACTTATAAAGTTCTTCTCTAACTCTCTGATTCCCTCTAAGAATCTTAAAAAAAAAAAAAAAAGAAACAAAGTTTAAAAGGTGTTCATTAAGGCGGAAATGCAGATGATACGAGGTTTTTAAGATTTTACACAGTTTCCATGTTAATTTTCTGGTATAAAATATTGAAACATGTTATCAATTTCTTCACATGCATACATAACCTTTAACTCACAAATAAATGCAGGCAGGCAGACAGACTGACGGACAGACAGACATACACTTTACCATTTAACAAGAACAAGTAAAAATATTCCAAGTGAGTGTTTGCGTATTTTATTAACATCAAATATGCAGGAACATTAAACCTATCCTCCATTTTAGAAGTATATTTATTTCCTTTTAAGTTCTGATTAGGAATATAACATTAGTGCTTTGGGGGAAATTTTACTATTTTACTGATTTCAATCGATATAAAAAGAGATATCATTTCAACTATTACTCTTTTCAAATGACTTAAGAAATCATATATTTTTCTTAAAAGATTTCAAAGGATTTACTGGTGATGATATTAAAAATCTATGTTAATTCTAAGCGCTTGTCTAATCTTTGTAAGAGACATTCTTGCATAAAAGTATACATTCTTGCTTTTGCCTGTGTATGTGTCAGCTTGTGTGTATGTATGTGTGTACGTTTTATAGCATGCATTTCACTAATGAAGTGTAGTAGTAGAGTATTAGCTTAAAATTCGATTACTTGCATACCAATAAGATTTTACTTCTACTTATGCTCTTGCACATGCATATTGTGAGAATTGTGTATACACTCATTCAAAATACATCTTCCTTAATTTAATAGCATACATACAGTGGGTGCAAAAAAATTGCGATAGCAGAGAACATCTTTTTTTAAAGACATTTTTTTTTTTTTTTAAATGTCCTAAAATACATATACGAAATTTGGAAATATTCTTCATATTTGTAAACTGGTGTTAACCATTAAAAACTTTTTGGGCATATGACTTAGGAAATAAATAGAGATCGACTTGTGTTATTAAAAAAAATATTTATATTTAAGGAAGTGACTTAAAATAACATTAAATTAATCTTTACTCAATTCTTAAAGGTCACATCAGGTGTTTTCAAGGTGTTACATAAGTCGCTTAAAAGTTATATATCACTAAAAGAGAGTGTGAACAATTTGTAATCAAATAATAATACACGATTGATGCATTTATAAATTTTCAGAAATTTTGACACCATATTAGATAAAGATGTTCATCGAGTTTCTTTCTTGATGCAAAATATAAAAGTGCAATGTTTTCCGTTTATCATTAGATACTGAAAATTGTGCAACATTTACTTATGAAAATTGTGCAACATTTACTTATTAAACAATTTTAATTTCTATATTCATTACAAAATCATTGAGATTACTTTTGATTAAATAACAAGTGCTAGAAGTAATTATTTTATTTCTAATTGTTCAAAACCGAAATTAAATTGTTTAAATTATTTGTTTTTAAAATTATAACTTCTTGTTGCAACGTTTCTGTATTTATAAAAAGAGTTATCTGATCACTCATCTATTTTTGAATGGTGAACTTTACTTTCAATAATTTAGCGGCTTTTCTTTTCAGAATGAAAATTGTCAATATAATTCCATATTTCAGTTGCATAAATAACGAGCAAATATTTAAATTAAAATATTAAAAATGAAATAATTTTAAAATATTATATATTTATAAAAACGGTTAAAAATAATAAAATAAAGAAGCATAATATTAAACAGTTAAGAAAGATATAATCGATCAAGCCCGACTATATGATACCCCATATGGGAGCTATGGTAAATTATGGAACGATCCTCATAAAATTTGTCAATGTGATTTCTGCTTATATAAAACTTATTTGTGTCGAATATAAACTTGATACTAACATTGTATGTGATCTATGCACGTTAAAGTGATTTTCGGTTGAGGGTTTTTTATGAGAGCTATGATCAATTATGGACCGATCTTCATGAAATTTGGTACAAAGATTGATACTTCTACAGAACTTCTTTGCATCGAATTTCATTAAAATATTGCTATATTTAGGGCACTTATTATTATTAAACCCCTATTCCGTGACGTCATTTGTATGGGGACTAGGTGAAATAATGGACCTACCATAACCAATTTAAATAGGCAATATATGCCAAATTCCATTGAATTATCTTCAAAATTGTGACCTGTTCTTTGTGCTGTCCAGCCAGCCGTTCAGCCAGCCAGACGGACGGACATCGTTAGATCGACTTAGAAAGCGATTCTGAGTCGATTGGTTTACTTTTAGGATGGTGTTGGATGATTTTTTCTGTGCATTAAAAACATCAGAACAAACGTATAATACCCCAACCACCTATTGGGATGTGGGGTATAAAAAGAAAATTATTCGTTTTGTTTCAATATTCGACATCAAAATATACGTTATTCGAAAAATCGCACTTTTAAATTCTTCGAACAATTAATTATTCATATCAAATTTTTTGAATTATGCGAACATACATTATTCGAATGGATATCCTGATAAAAAGTTTAAAACGCAATTCAAATCTAAATAATCAGGTATGTGAGGAAAAACAAACAAAGCTGTGATGAACATACATTTTTCAATTTCATTTTCGTTTTTTTTTTAAATCGAATTCTATTTCATTTCCCATTTTGTTCTATAAAAATTACAATAAATTAAATTATGACGAAAAGCGAAAATATCAGGTTTTTGTCGTTTTCAAATCGAATACGTTTTGGTGCCCGTCTTAAAACAGAATTTGTTAAAAAAATATTTTTCTAAATAATTGTAGCAAAAAAAATTTGAATAAAATAATAAAAAAGCTTTATTTTTAAAGTCAAAAATGATAAAAAAATATAAAATAATACTTTATTAAAGATTTAAAAATATTAAATAAATGTCATTTTCTTCTTTGGTGTTTTAAAACGCTTCCTTTAGTAAAAAAAAAAAAAAACATAATTCATATCCAATCTTTTTAACCAAGCACAACACTAGCTTTTCTTGACAAAATTTTTCTTAAACTCCAATCATGAATTCAAGTATATCTGAAAAGTTATATTTATTTGAATTTCGCAAATGATATAGTTTGACTTGGCATTTTTCAACAAACCTTTTTAGTCTCATCCAATTAACATATGTATCGATATACGATTATAAAACAAAAACCTAAAATTTCTTGGATTTTGCTGACGCAAAAGAGAAAACTCTTGCACTCGATCAAATACGACTTCCTTATACCAACTATGTAATCACTTTTTTATAACGCTTTGCAATGCATAAAATGCCAGTGTGGGAAATACCATTTAAAACAGACTGAAACCCATTTATACAGAAAATTTTAAAAAACTACTTGAGTCCAGTATTCAATATACTATTGAGCAGAAAATCTATTCGGGCTAAAGATCAGCTATGCATTTTAAAATTTTAAAACTTTCTAATCGGTGCTGGTGTTCAGAATTCTTAAAAAATTGCATTCAAATTATAAATTATTGTGTCCAAACTAGTTGGACGCCGCTAAATTATAATCATTATAATTTTTATATTAATTAATATAAGACAATTATTTTTTTAAGTGTACATTCAATTGGCAGCACTTTTAGTACACTGTAAAGAAAATGTTATTGAAGAAAAAACCGAAATTTATTGGAAATCTGAATGCAACTATTATTGCTGTCATGAAGAAAAAGCGTCACTTGTTACCAGTCCATCGCAGAGACCTGCGCCGAGCGGCTGAAATTCGGCTAAGCCGAGCCGCCGAGAACAATTTGGAAGCTGCCGCCGCCGTAAAATTTTCGGCTTAACTCGGCTTAAAAGCAGCCGCCGTTTTTAAATTCTTTTTGTAGAAAATATATTAAAAATGAAACTTTTTTCTTATTTTAATGCAGTATTTGCCATCAATTAAATATGAAAGAAAAATATTTGCATCATTTTGAACTTCAAATAATTATAAATCAATCAAGTATATTTGATGACTTATAATTGATTATTTTTGATGCAAATACTGTGAAAAAGTAATATTAACAGTTGCTAATAAATTTTAATGAGCCTTAATCGCCATCCAACGAGAAATCTAAAAAAAACTCGTACACAAGATTTTGTCAGCTAATAAATCACTTCTATTCACTAGCGATATGTGGTTCGGAATTATCAAAATAATTGATATAAATTCCACTATTTATTGTACTTTTTTTATTTTTTAGCATATCTTAATAATTAATATATTTTTATATCGGAGCAGACCATTTCTCATTCTAATATGCGAACAATTATTCTAATCTTTTATGCAAAAATCCAAAAATATCCTTAGATCACTCCCATATTTTTTCTTATACATTTTCAATAAATTGATAATTCTTTTTATACTTTCGCTGGAAAAAATGTTAAACAAAGGGGCATGAAAATATAAAATTTTTAATTAGAAAAATGTGTGCAGTATCAGCCGGCTGACAGCCGATTTTAAGCCGCCGCCGAAGCTTTTTAATGCAAGCCGCCGCCGCCGATAAAATTCCTCGGCGCAGGTCTCTGGTCCATCGAGAAGATCACTTCATCTATAATTACTTACCTTAACCTAAAACTAAAAGTATACTTACCGCAATTTATCTTTATTTATCTGAGTATAAATTTAAAGATTTTCGTGTAAAATTACAAACTTATATTTACCCTTCGTTTTATGTGAGGTGTAAAAAATAAAAAAATTTTCATAAAAAGAAAATTTCCAAAAACTATCTATAAAATTCAAATATTTAAAAAATTCATAAAAACAGCATATTTGCAGTGAATTTTCTATAAATGGAAAAATATCCAATAATGTCCTGTCAGTAGAAAGATACATATTCAATATAAATAAAATATATAGAAAATTTTACGATTTTTCGAAAAAGGAAATTTTCTAAAAAACATAAAAAATTTCCAATCAAAAAAGTATTCTATAAATCTAATATATAAAAGGATATTTTCTATAATTTATTATAAATTTTAGTTTCTGGAAATTTCTTATAAAAATATAATAAAAAAAAAAATAAATAAATTCCTAGCAAAAGGAAATTTAAAAAACAAAAGTTCTTAATATAAGGGAAATTATCGAAAGTGCTACCACAAAACAGAAATTACCGAAAGGAATTTATCCAAAAACCTATCTATCAAAAGGAAATTTTTGAAATTATTATCCTATAAAAAGTAAAATTATTACAGAATTTAATATAAAAAGGAAATTTTCCAAATATTTTCTATAAAAAGGAAATTTTCTAAAAATGGTCTATAAAATGGAAATTTTATAGAAATCTTCTATAAAAAGAAGTTTTTCAAAAATTTCCTAAAAAAGGAAATTTTCAAAAAATTTCCAACAAAAAGGAAATTTTCCAATAAAATGATACTCAACAAAGAGGAAATTTTCCAAAATTTCCTATAAAAAGGCATTTTTCTAAAAGTTTCCTAAAAAAAGGAAATTTTCCAAAAATTTCCTATAGAAAGGAAAATTTTCAAAAATTTCCAATAGAAAGGAAAATTTTCAAAAATTTCCTATAAAAGGAAATTTTCCAAAAATTTCCTATAAAAGGATTTTTTTTAAATTTCCTATGAAAATTAAATTTTTAAAGATTTAAGAAGGGAATTTTTCAAAAATTTCCTATAAAAGGAAATTTTCAAAAAAAAATTCCTATAAAAAAGTAAATTTGTCAAAAATTTCCTATAGAAAGGAAAATTTCCTATAAAAAGGAAATATTTCAAAAATTTCCTATAAAAAGGAAATTTTAAAAAATTTCTTATAAAAAGGAAATTTTCCAAAAATTTCCTATAAAAAGGAAAATTTCCAAAAATTTCCTATAAAAAGGAAATTTTCCAATAAAAAGGAAATTTTCCAAAAATTTTCCAATAAAAAGGAAATTTTTCAAAAATTTCCTATAAAAAGGAAATTTTCCAAAAATTTCCTATAAAAAGGAAATTTTCCAAAAATTTCCTATAAAAAGAATATTTTCCAAAGATCCCCTATAAAAAGAAAATTTTCCAAAAATTTTCTATAAAAAGGTAATTTTCCATAAAAAGGAAGTTTTTCGAAATTTCCTATAAAGAGGAGATTTTCCAAAAATTACCTATACAAGGAAAATTTCCAAAAATTTCCTATAAAAGGAAAATTTCCAAAAATTTCCTATAAAAAGGAAATCTTTCAAAAATTTCCTATAAAAATGAAATTTTCACAAAAATTCCTAAAAAATGAAATTTTCACAAAATTTCCCATAAGGAGGAAATTTTCATAAAATTCCCTACAAAGGACAAATTTTCATAAAATTACTTGCAAAGAGGAAATGTTTATAAAATTCCCTATAAAAAGTAAATTTTTACGAAATTTGCAAAATTTCTAATAAAAAGAAAATTTTGTAAAATTTCCTATAAAGAGGAAATTTCTAGAAACTCCTATTGAAAGCAAATTTTTAAGAAATTTTCTATAAAAAGGAAATTTAAAAAAAATTGTTGTTAATGGAAATTGTTAAAAATTTTTTGTTAAAAGGAAATTTTCACAAAACTGTCTATAAAAAGGAAATTTACAGAAAATTTTCTATAAAAATGAAATTTTCAACAAGTTTTCTATAAAAAGAAAATGTTTACAAAATTTTTAATAATAAGGAAATTTCCTTATTTCTACAAATAGAAAATAATTTTCAAAAAAGATTTTTATGAAAAAAGTACTTCAGAAATTTTTGGTTTTAGTATTCACTGTTCTCAAGAATATAAGACTTTTTTCATTTCTTTGCAAAAAAAAAAGTTACAAAAACATATTATATGAATTACATACCATTACTATGTCAACTATAACACATACATATCTACAAATTTTTCTTATACATTGTATAAACTGCTTTAACCCTGCCAGCATTCGGAAGAGATTTTTTTCATCCATCCACTAAAAGGTGTTTTTTTTTTTTTTTTTTTTGAAATTTGCAATAACAAAACAAATTAGTATCGAATTTTGATCTAAACAACTTGACTTGGGAGACTGTTTACATTCCAGAGTAAAGAAAGAGAACAAACATGACATAATTTCACCCAATTAATGTTAAACTTTTAAAATGATCAATTTTGTTAATAGTGTTGAATATAAAATGTGTTAATATAAAATAAGGTTAATTTTTAATTAGTGATTTTTGTTTTTAAATATTTCCTATTTAATTTACTCTACGTTTACACGAAGACAATTTTATTTCTTAACATTAGAGATAACGTCGGCAGAATAACGGGAAAACAATTTAACGTAAATGAGAAATTTATATGTTAAATTATTTTTTTTTTTTTATCGAAAATTTTAATTTATTTCGCATTTTTATTCTATATTTGTCTTTTCAAAACAAAATTAATTAGTTTGCACTTTCTCTTTTAAAAGAGAACAATATATTTGACGGCTTATGTTAAACATTATTGCTCAGCTTTGTGTTTAAAGATATATTGCGAAATAGATTGAGCAATAACTTTCTTATTGGTCCACACATAACATTTAAAAGAGGGAGATAAAGTTTGACAATTGCCAACGTAAAAATGTCTACGTGTAGACTAGGGGTTATAGTGAGTTATTATATTATGTTTAAATATAAGGTAAGCATTTAGCTCAATTATAATTAAAAATATTTACTGGAAATATTCCAACTGCAATAAAAACTTTTTTATTGTACAAAAGCGATCATATTTCGATACTTTCTTGATGTACTTTTTACACTTCTAAATGATAGTATTTCGATACCCAAGAATGCTTTAAATAGTGTCATCTAAAAAGTATTAGCACTGCGGCACATTTCTTTCTCTTCTACGATCAGAAAATGATATCATATTCGACTGTTAATAACTACATGAGATGTCATTTTAGTTAAAATTTCGTTAGAAAATGTTGGCAGGGAATATACATATAACTATTAAGTAGTTATAGCTGTATTGGCTGCTAGTAACTATATACTTAGTACTTAGTACATATGTATTTTTGTTGTATTTTAAATCCTTCTCTTATGCAACATTGTTTCCTATAAATACCCAGCAAACACAGAGCTTTCATATTTCCAATATTAAAAAAAATATATATTTCTTTTTTCTTTGATATCAAAGATTAATTCAAATCTTACTTCAAATTTCCTCAACAATGGGGAGAAAATTTTCCCCTTTTTGTTAAGAATGCTATTATTTTTAAATTATTATCAAATCATTCTCAAACGTTTACACTTGAGAAAAAGTTGAATTTCAAATCACTCTCAAATTTCAAATAAAATCTTTGGTTTGTTGGGTATATGTAAGTATATTGGGGCGTATGTGGGTGAATGTCTGATATTGTAATTTAAATTTTTTTGGATTTCTTGTACATGATGGTCGTATATAAAAGTCTTATGAGAAGATGATTGAACTAAGAAAAGCAATTTCGTTTCAACTAAATGTTATTGATTGTGCTGAATGGCAAAGATTTCCTTTTTGTATTATTTCCTTTTGTAAGAAGTTTTTTTTTTCTTTTTTTTTTTTTTTTTTGAAAATTAAAAGAAAAAAATGTTTAAATTTAAACACTTTGTCATATAATGTTTATTGTAAATTTTTAAATATTAACGATTTTAAACAATTTCTGATTAAATTTGTGTCCTAAAATAAGTTAAGCAAATTTGTTAGTTTTCGCTTTAAAATATAATTTACCCACTTCATGTTTATAACAGTTGTTTAAAGAGGAGAATTAAATTTATCAGATTTATTTCGGAGCCACGTTTCAGTGAGTACAATGATATTATGCTCAATATCAAAACTCTCTAAATAAAGGGATTTTAACTTTGTGTTCATACCTCTAACATTTTGGTATGCGATGGAGATAGCTGAGAAGTTGTAATCATTTTCTGGACAAATATTAATATTTAACGGATTATTTAATTCAATTAGTTTTTTGGATTTGGATCAGAAGCCCTGTGAAGAATTACGTTGTTATCATCACGATAAATAAATTGTCGAAGAATTGTATTTTTTGGCCAAAATTGTGGATTAACGAGACGATCAAAAATAATTTCTGGAACAATTATTTTAAATGAAGCTCTATTGCGCGCATTTATCTTGTAAATTTGGACATTGTTATAATCTTCGATGCCAAGGTTCGTTTTAATATAGAATTCAACATCATTTATTGTTGTATCTACTGAAAAACGGCTAGCAAATATGGTTTTCCTTGGAGCAATAATTTTTAGAGGCTTTGGAGTTACTGTTGTAAACGGTTTTACAAGAGGATTGTTGACCACATTTAAATTAGTTGGGATGTTTGACGATGAGGGAGTTAATAAAATAAGCTCTGGAGGCTTACTGGTAGCAAGATTTGGAATCATGGGCAAGATGGACGAATTAGATGCCGTAGGAGTAACTGAAGTCGACTCTGACGGAATTATATTATAATTGGAAGCATTTGAAGTATGATGAGGCGGAAAAAAATTATTTGTATTAGGAGTTACAACAGCAGCAGGACAACTACTTGTATTTGGTAACGGAATAGAATCATTATTAGTAGTAATAACCCCTGTATTTTTAGGAATACAAGGAGGTGTTGATGATGACTTAGCAGTTCTTTTACGTTTTGGTCTAGGGGAAGCAGCAAAACTATATAAATTTGTGAATTTAGAAAAAAGTTCACCATATTTAGTTAATTTTCCTTGTAGAGAAGAAAAGTCTTTTTTAATTCCATCGAACTCTGCTTTATGGCTTTTGAAAAAATTGTAAAATTCAATGCCAATTACTCTGCAATTTGGACAAGTCCACTGTAAGTTTTTGCCATTGTCAGATAATGCATCAGCATCACGAGCTTTGAGGCCACTACATTTTAAGTGGTAATTTCCCAAACACAGCCAACAGGAAACCATACGTTCTTCTCCGGAAATACTGCAGTTTTTATTCATACAGTCCATCTCAAACTTAATTAAGGACACACACCAATACAATTATTATCAAGGATTAAAACCAGTAATATGTAATTAAATGGCAACACAGCAGATAATTAGCAACGACACTAATTATAATATTGATCTTAATAATGGAAAACGGAGTGGTAATATTAGGGAAAATATAAAACGGAGATGTTTTAACTGACAGATTGTTTTATTTGACAAATAGAACTATACCAAATGTATGTCAATGAACAATACAAAAACAAATTCATGCAAAAATAAGTCTTAAGGTATATATCCACTATTGTTGTTGTTCAAAACAATAAATAGTACAAATTTAATTAAGACTTAATTGCGAATCCAATTCAATGAACTTCAATATTCTCTAATTTAGATATATATGTGGAACACTTATCTTAAATAAAATAACCAGAAAAGGCAATTATAGATGGTGTTTTTAATTGAAAAAGTTTATAAAATCGCAACACAAAAATTTTCACAGCCGAAACTTTACAAGGTTACCAGACGTATATAATATATATACATATATAAAATGTATATATATATATATATATATATATATATATATATATATATATATATATATATAGATTTTGCAAGATTGATATCTGTAAAAACATATTTTTTTTTCTTTGAGTTTTTAAAAATGTTTTAAATGGTGTTTGTGAAGCGTGCTGATAACATAGATAACATGAACTTTTTCAACTGAAACCCGGAAAACCCCGTTTCAAAAATAGCGGAGATATTAAAAAAAAGAGTTTTGAAATCGGTTTTCTATTTTCTGAAGCCCTTACATAAGTTAGGGATTTCGTTTTTACAAATCAAAATAGAAAAGTTTTTTCTGAATTTTTGCTCTGAAGAAATGAACTCAGTCGGTCCATTAGTTACAGAGATAATGGCAAAAACTTATTTTTTACCGATATGAAGATCAATCACAAATGTTTTTATTGAATTCGGGTTTTTTATATCAACCAAATTGGTTCATAAACAATCGACTTATTGCGGGTGTGACTTCCAATCGAGATCTAAGAAAGTCTATAATCACTGGTATTATATATGTGTCAAATTTGTGAAAACCGATTCAGACGTGATTGATATGAAAACAAATAAACAAATAAACTTACAGCTCATTCTTATAATACAGTGCAAGGTCGGTATTTGCGACTACCCATTATCGCGACGGTCCGGTTATCGCGACGGCTTCATTTTTGAAGTTTCAGGTTCTATAATCGCGACAGTTTACGAAAGACGGTTTCTATTTTCGCAAATTTTATCTGTTTTTTATATTTGATTACAATATCTATAACCAAAAAAAGAGTAATCTCCGTTTTTTGGTATATTAACGTTTTTGAATGATTTTGATCTTCAATTTTGTCAGTTTATTCGTGTTAGTTTTTATGTAAATAAATGGGAAAAGTTTAACATATTTTAAAGCCAACGATTTCTCAAAAAGTGCATGTGGAAAGTAATGAGGAGCAAATGGAATTATCACATAGGGATTCGGAGGATTTATACGATAGTGGTCATGAAGGAAAGAAAATTAAAGTGGACAATTGTATAACATCGATTGGAGAATAATAAGCCGACAACAGCACTATATGAGCTACGTTATTCAGCTGTTATTTTAAAAAATAATTTGCCAAAAAGCAACTCAAAATCTCCAATTTCTTTAAAAATGTTTAAAATGTAAATATAACAATGAAAACAATTCTAATTTTAAAAATTACATAAAATTTTTTAATAAAATTTTTAGTTCTGTTATCGCGAAAATTCAGTTTTCGATACAGGTGTGGTTTTTAATTTAATTAGTCGCGAAAATCGAGCTTGTACTGTATATATAAGGATATAAGGATTTATAAAATCTTGATTCTATTTCAACTTTATATAAAAATACAAATTACTTAAAGTCTTTAGTGTTTATATAGATATAGTATAGGTAAATATATTTGTAATTACAAACAATACTCGTATAAAGTCCTTCGTTTTCATATAACACATCTCAACATCAGTGAAGGGTATATAAGATTCGGCATAGCTGAATATAGCACTCTATTTTGTATAAAATAACTTTCTTTATAACACTTAATCTTCAACAAGTTTTATTTATTATGTAAAAATTTTACGAAAATTATATAAAATATAAAAAATATTTTGCTATTTATAGATTTTTTTACTTTGGGGAATCTCATGTTGTGATTTTTATTGGACACATATTTGTAAAAAAAAAATACTTCTTACAATTATTTTACTCAAATCTCTTAACATTTTTGTTTCTATTTTTTTATACATTTAGAGTTTGATGTTTATATTTGAAAGACTATTTTTTAAGGAAAATTTTTCTATAAATATAATGTAATAATAAAAAGAAATAAAAATAAGTATTTGCTGTTTATCCTGTATATAAAGTGTTAGACATTTCATTTTTTCTAAAAAAAAAAAATCTGAACAAGACTCTGGAGCTTTAATATCAATTTGGAAAATTTAGAAGAAAAATAGTAAAGATTGTAATAAATTTAAAATATTTTTTGAAGAATATATTTAAAAGATTTAAATTAGTAAATAAGTAAAAATTAATACTTAATAAAAAATAAATAGAATTTTATTTAAGTAAAAATAATAGTAATAAATAAAAAAATTACTTTAAGTTATCAAAAGGGATTTTCAAGAAATTTATTAGGGAAATATTTTGTTAAGTTTCGATATAGTTAAAGTATTTTAGAAATAAAGAATATAAGACGATTGGGGTTCTAATTTAAAAATTTTTTATTATTAGTTCTTAATTTGATGAAGTTTTTGATACAAAAATATAAGAATATCAATACAAATGTTTAATATTAATTGCAATTAATTGCATATATCAGACCAGTAGTTACCTGGCCGCATTAATATTTTAATAAATATTTTTAGCTATGTTTTGTTGCTTCCGTTGAGTGCTAATGTTGATAATATTCCATCAGAAATTGCATAAAGAAATCTTCAAATATTTCTTGCTAAAATAATAAATTTATATTTCTTTCATTGGTTATCACTATTATTTTTTTAAATATCTTTTCCTCTTCTGACATTTATAAATTCATAATTGCATTTTTGTTCATAAATCGGTGGCACTTTAAGCCACATTAAACTTACCATGTATAATTCTACACTTTAACTTCTAAAGTATTTTAAGAAACCCCCGGTTACACGGGTCTGCAGCTGGGGTAAACTCAATCGTGTCTAAGGTTCTTACTTAAAATAACAACACTTTTATTTTAATTTTTGTCCTTGTTTCTTTTTTACTTATAATTCACTATATATATTTTTTTTCCACAAACATCTTCTGTATTGAAACAGTGCTGTTCGTGAAGCCTCCCTGTTCTATATCTCTTATTGCCGGTTCTACACCTCCTATTTACTGTCTACTACTGGAATATTTAATCTTGAGTGTAATCTGAGATTTCTTAGTCCCTATATTTTCCGAATGAAAACTTCCAAGATAAGCCCTGAGCAGTGCTTATCTGCTATCACTTCCCAGCAAAAACTTTACTTTCCTGATAAGCTAGCAGGTATAATTGGAAACAAAAATAAACTACTTATTTTTTGCCTGAATAACTAGTTATTTTTGTTTGACTTATCCACAAATTCATGTAGTTATTTTTTGACTCTAGGGGTACTCAAAACCATGTACCTAAACGAAAACAAAAATAAAAAAAGAACAAAAAAAATTTTGCCGTCAGTGAGCCTCGAACTTGGACACACATTAACCATTCGTTTTTACTGACTAACGTCTTACATCCTAAGCGAAAAAAACTCTATTTAGTTTAAAATATCTTTTTAGACATTTTGTTATAAAAAACTAATAGCTTCAGAATGGGGTTGAACCAACAATCTTCTGGTTGTTAATCTGGCGCTCTAGCCAACTCATCCACGTGATTGCAGTATTACTGCGCTATTATACTATTGAGTACTTATTAATGTAATATAGAGTAGGCAAATAATAATGACGCCTCATTACCAAGAAACTACTTTAATAAGTAGTTGTTATTATCGAAAACCAAAAAATTTTTACTGAGTTCCACTAGATTCTAAATCTTGTTAAAGCTTTTAATCTTACTGATTGTAAATCGGTATACCCTACGTTGAATTAATGTAGTAAATTAAACCCCTAACACTGCTCTGTTAGTTTTTTTTTTTATTTTATTAATCGGCTACTCACCACGTCTGCCTTGTTCACTGTCCAGCACAAAAGAGAGAAAAGAGAAGAGACCTCTTGTAACTTTCTGCTGGCTTATATACATTTCCAAAAACTAATACTATTGCAGTTTCCCTGCACTTTGTTCGAAACGATAGCGGTTGTTCCATCGAAACTTCCCTTGTGTTGTCACCTTTATGTTCGCTGCTGTAACAGTTTCGTTGATCTGTTTGTGAGTGTCTGTATATGTGGCTCCTTGTTTGCTTATTTTGTCTCTTTCTTGCTTGCTAGATTTGAATTTTTCCTCAGCTTCTCTGCTCGCTACTATTCTTACACTCCTGTGTATTTCTCCCTGCTGCCTCTTCTCTTTACAGTTGTGTTTTCGCTTCTGCCTCCGTGATTCGGTAGTTCCGCTACCCGCCTGCTCAGCTGTGATGATGTAGGCATTGACGTCTTCACTCGGCCTTTCTCCCTGTTGCTTTCTACCGCTACTTCTGCCTTCTACGTTACATGGTTAGCATGGCCATTTTAGATCAAACCCACCTCCTGCCCCTAACCTGAATGCTTTGCCTCCTGTGTACCCCATCGACTTCCGGAACATTTCTTTCATTATTTACCCCATCGACCTCCCGAACACATTGTTCCATTCTTTACCCCATCGACCTCCGGAACACTTTGTTCCATTCTTTACCCCATCGACCTCCGGAACACTTTGTTCCATTCTTCTCCCCATCGACCTCCGGAATACTTTGTTTCATTCTTTACCCCATTGACCTCCGGAATATCTGAAATAAAAAAGATTTACATAGGCGAATGTAATTCGCCGCCAATTTAGCTGGATGTAATCCATTTCCCGACCAATAAAACGCTAATGTATACTTTATTTTCTTATACTGTGTTTGCTTAATAATTATGTGGGTCAAAATTCCAAGAATTTTGATCCTCAAAATATATAAATTCAAATTTTGTATGAAATTGCCTATGAACGTTAGCAAAAAAACATAAATTTCCTATGAATTGATACTATTTAAAACAACTCTAGTTTATTAAAATTTTGCTGAATTACAAAACATATGTTTATTTTTATTTCAAAATTTTTACACATAAACAAATGTCAACTGTAACTCTAGTAAAAATTATTGAAACTTTTAAATCAGAAATCAAAAATAAAATGGAGAAATCTTTAAATAAGTAATAACTAATTTATATTAATCTATCTAAAATCTCAATAAAATTTAAAAATTTCAGTAAACAAGATGTGGCTACAGAAACCTCAGAATTTGAAATTGATTTGTCTTCATTATCATCTTCAACTTCAACTCTAAGGGATGATTCATTAACAACCAAAGATTCTTCAACATTAACTTATAAATCAGCTTCAACAACTTCTACAGAAGTTAATAAGAAGCAGAAGAAATTAAAAAGAAAAGCATTAAAAACAAATAAGAGAATTTCAGAAACTTCTCCTGACAAAGAAGATTTAAATGATAAAAATGCGTCCTCCAGCAATACTAGTTCTATAAAAAGTTTTAATATTATACGTTACCCAACTGGGTATAGAAAAGAAGCAGCTATTTCTACCGATATAAAGGGTAATGAATTTATAAACTCCCCTGTGTCCAGCTCTTCAACGTTGATTGGAGGAAATCTTATTTTGTCTCCTGCAAATGAAGAAAGGCAAGAATCTGTTTCAGCTGAGCTTCCTAAAGTTTCAGATTCATTTGTTTCAGCTCAAGTGGAAATCGCTACAGATTCATATAAAGAATTGGGAGACATAAAAGAACAGTAAGTTTAGTATTGGCTTAATAGTTGTACCTGAGACCATTATAGGTGGTTGCGGTATTATGCATTTGTGCTAATATTTGCAACACACAGAAAGAGTTATCCAACACCCACTGCAAAGTATATCAATTGACTGAGAATTAATTTTTAAGTCGATCTAATGTTGTCCGTCCACCCGTCTATCCGACTGGCTGAACGCCTAGCTGGCTAGCTGTCTGTCTACCCATGTAAACCTTGCAATCTTGAAGATTTAGAAATTTAGTACGTGGACTTATATGATACAAGAATAAAGCCTATTATGTTCGGTCCATTGTTTCACCTAGTCCCCCTACAAAGGTCCTCCCGGAATGGAGTTTAATGTTCATAAATCTCTTAAGTATAGCAATTTTTTAATGAAATGATATAAACATAAATCTGTATGCTAAATTTCATGAGGTTCGGTCCATAATTTACAATAGCACCCATATAAACCCTTATTCCGGAAATCACTTTATCGTGCATAAATCCTATATCAACGTTATTATCAAGTTAATATTTGACAAGAATAAGTTTTATATAAATAAAAATCATAGTATCAAATTTTATGAGTATCGACCCTTAATAGACAATAGCTTCCATATAAGTTCCCACTTTTGGTGATCACATTAAAGTACATAAATAATATAATATAATACATACACATATGTTTCACGCTTATAAAAAATATCGGTTCACAATTGTCAATGGATCCTATATAAGACCCCTTCCCGTATTTTAATACACATACACAATGGTGTAGGATATCATATGGTCGGGCTTGACTGACCATATTTTTCTTACTTGTTTTCAATTATTATTATTTATATTTATTTATATATATATTTTTTTTAAGACCATCAAAGAAATCTGCAGATATGGATGCTGTTCATAAAAAGGAATCACATAGTAAACCCAATTTGAAAGAGGAATCCTTATCATCCACTTCTTCAATTCTTGCTAGTCATTTAATATATGATTCTACTAGTTCCGAGAGTAATAAGAAAAGTATTTTTGTTACCGTTAGGGATACTACTTTACGATTTGCTGAAAAGGAAGAAGGTTTTTTGTTTAAAAAGTTTTAGTAATTAAAATGTAATTAATTATCTTGTTAATATTTAGAACCCAGACCTATATTAAAATCTAGCAAATCAAGACATGTCAAAAAAATAACAAGTTCAGAAGATGATGAGGAGGACGATGAGAAAGAGTCATCAGGTATAAGAATTTAAATTAAAATTAAACTCGTTGCCATATATACCCCAGCAAAAAAAAAAAAAGAACTGAAAAAAGCTGCAAAAGTTATGTTTTTTACACTGCGTTGTTAGTGGAAGGAAGTACTTAGTGCTGAAAAAGTGCAGTAGAAGTTATTTTTTTAACCCATGGTTGTCATTGGTAGATGTTCTTCTTTTATGCCTCTTGTTCATTGCTTTTGAAGTAGTGATCTTAAAACTTTATTTTTTTCTTTATAAAATTATGGTTTTTGTTTTGTTAGTAGATAATAAAAATGCTTTTGAATTTATAAAATCTTTATTTTCTTAGAAATTATTCATCTTTTCCCTGCTAAAAATACATTTGTTTTTACTTTTTTTTTTGAAGTAATTTTTAATAACTTGCAAAATTCACAGTTCAAAATATTCATTAAGTTCTAATTTAGTAGTGATAAAAAAGTTCTTCTTTGGAAGCATTTGCTCGTTTTTTCTTTTTTTTTTTTTTTTGGGTATGATTGGTAAATTGAAATTTTCACACATTGAAATCTTGATCTAAAACTTTATAAATATAAAGTATAAAGTATAAAATAATTTGTTTAATATGAGATTTTTTACATCGATTTTTATTTTGAATTAACCTTAAACTTTGTCTTCCTTCCAGCCTTTCTCAAATCGAGTAAATCACAACATGTTAGAGGCGCTCCTGCGTATGACGATGATTCTGCAGATAGTGATCGCGAAAGTACAAACCTTCAAATGGGACATGTTTTTGTAAATTTCAAATTAACAGAAAATCTTTGCAATTTTCTTTTTCAATATAAAATTATTTTCAGGTTTATATGGTCATTCCCCCCGATGGTGGCTATGGATGGTTAATAACATTTATTTCATTTTTATGTCAAGTGGTAGTAGATGGCATTATCTTTTCCATAGGTATAGTATTACCTCACATTGCTAAGGAAATGAATATACCGGGATCAGAGGTGGTTTTAGTGGCATCAATGCAAGTGGGTAAGAAGTTTAAGAGACAATTATTTCTAAATTATAAGCAAATGTGTAACATTTAATACTAATCATATGTAAATATTAAATTATATGTAGAGATAAAATTAATTCACTTAATTGTGAATAAAGTCAATATTTATGCATCGATTTTCATGAAATATGGGGAGTTTAATTTGCAACATGTCCAGCTTTATCATAAAAGAGTAAACTGATAATTTTGTTACCACTATTCATTTTTAATGATTTTTGAAAAACAAACATTTTTAAAATTTTGCATCAAAGTTCTTTTACTAAATACAATTTTATCAATATCTCTAAAACTACTGATTATATTAAAAAGTAATTTAGATGCAATTTATAGAATATTTCAATTATTATTTTGTTTTTAATATTTTACTATTTTTTACTATTGTAACAAGATTAAAAATTTTCTAATTTTTCTTAAATAATTTCTTTGAAAGATAACTTGTTATGTTAGTATTATATGTTAAAAATTTGAATACCTTTAGACAATTTTACAATTTTACACATAACGTCACCTGAAATGTAAAAAGACATAAGCACTCAAAGATTGTATGTTGGGTATTTTATTGACTTATGGTGTACTGATCCAAAATACATCTTCAAAAAAAAAAAAAAATCATATTAATATCTTAAAAAATGACATTAATATTAACAAAATTTAAAAAGTCATAATATCAATTTCATACAAGAAATAGCCATAAATTTAGCTGCATATAAGGAAAATTTTGATTGAGGAGTGTTTTATGCTTTACTTATTTTTTTTTTTTTTTTCTTAAATGAACTAATGAAAAATTTGTCTTAATTGCTTAATTTTAAAGTAAAAAATTAAAATTTGTGGTTCAAAATGTTTTTTGTTTCTGCTGTAAAAAAAATTAAAAAGTAAGTTACGACCTTTTAGATTTTAGGTGACGATAAATACAATGAAAAAGTTCGTTGTTTCAATGAATTTGTTACTTAATTTTGACTTAATGTACAGGCACGTTAAAACAATATATTGCCATACATTAACATTAATTTTCAACGTACAAGTTCGTTGATACAACTTATTAGTACATTGTTTTGATGAACACGTTCGTTGAATAAAATAAATAATTCTAATAAACAGTACTTTGATTTTAATGAACCCATACGTTGTTCCAATGAAACTATACCTTGAAAATGTATCACAATGTTAGGCCTGTTCTATACTTTTGGTATTCAACTTTATTTTAAAACAAATTTTTAAATTTTATTATATTCAGTTAATACATATAAGTAAAAATTAAATGGAATTCTTTATAAATAACTAATATAAATTCCATAAGTATAACATGGTGTTTTTAATGCATTCAACTAAATAATTCATATAAAAAAAGTGATTTTATGTTCATGGCATCAATGGCCAAAATGATGGGCTGAACACGTTTATGTTAACATATTAGAGATATAATTATGAACTTTTCTGGCCTTATTTTTTGGGACATTTAGCATTTTTTGACCTTTTTTAAGTTGAATTTAGCTTCTATTTCCACTGCTTATTACAACTTGTATATGATTATCTTTCGCCATTTGAGCATGGATTTAGAAAAGGATGTTCCACTAATATTAATCTTTTGGAGTTCACAATCTCAGTTGTAACTACATTTGATTCCGGTTTACAGACATAAACAATATATACAAATTTCAGTAAAGCTTTCGATAAAGTAAATCATGATCTCCTATTGTTCAAATTGGATAAACTCGGATTTTTTTCTGTTTTCCTTAAATGGATTTTTACATATCTTAAAAATAGATGCCAACGTGTATTATTTAGAGAATGTACAGCGAAAACCATACCCCTTTTATTTGGTGTTCCGCAAGATAGTCATCTCGGCCCCTTAATATTCCTAATATTTATAAATGATTCACCATCTTACATTAAGAATTCTAGAATAGTAATGTACGCTGATGATGTAAAGCTTTAACTATTCAATCAATCAATGTTCCTTACTCCAATCAGTTCTTGACAGTCTTTATGATTGGTGTATGATGAGTCTAATGGATCTGAATTTAGAAGTGTAAACACATGATGTTCTACAGAAGAAGTCCAGTACTCTGTAGATACACAATAAATGAATATCAACTTGATCTAGTCGAAGAATTTCTCGATCTGGGTGTGTTGCTTGATTGTAAACTATCCTTTAACTCCCACGTTTCGCAAATTATTAATAAGGCAAAAGGAGTTCTAGATTTCCTCAAGCTTTGGGGAAGAGAGTTTAATGATCCTTACGTTTCCAAGCAATGCTTCCGTGGTCTGGGATCCTTAATACGAAGTTCATATAAAGAAATTTTAATTGGTTCAGAAAAAATTTCTCTTATTTTGTCTTCGTAATCTTCCATGGAATACTAATATTAATTTACCATCATATGAAAGTCGATTAGAGCTTATTGATCTCCCTACTCTTGAAAGTAGGAGAAAATATATGAACTATTTAATTTGTAATTAACTTAGTAAACGGTTCAATTAATTCTGAGTTCCTGCTTCGTAAGATCGAATTCGTAATCCTAAATCGTTCCAAGTAGAAATTATACTCCTTTAAAAATCAATTATTTTCGAACAAGTTATGCTATCTTTGATCCCATGAGACGTATATGCGATCAATTCAACAGTTTTTATTCATATATTGATTTCTCAGTAAATCCAATCCGCATTAAGAGGAGTATTTTTAACTTAGTTAAATAATTAGTTTATAATTTTTTATTTATTTTTTTATAATTACAATACAATTACAAATTATATTCTAATTCTAACCGAGCGGAGTAACGAAGACCTTAGCTCGTTGTAGTGAAACAGACCAGAGTCTCTGGTGGGAATCGAACCCACAACCCCCAGACTGACAGACTGGCTCACTACCAACTAGGCCATCGGGGCCTATTATGAATGATTATGAAAAATATTTTATTGTAAATAGCTTTAAGAATAATATGTGTATATGCTGAGCTATTAAATAAATAAAATAAATATCTCAGAATTCAATTAATCCTTTACAATGAAAATTTACATAAAGCTAGAGGAGATAATGCTAATTAAAACACCATTTAACACAGATCATTATAAAGTTCTATGGTGACTTTAATCTTTAATCTTTTAACTCAATACACTTAGTCCAACGTTTATCCAGTTTTTATATCCCTTCCAAAAAATAGGATTTTTCGAAGTCCTTAAAATAGGTTTTTGTTTGGTTAATAATTTCATCGTTGGAGCTGAATCCCTTTCCAGCAAGCCATTTATTTAGCTTTGGAAATAGGAAGTAGTCACTAGGAGCTAAATTCGGAGAATATGGCGGACGAGGTACCAATTTGTAGTCCAATTTATAGAGTTTTATCATTGAGACTGCACACGTGTGCACTCGTGCCTTATTTTGATGAAAAAGAACTTTTTTCTTGGCCATATGGCGTCGTTTTCTTTTTAAATCCTCATTAAATCGGTCTAATAAGTTGGCATAATATTCGCCGTTTATCGTTTTTCTCTTTTGAAAGTAATCGATGTGGCTTATCTCCCGTATACCCCAAAAACTGTTGCCATCACCTTAATGGCCGACAAACTTAACTTGGCCTTCTTCGGAGCAGGTTCACCTGGAGGAGCCCATTATTTAGACTGATGTTTTGTCTCCGGAGTACAGTAATGGATCCATGTTTCATCCACAGTTACAAAACACCGCAAAAACTCATTCCGATTGCGATTAAACAAGTTTACGTTTATGGTCAATTGATAACAAGCGCGGCACCCATCTTGCAGACAACTTTCTTAAACCCAGCTGATCATTTAAAATCGAAACCACACTGCAATATGAAATATGACTATGATATCAGCAATCTCATGCACTTTTACTCTTCTGTCGGCCAACACCATATCGTGGATTTTTTCGACATTTTCGGGTGTACTGACCTCAATTTTCCGTCCATAATGTTCAACGTCATTTGTACTTCTGCGAAAATAATGTTTAATTAGCACTCGAAATTCACTTTTCTTCCATTTTTAGAAAAATACACGAGGTTGTATGTTTTGAACCGCTGTTAAACACAAAGTAAATGACGACACTTGCTCAAAATTTGACAGTAGTCTATTTGCTTTGAATCACATTTCCCTAAATATCATAAATTTTTAATATTCAAATACCAATCAATTTCAAAAGAAGTTTGCTAAATAATTTGCAAATAGATTTAGCTCATATTAACTACTATTATGGAAAATATTCTCAAGGTTTTGATCACTTATTATTATTATTATTATTAAAGTTTAGAAAGTTACAGACTTATGAACAGAAAATTATACAAATTTTCTACTGTATGATGTTTTTTCTGCCATGGCGGCTTGTCTTCTCGGATTAAAGCTTTTCCTTTATGTTTAGCTAATACATGGGAGAGCAAAATTCCTGTCTTTCTAAGCCTAAGATTGCTGCTTTGTTTTTTGTGAGGATTGACAGGAAATATATTGGGAGTCAGTACCTTGGGTTCTAAAGCTGAAAGAGCGAAGGTTCGAGGTTTTACCTAGGACTTAAACCTTCACTGTTCTTGGCTGGTTGTTGGTGAGGCCCCTTTATGGGAGTTACGTGGTGGCTTACGTGTTACTGCAAGCAGTCAACACGATCGCAAGGGTGATCAGGAGAGGGTAGCTCCGACCTCTAAGCAAGGGGAAGAATCTTGGCCAGAAAACGAGTATTTGATTGCAACCTGTATATGTACCAGCATACAGGGGCGTTTGTTGGCGCATTGTACTTCACCCAGTGGTAAGACCACAGTGGGGTAAGGCCGTCATGGCAGGTACCAACGTTAATTTTGACTACATCTGTATGATGGTTTATATCAATTAAAAAGAAAAATTTATATACTCAGAACAGCATGGTCACCACTAAAAAAATCTCATTCATGAAAATCAGTGCTAATCATCAATTCATCTCTAATGCGAAAAAATTGCTATCAAATGCTAATCATACGTCTAGTAGAATTAAAACTATTTTTTCTCTCTCTCTCTCTCTCTTCAGGTTTCTATTTTCTTTCTGGCACTGTTTCCAGTGCTTTTATCAACAAATTTGGTTTTCGTCCTGTAGCCCTGGTAGGTTGTCTGCTCTCTATTGTTGTCTTAAGTATATCCACCTTTAGTATCAATTTACCTATGATGATATTCTTCTATAGTGTTTTAGGTAAGTTTTTTACTTAGGTATGTTTATTATTATATTAAAATTTCTTCCCTTATTTTCTCTAGGTGGTCCTGCCTTAAGCATGATTTGGGTTTCCTCTCAACTTATTATAGGCTATTATTTTGATAAATATCGTCCCATAGCAAATGGTGCTTCATGCTCGGGAGCTGGTGCTGGTATTATGTTATTTTCATATATGAATAGTGTTTTAGTACCTGTATTAGGTTGGCGTAATCTAATGAGGGTACATGTGGGATTTTTGATTGTAGTGTTAATAATGGCTTTGACCTTTATAGAAGTGGCTCCCACGCGCATAGGAAGAGTCAAGGAGGTAATTTTTAATATTAAAATAAAAGAAAACTAAATAAAATTTTAATTTTAAGACTCTGGCTGAGGATACTGAATCTGAGTCTTTTGATTTATTAACGGGTCTAACACAATATTCTATATATTCTTTAAAAATTAACGATCAAGAATATCCTCTGGATGATAGTTTTGAAACTATAACAGGTATTTTAGTTTTAATTTAAATAATATAAACGTTATAAATTATTTCACTTAAGCAGAAAAACCTAAAGATTCAGACACAAAAAAATCCCCCAAAAGTTATCAAAAATGTTGTACCTCACTACAAAAATATTGGCAACGACGCCAGCAAGAGAAAGCCCAGCAGGAAGCCACCAAACGTTATGTTATTAAACAAGATCTCATAGAAAGGCAAGATCTTTTCTATATGGGTCCCAAAGATCATAAAAAAGAACAAGAAAAAGTTGAGGAAATTTTACAAAAACGTGCCTCCCAATGTCAAATTTTAGCCGATGATCAAGGCGAATGGCGTACTATATCTCTTGAGGAATTTGATAATAAACATAAAAGACGCACTGTTATTAACACCTTATCCACTATGCATATGATACGTGACCAAAAGTCTAAAAAGGATCATCAAACTTACGGTGAATTGAAAGAAATAGAAAAACATCCTTTGTTGGCTTTTTTATCGCCCAAGAACTTAATACATCAAAAGATACGTAAAGCCTTTAGTCTGTTATTCGATTTTCGTTTGTTGTCTATAATGGAATTTCGTATCTTATTATTATCGGCATTTTTGTTTCCCATGGGATTTAATATACCCTTTGTTTACTCAACGGGTAAGTGAAAGTTTGCTATAAAATTTTATCAGCAATTAACTTGGGCTTCAATTTTAAACATCTTTATTAACGTCACATAAATAAAAACATTCTAAAGGTTCTTCTTATTTACTGTATTCCTTTTAGGAAAACTTGGTAATTTACCAAGTGGCTATTAAAACTTACATCATTTTCATTCATTATTCATTTTGGGTTTATTATGAACACAGTAAAATTTTTTTCTCTTTTAAATTTTTTATACGCTACAGCAAGAGTTATTAGTTTGGACATTCTGTTTTTAATTTCCATAATTGTTTTTTAGTGATATTAAAATATATGTACTGTGTCAGCTCGATATTCGCGACTAATTAAAAACTAGATAACAGAACCCAAAATTTTATTGAAAAATTTTATGTAATTTTTAAAATTAAAATTGTTTTTATTGATATATTTAAATTTTAAAAATTTTTAAAGAAATTGGTGATTTTGAGTTGCTTTTTTTTTGTAAATTATTTTTTTAAATAACAGCTGAATCATCCAAAGCCTTATATCCATATGTTTATCGATGATATACAATCGTCAACTTATTCTGATAATTCCATTTGCTCCCCATTCTCCTTGAATCCAATTGTTTATGTCGGCATTCGTGAAAAGATGTTTGGTTTCTTAGTGAATTATATTTTGAAAAATATTTAAGGGCATCTTATCCTCTTCACTCCATTCACTACCGAATTCGATCAATTTGTTCCAGGATTTTCGGATATTGTACACTGATATTTTATTCCAGAACGTAGCTAGAATCTGAACTATATTTTTGAGATGGAAGTTCTTTATTTCGAGCTCCAAATTTGTTCCCTTTTCGCCAAGCAAGTGGGTGAGCAGTTGTTTTTTATAATTTAATTTGACCAAGTTGATAACGTTTTGATCTAACGGTTGCATAAGCGCAGTGCAATTGGGTGGTAGATTCATTGCTATAATTAAACCGTTATCACTTTTTAGTTCCTCAACTGGGTAACACGTCGCGTTATCTAAAAACAAATCTGCTTTTTACGGCAGAACTTTTGAAGCCAAAAATTCTCGGACCTAAAAAATGTTTAATTATGAACAACTTGCTTTTCCTAATTGGTAAAAATTACCTTGAATATAAATGATGTCACCTAGATATTATTACTGGAGTTGTATATTAGAGGATTATTGGAAAAGCATTTAAGGGCGTGGGTTTTTCGATTTTCCAACAACCAACAATTTCAATTTCTCTGTGCCATTCGCATTTTAACAGGGTAAAAAAGTTATTTGCTTTTTATATATTTTTCTTCCGGGAGCCGTTTTCTCATTACATGTGACAAGATTGTGATTTGGAAGTATCCCATAATATAAACCGGATTCGTCGGCATTGTGGATTTGGTGAAGAGTCAACCTATGCTCGTTAGCGTAATCCTTAAACTCTTTCAAAAATGGATTAATAAGATGAGGTTTCGAAGAAAATTTCTCACCCATAATTTTTTAAAATCTAATTCGATGTCGACGCTCAAATTTCCTTCATCCTTCACTGGCATTGAAACCTGCATTGGTTTGATAAATTTTGGAATACAAATGACTGGATTTGATCGTAAATTCTCTGCTGATATTGGAACAGGTAGGGAAAACCCCTTTGTTTTACAAACCGCTTATAAAGTATTTTTTCCATTCTTGGATACTCAGCTTTCTTTAAGGTGAAACGTTTGCTAGGGCCACTTTCTGTTGTACGTAAGAACTTTTCTAATTCATGCAAATGGAATTTGTAGAATCTCCATTTTAACATTTTTTAAAAATGTCAAAATGGAGATTCTACGTGCAAGATCGCGAATACCGATCTTGCACGTACATATATATATATAAATATATATATATATATATATATATATATATATATAACCTCTGCTTTATAACAGTTCACATTGGGGTAAAATTGGTCGAAAATGGCGCTTAAATGTATACACATAACAAGCCCGGTCCGGAAATTTCCATGCAAATCGATTTTTTGTTGCTTTTAATTTTTCACAAAAAATACTACCATATTTTTTTAAAAATTTATATGAATTTCATAAACAATATTGAAAAGGATTTGAAATAAGAAAAGAAATGAAAAGGAAATAAATAAAATTGTTGTTTATTTTGCCGTTGCCGTCTAAGTTTCTGTTTAATTTAACAATTCGGGATATGTATAGGAATCCGGACTTGTTGTGTTTATACATTAATTTAGAAATTTTAATGCTTACATTTAGTTTCTATATTGATCCATAAGAAACAAATGCATTTTTGGAATTTTATAATTTTTTTAAGAGAATTCTGAAGTCGTTCGTCTATTTGTTAATTTTTGCTAATTTTAAAATTTATAATCGTTTATTTTTGAACTCAATAAAATTATCGCCTTCAAAATTCCTTTATTCGATAGATAATTTTATTCTTTAAATAATTCAAAAACAGAAAAAAAAATATAATAAAATAGATCGAAAATATTGGATTATATATGGAAAAAACTTGAAAAAGATTTTGCAAAATTTAAATAGTTGAAATTTCTAGAAAAATATTTAAAATGAATAGTACATGGTAGCATGGTTTTCTATGGTCCCATAAAGAGCTTTAATGTGATATAAAAATCTTTGAAATCGTTTAAGGAACAAAAATTTGGCTATGTCAGAGGTGCCATACTTTATGCGTTGATAGCTCCGCGTCTGAAGTGTATGTATACAAAGTTCTTCTTTCAAATTTAAAATTTTACTCTCCTCCGCTACGCCTGAGTTAAATTTCAGATGTACTCTACTTTGTGCCCTCATAGCTCCGCTCCTGAGATGTATATAAAATTCTTCTTTCAAATTTAAAATTCCACTCTCCTCTGCTATGCCTGAATTAAAATTCAGATGTAATATGAGATGTATATAAAGTCCTTCTTTCAAATTTAAAATTTTACTCTGCTCTGCTACGCCTGTGTTAAATTTCAGATGTACTGTACTTTGTGCCCTCATGGCCCCGCTTCTGAGATGTATATAAAGTCCTTCATTCAAATGTAAACTTTTACTCTCCTCTGCTACGCCTGAGTTAAATTTCAAATGTGCTCTTCTTTGTGCCCTCATAGCTCCGCTCCTGAGATGTATATAAAATTCTTCTTTCAAATTTAAAATTCCACTCTCCTCTGCTACGCCTGAATTAAAATTCAGATGTAATATGAGATGTATATAAAGTCCTTCTTTCAAATTTAAAATTTTACTCTGCTCTGCTACGCCTGTGTTAAATTTCAGATGTACTGTACTTTGTGCCCTCATGGCCCCGCTTCTGAGATGTATATAAAGTCCTTCATTCAAATTTAAACTTTTACTCTCCTCTGCTACGCCTGAGTTAAATTTCAAATGTGCTCTTCTTTGTGCCCTCATAGCTCCGCTCCTGAGATGTATATAAAATTCTTCTTTCAAATTTAAAATTCCACTCTCCTCTGCTACGCCTGAATTAAAATTCAGATGTAATATGAGATGTATATAAAGTCCTTCTTTCAAATTTAAAATTTTACTCTGCTCTGCTACGCCTGTGTTAAATTTCAGATGTACTGTACTTTGTGCCCTCATGGCCCCGCTTCTGAGATGTATATAAAGTCCTTCATTCAAATTTAAACTTTTACTCTCCTCTGCTACGCCTGAGTTAAATTTCAGATGTACTCTACTTTGTGCCCTCATAGCTCCGTTTCTGAGATGTATATAAACTTCTTCTTTCAAATTTAAAATTTTGCTCTCCTTTGCTATGCCTCTGTTAAATTTTATGTAAATCCATCCAGCTGATTAGAAGTTAAAGATTTATATCCAAAAATATTCGATTCTGCCCCACTGTGTAATGTTTGAAAAAGCAATAAATAAAAACTCTGTATATAAGGTGTTTTTACATGGGGTAATTAGTTAATTTAAAAGTTTTATATCTTCGATTTTTTTCAAATTTTGTGTGTACATTAATCAAAATTTCTTCTAACAGAATTTTACCTAAATTTGTGGTAGTCTTTATAAATAGATTACTTATGATTCTGCTAATTTATTTTTTAATTAAGCAAAGACACGTCTACCTCGTATATATCCTAGAATTCAAAATAGATTTATTGCTAAAATACTGGACAGAATTTCTAATTGCTGTTAAATATGCATTATTTATAAGTCTGCCAATTTTTATTTGAAGTGGAACAAGATCACCCTTCCCTCTTAGACTTTTGTGCAAGAAAATGAAAGTAATAATTTTTTAAATATATATTTGTTTTTGTTTGTCGCAAAAGCTAAGAAAAGATTATATATGTATATATATATATATATATATATATATATATATATATATATATAGACCATATAAAACAATTCATTCGCAAGACATATTTTAATACGGTGTGGCAAATAAATACTAGTTAAATATAGTCGTCGAAGTTACCCTGCTATTGGTTGCCGATATGATCAATATGTAGCTCAAAATTTAAACGGCTAAGAAAAATACCATAGAAATATTCAAGAAACGCAAGTAACGATCAGAAGCACCAAACATTATTGCTTTTGTTTTTAACGGGTTTATAGAAAGCCAATTATCAGATGACCAAATAGAAAAATTTTGAAAAGTGTTATTAATATCAGATTGAAGAGAATATACTTCACATAGTCTACCATTGAACAGAAGCTGCAAGTTATCGGCGAAGAGAAATGACTTACAAGAGAAATTGTCGACATGATAGGGTAGATTATTTATATATAAAACAAATAAAACGGGACCCAAAACTGCGCTCTGAGGAGCACCCGCAGAAAGACGAAGTGAATTAAAATATACATTATTGATATCAACAAACTGATAATGTTCAGATAAGTACGAAAAAATTAACTTATACGCAGATCTAGAAAAATTATAATGTAATTTTTAAAACTTTGTAACCAAAACAGAATAATTAAGAGAAATAAAAATGGGAAGCGCATATTGAGAAGGAGCAAAACAAAAGACACCTTCTTTATAAATTCACAATTAGATAGCACACGCTTGCGAGACTAAGTACGAGGGTGGATCAATAAGTCCATGACTTTTCGAAGTTCCCTCGTAGTTATATGAAATGCAACACTATTGCCATCAAGTGCCACCTGTTAATAGACTACTGTCGTCATTTATTTTGCATTTAACAGCTGTTCAAAACATACAACCTCGTGTATTTTTTATAAAAATGGAAAAAGTGAATTTCGAGTGCTCATTAAACATTTTTTTGCGAAAAAAAAAACAGTCAATCAAACCAAGGAAAAGCTCAATAGGGACTCTGCACCATCGATTTCAATGGTAAAAAAGTGGTTTACTGACTTTCGTTGTGATTGCACAAGTACAAATGATGTTAAGTGTTCTGGACGGCCAATTGAGGTCAGTACACCCGAAAATGTCGAAAAAATCCATGATATGGTATTGGCTGACCGCAGAGTAAAACTGCATGAGATTTTTGATGCCACAGGCATTTCATATGGCAGTGTGGTTTCAATTTTAAATGATCAGCTGGGTTTTGAGAAATTTGTCTGCAAGATGGGTGCCGCGTTTGCTCTCAATTGACCATAAACGTAAACGTGTGACAACTTCAAAGGATTGTTAGGAGTTGTTTAACCGCAATCCAAATGAGTTTTTGCGGCGTTTTATAACTGTGGATAAAACATGGATCCATTAATGTACTCCATAGACCAAGCAGCAGTCTAAACAATGGGTTTCTCCGGGTGAACCTGCTCCGAAGAAGGCCAAGTTAAATTTGTCGGCCAATAAGGTGATGGCAATAGTTTTTTGGGATGCACGCGGGATAATTCACATCGATTACCTTCAAAAGGGAAAAACAATAAACGGACGGCGAATATTATGCCAACTTATTAAACCGATTAATGAGGATTTAAAAAGAAAACGACCCCATATGGCCAAGAAAAAAGTTATTTTTCATCAAGATAATGCACGGGTGCACACGTGTGCAGTCTCAATGGCAAAAGTCTATGAATTGAGCTACGAATTGGTACCTCATCCTTCATATTCTCCGGATTTAGCCTCCAACGATGAAATTATTGACCAAACAAATGCCTATTTTAAGGACCTCGAAAAATTCTATTTTTTGGAAGGGATACAAAACTGGAGAAACGTTGGACTAAGTGTATTGAGTTAAAAGGAGATTATGTTGAAAAATAAATTTTTGTTTTGCAAAAAAAGCTGTGTTTCATTCAAAAAGTCACGGACTTATTGATCCGCCCTCGCAGCACACGTTTGAGAGAATAAATAGTTGAGTAAACTTATTAGTGTTGTGCAAATGAATTTCCAATTTTTGACAGTTCATTTCCAATTGTGCAAACTTACACATATTGCACAGCTTGCGATGGTTTTGCGCGTTTTAAGGGGGACCCTTATTGTACAAAAAAAAAACTATTTTAGTTTACATTACACATTTTATCAAAAACTTATTGTTTTAATTTTTCTTTAAAAAGTAAAAAACACCTTTTTTGTTAAATAATAATAGTTGCTTAAATTCTTTGAATTTAGAGACAAAAATAATTTAAAATTATATGACCTATATTATTACCTTTCTAATAATTTGTGTTGTACAATTTGTGAGGCGCATTAGGGTTCAAATGGCTAAAATATGGCTAAAAAGTGGTGATTAAATGAAATTTCAAAATTAAGTTTTTATTTATTATTATTATTATTATTATTACTATTATTATTAACAATATTTGCACTAAGAAAACAATACAATTACAACTAACAATTTTTTAAATACAATATTATATTTCGTTTTATATGTTTAACATTGATTGACAATTGGATGAAATTGTAAAAATAATTGAAATCAATACAAAGTTTTCTAAAAAGATCAGCATTAGCATATGAATTCTGAAAAACTTGAAAGTGGTATGATGTAACTCTCCGAGGAATTGAGAAGGTTATCTGATCAAGCAGGAAATCTGAACAGACTGATCCATTAATTAAATTTATTAAAAAGCCTACATTCAGCATCTTTCTTCTACTTTCCAAAGTAGATAATTTTATAATAGATAATCTTATTGTGTAAGGAGGAATATCGATATTCGGATTTCAAGTTGTGTTTCCCAAACAAAATAAAAGGAATTGTTTTTGAATGGATTTGATATTATTTTTAAGATAAATCATATTGGGATACCAAATAATGGAACCATACTCTAAAATTGGTCTTGCCAAGGATGTATATAAACGTTTAGTAATTAAAGGTTCATTAAATTCTTTGGATCACTAATTCCAGTTGATATCCTCCCATCAAGCAATTAACATCAATATTTCAGTTTCTAAAAAAAAACGCATATGTTTACATTTTTTTAAGATCCATTAGGTTAATATTGCACCATAGGAAAAAGTTGTCCAAATCATGCACTATTACAGCTTAAGAAGATTTTTACGTCGTCTGAATACATTAAAATTTTGCAATATTCAATTACACATGGCAAATCATTTATAAATAATGAAAATAAGATATGACCTAAATGACTACCTTAAGGAACTCCAGATTTCACATTTATGTTTTTAGAGATAACATTTTTAAAAACAATACACTGCTTACGACATGTTAAATAAGATTTTGTTCAGTTGAAGCTATTAGCTGAGAAACCCATTCCAATGCAGTTTGATTAACAAAAGGTCATAATTGACTTTATCAAATGACTTGCTAAAGTCTGTATATATGACATAAGTTAGTTTTTTGTCTTTAAATCCACGATTAACTATATTGGTAAACTGCAAAAGATTAGTTACTGTTGAACAGCCTTTCCTGTACCTCAATTTATAAGGTGATAATAAAGAAATATTATCAATTATGTATTTTTCAAGGAGTTTTGGAATTACACTCAATTTTGCAATTCCTGTATAGTTGATTATATTTGATTTGTTGCCAGATTTAAAAATGAGGAATAATATAAGATTCTTTCCAATACTGCGAAAAATAATCGTATTTTATAGAGATGTTAAAAATTATGGCTAACGGAACAGCAAGAGTATTTACGCAATTAATTAATAAACAACTGGATACACCATCAGGACAACTCCGAAAAGACAATTTCATATTTTTAATATTTGTGTCTGGTGAATTTGGATGAAATTCTGCATCAATAATTATTAAAATCAATCATCTATTTGTGTTGTTTTGTTTATATGTTTCATTTTTACATTTTTTTTATCGACTTCTTTAAAAGATTTCATTTTTTAATTTACATTCACATCTTTCACATTTTTAAGCTGAAAGTGGTGTTGCCTTATATGGATGCTAGGGACAATAGTGGACCAATCTTAATTATATTTTGCAATAGGAATGTTATGCTCATAAAACATTTTAAAAATTTACTATTTTTTCTCAGTAACAAGATCTATCCTTATGGAAAAACACTTAAGGCCCTATTTCTGTAGAATTTTTGTATGAAAGCTATATAAAATAATGAACTTATATGAATCAAATTCACCGCAGTGAATGACTATGTCAATATAAAAATATATGCAATAAGAAAAAAAAACTGTCACCTGTACTTTAAGCAAAAAAGTTATTAATTAATGACGGTTAAATGGACAGACGGATTGACGCTGGCTTAAGAAAAAAAGTAAAATTATAAAATTTAATTTTTTTATTTGTTTGTGTTCAAATTGAAAAAATATAAAATAATTTATGTCAGTTCCTGAGTTAAGCGTAATTTTTCAAGCCATAGAAACCATTATGCAGCAGTTCAATCGACTTTAAGTTCTCTAGTCTGCCTCCAAAAATGTCTTATGCTCCTTATAATTATACCAGTACATGTTGGTCTTAATTTTAAGGTTTCAATGAAACTCAAGTGAACTCGTCTAAATTCTGATAAAACTCTGTAGTATATTTAAAGTGCGTCTTGTATATTCTAGAGATGTAAAAATATTGTTTATAGTGGTTTTTGTGTCTATTTTAATTTCTTTCATTTGTATTTGTGAGTACTGTTTTCTTCTTCTTTTTTTTTCATGTGTTTTTGTTTTTCTGTTCCAGTGCGTGTACAAATTGATGCATCTTTTGCCAAGCTAATTTCACCCACCATTGGTTTTTCAAATTTTGCTTTTCGTATTGCATCTGGTTTTGTTGCATTCAAATTTCGTGAATATACAACGTACATTTGTGGTGGTGGTATGTTTTTCGGTGGCGTTGCTGTGCTTGTGAGTGCCTTCTATGGCCTCGATGTGGTTTGGTTTCAATTTGTGTATGCCATGTGCTATGGCATTGCTCCAGGTAAGTTTTACTTTATCATCTTGTATATGTAAATTTTTCTTTACAAATTTTTTTTGTTTTCTTCTTTTTTTTTTTTTTTTTTTGGTATAATTCATAGTCATACCATTAACATGTGCTGCTTGCTCATCAAGCACGTTTTTATAAGTACTTATACACATCATACATACAGACAAGCATTCATATTGTATAGCATCATCAGCTTCAATAACAAACCTGCATTTTTAATTCTCACTCTCTATCATATGTACACTCACACAGTCTTATAGTCATCATCATCATCATCATCATTGAATAAATGACCACAGGCAAACAGTATTAATTATGCTGCTTCATAATGTTTTGCATATGTATATGTTTGTGTATATGTATCCGTGTGTATTTATGCTTATACATATGTTTATGTATATGAGACTAAGTAAACGAATGCAATTTTAATTATATTCCTTTTTATGTTTATTTATGTATATTTTTGTTCTGTTTCCCTGTGTTGCTGTGTTTTTGTAATTGTATTTTCTGTAATTCTTTTTTTTTCTCGCTCGGTTTTTATTAGCCAATTGTATGTATGTCTGTCTGTCTATCTGTACTCTTTAACCCAGTGTTCTTCAATTTCAGCCTTCTATTCGACATTGCGTGCCATTATCTATGTACGGTCATTGGGTCTGGATAAGCTAACAAACGCCTTTGGTTTAACAGCTTTGGCCATGGGTATGGGTGTTTTTATAGGTACAACAGCTGGTGGTATCTTAAATGATTTTACCGGCAGTTATACGGCCTCATTTATATTTGCGGGAATTTGTATTTGTGCTTCGGGTGCCTTGAAATTGTTATTGCCCTATTTAATTAAACTTTCCCAAGATAAGGATGGAAGAAAGTGAAAAAATTAACAAACCATAGCAAATCAAATAAACTGAAAGCAACCGCAATGAAAATGTTGATAAAAAAAAGAAAATAAACAAATTAAAGATATGTATGTTTTATGTATGCAGTATGTTGTTTTTATTGTAATTAAATAAATTAAGTTTTAAGTTTTTAAAAGCAATATGAAGTTAATTTTGTTGATTTTTTTTTATTCACTCTTTGAACTTTGATTTAAGCAAGTATAATATTATTTTTTAAATTAATTACTTTCCATTATCCAATTTGGTTTCGTTGAAACCTAAACATGGTGCCCGTCTTACACTGGCTGCAATTTTGAGGGACTCAATTAGCAGCGCCAGGCGTTTAGGGCAAGTAAAAAGAGAGATTGAACCTAGCGTCGTAAACGCTGTTATAGATATGGTTAATGTAGTCATTTGATTTGTATAATATTATTTTTTAAATTAATTAGTTTTATCTATAGCATTTTCCATACAATCGCTTTTTATGGTTTTGCCAATATGTTGTAAAATTAAAGTTTTCTTTTTTGCCATGATTTTTTATATGATCTATTCTATATGGATTATGACCTTACTTACCATACAAAATCTTATTATTTAAAAATCACATCCATATTAATATTATAAAATCAAGTATTTATTTGTTTGTGATGCAATCACGTTGAACATTGGGGTAAAAACGGTCAAAAATGTCGCTTAATTCAGGGAAAGGTGATATCAATACGTTATTGTTTACATTTTGTTTTTATATTAATCGTTAAGAAAAAATATATTTTTGGAATTTTTTAAATATTTTTTAAGAGAATTCTAATATCCGTCCTTCCGTCTGCCTATTTGCTAATTTTTGCAAATGTTCACATTCAAAATCGTTTATTTCGAGACTCATCTTCATTTCCTTTATTCAACAGATAATTTTGTTCTTTAACTAATTACAGAAAAATACGAGGGCTGATTTTTGAACTTCCCTCGTAGTTATATGAAATGCAGCACTATTGCCATCAAGTATCACCTGTTAATAGACTACTGTCAAATTTTAAGCAAGTGTCGTCATTTATTTGGCGTTTAACATCTGTTCAGATCATACAACCTCGTCTATTTTTCTAAAAATGGAAAAAAGTGAATTTCGACTGCTCATTAAACATTATTTTTTGCGAAAAAAAAAAACGTCAATCAAACCAAGGAAAAGCTCGATAAATACTATGGGGACTCTGCACCATCGATTTCAAGGGTAAAAAAAAGTGGTTTACTGACTTTCTTTGTGGTCGCACAAGTACAAATGACGCTGAACGTTCTGGATGGCCAATTGAGGTCAGTACACCCGAAAATGTCGACCGAAGAGTAAACGAGCGTGAGATTGTTGATGCCAAAGGCATTTCATATGGCAGTGTGGTCTTGATTTTAAATGATCAGCTGGGTTTAAGAAAGTTGTCTGCAAGATGGGTGCCACGTTTGCTCTCAATTGACCATAAACACGTGTGCAGTCTCAATAGCAAAAGTCTATAAATTGGACTACGAATAGGTACCTCATCCGCCATATTCTTCGGATTTAGCTCCTAGTGACTACTTCCTATTTCCTAACCTCGGTGTAAAGAGATTCAGCTCCAACGATGAAATTATTGTCTAAATAAAAGTCTATTTTAAGGACCTCGAAAAATAATATTTTTTACGCAAAGTAAATGACATGGCAAAAACTTGACGAAGATTTTGCAAAATTGAGATAGTTAGAATATATGAGATAAATAGTACATGCTTTGAGGTGATATAAAAATCTTTAAAATCGGATAAGGAACAAAATTTTGGCTAGTGGTTGTATATTTTCTATGTCAATGGTACCCTACTTTGAGCCCCCATTGATCTGTTTAGAAGATATATGTAGAACATTCCTTCCAAGCTTGAAATTTTACTCTCCTCTGCTACGCCTGTAATGCCCCACTGTGTAATGTTTGATAAAGCAGATCTGCACTTAATATATTTATATATTTTTTGAGGTTTTTCACGAAAATTTTAATTTTTAAAATCGGGCTATATATGTGCACGACATTTTTTTTCTCAGAATAGTATTTAAAGAAGTTTGCAATCGTAAATTGCCTCGTTGTATCTGTTTGGCAGTACCACAGCAGAGTTTGTAGAATGTAATACGTATTTTCTGTGCCACTGCATACTTCATCAGCATTCGTGGTATCTCATCCATTTTGGTTTCGTTGAAACCTAAACATGACGCCCGCCTTGCACTGGGTGCAATTTTGAGGGACTCAATTAGTAGCGCCAGGCGTTTGGGGCAAATAAAAGAGAGACTGAACCTAGCGTCGTAAACGCTGTTATAGATGAGGTTACAGTAGTCACATTTTGTTCGAAGGATCATAAACAAGTATGCAATCGTAAATTGCCTTCTTGTCTCTGTTCGACAGTACCAAAGCAGAGTTTATGGACTATAATTAGACACCAGCAGAATGTAATACGTATTTTCTGTGTCGCTACACACTTCATCAGCATTCATGTTGTCTTATCCATTTTGGTTTCGTTGGAGACTAAACAGTATTTATAATAATATATACTGTTTTTAAGTACAATTCCGTCACAATTCAAAATTAGTGTATTTTAAGATAATTTTCAAAAAATAATAAAAATGTTTCGAAGGAAGAACACTCTGAGATAGCTGAAGCTAATGGTTCCATTTTAAAATTTTGCTTTAAGAAACTTTTTATTTAAAATAAGTACACCTAAGGTTGATAAAATTTGATTTCTTTTGTTTTTTTCCCAATATCTAATATATTTTTTTTTTTAATTTTGACAGCTCAATACAAAAAAAAAATAAATAAATAAATAAATAAAGCACATTCTAGATCAATGGTTTTTATTGCTATAGATAAACAATTTTGTTCGTTTTTATTCAGTATTCATTTTTATCACGAAAATTAAATTTGCAGCATTTTTGACACATTTTATCCAATGTGCGTTGAACCAATTTTAATGAAATTTTAAATACAGATGAGCCTTAACCTAGAATGAACTATAAGATATAAATTAAAATTAAATTGATAAAAATAGCGAAAATAGTAAAATCTTTTGCCCATTAAACTATTCTTAATTTTTTGATAAAACTGGAAGTTTTAATAGAACAAGCAATATGGCAAGCATCGTTATTTGGAAATAACTGAGCATAACTGTATCATTAAATTTTCTATTTTTTTTATTCAGCTTTTAGACCCCATGTAACGCAGGGAAATTCAACTAGAATTTTATAATATAAAAAAAATTTGTGTGCTTGCCAAAACATTAAAATTTTAACTTCTAGCTCCTATAGTTTGAAAAATATTGATAATTTACTAGAGCTATCCAAAATTAATATTAATCATACGTCATGTATGGCTCAAAAATAATTAACTCATCTTAAATGTTTTATTGCAGGAAATTTTAATATTTTGGTCAGGAAAATATTGCTAAGAATTGTTAGATATATAAAAAATGATTGTGTGTATGTATATACAATCAAAAACTACTACTTGATTATGCGAAAACAATATGTTTTCATGTGTAAATTTTTAATAATTTATTCAGATTTTTGCCTATAACTCGGTTGTTTATGGACCGATATGGAGGCTTCAAAAAACCGAAGTTTTAGAAAAATATTTACAACAGATTTGTATAAAAACAAATTCTGGGCCTTATATAGAAGCTTCACTAAGTCCAAAATTCATTTTGACCGATATCTCAGTTTCGCAAAAACATTTTAAAAAAGATTCCGAATTTTCTTTGCAAAAAAGTTTTTAGAGGCCTTTTCGGGTTTTTTTGGCGATATCTTGGCCCTTAATATACCGATTTTATTGATTTTTACTAGTGCCATTCTAAAGAATGTTCCCTATAATTTGATGTATAAAACATATATATATATATATATATCCGTCAACTGGGGCTTTCTAGAAACTGATTGTAACAGGCAGATGGACAGACAGACATCGTTACATTGACCTCTCTATTAATAAGAATCGAGAAGATAAATAGCTTTTGGGGTCTTAGATGAATATTGTGGAAATTACAAACGGAATGAGAATCTTATATGTACCTTTTACATTAAAGATAAATTAATCAGGTATGTGAGGAAAACCAATCGTATTCAAATCGAATGTGGTGAATTTCAGTCGATTCACGAATCATTTTTGCAACAATTCTTAGAGAAGGGTTTCACAGTACTTGAAAGAGTTCCTGTGCATCCACTCGGAGACCTAGAGGTCCATTGTGAGTCCCTTCGTAGAATCGATAGAAAAAGTAGTAGTAGTGGTATTAAAGTGATTTAAGAAAGGAAAAAAATTAGAAAGCTGAGACCAAGAAATCAAGAGAAAAGAATTGAAAAGACTTGGATAGAAGGAAATAAACTACTGCCATATTTCGTTCGCTCTAAGCCAACGACACCCTCTTAGCCAGCCTATTCCCATGACGAATTCTATCAAGCTACATACAGACCGATCCTTGATATGCTATCCAATTCGTCGACGAATTGACTGCCTAGCCATTTCTGCCTACTTGGTTGTAGACGTGGACAGTGACATATAATATGCTCTACCGTCTCTATCTCCTCATTATCTTCGCACATCCTGTAAAGACCGGAGGAACCTATCTCCCAATTCCCCGTCATACCCCCTATGGGACAATTACCTGTTAGAATACTTATCATAGTTTTCAGGTTTCCCCTTTTCATGCCTAATAGTAGATTTGTATCTGCTGTACAAACCATAGGACCCTTGATGCTCTTCAGTCCGTTCTACGATTCCATGCATGATTGGTTCTATCCCGAATCCACTCTCTAATTAATCTGAAGTAAAAGCCACACACTTTCACTTACAGCACCTTCCAAAGCTGAGCCGTTCCTAGCTAATTCATCAGCTACCTCATTGCCAGTTATCTCGCAATGACCCGGTACCTAACAGAGTCTAATATGATATTTGCTCATCAATCTCCTAAGAGCCTTCTTACAGTCGCTAACTAACCTAGACTTGAGAAAATATCCTTTCAGGGCTTTTAGCGCCGCCTGGCTATCTACACACAGAGTTACCTCTGTATTCTCTTCGATGTTCCTTGCTATCAATTCCGTGGTCCTAAGAATACCTAGAATTTTTGCCTGGAACACACTGCAACTATTCAAGAGTCTATATGATTCCCTGACGTTCTCCGCAAACAAATAAACACCTGCACTAGTACCTATATCCATTTTGGATCTATCAGTGAATACCGATGCTCCACTGAACAGTTTCTCCTTACCTGACCATTGGTCCCTATTTGGGGTAATCAGTGTTGGATTTTCCCCGAAATCAACCTCCGTGCACATGTAATCCGTGGACCCAGAGGGAGCCAGGGCATGTCCACCGAGATTGATTTCGTTTAGAAGTTTGAAATGTCCTATTCTCATTGATCCTATAAGTCCTAGTTCACTAAGTCTATGCAGGCTTCTTGCAGCCATTCCCATCACGAACTGTGATGCCAATCGAAGCACATCTCTGGACGTTAGACAAAAGATTCCTACGACTTCCTATTTTCATTGCCTCCCACTAGGCTAGACAACCATACGCCAGAATTGGTCTCATTACCGATATGTAAATCCAATTTACTGCAATCGGTTTGAGGCCCCAATTCTTACCTATGGAGTTCCTGCATGTGTAGTAGGCGTTGAGACCTCTTTTAAGCCTTTCCTGTGTATTCCTCTTCCAAGATAGTTTACTATCAAGAAAGAAACTTCCCTGTGATCAGTATAATAACATCATTAGGATAGGCAACAATTTTTCGCCCTCTTTCGTTAAATTGCCTTAGAATGACATTGAATTTATTTGAAATTTGCTACCATTTTAGATGATATGCTGGACTTTTACCAAAGCATGCTTTATTTGAAACACCATGTACTCTACAGTAGGCAAAATATTTGAAATTTCTGAAAATTCTTCTTAATCTTACCCGTGATGTTTTCTTTGGTTTCTTCAAAAATTTTAATTTATTAAAAAAAAGGTTTTTATTTATTATTTTTTAAACTAATTTTTATTTTCATTATTATTATTTTATACAAAAACATTATTGATAATTACATAAATTATATGATTTTCTCATTTTCTTTTTATATATAATTTTCATAATTATTAATCCTCATTATTTTCAAAGTTATTTTATTTCTTTATATATTTTTTGCAATAAATTAACTTTTTTTTTTCTTTGAGTAAAGAACCTTTTTATATATTTATAAATATTTTTATATATTTGCTTATCATTTCTTTAAAAAAGAAAAACTATTGTAGCTGTAAATGTAAAATGGGGATTTGAAAAAATTACCAATTAAATAATGTTTAATTAAAATAAAAAAATATTAAATCAAAAGATATATGAACATAAAAAAGCTCTCCATAGTAGAGACCTTTATATGAAAAAATTACCAATTAAATAATGTTTAATTAAAATAAAAAAATATTAAATCAAAAGATATTTGAACATAAAAAAGCTCTCCATAGTAGAGACCTTTATAGGAGGTCCTTGTATTATAAATTCCTTTAAAGGCTTTTTTTAATATTCTAAAATTTAGAATTTATTTTTATTTTAGTTTGCTTGCTCATGTGTTAACCGGTGTTTAATTTTATTTCGCTTACGATTTCTTTTTCATTTAATTTGTTGGATGATTGCGTTATATTTTTCAATTTATTTATTCATCAGAGAATTTACTTTTGATCTATGATTTATTTCTATTTATTATAGTTTTATTTATTTTTATGGATTTTTAATGTAAGGTTTTAATATCTACAATTGTGTTTTAATGTATAGATTAATATTGATTTCTTTTTATTATTATTATTATTTATATGGGACATTATTATTAAGAGATTTTTTTGGGGAGAGAGGAGATTTAAAGTGCTTTAATTCAAGGCTTAATTTACTTAAGCTCTAAAAATTATTTATATTGTAATCTATAGTTTTTTTTTTTAAATATGTAAATAAAATAAATATTTTCATTTATGTACTTAAATCTAGGGTTTACCTTGTCCGATGTTTCTAATTAAAAAAAAAAATCAAATAAGAAAGAGCACAAACGAAACTTTTATTAAAACAGTTCTCTTTAATATGAGTTTTTCCATAGATTTATATAATTTTTCCATAAAATATTTTAAATAACTTTCATAAAAGCATAAAAATGTATTCATTTTCTTAAAGTCATACATGACGTATGATTAATATTAATAGGGAGTAATTTGAGTAAATTGTCTATATTTTCTGAACTAAATGAACTAGAAACCAAACTTAAAGTGTTTTCAAATGGCAACAAAATTAGCTATAAACAGTATTACCAGCCAAATATTAAGATTTTTTTCTAACATGAAATATTTAATAAAATAAAAGATTCTTTTGTTTAATTTGGTACAGAATTTACTGAAATTACAAGAGAAGTTAGATAAACCAAATCTTGAGAAAAAGCGGGTGAAAAATAAATAATAGTAAGACGAGACAAAATTTAATTAGTCCGAAATATAGGCCTAAGCTAGTGTCCTAACAGATGTAATTTTTAGCACGTAGACTAGTCCGCCGTGCTTCTTTCCCACTAAAAATATTTACTTCAAGAAAATAAAAAAAATCAATAGGATTTTAATTTATTTTTAATATGTTTTTTATTAACCTTATTTTTTTTTAATATTTTTATAATTAAATATAATTATAAATAGTTTGTAGTATAATTTTTATGTTCACTTAATTAAATATACAATTTACTTCTTTTTTAATGATTTTTTTTTTTATATATTTTTATTTTTATGAAAATATTTGATTTAATTTATCTCTCTTAATTTAAGCTTAATTTTTTTTACACTTATTTTTTTAAATCATATTTTTTTTTATTTATAAATATACTTCAAGGGAGAAGATTGGAGTTAAAGATTTCTCATTAAAAACTATTTTCAATTTTCTGTTTCTTTTTTCAATATATTGCAAAAACAAAATCAGATCGGTCTGAGAGTTTTGTAAGCCAATTTTAAATGTTTAATGAATTCACCTCTTTTTTTAATATTTAATTTACTTTTTTTTTATTTGTTTTCAATATTGTCCTTAGTGTCTCTTTTTTCAATAATAATTTGGAGTGTTTGTTTAAATTAAATATAAAACTAAAATTAAATTAAAAAATAAATTCATATATATATTTTTTTTAAATTTTTATAATTTTAAAATTGCCTTCAATTGTTGATTTCTATGCGGAGCAGGAAAAACAAATATTTATTCTTTCACATCATTTTTTGTATATATTTTTTCATAAAGTTTTAAATGTTATTGGTTTGGTACTTAGTTAAATGAAATTAAATTTTTATGGTATTTTCTGTTTGTTTTACTAAAAAACTAAGTGACTTTTTTCTATAGATATTATTCTTTTTAAATTTTGTATCTTTTTTTTATTTATATGCAGTAAATTTGGTTGTTTTATTTTAATTATTTTAAGTTATTTATTTAAATTAATACATTTTCTTGTTTTGTTTATCAGAGTTATTTGGTTTTGATAAATGGTTTTTTTTTTATTTAAGATTTAAAAAATAATACGCCTTTTTTAGAGGTTTTTATGGTTGATTTTATATATTCATGTATTAGACCTGAAAAGATAAAAAATTGGAAATATTTTTTCTTAAGAGAATATAAAGAAAAATTTATTGATTGTTAAACTATAAACTCGCCTCTAAGATAAACAACATAAAGGCTGGAATATACACTTGGCTACGGACTAAGCTATCGACTATAAACTAGGAAATAAACTATAGACTAGACTATATACTTGGGTGAAGACTAAGCAATCGACATGATTTTACTCTGGGCTATACATAAGATTATAGTTTTCAATAAAGCCTTGACTAAAGCCTTGACTATATACTAGACTGTAGTACTGATTATATTCCATAGTCTTAACTAAATTTTATAGGCAAGACAATAGTCTTGACTATAGACTACACTATTGTCTTGATTACAGATTGGATTATAGTTTTTACTATGAATTAGGCTACATAATTTATATTAGACCAGACTAGACCAGACCAGACCAAACAGTAAACCAATAAAATAAACTTGACTATAGTTCTGATTATAGTAGAGTCTTGACTTTATACTGTACTACACTTTTTACTATAGAATGTTATCATGACTTTAGGTTATAGTCTTGACTATAGACTATAGTCTTGGCCATAGACTATAGCCTTAAATATATACTATAGTCTTGAAAATAGACTATAGTCTTGTCTATAGACTATATTCTTGATTATAGATCATAACCTTGATTATAGACTACACTATTGTTTTGACTGTAGATTGGATTATAGTCTTGACTATAGACTAGACTACAGTTTTGAATATAGACTAGATTATAGTCTTGAATACAGATTAGACTATAGTCTTGATTATAGACCAGACTAGAGTCATGACTATAGACCAAACTATTGACTGTTATAGACCAGACTAATATCTTGACTATATACCAGATTATAACCCTAACTGTAGACCAAATTATGTTATTGACTGTAGACCAGCTATAGTCTTTACTATATACTAGGCTATATTTTTGACCATAGACAAAGCTATAGTTTTGACAACAGACTATGCTATAGCCTTTATTATAAACCAGACTAGATTATTGGCTATAGATCAAACAATAGTCTTGACTATAGACTTTATTATAGACCAGACTAGAGTACTGACTATAGACCAGACTATAGTCTTTACTATACACCAGACTGACTAGTTCTTAATATGTACTAGGCATTAGTCTTCCCTATGGACTGTAGTATCTACTATAGGCTAAACTGTAGTCTTGACTGTAAAATAGACTATAGTCTTGACTATATACAAGACCGTAGTCCTAAATTGACTAGACTAGATATAAAAATTAAAAAATATTAAATATTTTTACTACTACTTTTTAACATTAGGAGAAATTTCTGAAAAAGTAAATCATAACGTGATCTAAATTTGGATTTTATGAACTGTAGGACAGAAAAATTTGTTTCGCGCAAATATGTAGACACAAACTGTAGTAAAAGTTTCAACGCTTCATTCCCAATCAACGTGTAAACTTTGTAATATTTTAATCAAAAATATTCAACCAACATAGATTCAAAGTCAGCTCTGGCATACGAATTACTCTTTAGTTCTATTGCTTATTTTTGAAAAAATTATCGGTTTGGCAACTGGTTTGGCAAAAATAGGTTTTAAGCTCTGAATAATATCGCGAAAATTCATTGTGAAAATTATATATATATATATATATATATATATATATATAATTTTCATATATACTTTTTGAACATCGGATGAGTCCAAGATATCATGCAGCAGAGAAAATGAGGAATATTTTGTTATAGGGATTTAAAGACGCCTTTTCCATAAATAAAAACACTTACTGAATCAAATTCCTTTAATATATTTACTTGTCTGCCTTGTAGTACGAGTATAATGTTAAGATTATTTAACATCTCGAAAAATTTAGAGATGTAAGACCTTCATTTTTGTATAAAAGGAAATTGTCTACTTCTGTCTTTAGTTCTCTTCGACATTGATATGAACTAGTAATTTCTTATGTTCTATATTTAAATCGACATATTGGGCTTTAAGAAGGCACTAGTTTTTATAAAATTTACTACGTCTATAGTAGTTTGAAAAGCAATTTTGAATATATCACATGAGATTTTCGCACCAAGTAGTTATCGATGGATTACGCAGTGAGGCTTAAGCGATTTAGAAATCTTTATCTCGATCCTATTATTGATGCTTAACCATCTGTCAATTGTTACAATGCCTTAATCTTTTTCTTTTTTTAGAGTTATCTGGCAGAGGGATTCTTATGACTTTTCCTTTTGTGGACTTATCTAAAATTATATTCGCAGAGACAGCTAAACAAGGCTTTATTAAAAATTCACCAATTGTGTATGGTTTCTTTGTTTTTTCTACTATTATTGATATATTGTACGAAAATTCAATGGATTTTTCTCCATCCAAATGCCAGGCACCTATAGAATCCAAATATAGCATAATTATATATGTCGAAAAATACAAAAAAAATATATATATATATATATATCATGTATTTAACATATTTTCGTTTTCTCTCGCGGACCTCATCGCTGGAATGTGGACCCTTAGGGTCCGCGAACCCTTTATTTGGGAAACACTGGACTAGATCGACTATAGACTAGACTATAGCCAATACTTTGCTACATTCTTGGTTATAAACTATAGTAGACTGGACTCTCTAATAAGTTCCAAACTATAGGCTATATAATATACTATGGACCATAGTACTAGGTTATAAATTATTTTATAACATTTACAATATTTTTACTCACCAGTTAAAATAGGTCTCTGGTTTATGGCAACCCTTTTCAGAACCACACCATTTTGATTCTTTCAACGGCGGACATGGACGGCCACCACGTTTGCCATGTTTAATTACTTTACGATATCGATGCATTTCACCGATGCCACATGATTTACTACAGTCCGACCATTCGGACCAATGACTGACCCTGCAGTCGCGAGGACGTTTCGTACGACGTCTACGATTTTTGTTGGCATATAGTAAAGATGTTGATGAAGATGCTGACGATGACGATGTTTGTGTTGCTGATTGTGATGCTAATTCAGAACGTCTATAACTGTTAGCAATATTTTGCAAAATAGCCTGTTTATCATTTTTGGGTATAATTCCGCTGTTAACTGAAGAAGAATTGATCCTGAAGTGTAAAAGAAAAAAAGGGAATAAATTGTATTTAATTAAAAAAATATATATATGTGTTTTTAAAATAAATTTAAATTTAAAGTTTTATAGAACAAGCTACCCTCAACAATGTTTTATTTCTAAGTTAACCTTGTTCTCATTTTTTGTTTCATTCTTTTAGCTGTAGTTGTTATTTGGTGTATTTTTGCATATCATGTTTGTAGTTGTGAGATATGTATGTGTGTAGTTATGTAGATTTACATCAAGAATAATTTTCAATTTTTCAATTTGCATTTTTTCCATTTTGTTCTATTTTTTTATTTATTTATTATTTATTATTATTATTTTTTTTTTTTTTTGTGTTTCTTGTTTGTGTTATATATATTTTTTATTCTCTATTGTTGTTATTTTAATTGGGCATATTTATGTTTAATTTCCCTTTGACATGTATGGTCCTCATGTATAAATGCTGTGTTTGTCCATTCACTATTTAATGTGTACCTTTGTATGTCGGTTGTATGCCTACTTGTCTATATTTCAATGTTTGTTTTAATTTTCATTCCTTATTTATTTGTTGCATGTTTCTTTTACCGCTGTCATTTATTTTATTTGAACATGATCTCAAATTTTTAGATTTTATAACAGGGATGGAAACTCTAATGAACTTTAGTTATTACAGTTTTAAGTACAAAAGTAGCACATTCAATTTATTATATTCCGTTAAAAAAAAAAAAAAACATGCCATACTTTTGATTTTTAATAAAATTTTCGATTAAGATGTAATAGACTATTTAATCAAAAAGATGGCATGTTTCTTAAAAATTTCTTGATGCTAATAAAAGAAATATAGGATTTTTCCCAATACTTACATACATATATATTTTATTATATTTTCTATCTTTACACCCCATACCAACATAGGTGGTTGGGGTAATATGCATTTGTGCTTGTGTTTGTAACGCACAAAAAAAAAATCATCCAACACCCATCTTAAAGTATTTCAATCGACTCAGAATCACCTTTTGAGTTGATCTAACCATGTCCGTCCGTTCGTCTGATTGGCTGGCTGTCCATGTAAATGTTGTACACAAAGTGCAGATCGCAATTTTTAAGATAATTCAATGAAATTTGATACGTAGGATTTTCATGACACAAGGACGAAGCTCATTGAAATTGGTTATGATTGCTCCATTATTTCGCCTAGCCCCCATATAAATGTTTAAAGATCATGATTACCTTAAATATAGCAATATTTTAATGAAATTCAGCGCAAGGAAGTTTTGTAAAATTTTAAATCTCTGTGCCGGATTTCATGAAGATCGGTCTATAATTGACCATAGCCTCTATATAAAACCCTCTTCCGAAAATCAGTTTAACTTTCATAAATCACACACACATGTTAGTATCAGGTTTATATTCGACACAAATAAGTTTTATAAAAATAGAAATCATAGTGACAAATTTTATGAGGATCGCTCCATAATTTACCATAGCTCCCATATAAGCCCACTTTCGGGCTTAAACCTAAAGTGCATAAATTCGTATAAATGTTAGTAGTCCACATGTCTAATATAAGACCACTTTACGAATTTTTCTGGACATACACAATGGTGTGGGGTTCATATGGTCGGGCTTAAGGGACTATATCTTTCTTATTTATTATTTTCTTTTTAATTTTTTTCAATAAACTTAAATTAAATTTTGTTTACTAATAAAATAATTAAATATTTACAATACATGTACAACACACTTACAATATAATTTACAAATCTAAACTAATTTATATGCAATAATTAATACATTTCGTTACAAAATGTTACAACAACCGCCGCTGGTATAAACAACTGCCTGAGGACGTGGAGCAGGATTTGTAACAACCACACTTGCTTGACCTTGTGGTTGTGAACCTACAACCACTGTTGAAGAGGGTGGTGGTGCTGCACCTCCCACAACTACCGTTGTAGAGGGAGGTGGTGCCGCCATAGCTCCTATTACAAGTGGTGGTGGAGCCATACCGCCTACAACCACTACACCTCCTACAGGAGGTGGTGGCCTATTTACATTAATATTAACGCCCACCGCAGGACCAGGTCTTGGAGGTGGAGGACCCCAACCAGGACGACTTCCACCATAAGGTGGAGGAGGACCACCAAAACCTACACGGCCTTGAGGGGGACCACCAAAACCAACACGGCCTGGAGGAGGCATTTTTTTATATATAAATTATAAAATGTTTAAGGGAAAAATATTGTCTTCCCTGAAATAGAAGAAAAAAAACTTCTTTCGTTAATGAACGTTTATAGGCAACTAATTTTCTGCAAATGATTTTAATTTGTTGGTCATATAAATTAAAGTTATTGGCTTTCATTGTATTTAAATTGATAACAAAAAGTAAGTTACAAATCAATCAATTATGTTTTGAATACAAAAAGATAAAAAAATAAAAAATATATTTTCACACTGTCATATACAAATATTATCCAATATCTTATCTTTCTAAACCCTGACTTAGCAAATTTAAGGTGATTCCCTGTGCTACTGTTTTGTATTTTATGTTATCTTTCTACAAAGTAATGTATATAGTGTATGCATGTGTGTTTCTCTGTAGTTATGATAATTTTTTTATTTTTTTATTCCCTTATCTATTATTTAGTTTTGTTGTACTTACATTGGATTCATTTTCTCCAAAAGTTTTGAACGTATACGATCTTTTTCGGTTACTTTTGTTGGTTGTGGTGTTATTTCATTTTGTCTTTCTCTTTCTATACTCGCCGATAATTCATTATTCATTTCAACATGATTGTGTTCCATCTCTAAGTGGGTTTGTGTCTGTACTGTTTCATATTTACGATCATCTTCGGCAAAGTTAAAAACTTCACTTAGTTCGTATTCTTTGAGCTAAAATGAAATTAATTAAATGGGAAAAATATTTAATAATGAGCAAAAAGTAAAAAAATAAAATAGGGGAAAAGCTTCCAAAAACTTCCAAAAAATGTCGAAATTGGTATTTTAAAAAAATTATTTATTAATTTTTTTGTTAAATTGATTTTTTTATTTTTTTAATTTTATAGAATTGGCACTTTGAAAAAAAATATATATATTTTTATTATGGAAAACTCAGGTTAACAGAAAATTGTATAAATATTTCGAAAATTATTTATTTATTTATTTACATTTGCATTTTTTCAAAATCAATACTTTTTTTCGAAAATGGGTCCAATTTTTTATATGATTACTAAGGTATCCATTCGAATAATGTTCGTTTGAATAATTTGAACAATTTGATACGAATAATTGTTTGAAGAATTTAAAAATGCTCTTTTGGAATAATGAACAATTCGAATATTTTTATGTCGAGTATTTGAATAAAATGAATATATTTTAACATTATATTTCTTTTAGAATATTTGTAACTATTGCCGTATAAACGTCTGGATAATATCTTCTTGAAGAAATTTACGTTATATCTTCTTTTTATTATTTGGACGAAAATCATCAGTGCAATATTTTTCCAATATTGTATTGTTATCAGTTAAAAAAAATAGGCAATAAACTACAAAAAATATATAAAATTGATTTTTTTTATTAATTTTTATCCTCAAAATATCGCTGTTCTTTCATGAAAGTGATTATCATCTATGAGATCATCTGGAAGAAATTAATGCAATACTTTTATTTTTCAATTACAATTTTTTAGTTGTTCAAAAATTGTTCAAACACGAAAAAATATTGAAGATATTTGTTGGACTTTTAGCAAAATATTGGTTATTTTATGTGAGCGTTTTAGTTTTCGTGCCTTATGATGTTAAGATTTATGTGCATCCATGCTTTACAAGATGTAAAAGTTTTCTTTATTATGTTATTTCAAGATTTATTTAGTGAAAAATTTTCTATATATTTATTACATCCTATAGAAGATTATCTGGCGGTATCTTCTTTTCTTCACCTAGGTGATTATCTAGCAATATTGCCTATTATTCTTTCAGGCCTATTGATTTTTTATTGCTTGGAAGTATCGCCTGTGACGCACAATCTGTCCCAATGGGAGAAACTTCCGCAATACGAATATGAATATTGCGGCAATAAATATTCTTTATTCGGCTTCTTAAGATAGATGCTCTGAGCGATCTTCATAAGTCATATGACCAAGAAAACTCTTTTCGGGGACCCTTTCTTTCAAGGCAAACGCCTATTTACAAATATGGAGTTTACTTACAGATTAGAGCAAAAATGTTGTTAAGAAATAATATTAATATGAATCCATTCTTTAAAATTTCTGTAATTGATTATATTTTTCAGAAAAATGTTTCACAAAGTTTTCTTTTATAAATATCATTTATGTATATGAAAATATTTATAAATTCAACACGAGTGCAATGTAATATAATTAAGATTTTAATGAATTCTTATTTTGAATTTATATATTTATGCAATACGGTTTTCGTGAAGGATATAAAATATTTGGCCCAGCCGATTATAATGAATAATTAATAATATCAGTCAACAGATGGACAGAAGAGCATAATTATTTGGAAACCCTACATATAATGATGTGTAATCTAAAATGTTCCCTAAGCTTTGAAAACCTTCCTTTGTAATAGTTATTTACAATAGCTTTAACCGCTCTGTGTAAATTTTTCTTTTTAAGTTTTAACCATTATTACTTTTCTTCCCCTATTCATATCTTTCGATTGTCTTTTGTTCAATTTTTTCCGTTATTGTTATAGTTTTCATATATGTAATTTAACGCATTTTTTTAACTTCCAATTAGTCTTTTTGCCAGGCAATTCACACCTTTTGAGTCAGAAAAATACACCGGCAATAATTTAAACATATTCACTTTATGTTTGTGTTGTTGTCATCTGTTTTTCCATACATTCTTTCTCATTATTCATTCTTTTGTTGTATTCTATACACCAAAAGAATTCAAGGCATTTTGGTTATGTTTTGTCGCTATTGACATCAAAAAAAAAAAAAAAAATAAAATAAAAGAAAGGTATTAAAAACCATAATCCTATAAATAAACATATACATACACAGACGACAGGCATACCAAAGCGGAATTCCTTTGAACATTTTCTTTTGCCAACATAAAGGTAGAGATTTTTTTCTTTTTTTTTTTTTGAAAAAGGTTTAAATGAAATAAAAAAAAAACAGAATTTGCTTTAAATTAAATTTATGCTTCTATGGAAGGTAAGGCAATTGATATGTGTAAATTAAGCAGAAATTTGTTTTAATCAGATTTTTGTAATGTGAATGAAAGGAAGTCTTATAACAAAGGTATTTGTTATTTAAAATAAAAAAAAAAAAGAAATAATTTTAAAGAAAAAGCATTATAGTTTTTATTGCTTATTTATGATGTATGAAAAAAAAATTCTACCTTTTCTTCTGTGCTCTTGATTATTAACATTCTTATAGATTTCCACTTAATAAGTTTTTATTTTCATTATATTATTTCAGCTACCATTCTGCTCTATTAAATTTTATGTTAAATTATATGAAATAAAATACACAAGATTTATTCTTATAGCATATTTTATAGATACCAAAAAAGAGAATAATAAACAATTGCAAAATATAACAAACACTGTAAAATATTTTTGTTTTATTTAATGTATAATTTCCTATTGTGTTTATAAGTAAATTTCCTTTTTTTATTTCCTGTTATAAATTATTATGCTCCCACACTGTGTCTCTCTCTCTCTCCCTTACTTTTACTCTAATATGAATGTATGTGTATAATATTGCCCCCTAACAGAAAAACCACAGAATGCTTCATTATGCTATTAGGAGCAAACCAGAAACGGAATTTGTAGATTATTGTATTAATTAAAGGGCTGCCAGATTGTTGACAAATGCTTAAAATAATAAGGGGAAATTTACATTATTCCAAAAAAAAAAAAAGAAAAAATAAAACTCGAATTTCAACTACATAAAGGCTTAAGATTATCTCTCTTTTGCTCTAATATGAATGTGTATAATATTGCCCCCTAATTAAAGGGCTGCCAGATTGTTGGCAAATGCTTATAATTATAAGGGGAAATTTTAAATTATTCAAAAAAAAAAAAAAAAAACCTCGAGTTTCAATAACATAAAGGCTTAAGATTATCGAATATTATAAAGAGGTACAATTGTAACCGCAATTAAATCTTGCAAACAGGGCAACCAAAAATATGCTCTAAAAAAGCTTTTTATGCGCGTAAATAATGATCTTAAAATCCAAAAATATGCACTTAAAATATGCTCTCAGATTATTATTTTTTCTCGTAAAATTTTAAATTATCTACTATTCATGATAAAATTAAGGATTTTTTTTGCAATTTCTAAAAAATATTTTCTTTTTACACTTAAGATCATTCAGATTTAATAAAAAATTAAAAATTTTCTATCAATTTATAAGAAGAAAATTGTTAGGGAATAGGATTTGAAGAACATAAGCGACATTAGAAAGAAAATTTCACTGATATCAAATTATATAAAAAAATTCTATTGGGTGAAAAATATGCATACTTTTTCTTTTAAATGTAAAGTATACAAAATTATGATTTTAGGTATAAAATATGTCTTTTAAATTGCTAAAATAAGCTCTCAAATTAGCATTTGCTATAAAAATATGAAAACTATGCTGCTATGGCTAAAATATGTAAAAATATGTATTTTTACGTTTTAATCTTTTAAAAACTGTGGTTTATTTTCTTTTAAATAAACCGGATATTTTTGATTGCAAATAAAAGCAGTTTAGTACTTTAAAAGTTATAACAACTCTTTATTTTATTTAAAATGTACAACAACAACAGTTTAAATAGTCACTATGTGTTCTAATACACACACACACACTTAAATTACACACTTTATACAGCACACTTTAATAATGTATAAGAATATAAAGCCAACTTCAAGGCAGTTAATTTGTCTTTACTTAACGATGCTTCAAATTAGACTGCCTCAATGGTGTTCTCACGGAAAATTTATATATACTGCATTACCATCTAGATGCTTCTTGAAAGCTCTATTTCTACAATGATCTTAACGGACAAACTAGTATGTTCGAATTCTAGAGCTTACGATGTTAATGCTAGCAGCTTAAACATTTAGTGTTGTCATTCTTACAAACAATGCTGAAAGTTTTTTATTCAATGTTGTATGTTCCACAGCTAGTCCTTGGATATTAACTGCTGTTAACATAAATTGAAAGGTTGTGAAGCTTAGAAAGTTTGAGAAGCATCATTCAACTTTAAACCAGCCGTTAAAACCTTTATATTCGAATTTAAATACAATTTCGTAACAGTATTAACGAAACCATGACAAAATTCTTAAAATTGTCTGAAACAACTGAAATAACTAGCAGTTTGGTTCATTTAAATCCCAGGAAAAATTATTATTGGTCGCATTGGTGGCATATTATTGGTTACCCTGCTTATAAGGGTTACATAAAAACCACCGATTGAAGATTAATTAATATTTAATATTTAAGCTCTTAAAGCAATTTAAAACAAACAAAGATTGATGACTTAAAGGCTTGTATGGTTTTTTATTAAAAAAAAAAAAAAAATGTTAAAATATTTATGTTTTCTCTGTTTTTCACAAATTTCCTCCTTGTTATTTTGGCAACTCTTCCATTTTATCAGGCCTAAATACACATTAATTTTGATTTTGTTTTTAATGCGTAAACAGGAAACAAAAACATGATTTGTGTTTTGTGATTTGCTTATGGAAAAAAAAACGAAAAAGCAAAAAAAATTATATATATATATATATATATATATATATATATATATATATAAAAATCACAAACTCTAATTTATATGCATGTGCCTGTTTATGCCAGGCACCCACAATAAAATCGTCTCTATGTCTGCTAATACAACACACACGTAAATTATAAACAAATTTCCATAGTAATTAAGAGGGATATTTTGCTTCACGTTTTGATATTTTATATGTACAGTAGTCTCCCAGTTTAACGAATGATATATTGTCAGGCTAATACGTAAAATCGAAAAATTCGTTAAATCGCAAATAATCTTTTTAGTAATAAAAATAATACAAAAGTTTTATTTTAAATTCTACATTTTCATCTTTTAAAGTTAAAATACAATTTAATTATCTCATATAAGGTAGACAGAAAAGGGTGGCGTATCACGCCTCCACCCAGAGACCAAACGGTCCATTGTGATTCCTTTAAAGATAGACAAGGAAAAATATAAAAAGATTAAGAAGATAGATACAGAAGAGGTGGAACCTATCAATCAGTAATGAATGTCCCTAAGCCATTTTATTCCCATTACAAACCCTATAATGTTGATAAGCCCTTTGCCTGTAACCTCATCTAGTTCATGCAGTGTGTGGCACCTAAACCAGTTCAGCCTTGCGCGGTGAAGCCCCATGACAGAGTATGTGCTACACTGTCTCTAGTTCCTCTACATCATCGTATATCCTATAAAATTCTGACTTGCCAATGTCCCATTTACTTATCATATTCCCTATTGAGAAATGATCAGTAATCAAGCCCATCATGACCCTCAAACTACTATGACTCATACCCAGAAAGTGTTTCGAAACTGCCAGTTTGAGACAAGGATTGCAGAATATCTGCAGTCCTTTCTATTCCTCCAGGCTATATTCATGTTGACTAGATTCCAATTTCTTACGGGTCTAAAATTAGGGCCAATTGGAATCTTAACAGATCTATTTCCGAGCCACTTTGAACCAGCTTAACAGTTATTTCATTGCCGATAATGTTGCAGTGACCAGGAACCCAACAGAGTATTATTATGTAACAATAACAATATAAATAAAAGAAAAAAAATTAATTCTCAAAATGAAACTTCTTAAGAGTTCTTCATGAATATCAATAATTTCCACTTTTCCACTTTTTTTTCTTTGAATAGCAGCTTCTTTCCAACAAATTTTGATGTTTAAATTACAAAGAATGTAAGGAAATTGCTCTAAAATGTTTATAATGTTCAAATGCCTCAATAAATAATTATGAATCTAATGGATTCTTTAAGTGGAGATCCAACCATTTTCAGCATAAACACAACACGTATGGTGGTACCGGTTAAAATGATATTGTACAAAATACAAACGTAACCGTATTTAATAGGAATATAACTGTTAGGCAAATAACTGTTTTGTAACGTATTTTTAGCTTGATTTCATTAAGTGATTTTTTATTAGAAAATAGTTTTCGTATGAAAAAAATCTTGTCCGAAAAAAATAATTTAGTTTATTCCTTTTGAATAACAAATGGAATAGTACTCTTTCAATATGATGTATTTTCATTTACTTTCTCTTATTTTTAAGGATTTCAAATCACATTTTTAGAAAAATTCGTTACTAAAAAAAATATGAATTTTTCGTAATATATGGTACACAATGGAAAAATTTTGGACTTACATTAAATCACGAATTCGTTAAACTGAATATTCGTTAAACCAGAAAACCACTGTATATTTTTTCTACGACTTTTTTTTCATCAACCATACTCTTGCCAAAGTATTTAGTATTTAGAAAGAAAAACAAGAATTTCAACATGATTTATAATGAAATAAATCACTCTAATGAAATGGTAAAGAAATGTAAAAAAGGAAAGTATGCTGAAAGACATTATTGTATAAATTTTACAAATATTTTTTAAATCCCTAAATCAGATTAGCTTTTGAGGCAGGGATTCTGAGTTATACTAAGGTCATAAATTAGTTTATATATTAATGCCATTCAAGCAACAAACGAGCTTCATTTTTGTGTAATTTTAAAGCCCCAAATAAGCATTTATCAAGAGCAAGAACCCAAAATAACAGTTAACACAAAGAAAAAAAAAAACAAGTGGAAGTATTATATTCAGCTGGACCGAAACTTTTATCGCAAAATCTATATTTCATAAATATGTATGTAATGGGGATTCAAGTAGAGATACTTTTTTCAATAGCCTTTTTTGACAGATCACGTGTGAGTCGTGTCATGCTGTCATGTTATTTTTGTTTAGTATTGTTTGGCATTTCATAATGGAAAGACTTACGTTTGAACAACGTTTACAAATCTCTCAACTTTATTACAAAAATTCACGTTCTGTGAGGAATGTATTTCGTGCACTTCGCTCAACTTGTGGTTAAAATAATCGGCCTACTGAGCGTACTATTCGTAACACCATCACCCATTTTGAGACCCAGCATTCATTATTGGATAATATTCGACCGAATAGACCACGTCCAGCACGCTGTGAAGAAGATATATAGAGAGTGTACACGAAGACCATGGGGAGTCGATTCGGCGACGTTCGCAGCAACTCGGACTGACGTATGGAACGGCTTGGCGCATTTTACGTTGATATCTTAAATTGAAAGCGTACAAAATACAGCTTGTGCAACAACTGAAGCCGCTCGACCTTCCCAAGCGAATCGCTTCGCTCTATGGGCTCTTGAAAAGTTCCAAAAAGATCCGACGTTTTCGAGGCAAATTTTGTTCAGCGGGTGTTCAATGGGTATGTAAACAAACAAAATTGCCGCATTTGGGACCAAGAGCAACCTGAAGAGATTTAAGAACTGCCACTTCATCCAGAAAAAACAACGGTTTGGTGTGGTTTGTGGGCCGGTGGAATCATCGGTCCATATTTGTTTAAAAATGATGCCGGTGCGAACGTAACCGTCAATGGCGACCGTTATCGTGCCATGATAACTGACTATTTGATGCCTGAAATTGAAGCTGGTGATCTCGGTAACATTTGGTTTCAGCAAGACGGCGCCACTTCCAACACATCGCTTCAATCAATGAATTTATTGAGAGAACACTTCGGTGAGCACATAATTTCACGTTTTGGGCCGGTCAATTGGCCACCAAGATCGTGTAATATCACACCGCTAGACTTTTTGCTGTGGGAATATGTAAAGTCTAAAGTTTATGTGGACAAACCCGCTTCGATTCAGGCCTTGGAGGAAAACATCACGCGTGTCATTTCCCAGTTACAAGTCGAAATGCTCGAACGAGTCATCGAAAATGGGACCCAACGGATAAACTATCTGCGACGTAGGAACGGCCAAAGAATGTTCTTTCAAATGATAATAAATATTCCCCATTAAATTTGAATTTTCTGTGTCTTTTTCTTTAAAAAAGTAGGGAACCTCGAAATGGATCACGCTTTACATATTCGAATTATCTATAATAAAAATGTATGCTCTAATCTGGAAATAAGCTTAATATTTGTAAACTGATGTTAGCCATGATATCGTAAATTTGTAATCTAAAGAGCCCCAGAAAACTTCTTGGGCATATGACTTAGGAATATCGCTCAGATCATAGCTTACTAGCATAGATATTAATCTTAAAAAAATAATTTAAAAAAAAGTTACAAGTTTTTTTTTCAATGTACTTTTTACTAACATATTCGTACTTATTTTTTTTGACAACCGTCTTATGTTTTTGACAACGGAGTTTCATATGTATGTTAATCTATGGCTCAGACCATCTGTGCTGAAGAGCTGAACAAAGAAAAGTTATGCAAAATTGCATATTTTCAGAAAAATTTTAAGTTTTCTACCAACAACTTTTTTTCGAAAATTATATATTTTTAAGTTGAATTAGTTATTTTAAAAATTTTAGAATTTTTAACTTTGCAGCTCTAAGACACAATTCCACCAAATATGACATGTCATCTTATTATGTACATTTAAAAACCTAAAACACAATTATAGTTAAGGGATATATTTTTTAAGAAAAAATATCTCACATATTCAGATTTACTTGTCAAACTTATTATTTTCACAAAAAATATGCCCATATTAAAACAAAATTCAAATGGATTCTACCAGGATACGAAGCGTGGCTTGAAGATTTGTAAGCTAGAATACTTCCACTAAACTATCTATAACCATAGAAATTTTATTTGAAAGCAACTATATGTACTCCTCATATATGTGAACAGTATAAAGGCCTCATTTTGTAAAACGAAACATTTTTAAACGTTGGAATTTCGTATGAAGAATACTGGGAAATTTTTTCAAATTTGAATTTTCTCCATACAAGATACTTTCGTTTTACAAAATGTAGCCTTAAAAATAAATTTACAACATTTGAATATATTTAAGGCCACATTTTGCAAAACGAAACGTTTTCAAATGGCAGAAATTTGTATGGAGAAAATTTAAATTTTAAAAAATTTCCCAGTATTCTTCATACAAAATTTCTTACAAAATGAAGCCCTTAAAATTCAGCAATGTTGAAAAGTATTCTTTTTGCACAAATTAAAGTAAAAATATTTTTTGAACTCTAAATTTCAAAATACCATGTGGCTAGGGGATAATTCAAAGCAAGGAATATTAAAATGTGCGTACAGGTTCGAATCCTGGCGAACAAAAGTGTAATTTTTATTTAGAGCCTCATTTTGTAATACGAAACGTTTTCATTATGTAAAAAGAAACGGTTTTAAAAGTTAGAATTTTATATGAAAAATACTGGAAATTTTTTTTAAATTTGATTCTTTTTTCATACAAAATTCTTTCGTTTGAAAACGTTTCGTTTTACAAAAAGTGGCTTTGAAATTTATGTGAAGAATACTGGGTCATTTTTTTTTTTTAATTTGAATTTTTCCCATATAAATTTACAAAATGAGGCCTATAATAAATATCAAAGAAACATTTGAAAATTTGAATTTTTGTTTGAAGTTAAATTGTAAAATGTTATTTAGAAGTCACAAACCCAAGCGGTATAACATATCGATATGTTGAAATTTACTATCTTTATTTTTTATATAAAATCATTTTTATGTTTTTAGGAAAAACACAAATTGACAAGGAGTCCCATGGATAAGAACTAATGCCTAACGGTTTGTAGGCTAGAACACTTCCTCTAAACCACTCCATCAGCAATAGAAAATGATTAATATATTATTGTATATGAAATAGAAAATAATATTAAATTTAGGCAAAGAAGGACGTATAGATAGATATATATATTCTCAAAAGTTATTTTTAATCATGACAATTACGAATATTTATTAATTTGTGGCGCTGGATATACACTTAAACACTTTCATATAAAATGACAAACTTACATATACCCTTAATTTTATGCGAAGGTATAAAAAAGAATATAAATACATTTAACCAAATGTCGGAAACTGATTCAAACTGATGGTTATGAGTTCGACTGTAACAAATTCTATTTAAATTTTGGATTTTTGTCCTATAAGGTTTTAAATGTTTTCGAGCACAAATAAATTTTTACTTTTCCAGTGATATAAACGTTATTTTGTAATTTACACTACAGTGTTTTCCAAGAAAAATATAAAAGTTGTAGCAATACATCATTGCAAAACATAAACTTTGGCGAATTCTTTTTTCTTTTTTTCTTTTGGCGCTTTTTTTCATTTTGTCGATTTTTTGTCGCTTAGGAGATTTTTTTTATATAGGCGTTTTTCCGTTTTAGTATATTTTTTTTCATTTTCGTAATATTTTTCTTCTTGTTATTTTTTGCGTTTTGGTAATTTTTGTTCGTTTTGGCGACATTTTGCACATAAGCGTTTTTGGCGATTTTTTCGCTATAGCGATTTTTTTGATTTTTTTTCATATAAGCGTTTTTTCCGTTTTTGCCATATTTTTTTTCTTGGCTTTTTTATTTTTTTTTTTCGTCTTGCTATTTTTTTGTTAGGCGATTTTAGTTATTTTGGGACCTTTTTTCCTTTTTCGTCAGTGATTTATAGTATATATATATATATATATATATATATATATATATATATATATATATATATATATATATATATATATTTTTTTTTTTTTTGTAAGAGATATAAAAATTAGTTTGTGATCATAAAATACACACTCTTTTTTAAACACAATCTTTGGCGATTTTTTTCGTTTAGGAGACTTTTGTCATACAAAAGCTTTTTTCCGTTTGGCGATAATTTTCTTCGTTTTGGCAATTTTTTTATTTTATTTTTATTTTTTTATATTTATTTTTGGAAATTTTATTCTTTATGGCGATTTTTTTCATATAAGTATTTTTTCCTGTTTGGGTGATTTGTTCTCGTAATAACGATTTTTCTTTTAATATAACGACTTTTTCCGCTTTTGCTAATTTTTTTCATTTTGGCTATTTTTTGTCGTTTTGGTGATTTTCATTCATTTTGGCGATTTTTATTCATTTTGGTGACTTTTTTCATTTCGGTGTTTTTTCATTTTTGTCAATTGGCGGTTTTTTTGTTTTTGGCGTTTTTTTTGCATTAGGGTTGTTTTCCTGTTTAGGCGAATTTTTGTTCAATTATTTTTTTTTTTGCGATTTTTTTTTAATTTGCTGCTTTTTATTTTGCGATTTTTTGGCGTTTTACAATGGATATTTTATCAGAAAATTGCTTTTGTATTACTTAAGAAAAATTTAAAACCACAAAAAAAATAAAAGTGAAAAGATAACTGTTATCCTCTGAATTTTATGATGAAAATCATAACAGTTACGGTCCCTGATCAAGAGTCGTTTAAGGGTCTCAAATTAACTTTAATAACTGCCGGTTACTGGATATCGAATTAGCTCCTACTTTTAAAATTTTTCAAGTGGTAAATTGGAAACAATCGTACACTTATACTCTAGTCTGTATTATGTAGCCTGTGGTTGAATTTATAGTCGAGCCTACAGTCTTAGCTATTGTCGAGAATATAGTCTATAGTCTAGCCTATAATCTATAGTCTTATCTATAGTCAAATATTTGGTCTATCATCCACTTTACAGTCTAATCAATAGTCGAATCTATAAACGGGTCTGTAGTTTATAGTCTTGTCTATAGTCGAGCAAATATTGAAATTTGAAGTCGAATCTATAGACGAACTAAAATCCTAGTAAATGGTCTAGTATATAGTATAGTCTATGGTTAAATTTTTAGTGGACTCAATTGTCGAGTTCATAGAGTTGTCTATACTATAGTATGTAGTAAATAGCCTTGATTGTAGTAGACAGTAATGCTAACTTCTACAATCAATACTTTTTCCCCTTAGGTATCCTTCTCTTCTGAAAAGTAAACATGTTCATAATTACACATTCTCTATGATTGTTTTCCCTTCCTCTCATCATACATAAAGGCACATTGTAACAATTACTGCTTTAATATTACAACTTCATAAGAATTTTCTGATTTCGTGTTAATGAATCATTAGTATTTTTCATCTTTTTTTTCCCTCTTTTTTAATGATGTTGTAAATTTTCAAAGCAACACTTAACCCAACACACATTACATTACCAGCACTAAAATACACAACTCCAACCACTTCCAAAGCAAAACCTACAACAGATTTTAGAATGGGAGGAAAAAAACATGAGAAAAAAAACTAATTTGCTCCTAATTAAGTTGTGGTGGTAAAAATTAAGCTAAAAATCTTATCGATTTTGAGCCACCACAATTACTCATACGTATGTTTGAATAGCGTTTCATTTACGCAACGTATAACACTCACCTTGATAAATTGAAATGTTGCTATCGGCGGTAAACGTTTACTTTTTGGATAAAAGAAACTGCCAGCTGGATGAGCGGGATAACGTGATGTTATACGATAAATAACACCTTGTGGTGAGGTGGGCCAATTGGGAGCAGTAAAAGTGAAACCATTATCGGTGCCAGCATCTAAAGGATCCATTTCAACGGTCACAGTGTCAATCCAAGATCCACCAACACAAAGCTGAAAAAAATACAATTTTAAAACAATGTTAAATAATATATTGTTAAAAAAATAGTAACATTTTATTTTGCAAAAACAAAAAAAAAAAGATTTTAACACTTATACTTTGGTATGTATTTTTGTCTAATGATTTTTAATGCTGCCTAAGCAGAAAATTGTTTTGCAAGTGTAGTCTAACATTTAAATACATTTCCTAACTAATTTCTCTCTTTTTCAAACATCCATACTCCCCTCATTTACTGGATAGTACTTGTCAATACTTTTCTAGTTTTTGGTTGCAAATTTTTTTCTATTGTTTTCTCTTGCTCACATGACACATTCTGTCAGTGATGTTGGTTTTTGTGGTTTGCACTAACACACGTTGCTGCTGCTGCAAATAATGTCAATGATGAAGATGATGTTGATAATGACAATATTGTCATTGTCTGTTGTTATGCTTGTCTTCATTGTAGTTGTGGTTGTTGCATTGTAAATTTAAAATTTTGATGACGGTATCTTGATTTTATACCACAGACATCAATAAAAAAAATTGAAATTGTATTTTTTTGCATTTAATGAGTTTGATAAAGAAGTAGACTGTAAAATGAAAGGAAAGTCTGTTATTTGGGCAACGATAACGTAGCGTAGCGATAACGTAACGTAGTCTATAGTCTAGTCTATAGTCTAGTCTATAGTCTAGTCTATAGTCTAGTCTATAGTCTAGTCTATAGTCTAGTCTATAGTCTAGTCTATAGTCTAGTCTATAGTCTAGTCTATAGTCTAGTCTACAGTCTTATCTACAGTCTAGTCTACAGTCTAGTCTGTATAAACTAGTATAAAGTATATTCCATAGTCTATAAATAAGTCTGTAGTCTAGTCTATAGACTAGCCTATACTCTAGTCTACAGTCTAGTCTATAGTCTAGTCTACATTCTAGTCTATAGTCTATTCTACAGTCTAGTCTGTAGTATATTCTATAAACTAGTATAAAGTATATTCCATAGTCTATAAACAAATCTGTCGCCTAGTCTATAATATAGTCTAGTCTATAGTCTAGTCTACAGTCTTGTCTATAGTCTAGTATATTCCATAGTCTATGAACAAATTTGTAGTCTAGTTTATAGTATAGTCTAGTCTATAGTCTTCAGTATTTTTTATATTCTATTCCATAGATCTGTTTATAATGTGTTCAGTAGTTTGCTTCATAGCATAATCTATTTTGTTAGGGCCCCTATCATATGTAGCCTTTTTTTAAACCCTACTTCTGATTCACTTCCACCTAACCCTCATAATAATTTGCCACAAAATATTTTAGTCATTGATTGCTGTGCATTCACGGAAAATTATCTTTTCATTTCTTTTTTTTTTTCATTCCTTTTTCTAATTTTTGTACATACAAATGAGTCCAAGTAATTTGTGGTTTGATTTACTGGAAAAATTTTCTAGCTGACATCTGCTAAAAATTTTATGTAAGCAAATTGCAAAAAGAGAATATAAGTAACTCTTAATAATGTACATCATGATTTCTAAATAAAAAAAATATATATATATAAATTTTTCAAAAATTGTCGTACCTGAAATGAATCAACCCCTATAAACCAATCGGGTGAGGGTACAATGCGTGTCATTAATGACACTAAACTGTGATTGCTATCGACGAAAAATTTCGCCTCTGAACGACCAGCACCCGTTGTTATGGCTGGCAAATTGAATTCATCAAAGACACTACGTTCAATGAGGTTGTTATTATTGTTGTTGCTATTGCTTTTATTGTTAGCGTTACTGCGTGCTGAGCTTTGATTGTTAGAATTGATTTGTTGTTGTTTTGATGTTTGCTGTTGCTGCTGGTGTTGTTGTTGTTCACCTTGTAATGTATCTAATATATCACTTTTACCCGTTTCAGCAAATTGTTTAACACCAGCTGTAGCCTGTTTGCCAATATGATAAAGAGCATAGGTAGAGTCATGTGTGCGACCTATAAATAAAGAGAAAAACGAACGAAATTAGAAATTGAAGAAAATTTTTAAAGTAAAATTTACTATAAGTTTTAATAATTTTTGCTCTTCGTCATAAAACTTTAAAGTTTAAATACATTTTTTAAATTTGAATTTAAATTTAATTTTAATTTTTTTTTATATTTTTATTATTCTAACCCATATGGCCTTTAATGTTTAAAACATTTAATCATTTTTATTCATAAAAAACCAACGAATAATCCTTTCAATACTTTCTGTCGAAAAAAAAATTGACATACAATTTGCAGCTGAGTTTGTGTGACAAATATTTATAAATAATTTGAATCATGCTGACCAGCTTTTTCTGTTAAATCGTTAAGCTGACTTTGTTAAAGTAAAAATCTATTAAAGACTTAAACAAAATTTTAAATTTATCAGATGCTATTTTGTGAGTATAATGTCAAGTGTCCACTCTTTGTTCACGTAAGAGAAAGCAAATTGTGAAGTGATCCCAATTGATCCCACAATATATTAATTTTTATATGTTGAATGATTAATATTATTTGCCACCAAAAATAAATTATTGAAAATATCATATATTAGTTACTGTAATTTTATTATATTTTCATTAAACCTTTAATAAGGTTTAATTTATACTTTTTCTCTTTAATATTAACACTCAACATATAGAGATGTTGACATTAAAGAAATACATATAAAATTTTAATGTTGTCATAATATAAAACAACAATAACAAAAAATTATCTCTGTGACATATTTTGACCACAAGATAACAAATACAACATATTATGATTGCCAACAATAACAAAAACAAAAATATAATAACAATAATAAAATATAAATATGAACATAAATATAAACAGTAGAGGTGAAAATAATAAGCACATTACATATATTTCATTAAATGTTTTTAAAACAAAAATAAACCAGCGATAGAAAGAAATTAATTTTATCACATCTAACTTCAAAAAAAAAATAATACTTTGTGTAGTATGAAAAAATATGTTAATTTGTCTTTAGTTTATTGCCTCCTACTGTTTTCAAGAGTGGTTGTCATTAACAGTTTTTTGTGTTTTAACATTTTATTTCTTTTGAAAACTTTGTGTCACCAACAGCTGCAATATACCTTTTTTTTAGGTTCATGTTTTAATAAAAAATTTAATAAGAGAAAAAAATAATATTAAAATATTAAACTTTAATTTAAATATATAAAAAAGGATTTAGTGGAATTAAGCGACAGACAAAATATTTTAAAAAATTAATTTAAAAATATATATACATACATACATACATACATACATACATACATATATACATACATATGTTAAAAAAAGCAATTTCAAAATATTATAGTTCGCAACTTAAATACTTTTAAGACTTCAAAACTTTAATTAAGGCAGCAATTAAATAGTTCATTTAAAGATGATTTAGCTTTTTAACTTTTTTTATAAGAAATTTTGATAATTTTTAACAACAATATTTCTGAAATATTTAAAGAAATTTTGCTAAAGTTTTATTTATTTTGGTTTTGATTTGTTTACTTGGGCATATTTTTTATACAGACTAAAAATAATAATAGATCAAATAGAAAAATAGCTAAAATATTGTAGAAAATTGTAACAAATTAAATTTTAAAATGATTTTAGCTAAATATTTTTAAGTTTTTCACAATTTTATAACCTTCAAGGGATTTAGACCAAATCTCTAACAAAAAATAAAATAAAATTTTTTTATTAATTTTTTTTTAGCCCCAAAATTCCTCACACAAACCACGTTTTTATAAAAATGTCTTCTTAAAATTTTCCTTACAATATATTTCTTTTTAGTTTATTTATTTTTCTATTAACTAAACGTTAAAAATATTTAAAAAATGTCCACCCCCTGAAAAATAAAAAAAATATTTTTCAAAAAAAAAAAAAACAATTTTTTTTTTACATTTTTGTTTCACAAAATATATTTGTTAATCTCTCAAAAATATAAAAGCAAAACATGTGCAATTTAAATTATTAAATTTTAATTTCCTCATCAGCAACGACAGATATTATGAGTATGAGAGATAAAGATATTATGAACATGAGAAGTAAAGGCGATTAAAATGGCGTCACTTGGAATTTAATTAAATTTAAGCAGTTTCCCTTAACTCTTGCTCATCGCATTTTAAAATGAGTTGAACGCATAATCAGGGATGGAATGAAATGTACTAATAAATAAAAAAAGGACTTTTTGAAGGAAGAAATTATTTGAAATAAATTTAAGTTATGATAAAAGTGCACAATTTTAAATTAATAAAACTATTTCATACTGCAATAACTAAGCAGCGTGCTGACAACAGAAATTTTAATGACTTTAAGTCTTTTCTTTTAATTTAGTGATTTTTACTACAAAAAAAATGTATTTAAAATTTTTAGTTTATATTGAAGTGTAATGACCAAAAGTCGTTGCACTCGTTTTTGATACACAGATTGTGTAGATGATTGATACTATAAAAGGAGTTCAATCACACGTAACGAGTGAGTCAGCCAGTAACCGGCCAAATGGTAAGACGTAATAAGTTTTATGAATTTCAGGTTTTACCCACTTTCATATAAAACTTGTGTGGTGTCTTGTATTTGATGGAAATATCTTGAAGTATCTGAGGTCCTACCTAGATACACTGGGTATTTATTACCGCTAGGAGTTGGATTGCAAGTCAGTTTGGGAGTCAGCCAAGAGCTAAGACCTAATAAGTTTTAAGAATTTGAACTTTTGCCTACTTTTATATATAACTTGTGTGGTGTCTTGCACTTGATGGAAATATCTTGAAGTATCTGAAGTCTTACCTGGATACACTGGGTATTTATTACCGTTAGGAGCTGGATTGCTAGTCAGTTTGGGAGTCAGCCAAGAGATAAGATCTAATAAGTTTTATGAATTTCAGGTTTTACCCACTTCCATATAAGACTTGTGTGGTGTCTTGCATTTGATGGAAATATTTTGGAGTATCTGAGGTCTTACCTGGATACACTGGGTATTTATTGCCGTTAGGAGTTGGATTGCTACTCAGTTTGGGAGTCAGCCAAGAGCTAAGATCTAATAAGTTTTATAAATTTGAGCTTTTGCCTACTTTCATATATAACTTGTGTGGTGTCTTGCACTTGATGGAAATATCTTGAAGTATCTGAGGTCTTACCTGGATACACTGGGTATTTATTACCGTTAGGAGCTGGATTGCTAGTCAGTTTGGGTGTCAGCCAAGAGCTAAGATCTAATAAGTTTTATGAATTTCAGGTTTTACCCATTTTCATATAAGACTTGTGTAGTGTCTTGCATTTGGTGGAAATATTTTGGAGTATCTGAGATCTTACCTAGATACACTGGGTATTTATTACCGTTGGGAGTTGGATTGCAAGTCAGTTTGGGAGTCAGCCAAGAGCTAAGACCTAATAAGTTTTATGAATTTGAGCTTTTGCCTACTTTCGTATATAACTTGTGTGGTGTCTTGCATTTAATGAAAATATCTTTACGTATCTGGGGTCTTAACTGGATACATTGGGTATTTATTGTCATTGCGAGCTGGATTGCTAGTCAGTATGAGGTTTTGCATAAATCGATTAGGGATTCAGTGTCTAAATCGCTAACGACACAACCTCAAGTTTCGTGTCGTGATAAACTATATTAGCGTGCAGAGCTAACGAGTGATTGGCTCACCCCGTAGTGTAAATTTTTTCGCTTATTTATAATGTATATATATCATGTTTACTAACAAAAATTCGGAAATTTAAACAAATTTGTAACGAAAACAGGCGAGCGCGAGTTGACCCCAGCTCAGAGTCAAAAGACGTCGTTACACACGTATGAGTAATATTAATTATGACTTAATTTAATAACTTTTGTATAAATTATCACAACTTAATTTAATAATTATAATAAAAAAAAATAGTCATAAGTTAAAAAATATTTAACTTTTTGATTAAAAAGTTCTAGAAATAAGAAAATAATTAATAAAATTATTTCTGTTAAGTTTTTTGGTAGAATTCTGTTAAATTTAAGATAATTTATATTTATAAAAGTCTTTTGCAAATATAAATTTAAATTTCTTTGCTTCTAATCTTTAAGAGTAAATGTTAAAAACATTATACACATAAGCGTATGATTAATATTAATTATGAATTAATTTATATATTTATTAATAAATCTTTTATATATTATTAGATTTTAATTCAATAAATTGTTTCTAAGAGTTAACATTTTTAAATTAAATAAAAATTGTTAATAAAAGTTGGGAATTATTCTAATTTTATTAAAAAGTCTAGAGAAATAGGTAAAAAGAGTTTAATTTTCTTCTTTAGACTTATGACTTGATTTCCAAATTCACCAATAACTTTTCTATAACTCATCGGTTTTCAATTTAATAAACTGTATGTAAAAGCCGAAGCTCTTTTTGTGCAGAATTCTATTGAATTTAAAACAGTTAATCTTTAAAAAGTTTTCCACAAATTAAATTAATTTAAGTCTTCTGCTTTTAACTTTAAAAAATAAATTTTAAAAATATCATACATCTAATCTTATGATAAATATTAATTTAGTTTTGATTTAATTATTCACGAATAACTTATTTATATATATTTATATATTAATTTGATTAATTTAACCTATAAGCTAACACTGTAAAGTTACATGAAAGTTGTACAAAATATTGTCATAAGTTAAAAAATTATTTAGCTTTTATTAAGAAATTCTACGGAAATAACAAAAGTTGTTAAATCTTGTGCAAAGTAAAAAATTTAATTTGCTTTTTGTTAATACCAAAAGTCATTGTAAGGACATTTTCATTAACACCTGAACACAGTTTTTCACCTTAATCTATTCATATGTATATCGTAGCTGAATGTTATCCAGATTGTTCTATCTCTTTCCTACAAAACGCCTAAAACTATCTGTCACCTTGGTGCAAAATGTCTACCGTGTTGTGTCCGTTTAAGGCTAAAAATTTATTCCTTCTTATTCTTCTTATAGTCGTACTGAAAGGTAATATTCTTAAAAATCCAATAAAGTGACTCTCCAAAATCCTAATTTCTTGCTTTTTATTTTTTATTTCATTTCAATTATATTTCCTACTGGGGTTTTGCGAGTTCTATAAATAAACAAAATAAATAAATATTATTTTGTTTAATCGGTTCAGAGATTAATTAAATTGTTTCCAGATCCAGAATCTTTATTTCATCCCATCATTTGTTCCTAATCGAACCGGATTGGAAAAGGACAACAACAAACTCTCTGAGAATTCTATATTGGATTAATTAAAACAACATTGTTAATTACATATCTACATATTGATCATTTACTTTATCAAAGGTACGTTCCGTTTTTTTGCTTTAGTCTATAAAGTGCATTTCTGAGAGGTTAATGGTTTCTTTAATATTGTAAATTTTTTCTGATACATGAGGCAGTCAACATATTATTAAAAATAAGTGTTAAAAAAAACAAAGGGAAATTTTCCACATGTGCGAACCAATATTCTAGATCTGTGAGGACGAATGCAAAATAACATCGTTATAAAATAACAATTCTAGAGGACTTCATCGGTCACTACTTCGGATTCCTAGTAAGTCAATGATTATTTCGTTAAAAAATATATATTTCTATAAACAAAAAAATAAATAAACAATATTTTGTTTAATCGGCTCAGAGATTAATTAAATTGTTTCCAGATTCAGACTCTTTATTTCATCCCATCACTTTTTATAACCTTGAAAAACTAAACCTTAAAAATATAATGCAACTGAGCGTATGATTAATTTAATTATGACTTAATTTACATATTTACCAATAACTTTTATATAAATCAGACGATATCAATTTAATAAATTTTATCAAAGATATTACATTCCAAAGTCAAACAGAATTATCAAAATTTTTCATAAGTTAAGAAAATGTTTAATTTAAATCAAAAAAGAAAAAAATAATAAATCAAAGAAAATAAAAATAAAAAAAGATTAATAAAGTAGTTTATATGGACTTTTTGTATATAGAATTCAATTGAATTTAAAGTTGAAATTTATTTACAAATTAAAAAATAAAAAATAAATTTTCTTAATCTTAAAAAATTAACTTTTAAAATATTATACACCTAAGCGTATGATTAATATTAATTATGCGTTATTTTCTATTTACTTTAACAACTTTTATATATATTTTACGATGTGTTTCAAACAAAATGTATTCGAAAGCTAACACTTTTAAGTTAAATATAAAATTTTTAAAATATGCCTTTCGCCACCATAATGTAATTAAAAATTGATAAAAAAAAAAAATAATAAGCAAAAAACCAAAATCTATTTTTTTATTAATAATTTCTCTATAAAACTGCAATTGCTAAATAAAAAATATTTTTTGAAAAAACTTTACAAACCATAGTACGAGTACCTTTTTTCAGGCCATATTGTTCATCTCTACCACTCAATTTTTAATCTCTGATGCCAATAGGCTGAAATCTTCCACCATATATTGTGTGTGCGGTATTTTTTATTTTATTATTATTATTATTTTTTTTTTTTTTTGCTTGTATCGAAACGTGTGTTTGTCATAATTTATTTAAATTATTGTGCTCTAAATATGAAATTGATAATCGCGGCATCTTTGTGCATCTACCCAAAAAACATACATACTAATAATGACTATGAAATCAAATGCTGTTAATTCCACAAATGCAAGCAACATGTTGGGCAATGTTGCATGTGTTTTTCTGCATAATATATTACAATTTCATTAATGCATTTTTATTATTGTTGTTGCTGCTTTTAAATGGTATTTTCACATTGACATGTCTTTCCATTTTGTCTCCTTCAACTGATGTTTATTTATTCTTTTATTTTTTTACGCTGAGTGTTATTTAATTTTGGCATTTTGCCCATATTGTTGATGATTAATTTTTTTTTTCTTATATTTTTTTTAATTTCTGCACCACAACGATTCATTCAAAAAATAAACGAAAAAAAAAATCGTAGTGACAAGAAATATTTGAAATTTTAAAAATTTTTATGCTACATTTGTTGTTTGCAATATAAATTACTTGACTCTTGGAGTGTTGTTGGTGGAGGTTCTATAGTCAAATGGTTGACTCAATGTCTTGTACATGTATAGGGGGAGATTTGATTAGATGATGGTTACGAGAAATTCGCGTGTATCTGGTTTTTTAAAGGTGATGTATGGTGTGTCGTTTTTTTTTTTATTTAATTTTTTGCAAATTGTTTAGGGGTATTAGAAAAAGAAAAACACATGAGTATAATGATTCATGTTCAAGTTATTAAAATGACTTTTGTAATTAAAAAACATGTGGTTTTTAGGTAAAAATAAAAATAAAATATAAAATTTCGTGTATTACTTAATATGTTAAATTTAATTTAAAGTATAAATTATATTACAAATATTTTGTAAAAAGCTTTTCTTCTTCATTTAGCGAAATTATTTATTTTTCTTTTTTATATTAAAATAAAAATTTAAAATTTAAAAATAATGTACAACATAGCGTATGATTAATATTAAATAATATTTATTTACTATTTATGTTAATAACTTTAAATATATATATTCAAAAAAGAACAACTCATATACATACATGAGATTTTATATTTATAATTAAAAATCTATCAAATTAACTTAGTTGCATTTAAAAGAAGACATTTTTATATATTATTTTAAATAGGAAAAAAGTATGTCAGTACTTGTCAAAAAGCAGAATTTCCACTAAAGGAAACAAATGCTTTAAATATATTTCAATTTACGAATACAAATATCAATTCTATCTAGACTCACTTAAGTTAATGTTAAACCAGCAAAAAAAAAAAAAAAAAAAAAAAAAACATACAAACTAAAATAGAGCAAACGAATAATAAACAAAATAAAACTAAATATTAAAAATAAATAAAAACCCCAATTCGAGTCAAAAAAAAAAAAAAAATGAATTGAATGGAATATAAAAAAGAACTATGTCAACTGTCATAATATTGACATATTTTTATACATATGCATGTTATAACAGAATACTTATATGTACACTCACATATACATACATGCATGCATACATACATGCATGTAGACATACATACATACATACATATGTATATATATATATATATGTGTTTGTATTTTGTATATATTTTAAATGCTACAAACTGCTTTGTAACAAAAATATTTTATGATTTATTCGCGTGTGTATTTTCTTTATTTTTCATTTTTTCCCAATAATATAAAAAGTTTTTTTACCACAATATTGATATCAAGTCTTGAAATGAAAATAAAAACAGTCATTTTGTACAAGTTGAAAAAATATGCATATTTTTTTCAACTTGTCTAACAAACAAATAAATTTGAAAATATTAATATCTTTTGCAAAAACTGAAATAAACAATAATATTTTTTAAAATGTTTTTCTTTTCTTGTTTTCTTTTTTTAGCAAATTGTAGGAATTTATTTAGTTAAACTATTTTATATTTTATTAGAAATTTTAATATGTATTTGTATTGTATTGTAGGGTATCCAAATTGTTCGATTCTTTCATTGTTCGAATAAAACGAATAATTCGAATAAAAAATTATTCTATCATATATACTGCCTGCCACTTGAATAAGGAATCACATTTTTTTAACTTTAATTAAGTATATCTTCTAAACTAAAGTTGAGAAAAAAATAAAAAAATTTTTTTTTTTTGAATAACAAAATAATTGTTATTATTTGAAAACAAAAAAAAATCGCCAAATTAAAAAATCGCTAAAATTAGAAAATTGCAAAAAAAATCTCCAAAATGTAAAAAATATTACAAAATGAGAAAAAATCACCTAAAAACAAAAAGTAAAGAAATAAAAACGTCATATCTCTACCAGACAAATTTTTATCAAGACAAACGTCAAAATAAGAATTTAAGAGCTGACAACTTAGTCTTGACATTGCTTAATAAAGTTATTTGCTTTCTATTTGTTAGATATGATTCAAACCAATTTAATTCTTTATTTTGTATTCCGTAGAAGTATAATTTCTGTAATAATATTTTTCTGCCTATTGTTTCAAATGCTCTTTTAAAATCGAGAAAAATTGCCATTATTTTTTTATATCTGCCGTTACTTTTCCATCTATTTAAGACGTAATTTACTGCCGTTTCACATGAAAATTTTTTCCGAAATCCAGATAGATATTTCGATAAAATATTGTTTGATTCTAGATAATTTTCAAGTTGTATTTTAACGGTTTTTTCAAGAATTTTTTCACATAATTTTAGTGAGTTTATTGGCCTAAATTCTTCACATTAATTTGTTTTATTAACCCTTTCAATTGGCGTCACCATTTAAGTTTTCCAATTTTCAGTAAATGTACTCGTTTTTAATGATTTATTTATAATTTTTAGCAACACTTCTGCATTCAAGTTTCAATTATCTTATATCATATTTATATTAACATTACTCGTATTATAGTCCGGTTTTTTATTCATGCTGTTGCATTTATTTTTAAGTTCTGTTTTTGTTATTTCTCAGAATTTAAATCTACAGTTTTTCACATTTATTTGATTTATATATTGTAAATATTCTATATTATCTATAATATTTATAACATTCATATTGACCGTAATGAATCTATACAAAAACAGTTGGTACTTTTTATATTAAGAAATTCTTATACGGATTCGATATACAATTTGCCATCATACAAGACCAGATTACTGCAAATGAAATTACCAAGTCTCAAAAGTCGAAGAACTATGTTAAATATAATTTTCGTTATCAAGCTTATATCTGGCAGCATCGAAGCAGAATTTCTTGTGAATAAAATAAATTTTAATATACACAACGTCCCTCATGTAGCGTTCAGCCATTTTTTATAAAATATTTTCGATAAAACTATGCTAACGCTGATCCCTTCCGTATATTATATTTAAATTTTAATAAACTTTATAATGTTATTGATATTGTTACGAAATTGTACCTAAATTCAAATATAACGGTTTTAACGGCTGGTTTAAAATTAAATAATGCTTCTCAAAATTTCTGTTTCTTTTTTAATGCTTCTCAACTTTTCTGTTTATGTTAACAGTAGTTAACGTATCTGTAGAAATTATTAACATTAGTTGTAAAAATACAACATTGAATAAAAAGCAAACAAACAATAGTGAAGTTTGTAAGTATGGCAACACTAAATTTTGAAATTGCTAACATTAACATCGAAAGCTCTAAAATTCGAATATACTAATTTGTCCATTAAGAACATTGTAGAAGGAAATAGAGCTTTCGAGTAGCATGTAGATGGCAGTGCAGTATATATAAATTGGCCGTGAGTACACCATTGAGTCAGTCTAATTAGAACCATCGTTAAGTAAAAACAAATTAACTGCCTTGGCTGTATACTCTTGTGCATTATAAAAGTGTGCTGTATAAAGTGTGTAATTTAAGTGTGTGTTTGTATTACAACACATAGTGACTATTTAAACTGTCATTGTTGTACATTTTAAATAAAAAAAAGAGTTGTTACAATTTTTAAACTACTAAACTGCTTTTATTTGCAATCAAAGTATATGGGTTATTTAAAGGAAATAAACCACCGTTTTTTTTTTAAAGGTAAAAAGGTAACAATATATCTCTCAAATGTAAATTTAATTAAACGTAATTTAATTTTACTTTTATATAATTAATGTAATATATAACTTCTAACAATTTTGTGTTTTCTTTCTGCAAGAATATTGTTGATAAACTTAATAAATAAGTATATAAATTTTTACCAGGAACAAAATTTTATTAATATAAAAAATATCATTACTTCTACAACCATTAAATATTATCAATTTTTTTCCTTGCTCTTAAACCATATTCTGTTTTCAAACCATATTAACCTTATTTTTACAAATATGGTAGAAAAATTCATAACTTGTTTGTTTTTGAATATATTTTGTTTTTAACATTTGATTTCCACCTTCATTATAATTCTCATTTAGTTTATGCATGAATTAATATAAGTTGACAAAGTGTGGTTATATTTTGTGTGATTCAAAAATATGATATATTGATTAACTATTAAATAATTTAGTTAATAAAAATACCTCTGCATTGTTTTGTACAATACAATGAGTCAAATAAGTAAATATATATACATATATATATATATATATATATATATCATATCTGATCATAATAAGATAAATTTGAAACATATTAATAGAAATTTTGATAATTTTTAAATAATACGTGTGATAAAACCGATTCATAATATAATAAAATCAAAACATAATATGAAAAAATCAGATCATAATGTTACACAGTCTTATCATAACATGGTAAATTATACACATACTATATAAAAAAAATTTTATCATAGTATGATAAGTTAGACCATTTTATGATTATAACTTTCATATTTATTATTATTCATAACCATAAACATTTTTACAGTAACAATATAGTCCAATCACAATATGTTGCTCTTAGATTATGGTCACCGCAATTATATTTTTCTGCGTGTATGTATTTATTTCGTGGGTAATAATTTTTTTTTTTTTTTGAATTTCGAGTGAATTTGTAATGCTAAACATTTAACCTCCAATAATTTTTAATATTTTGTTAATCTCTTTTTCTCATTTACAACCCCTTCCTGCTCTTTTAAGCATCATTTTTAGCTGTAAAATTCATAAGGTTTCAATTTATTTGTATATATATATATATATATATATATATATATATATATATATGTGCGTGTGTGTGTGTGTGTGTGCGTAAACTGTGGTTTTGTTATTACGTGGTAGAGGTTAAAATAACTTTGCAGTTCTGTAACGACAATGTAATCATATTTCGGAATATTTTATTTTAATTTTATATTATTTTTTGGACTTCTATATCTTTAGATAATTTAATAGCTTTAGATGAAAATAGAAAATGATTTTGTTCCTTTAATTTATTTAAGATATATGAAATAAAGTCAGTTTAAGATTTCTACTGAGCTGTCTGTGAACAATAAGATAAATACATATCAATATAATCCTTCTTACAGTTTCCAGAAAGTTCTTGTTCGTAAACTGTCATCAGAACTGTAGGTATATTATATGGTTTACATATATACTCATTTAGAATGATTTTTGTATGTAATTTTATTTTATATAATGTACATGTTTGTTCTATATAATGTAAATTTTAATTTAAATATGCTGGTGAAAATATTATATACTTTTCCATATTATAAACGAGTTGTTTTTTGTGTATTTGCATTTTGAGGTTAATGTTCTCTCATGTTCATAAATACAAACACAAGCATCTATTTATATGTGTATGTATTTAATTGTATAGTATCCCTGCCAGCAATCTACTTATTCTACATTTCTAACTAACTAAAATGTCGAAAAAACCACTTAGAAGTTAGTTTTGGATAAATTAGTATTTTCAAGATGTTATTTTCCTAATAGCAAAAAATTTTAAAAAACAAATAACATTAATTTCGATTTTCGACCTTCTGAAAGTAAAAACTATTATTTTGTTTTTAAATTAAAAATTTGGGGAAGATGATGGTGCTTAGTTGGCGTGTTACTTTCAAAGGCAAGCAATCGATTTTAAGAAAGTTTTGTAAAATTAAAATATAAAAAAAATAAAAAAAGAGTGATAAAGTTAATATATATTATAAATTATAAATGTTATTCCGCAAAACGAAGCGAAAATTCATTCTGATAATTTACTTTGAAAACAACAAACAAATTTGGACTTATTTCTTGTTTTTAAGTATATAAAATTTCGAAATAAATTTGCGTTTCGCTCATAAAAATATATATATTTTTTAGTGAAAGTGAACCCATATATGTATGTTCGTGAAACCTTTCAACTAAATTTTTAAAGTTGTTAGGCTCTTCGAAATCAAAAATATTCTCTTCCAATTTATCTAAGTATATCTATGATTTTTTCTACTAAGGTAAGTTGTTTTAATTTTCTTATATCTCATAAATTATTGTTTCATATCTGTCATAAAGAATTCTGCTGCTCCAGCACGTTTTGACACAATTCTTTTTTTTTTTGTGAAAAAAAATCTTTAACTTCTAATTTCCTGGCTGGAATTACACAAGATTTCACATAGTAGTAGCAAAGGAGCGTATAATTTTTAATTTGAATGGGGGCTCCATATGCCCTTCAGGAGCATATGGGGCATAAAGCGCTCAAAATAGGTTACCTCTGATATAGAAAATATTTCATCGCTTGCCAATTTTTTGCTTCCTAACCGATTTCAAATATTTTACATCTTATTAAACTTTAAACTAGCGTAATTTCTGTTCTGTAAAAGATATTGACTCAAAATTTTTATGTAAATAATGAAGAATTCTGTTAGATAAGTAACGTAACGTTATTTATTTGAGAAAAAAATATGTTTTTTGGAGAAACTATAAATATTATATCCGTAATAAAATCTTTGCCAGTCAGGATATCTTAGCAAAATTTTCGTTGATTATTTAAAATGAGAAATTGTAAAAAACTTTAAGATTTTTGTAGAAGGAATCCTACATTTCACAAAACAAAAAATAAACTGAAAATATCAAAAATGGGATTTTTCACATTATCGCCTATAAATTCACATTTTTCAGGAGATTATGATTCAAAACCATTAAAAACATATTATAGATTTCTATATTGCAGGAAGGCCTATAAAATATGCTATGTCATTTCTCGAGTAATTTTTCATTGTAGCAGAGTGTATTATTTCCTAAATATGAAAATTTTAGGTATAGGTTTGTTGTGATATGGTTTGTTGTGGTAAATTTCCTATACCATCCCTAACCCCGTGGATTCGCGCCTAATTACAATTCTTATTTTTTTATCAGCAATTTGGTATAATTTTATATTTAAAATTCTTCTCTTAAATTAAGTATTATAAGCCAGATTTTCCTAAGAACTACTAAAACCGATTTTGAATAACCCTAAATGACTCTAATTCGTCACACAAAAAAAAACACTTAATAGTGCCATTAAAATGTATCAAAACTTCGATACAGTTTTGCCCGAACGATGATTTTTCATTGATAGGAAAATACTCGTAACTTATTTTTCTTTTACTATTTTAAAATAAATATGGATACTATTGAGTCAAAGTTTGGATATCAACAGTATTAAGTTAGAATTTCGACAGAAATAGTAATTTTTTCTGTTCCTCAAAATTACTCCAATTTGACATATAAAAAAAGCACTTAATAGTGTCATTAAAAAAATATTAAAACTGCTGCACACTTCTTACCGCATGGTGACCCCTCTTGTATAAGAAAATTATATCATATTCGACTGTAAAAAACAACTTGAGGTTACTCTTTAGTGCAAATTTGGATAGAAAATGTTGCCAGGGATATGGCATATTTAAACAGTTATTTTGCTTCAAGTAATTATTTTCATTTATTTATTTTTATGCGAAAAGAAAAATCTTTAATATTTAATGAAAAGTTATTTTGGCAGCATTACAAGAAGTAAACTGAAACTTAAATTGTACATCTTAGCGTATGATTAATATTAATTATATCTTTGGTTTACATTTTTGTTTATAACTTATATGTTTATTCAGGGAATTTATCAGAACAAATTACAATCTCCTAAAAATTAAGGTTGCTGTAAAAGTAAATTAGAAACTCTAATCAAATGTAGTCAGGTACCATAATGTATTCTATTAAAAAAACTGTAAAAGATTTTTCAATTTATTTTTAAAAAATATATCAATATAAGAGCCTTTTAATACTTTTATATAATAAAACTTATTTTGAAATTCTTTTTATAGTTTAAGAATTGTTATTTCATATAATGTTCCTTTGTTAGCTTAAATATTTTATTTATTACTAAAAATATTTTTGTTGCTCAAATTTTGTTCAACACAATAATGTTTTTTTTTTTTTTTCTTTTTTCTATAAATCCTTAATTTATTTTATATATGGCATTATGTTTAATGTCAGACACCAAAAATATCATGTAAATTTTTATATTATTTTTGGAATGATTGAATATTGAAACAATCATTTATTTACTTTGGTCCTTAATAAATAATAAAAATAAGGATAATCAAACAGCAAATATAAATATTTTTATTAACATAAATAACTATTTTTATACACAGCATGTGTCTTTATTCATTTTTTTTTTAATTGTAGTATATTTGTATTGATTTATAAATTCGTCCCCATTACAATTCAATAATTTTTTTTTATCTTATTTATTTTATTAATATTTATATTGCTGCTGTTTTATTGCTTGTATCTTGTTGTAATATTTATTTTTGAATATGATTGTTTTACTTCAACATAATAAACATTTATAATAAAAAGATTTTTTTTGTATATTTACATGAATGATTGGTCATAAAGGTATTATTTTTTAATTATATATCTACATAATTAATAGGAAAATACATTTTTTGTTATCACTTTTATACTCACACAATACATCAGGTCTTAATTAAATATACCATTAGTAAGATATTTTTGTATAGATTCCGATCAGATATATATATATATATATATATATATATAAGCCTTAAACAAAATAGCTTCTCAAATTATTAAACTCTTCCCTATTTTATTTCTTATGTCTCTCAGACAACTCTCTCAATTCAAATCACTGTCATTGTTGCTATTTCTTTATTATTGTCAAGATAAGCTAATTTTATTGTTCCCTTATAGGGACCTTAACTGTTATGACTTTTCTGACACAAAATAACGGTTATTATTAGTATTAAAATAAACTCAAATAAATTGCCAAAATAAAAAAATAGCCAGAACGAAAGAAACAAAAAAAAACCCTAAGAAAAAAAGTCGCAGAAAAAAACGAAAATCTCGACAAATTAAGAAAAAATATGGAGTCGCTGAAATGAAAAAACAGTAAAATAAAAAAAAAAAACACCAAAATATAAAGTCACCAAATTAAAAAAGAAAACGATGAAACGGAAAAACGCCAGAATAAAAAATTGTCAAAATGAGAAACAAGATTTGTCTTGGCCGAATCTATATACCCAACTTTTTAATTTATTTTTATAACAACTATATATTAGATTGTAAACGATACTATAGACAAGAAAGACCAGACTATAGTCAAGATTATAATCGAGAATATAGACTAGACTATAGTCGGTACTATAGACTAGACTATAGTCGATACTATAGACTAGACTATGGACTAGACTATAGTCAAGACTATAGAATAGACTACAGTCGAGACTATAGAATAGACTACAGTCGATGCTATAGACTAGACTATAGTCGAGACTATATGAGTTTCGATTGGTCCTTCAACTATTCGTGTAAAATTTCGTTGATGTACATGCTATTTTGTAATAGATATCAGCCGAAAATTGTAAACCAGATTTTTAATGGAGACCCTGTTTTTCTAATATTTGGTCCCCAACTTTTTTGTTTATTATATAAGACAAACTAAATTTAACCAAATTTCGTCCTCCTAGTCTGCCTTTCCTGCTTTCAACAGACAGACAGACAGACAAACGAACAGACATCGTTAGATTTTCACAAAGACCCAGAATATTGGTTTTAGACGATACCTTTTTCATGTTACATATGGAATATATAAATATAGCATATCCAAACCCCACCCTCTTATTTTTGATGGTGCTTATAACAACGTTAAAATTAAAAGTCACCAAAAGAAAAAAAACTCAAGCAAAAAAGGTAAAATTAAAAAAACTAATATATAAAAATTTCCAAACTGAAAAAAATCGCTAAAATGACAAAATAAAAAAAATCATTATAACAAAAACTATAAATAAAAAATGCTTAAATAAAAAATTCGATGAAAAAGACTAAGGTAAAATATATCCAAAATAAAAAAATCGCCAGAAAAGGGGAAAAAATTAAAAAAAAACCGCCAAAATGAAAAGAGCATCAAAAAGAAAGAAATCACCAAAACGAAAAAGCCAAATTGAAAAAAAAACGCCAAAAAGAAAAAATTACCAAAAAGAGAAAATTCTAAAACAAAAAATTGCTAAATCGGGAAAAATATGGAACCCCAAAAACGGAAAAGAGTTATTAGAGTTACTCAGAGTTTTATTCGCCCCTCTTCTTTAAAGAACTTTAGGAGAGATAAAAAAGAGTTGAATTGTCTAAGTTTACAAGGGTTTCGTTTTTGTATTTAAGCGTTATTTTTATCACAAAAATGTTTACCCTCGATTACCGATTTAGATAAAATTTGGTGCATGTGTTGAGGAGGATACGGAGGCCTGAGAACTCTGTAGCTTTGAAGGTGATTAACATATTTATTTAAATGGCCATAACTTTTGTTATATAAAAGATAACAAAATAATTTTTTTGCAGTGGATTTGAATTTAAGATGCCATATTTTTATTAACGTATTTTTGTAAGAATTTTCTCTAGTGACGTGTATCAAAAAAGTCCATCTTTAATTTTTTTATATTTTTTTTGGTAGGAAGTCTTATCGGAATATTTACCACAGAGAAAATTTCAGAGAGATAAACCTTTTTAAATTTAAAATAGAATTACTCTCAAAAATTTATTTTATTTACACTAAACTTTTCTATTTCAATTCGACAAGTGCAGCGGAGTATCCCAGATACAATCCAGTATTAATACTTATATAAATTTATGGAGTAGAAAAGAAAATTAAGGCCCAAATACTTTCATTTCAACTACAAATAGATGAACTACTTGCAGACAAAAGAATTTAAACTAAACTAAAGACCAGACTGTATTCTAGATATTAGACTAAGCCACAAACAATAGTCTTCATGGGACTATACAACAAATTGTAAACGAGACTATAGACAAGACAGACCAGACTAGTCTATAGACGAGAATATAAACTAGACTATAGCCAAGAATATAGACTAGACTATAGTCAAGACTATAGAATAGACTTTAGTCGAGACTATATATTAGACTATAGTCGAGACTATAGACTAGACTATAGTCGAGACTATAGACTAGACTATAGTCGAGACTATAGACTAGACTATAGTCGAGACTATAGACTAGACTATAGTCGAGACTATAGACTAGACTATAGTCGAGACTATAGACTAGACTATAGTCGAGACTATAGACTAGACTATAGTCGAGACTATAGACTAGACTATAGTCGAGACTATAGACTAGACTATAGTCGAGACTATAGACTAGACTATAGTCGAGACTATAGACTAGAATATAGTCGAGACTATAGACTAGACTATAGTCGAGACTATAGACTAGAATATAGTCGAGACTATAGACTAGACTATAGTCGAGACTACAGACTAGACTATAGTCGAGACTATAGACTAGACTATAGTCGACTATAGACTAGACTATAGTCGAGACTATAGACTAGACTATAGTCGAGACTACAGACTAGACTATAGTCGAGACTATAGACTAGACTATAGTCGAGACTATAGACTAGACTATAGTCGAGACTATAGACTAGACTATAGTCGAGACTATAGACTAGACTATAGTCGAGACTATAGACTAGACTATAGTCGAGACTATAGACTAGACTATAGTCGAGACTATAGACTAGACTATAGTCGAGACTATAGACTAGACTACAGTCGAGACTATAGACTAGACTATAGTCGAGACTATAGACTAGACTATAGTCGAGACTATAGACTAGACTATAGTCGAGACTATAGACTAGACTATAGTCGAGACTATAGACTAGACTATAGTCGAGACTATAGACTAGACTATAGTCGAGACTATAGACTAGAATATAGTCGAGACTATAGACTAGACTATAGTCGAGACTATAGACTAGAATATAGTCGAGACTATAGACTAGACTATAGTCGAGACTACAGACTAGACTATAGTCGAGACTATAGACTAGACTATAGTCGACTATAGACTAGACTATAGTCGAGACTATAGACTAGACTATAGTCGAGACTACAGACTAGACTATAGTCGAGACTATAGACTCGACTATAGTCGAGACTATAGACTAGACTATAGTCGAGACTATAGACTAGACTATAGTCGAGACTATAGACTAGACTATAGTCGAGACTATAGACTAGACTATAGTCGAGACTATAGACTAGACTATAGTCGAGACTATAGACTAGACTATAGTCGAGACTATAGACTAGACTACAGTCGGACTATAGACTAGACTATAGTCGAGACTATAGACTAGACTATAGTCGAGACTATAGACTAGACTATAGTCGAGACTATAGACTAGACTATAGTCGAGACTATAGACTAGACTATAGTCGAGACTATAGACTAGACTATAGTCGAGACTATAGACTAGACTATAGTCGAGACTATAGACTAGACTATAGTCGAGACTATAGACTAGACTATAGTCGAGACTATAGACTAGACTATAGTCGAGACTATAGACTAGACTACATTCGAGACTATAGACTAGACTATAGTCGAGACTATAGACTAGACTATAGTCGAGACTATAGACTAGACTATAGTCGAGACTATAGTCGAGACTATAGACTAGACTATAGTCGAGACTATAGACTAGATTATAGTCGAGACTATAGACTAGACTATAGTCAAGACTATAGACTAGACTATAGTCGAGACTATAGACTAGACTATAGTCGAGACTATAGACTAGACTATAGTCGAGACTATAGACTAGACTATAGTCGAGACTATAGACTAGACTATAGTCGAGACTATAGACTAGACTACAGTCGAGACTATAGACTAGACTATAGTCGAGACTATAGACTAGACTACAGTCGAGACTATAGACTAGACTATAGTCGAGACTATAGACTAGACTACATTCGAGACTATAGACTAGACTATAGTCGAGACTATAGACTAGACTATAGTCGAGACTATAGACTAGACTATAGTCGAGACTATAGACTAGACTATAGTCGAGACTATAGACTAGACTATAGTCGAGACTATAGACTAGACTATAGTCGAGACTATAGACTAGACTATAGTCGAGACTATAGACTAGACTATAGTCGAGACTATAGACTAGACTATAGTCGAGACTATAGACTAGACTATAGACTAGACTATAGTCGAGACTATAGACTAGACTATAGACTAGACTATAGTCGAGACTATAGACTAGACTACAGTCGAGACTATAGACTAGACTACAGTCGAGACTATAGACTAGACTACAGTCGAGACTATAGACTAGACTATAGTCGAGACTATAGACTAGACTATAGTCGAGACTATAGACTAGACTATAGTCGAGACTATAGACTAGAGTATAGTCGAGACTATAGACTAGAGTATAGTCGAGACTATAGACTAGAGTATAGTCGAGACTATAGACTAGAGTATAGTCGAGACTATAGACTAGAGTATAGTCGAGACTATAGACTAGAGTATAGTCGAGACTATAGACTAGATTACAGTCGAGACTATAGACTAGAGTATAGTCGAGACTATAGACTAGACTATAGTCGAGACTATAGACTAGACTATAGTCGAGACTATAGACTAGACTATAGTCGAGACTATAGACTAGACTATAGTCGAGACTATAGACTAGACTATAGTCGAGACTATAGACTAGACTATAGTCGAGACTATAGACTAGAGTATAGTCGAGACTATAGACTAGAGTATAGTCGAGACTATAGACTAGAGTATAGTCGAGACTATAGACTAGAGTATAGTCGAGACTATAGACTAGAGTATAGTCGAGACTATAGACTAGAGTATAGTCGAGACTATAGACTAGAGTATAGTCGAGACTATAGACTAGATTACAGTCGAGACTATAGACTAGATTACAGTCGAGACTATAGACTAGATTACAGTCGATACGATAGACTAAATTACAGTCGATACTATAGACTAGACTATAGTCGAGACTATAGACTAGACTATAGTCGAGACTATAGACTAGACTATAGTCGAGACTATAGACGAGACTATAGTCGAGACTATTGACTAGACTATAGTCGAGACTATAGACTAGACTATAGTCGAGACTATAGACTAGACTATAGTCGAGACTATAGACTAGACTATAGTCGAGACTATAGACTAGACTATAGTCGAGACTATAGACGAGACTATAGTCGAGACTATTGACTAGACTATAGTCGAGACTATAGACTAGACTATAGTCGAGACTATAGACTAGACTATAGTCGAGACTATTGACTTGACTATAGTCGAGACTATAGACTAGACTATAGTCGAGACTATAGACTAGACTATAGTCGAGACTATAGACTAGACTATAGTCGAGACTATAGACTAGACTATAGTCGAGACTATAGACTAGACTATAGTCGAGACTATAGACTAGACTATAGTCGGGACTATAGACAATAGATTATATTATATAGATCATAGATTATATTATAGAGTAGACTATAGATGAGATTATAAACGAGACTATATATGAGACTATAGATTATAGACTAGATAAATTATATATAGAATAGTCTAGACTATCGACTACAATTTTGACTAGAATATTAGCTAGATTTAGACTAGATTGTCAACTGGACTAATCTAGAGGCCTTTCTAGTGATTAATTCTCATAAAGTTTTACATTTCATGTATGTGTTAAGAATGTTTGAGTAAGCAATGACCCTAACAAAAATATATGGATAATTTAAATAAAAATATGTGTCGACGTAAGATTTTTATTATATGAAGATTTAGATTTATTGCGGAGGTAAATTCTGCTTAACATATTTCATAATTAAACAATAATTTGTAAATTAGGTTTTTAATTCAGCTCAATCATTTTGTAAAAAACTTACAAGAAATTCTAAAATAGTGACAAATTTTTGTTCTGCTTAATTCAGGAATTGATACAAAAAATCATTTATCTCAATTACAAGATCTTTATTTATATTTTTTAATTTGTATATAAAGATGAGAAGATATTTACAAGAGTTATAACACAAAAAAGTCATATATTTGAAAATTTTTGTCATAAATATTATGAAACGAACATGACCTTTTTTTTCAAAAATTTTTCATAAAAAATAAAATTTTGTTCATAGATATTACTAAATTGTTTATAATGAAAATTTTAGTTATTTTGCAAAAATTTTGTTAACTCTTTTATATAGTTTTATTAGATTTGATTGCAAATGGCAAATGAAAATAGTTATCCAATGAAAGTATAAACCATAAATGCCTTAAAATGGCAAATTTCCTAGAAAAATCCTGTTCAAAAATAATGTTTAGAAATTTGCATAATTTCGCTTGCATTCTGCAGCACATCATTTTGATAAAAAGCGCTTCCCTTCTGTTCCTATAATGAAGCTAAAAATCATTAAAAACTTAAAATTTTCCGGAGAAAATTTAAAACCTTTTTTTACAAATTGAAAATATAAGTGAAAATTTAAACAGTTTATTTTAAGACTTCTTGGCTTTTGATTCATTTCAAAAGATGTAAAAATGTGTTAATATTTGAGGCATTATTCTTAAATATTATGAACTAAAATCAATGAATGTAAACTCTTATATTTATGCACAAACTTTTTTCTGTGAAACAGAAGCATAAAAAAAGCATAATTAAAAAAAAAGCATACGTAAAAAAGTACAAATTTTTAGAGTTTTAAGCAATAAAAGCTAATTTATTGCTTAAAACAGTTTTAAAGTTGCTTTGTATGGTTATTGATAAATATGTTTTCTAATCGTCTCCTTCAAACTATTAAGAAAATAAGGTTATTTATATGACGATTTTTATACTTCCATTAGGTAATACAAATATTCAAATAAATTAAAATATATAAATTATTTTTAATAAATTATTTACTTAATTAGCCTTATAATTATCTTATTAAAATAAACAAAATTTTAATTATATTTTAAAATTACTTTCATATAAATCATGTTTCTATTATCTTTAATTTATTTATGTCAATTTTTCTTTTCAAACTGAATATTCTTTTAAGCAATTTAAAAAATAAACTAAAATGCATTATTTTTCTTTGCTATCTATTTTGCTTATGAAAGCTCATTGTATTCTTGTCATCATCATAAATTAAGATACAATTCATAAAAGAAAATAAAAATAAATGTAAATAACATTAAAAAAAAAAAAAAATAATCAAGAATAATGTTTATAAAAATGAAAAGACATTTGATATGATAATAAGGACGAAAAAAATTTAATGAATGAAAAGAAAAGTAATATTTTTTATCAGAAAAACCAAAGCTTTAAACGAAATATATTTTATATCTCTTTCTTCTTTGATAGCCTTAAAAATGTCAAAATATTTTGTTAAGAATGTTAGTTAGACTTTTAAGGTTATTTAAGCGTAACAGTGTAATGAAATCAAAAAGATTTTAAAAGTGGCCTTTAGGTTTTTGAGAGATCTTTTTGTGTGAAGATAAAATAAATATTTCATTTATTATTTATTGTCAACCATTTGCTGGTTGAAGATTGAGATCTGAATTTCAATGGAAAATATTATATCTAGATATATATACATATATATATATATATATATATATATATATATATATATATCTAATCTATCAATCTATATCTATAAATATCTATTTATATATATATATATATATATATATATATATATATATATATACTTTAAAGTGAGATGAAAAGAATAAGGAATCTATGATGATAAGAGCTAATTTCTGGCTTTGAAAAGACCTACTAATTAAAGCTTAGGGAAGAACATCTTTTGAAACTTGTTTGAGTGGGTATACAAAGACATCTTTGAGAAAAAATTAATTATCTTCTAGTTTTGTTACATTTATTTCCTTTTTTTAAGAATTTTTGCGTTAATTTTTTCTTTTCTGCATTAAATTACTTATATTTGTAAATTAGCTACTAGCAGATAATCCTTCCTTTATTATTTTTTTTTAATGTGGTTTTTTATATTTATGCTTTAATTTCAACTCCTCCTTCTACAATTCGCATATTTTAGATTTATATCTTTATACTTTTATGTCTGCGCCTAAAGTGGCTCTAAAAGTGGAGTGATTTGTCTTTGTGAATCATGTTAAATGGCTTTGGAAAAACATTTCTATTTTTCTCTTTTTCAGGTCCTTTTATTTATATATTTGTTTGATATATATTTTTTTGTTGTTGTTTTGTTATGCTTTAGCAAAACAAACCAAAGTTTATAGGAGATTGTAGGAAAGAAAAAGAAAAAAAAACAGAAAGAAAACATTAAAATCGTTAACCTAATTTTTATTGTGGTCTCACATAAATATTCTTTATCTTTATGAATTGTTTTTATATTCATTCTCTCTGTACTTTTTTTCTAACTTGTTTTTTTCCATTTGCTAGAAGAAAAAAAAAAAGGAAAAACGTTTGAAAAAACTTGTGTCTGTGCTGTGTTTTGAATAATCAACACTGGAGTTAATGGCAAAAATATTTTGTTGGCAACCAGCTAAAGCCAGAGAGACACATAATACGGATTTACAATGGAATTTTAAATATTCAAATGGCTTAAATAAAATGTAATAGAGTCAGGCGGAAGAAAAATAAAAGTATACGAGAAAAGAATCTAAAGGATTTAAAGAATTAGTTTCATTTAGAAGAAATTTAGCTTAATAGGCTTAAACATTTAAAATAAAATGTATTTAGCTTTTTTTATTTTATTTTATTTTATTTAAGTTAAATTTAAATTTAACTAATAAATTTACTTTTTAAAATTTTAATTAATATTAAGTATACGCCCCATGCTACACAAACATATATTTTTTCTCTTTTTCTAATTATTGTAAATGTCATTCAAATGTCTCTATTTTTAATATTTCAGTTTTAACTTAATTAATTTTTTTTATTACTAATTTAAACAATTAACTGAATACTTATAAAAAATTAAATCAGAATAATATAAAAACTAATTCATTTCAGTTTATTTGTTTTCCAAATATAATTATTAAAATAAAAGTTTTGTTACTGCACAGAGAAAAAAATACATATATTTGAATTTTTTTTTTATAAATATTATGAATCGAACAGGACTTTCTTTTACCAAACTTTTTTAATACAAATTAAAATTTGGTTCATAGATATTATTAAATTTTTCATAATAAAAGATTTAGAAATTTTGCAAAAATTTTGTTAAATCTTTGATTTAGTTTTATTAGATCTTATTGCAAATGGTAAATGAAAATAGTTCTACATTAACAACAAATGCCTTAAAATGGCAAAATTCCTAGAAAAATCCTGTTAAAAAATAATGTTTAGAAATTTGCATAGTTTTGCTCGCATTATGCAGTAAATCATTTTGATAAAAAGTATTTCTGTTCTGTTCTCAAAATATAGCTAAAAATCATTAAAAACTTAAAATTTTTCCAAGACAATTTCAAAAATTTTTTTTCAAATTGAAAATATAAATGAATATTTAAAATTTTTTTTTTTTTTCAAAAAAAATTTTTAATGCTTAAGAAATTATGCTTTAAAATCAATGAAAGTAAATTTTTTATATTTATGTACAAAGTTTTTTCTGTGTGTTAACTAAAGTTTATTATATTTATTATTTCAAAATCTAATTAATTTTTAAAAATTTCCCGGTTTTTCCACAAACAATTTATAAAACTATTAAAATCTTTAATCAAATCATATAAATATTTTATAATTCTAATTTCCTTTATATTTATTTTTTTTTTTATATAACCACTGGGCTAAATATGACCAATTAAATATATGAGTTTTTGTAATCTATTTCAATGAAAATATCAAAATATAAATAAAATTTAATTATATTTCCGTCATTTTATTACGAAATAGATGACAACACAATAAAATACACAAAAATAAAATTAAAATTTTAATAATTCATATGTATATATATATATATATATATATATTTTTTTTTTGGCAAATTCTTATCAGTACTATATCTATATATACAAATTTCTAAATCCATTTAGTATATATGTACAAAAGGAAAAAAAATAAAAATAAAACAAATAAACCCACTTGTAAAATAAACTCTGCAAAATTTTTACAAAAGAGAAAAAACAAACAAATATTGCACAGTGGGGCAGAATCAAATTTTTTGGAAATAAATATGTAACTTCTGATCGGCTAGTTGAATTTTCATGAAATTTGGTACATATATAGCAGAGGAGCGTGCAATGTTAAGTTTGGAAGGGTGGGCGCAAGAAACCCCTTAGGGGCAGAGCTAAGGGGGCTCAAAGTTAGGTACCTCTGACAAAAAAATTTTTAATCACTTGCCAAATTTTTGTTTCTCGTCCGATTTCAAATATTTTATATTATATATATTGTTGTAGGCCGTGATAAGACCTATAAAAATCATGTTTTTATGTCCTATTTATCTCTTATAGTTTTCGAGTTATTTGCGTTTGAATTTTTAAGCTCCATAATTTTGCATGTTTTTGGTCCAGTTTTTTCATATATATCCTAGTACTTCCGACCGATTTTATTAGTTTATTTCTTAGCTAGATAACGAACAAAATTATCTATCAAATAACGATTTTGAATTTGAAAATTGCAAAATCTTTTTTATCTCAAATAAAATTTTCTTTAGCAACATATAATAATTTTGCACTTTTCTGAAAGGTAACTTGACAGAGATGACTTTAATATAAAAAACAAGCCCAATAACTCAATTGGTCATGGTACACACACTTTTTATATGAAAGTTTTGATTAAATCCCAAAGCACGAATCGACAAGTGGAATATATTTTAAGAATCTTCAATATGTTGTTAAATGCTTTAGATCAAAATATACGGCACTTCGGAAAAAGTGGATTCTATAGCCATAAATGTAAAAAATCCCATTTTTGGGTGTTTTTATTAGTTTTTTGGGAATTAAACCCTACCCCTGATTGAAATTTAGTTAACGCGCTTTTATTTCTATTAATAAGGTCCACATTTCCTGCCAATTTTATTAAGATATCTTTTTAAAAAAATATGTTATTACAATTAAAATAATTTGTATTTTCTCCAAAAACCCCAAATTGGGCCTTTTGTTTGGTTTATCTCCAAATATCGAAAAAATGTTTAAAAATATATATTCCAAGTTAAGCTTATCCTTTAGCATATATAATTTCCGATCTTTTGCAAAGAGAAACGAAATTTTGGCAAGTGATTAAAATTTTTTTATGTCAGAGGTACCTAACTTTCAGCCCACTTAGCTTCGCAACTGAGGAGTTTGTAGTGCTCCCCTTCCAAACTTAACATTGTGCACTCTTCTGCTACACCTATATCTAATTTAATGAAAATTCAACCAGCCGATCAGAAGTTGCAGATTTATTTCCAAAAAAAAAATCGATTCTGCCCCACTGTGTATTTTATGAAACATGAAATATTCATATTTTGCACTTCAGTTTCTTTTATATGTATTTTTGTTTATTTCAAAAACAAAGAGCTTTAAATTAAAATCATAAAAAATTTACAAGAACTTAATAACTAAACAAAAACATAATTAAAGTCATATTCATAAAAGCTGAACTGAAAAAAGCAACGAAAAATAAATTTAAAACAAACTATTCCCATTTTTTTTATTAAAAAAAGAAACCTTCAGCTGTCCTTTAGTGCTAGCTTTTACTGTTTATAGACTTAAAACAAATATAGCTACGTAAACAAACATATTCAGACTTCGTATTTATACAAAAAATATAAAGTTATGAAAATATAATGATTTTGCATTATTAATGAAATCAACACAACAGCAACAAAATATATTATTATTTCTCACAAACATTCAACATACTCTTACATGTATAGTGTTCGCAATACAGATACTTATTACAGCCCAGTTGACTACCTTATACTATCTAAATCCTTAAAGTGATGAGCTTAATATTTTGTTAAAATAAAAAAACAACACAAAACTGAGAAGAGAATTTTGTAAAAAAAATAAAAAATTAAATACTTAAATAAAAGCTGATTAAAGATGGAATACTGTAGCGAATCATGTAAAACATTTCTTAGTCATTTGCCCTTAAATGAGTTTTGGACTCCAAGTAACTCAGGTGGTGGAAGAGAGTATACATATATATATATATATATATATATATATATATATATATATATACATGCAAATATTTATTATTCCGAGTTTAGAACTAAGAAAAAATTTTAAAAGTTCTTATAAAAATTATATTCAATTATGTAAAATTAATTAATGTAAAATTCTGTTAATCATTTAGATTTGTCAATTAGGTAGTTTTTCTGTGGGAAATATTCTTGTGTCCAAATTACTAAGTCCAGCTAAATAAAAAAAAAAAAAGAAAAAATGTTTATTATTAATAATTTCTTTAAGCATTTTGCTAATGAGTCAGATAAATCGAATTAGTAGAAAAATATTCTACAGCAAAAAATTAATTTTCTTTTAACTTAAATTTTTAATTTCAGCGGATTCAAATCATTAAAAGTAAAATTATGTTGCTTATACTTATTGTCTGTAGGGGGTTGGGGTATTCTGCGTCTGTACTGATGTTTGTAACGCACAGAAAAAATCATTCAACAACCACCTTAAAGTATACCAATCGATTCAGAATCACTTTCTGAGTCGATCTAACGATGTCCGTCCGTCCGTCTGACAGGCTGGACGACTGGCTGGTTATACATGTAAATCTTGTACACAAAGTATAGAACGCAATTTTGAAGATAATTCAATGAAATTTAACACATAGGACTTTTATGATACAAGAACGAAGCCTATTGAAATTGATTGTTTATTTATTTCACCTAGGCTCCATACAAATGGTCTCCCGGAATAGGGGTTTAACGATCATAAATGCCTTAAATATAGCAATATTGTATTAAAATTCAGTGTGAGAAAGTCTTGTATGAGTGTCAATCTTTGTGCTGAATTTCATGGTCCATAATTGACCATAGCTCCCATATTAAACCCTATTCTGAAAATCACTTTAACGTGCAGAAATCCCATATGAATGTTAGTATTAAGTTAATATTCGACACAAAAGTGTTTGATATAAGTAGAAATAACTTTACCAAATTTTATATAAGCCCACTTTCGGATATCACCCTAAAGTGCATCTAGGTGTTAGTATTAACGCATTATTCTGTATTTGATTAATTTATTTTACATTTAGTAAAATTGGCCACAGGTGTAATATAAGTCTCCTTTCCAAATTTTTATGCTCGTACACAATGGTGTAAGGTATCATATAGTCGGTCTTGACCGACTAAATCTTTCTTTCTCGTTATTATTGGATATTTGAAACTTTTTGGAAGAATTTATTTATTTATCTATTTATTTATTCATTTATTTATTTATTATTTTTTTTTTCTTTAAAATTATATGTTTGTCTAAAAAAACTTTTTTTTAATTGTTGGTTCTTTTCAAATGCTGGTGCTTTTGCTATATATGTATGTATATTTTCAAAACAGAACATTTTTAAAGCATTTATTTAGAAGTAAAACTTCTACTCATGCCCTGTTGTTTTAATTAATAAAACCTGTGCATGAATAACTCTGTGCTTATAATCCAGCAACAATTCTTAAAATAGGTTTCAAAAGGCAGAGAAATGAAACGGCTTTTAAAAATAGTAAAGATCTTCAATTATTATACAAAATGTACCTGCAAATTCTGGGTAGATTATTCTGTTATTATTCTTCACCTTCTGTCAATACAATTAAATGAAATTGTTATCATAACATATAAATACAAGTACACACATAGGTAAGGAATTTTTACAAAACTTGCAAGAAGGCAAATACTCAAACGTATAACCAATGTTGCCATTTTAGCCTTTTTTAGCTTCTTTACTTTTAGCTTCTAGCTTTTTTTAGCCTGTTTTTGATTCTTAAAATTACCTTAAAAAGGCTAAAATTTTAGTATTTCAACAGAGAAGAAAATAATTTCTTATTGGATTTTACTAATTTTTTATTTACAAAATCATCCATTTAAGCGTTTTTGTGTATTAATTAATATATTGAACAAAAATTTTCTACAAACCAGACATAACTTAACTTATTTTATTTACTTACTCAAACAATTATTATAATTATTATGAATATAATTTAAAACAAAAGTCGTATTTATTAAGTTATAACAAAACAAGTAAGAAAGATACAGTCGGTCAAGCTTGACCATATGATACTCCACACCATTGTGTATGTCCATCAAAATTCCTATAGGTATCATATATTAGATATGTGGACAATGGTGGACCAATACTTTTACTAAGTTTAAAATAAAATATACGAATACTGAATACTATTTTAACATTTATATGAATTTATGCAGTTTAGGGTGATTCCTGAAAGTGGACTTATATGGGAGCTATGGTAAATTATGGAGCGATCCTCCTAAAAATTTGTCACTATAATTTTTACTTATATAAAACTTATTTGTGTCGAATATGAACTTGATACTAACATGTGTATGTGAATTATGCACGTTAAAGTGATTTTCGGAAGAGGGCTTTATATGGGAGCTATGGTCAGTTATGGACCGATCTATATTAAATTTGGCACAAAGATTGACACTTATATCTTACACCGAATTTCATTAAAATATTGCTATATCTAAGGCATTTATCATCGTTAAATCCTTATTCCGGGAGGACATTTGTATGGGCGCTAGGTGAAATAATGGACTGATCATAACCAAATAAAATAGACTTCATCCTTGTGTTATGAAAGTCCTTTGAGTCCTTAAAAATTGCGATCTGCGCTTTGTGCACAAGGTTTACATGGACAGCCAGTCAGCTATCCAGCCATCCAGCCGTCCAGCCAGCCATCCAGCCTGATCGATGGACATCATTAGATCGACTCAAAAAGTGATTATGAGTCGATTACTATACTTTAAGGTGGGTGTTGGATGATTTTTTCTGTGCGTTACAAACATCAGCACAAGCAACCTATTGTGGTGTAGGGTATAAAAATTATGGTGTAGGGTATAAAAATATAAAAATGAATTATAATTCAAAAATGACGAAAAATCACTTCAAAACATTAGGTAATTTTTCATATGAAATATAAGACAAATTTGTGCAAGAACTTTGGGGGCGATTTTTCATTGGATCATTTTGTTGGCAGCTGTTCTGTGTTTTATTTAAAACTTATTACAATATCTTAAAAAAAATATTTAAAAGTAATGAGAATAAGAAAATAAAATAAGTTTTTAAATATAAAAATATATCAGGTTTTTCCTGGTCTTATTTTTTGGGGCATATAGCCTTTTTTGACCTTTTTTAAAGTCATAAGCAAATAAAATAGGCTTCGTTCTTGTGTAATAAAAGTTCTAGGTGTCAAGTTTTATTAAATTACCTTCAAAATTGGCCTCTTTTTTCTTACCTCCTGGCAACACTGCTTATCACTTATTTCAATATTAATAACTCCAAAATGTACTTCTAAAAATGTTTGTACACGGCTATGTAAAGTCATAAATTTATGACCAAATAGGGAATTTTATAAATTTTGTAACAAATATTCCATATTTGATGGCTGGTCTGATATGACTGCTTTTATGGTTTCATATATTTTTAATTTTTTTTTTTTTTGATGTTTTATCAAGGGGATTATTTTGTATGAAAATCAATTGTAGCCTTGTTACTTTTCTTATTCGATTACTTTCGTTTGCAAAAAAAAAAAAAAAAAAACATTTTATTATTATTTGATTTATAAAGAGGGCAGGCAAAAGTATTTCAATTTTACCACTTATAATTGAATACAACAATGTATAAAGGATGTTCATACATACTCGTATATAGATATATGTATAAGTAAATACATATATGTATTTATGAGCATAAGTTCGATTCTCACTTTCAGTCTGTATACAAAATTTATGAATTTATGATTTAATTGAGTTCTTCATAAGAATGGTTTATGTTAGATGAGGGTGAATTTTAGGGAATTTGTTAAAATTATGAAATTTATGGGGTGTCTAACTAAATGTCTGTTGGTTTTTGGGTGTGTGTCTATAATACGTGTATAAGTACGTATATACAGAACTTAATATACATAAGTTAAAACCCCAACTGCAACTATACAAATTTTATTACATTTTGTGTTTTATTCTGCTGTAGTAAATAATATATTTTTGGGGTTGATTGAACTGCTTTAGATTGAAAGTCGTAGTGGGGAAATATAAGAAATATTTTCATTAAGAAATGTCATTTTAGCAAATTAGTAATTGCATATAAATTGAAATATTATTAACATTCGATTGTGGATTTGAAAACAAATATGAAAACAGTCGAGTATATGTACATGTGCTTATATGTATATGTAGGTATTTTAATGTAATGTATTTACATTATTTATATATTCAGATATTTTTCATTTTTTTTTTTTTTTTTTTTTTTTACTTTACTTTATTTTCTATGTATTTGTACATTTTATGTTTTAAATTATATATGTATTTTGCATTGATTTTATAATAATATATTTACATTTATAATATTTGCCGTTGACAGGCTTTAATTTTTTTTCTGATTTATTAATCATTTTTCATGTGCATTTGATTTGAAATGTCAGCGTTTTAATTAGAAAAAATTTGTTATATTTTTAATTAAATTTTTTGCAAATATTATCATTGAATTAAACTTAACTTAAATATTGTTAAATACAAGATCTTTGCATAAACTAATATTTAAATATAAATTAAATTTTAAAATTTTGAAAATGAAAATGCTTAAAGCAAAAAATATGCACAATGATAGCGCTCTAAAAGACCAAAAAAACAATACGTTGGCTTTTAAAATTTATAGGCCTGAATCACTTTTAAAGTTGGAAATTAAAAAAAAATCCTAAAAATTTAAAATTCACTTATTTACATTATAATTATACAGACCCAGAGAAAAATCGTGGTTACGGCATTGTCTCTACAATAATATTATGTTCTTGTTAATTTTCTTTAATTTTAATAATATTGTGTTCATGTTAACAACGTTTTTTCAGCTTTATCAGTTAATGTTTACACTCAATCAAAATTCTAACATGATTGAATACAAAAATTTTATGTTTTTAAATATTTTTACCAGAAACAAAATTTTATTCATATAAAAAACATGAAATTAAATATTATCAATATTTTTTTTTTTTTTTGTTCTTAAATCATATTTTGTTCTCAAACCATATTAAAATTATTATTTCCATAACTATAAAATGTTAAAAATAAATATGCTTTTACAATTATGGTTGAATAATTCATAACTTGTTTGTTTTTGAATATATTTTATTTTTAATGTTTTTTTTTCACCTTTATTATAATTCTCATTTAGTTTATGCATGAATTAATATAAGTAGACAAGGTTTTGTTATATTATAATATAAAGGGTGATTCAAGTAGAGATACTTTTTTCAATAGCCTTTTTTTTGGCAGATCAGGTATGAGTTATACCTCATGCTGTCATGTTATTTTTGTTTAGTATTGTTTGGCATTTCATAATGGAAAGACTTACACCTGAACAACGTTTACAAATCGTTCAACTTTATTACGAAAATTCACGTTCTGTGAGGAATGTGTTTCGTGCACTTCGCTCAACTTATGGTCAATGTAATCGGCCTACTGAGCGTACTATTCGCAACACCATCACCCATTTTGACACCCAGCATTCATTATTGGATAATATTTTACCGAATAGACAACGTCCAGCACGCTGTGAAGAAAATTGAGAGTCGATTCGGCAACGTTCGCAGCAACTCGGACTGACGTATGGAACGTATGGAACGTATGGAACGTATGGAACGACTTGGCGCATTTTACGTCGAGATCTTAAATTGAAAGCGTACAAAATACAGCTTGTGCTACAACTGAAGCCTTCCCAAGCGACATCGCTTCGCTCTATGGGCTCTTGAAAAGTTCCAAGAAGATCCGACATTTTCGAGGCAAATTTTGTTCAACGATGAGGCCCATTTCTGGCTCAATGGGTATGTAAACAAACAAAATTGCCGCATTTGGGATGAAGGGCAACCTGAAGAGATTCAAAAACTGCCACTTCATCCAGAAAAAACAACGGTTTGGTGTGGTTTGTGGGCCGGTGGAATCACCGGTCCATATTTCTTTAAAACTGATGCCGGTGCGAACGGAACCGTCAATGACGCCCGTTATCGTGCCATGATAACCGACTATTTGATGCCTGAAATTGAAGCCGGTGATCTCGGTGACATTTGGCTTCAGCAAGTCGGCGCCACTTCCAACACATCGCATCAGTCAATGAATTTATTGAGAGAACACTTCGGTGAGCACATAATTTCACGTTTTGGGGCGGTTGATTGGCCACCAAGATCGTGTGATATCACACCGTTAGACTTTTTCCTGTGGGTATATGTAAAGTCTAAAGTTTATGCGGACAAACCCGCTTCGATTCAGACCTTGAAGGAAAACATCACGCGTGTAATTCGCCAGTTACCAGTCGAAATGCTCGAACGAGTCATTGAAAATTGGACTCAACAGATGTACCATTTGCGACGTAACAACAACGGTTAACATTTGATAGACATAATCTTCAAAAAATAAATGCCAAAGAATGTTTTTTTAAATGATAATAAACTCTCCCCATTAAATTTGAATTTTCTGTGTTTTTTTCTTTAAAAAATTAGGGAACCTCGAAATGGATCATAAGATGTCGGTTAACAACTATAAAAGGGTTTAGTTAATAAAAAATATTTTGTATTATCTTGTGTAACATATGATGGAGCAAATAAATAAAATGAATTATTGAACCAATAATATGTAAATATTTTCTACGATTAATAAACAGTTTTAAGTATTATTTTGAAAGAATAATAATAGACACAATAAATATACATATATTTTATTAACATATAATAAGATTGAATAATAATATGATAGAATAGGATAATAATATGATAAGATGCAATAATAATAATATAATAAAATGGAACAATAATCTGATAGAATGGGATAATAATATAGTAAAATTATAATAATATGAAAAACTCGAATTATGGCATGAATAAACAAACCATGAAAGTGGACATAATATGATAAAATGGAATCATAACGATTATTATTTATAATCATATTTATTTTGAATTATAATCATATGTTCCAAACATAATATGTTGCTCTTAATTTATGGTTAATACCACTATATTTTTTCTCTGCATACACATTAAAAAATCTTGCGAAAAACTGTTACCGCAAGCAAAAGGACTCACAATCTCATCATTAGAATCAGATTTACATGGAAAAAATTATTTTTTATAATTATTAAAAATTATGTTTTAAAATAATTTTTAAATACTAAAAAAGATATAAGGTGCAAATTTTAAAAAAAAATATATATAATATAAATATATATAATATATAATAAAATTATATAAAATATATATACCGGAAGCAAGTCATCATTAAATCATGCAACCCTGTAAGTTGTACTGAAAATTTTTTCAAATATTTTTAATAATTTAATTTATTACGGCCGGTTTTTCGTCTCTTCGAGATTTTGGAACCGTCTTTTTTTTTTTGGCATCCTAAATTTGATGTAGAGAGCTAACTGTCCAAACAAAATCCTTCTGTTAACATTTTTACTCTATGATATTTTTAGGATATTGTTTGATGAACGTTCATCATCCTATTAAAGTTCTATACAATATACGTGAATATTCTTTTTTTATTTTTAAAGCTATTTTCGGATTAAACTATAGAAAAAGTAAAAAAAAACTTTTAAGATCACTAAATAGTCTCTTTTAAGGAAGATTTTATAACGTCATCATTTTTAAAATTACGAGAATTAATATTAAGGGTAGATCTTGATAAAACCTTGCAACTAAGTCATATTATGATAGTTTTTATGCCGGGCCTTGGTTGTGTCTGTCTCGTTTCCTTCCTAAACTTATTTATTTTGACAAATTAAAAAAAATATCATTAAAATAATCTACAGCAAGTCACCCAAAAGTGCTTTATATAATTTTAAGAGATTTTTTGGAATCTGAACAATTTTCTAAATTTTCAAAAAATATTTTAATGGGTCTCACCAACCTTGCGATGTTAAAGCAAAAAAAACTCAATTCACGCAGGAAACCGATTTGTTGAAAATAGCCCTACACTTTCTTTCTAAATTCACGTTTAATTTTTCAGGATTTGGAAAGCTCAAACTCTGTTATTAACGAGGGCTCATTAAAGGGATATGCCACAAATGAAACGAAATTGCCAAGCTTTAAAATATATTATATCAAATAACATCTTTATGGAGGCGCGTACATACTCACTGTATATGTGCCAAAATGTAGAAAAATATTAAAATAGCTAAAGTTTTGGTTTCAGAGATTGCTATCGTATAACGTTTGAGCAAATAACAATAGTGTCATAACATTTAAAGTGATATTGTGCCTTTATGTCTGGAGAGCAGTTCTCTTGTACAACTCTAACACCAAAAATTTAAACGTGTGCGAAAAAAGTCAAACATATGAAAAACCCTGGTTCGTTTCAGTCAAATTTTGCTAATCTTTTAACTTTAAAGAACTGCTACTAATAACGATAAAGACTGTGGACTACAAAACTTTGCAATTTGATTGCTAATAAGTTTAATAATATAATGTTATTAGTCATTTTGTGAAAAACAAAACCGTGTTCGAATTTATAATTACCCCTCTCATGAATACATTTTCCGTTGAAATGTTTTCCCTTTCCCTAAATTTGTAATCGTGGAAAAATTCCGCATGAAAAATTTCACGCTAAAATAAAATTCCCCTTATCGTGAATGATTTTCTTATCATGAGTTTTTTCAATTTTCACTAATCAATTCTTTTTATTTTTGCTAGAGAACAGAATAGAACATTTAAGTATTTAATTTAAAAGTTTTTTTTTTGTTTTATCGAAAAGTATCTGGTAACTCCAAGGGGTCAGATGCGTCCCGCAAACCTCGACGAACAATTCGCTGGTGCTTGTTTTCCTCCTCTTGCAATAAAATTATTGTTTCAATTCTAAACAGTTTTGTACTTTAATTTGTTTTTTTGGGTTTCCAAAAAGTAGCCGAATTGTTTTACTACATAAAAGCTAAATAGTACAATAAACCAAAGATATGTTCACATTTGCAAATATTTGATCAAAATTGCGTGACCACTAGTTTTTTAAAAATTTTGTTTCCGGTGTTTGATTTTGTAAATGTTTTGTAAGGGAAAACAGCGTCAAACAAAATTCAATAAAATGTCAGCTATGATTAATGATAAGTAAAAAATCATTTCCCATTAAAAACGAGAAATTAGGAAATATTTTATATAGTGTTTACATTATTTTGGTCAAATATTTGACTAGTCTGAACGTACCTTAACGTTTCAATACTAAATATTTTGCTTTGCTTTTAACTTTTCTTTAAAATATTATATGTGCGTGTATATTTTTGAAAAAAAAATTGTTTTTTTTAATGTTTTTTTTTTTAATTTTCTTCTTGTTTTTTTTTAATGTTTTTTTTTAATTTTCTTCTTTTTTGACATTCACTGAGAACTGATAGCGTGAAAAATTGTTCACATGAGGTTCACGATAGCATTTTTCTCTTCGAGGGGATTAAAAATTTCATATGAACAAAAATTTCCACTTGTTATTCTCGATAGGGATGAATAACATTAACTCGGTTTCATTGATTTTAAATTTTATGTGTTTTTGCCCATATATATTTTTTAATTTCAATATAACTAAATCGTCTAAGGATTTGTTAAATGTTTACCAGATATCTGTTTGTAATTTTAAGGAATCTAAGCTTATCATTTTTAGAAGCAACACATTTTATTCTACACTAGTGCTATTATAAAATACAAAAAAAAAAAAAAATTCGCTAATCCAATTATTATCACTTCAATAAAAATGCTGAAATAAACTCAAACTCACATAAACAACTGATGAGTAGAGTTAAGCTTTATTTGCATAGATATATAATATACATATTCCAATAAACTAATACTACCCCGTAGTTCTTAACCTAGTGTCTACATTAGGCAATTTTTTATCAAAATAAAAAACGTCAAAATCAGTGCGAATATATACAAGGTAACCTTAGTTAAACAGCTGATTATTATTTTGGTTGTTACAGTTGTCAAACTGCATATATAAAAAACAACAATGAATACGCCATATTGTTTTTTTTTGTGCAACTGCTGCCACCTTCCACAAATTCGCGTTAAGTTTGACGTTTGTCTTGATAAAAAAATCTCTAATGTAGACACTATGTAAAGTGGCTATAAACTTCTCTTTGTATTAGAATTTACTCTAGAAACTCTTCTAATTATAACTTCAAAGTTTATCACTTGTAGAGATAATTCCGCTTGTACTCCCAAAACTAGAGGGCCCTATTCCTGGTAGTTAAATACCAAACTCTATAGAGGAATTAACAACACATCTCTACACACTCTCTATGATTATAAAAAATATCCGTTTTATACAATAAACAACCATTTGATATAACAACACATTGTTACTATTTGTACTCACTAGTGCTGTCAAAACCTAAATGGGAAAAAACGCTAGAATTTACTAAGAAAAACGCTAGAAAGTGCTAAAATAAAAAATGTGTCAGGAAAAAGTGCCTAGAACAGAAACTGTTTGTATTTGTAAAAAAAAAAAAAATATATATATTATTTATTTTCAAGGCTACAGCTAAAAGAACATTAAAGGAAATACATAGAAAAAAAGTTTGTACATAAATATAAAAATGTACTTTCATATGCTTCATAAGAGTTAAGAATAATTTCTTAAGCATTAAAACTTTCTTTATATTTTTTCAAATGAATCAAAAGTAAAGAAGACTGAAAAAAATGTTTAAATTTACATTTATATTTTCAATTTGTAAAAAAATTAATTTTTCTTCGGAAAATTTTAAGTTTTTAATGATTTTTAGCTACATTTTGGGAACAGAACAGAAGCGCTTTTTTCAAAATGATGTGCTGCAGAATGCGAGCGAAATTATGCAAATTTCTAGACATTATTTTTTTTCACAGATTTTCCTTGGAATTTTGCTATTTTAAGGTATTTGCTGTTAATATTTTCATGTATAACAATTTTCATTTACCATTTTCAATCAAATCTAATAAAATTAAAACAAAGACTTAACAAAATTTTTGCAAAATTCTTAAAATTTTCATTATGAACAATTTAATAATATCTATCAACGAAATTTTATTTTTAATAAAAAAAAATTGGGACGGACGGACGGGCGGACATTGTTAGATCGATTTAAAAAATTATTCTGAGTCGATCGGTATACTTTAAGATGGCCGCTGCATAACTATTTCTATGTGTTAAAAATATCAGCACGAACGCATAGTACCCCTATGGTGGTGTAGGGTATAAAAATGCTCAAAATTAATAAAAGAAAATACCACAAATAATTCAAAAATTGCTAGAAAAATTTTCGCTAAAGTAGTTTAAAAATTGCTAGATCTAGCATTAAAATTACTAAATTGGCAACACTGGTATTCACACACTCACTCACTAATACGACAACACAAAGGTTTAACGTATTTATAGCTTTTTGAATAGAGAGTGAGAATAAAAGGGTTTTGTTTGTTGTTTTGAAGCGCATTCAAGTGCATATTTATGGTATTATTAATAATAAAACTTTCCATTTTTTACTTTAATACTTTCGAGTGTATGTTTGTGTGTGTGTGTGAGTATTCACATATGCAGCTAAGTGTAACTGATACTTTTTCTAAAGGGAAAAAGTTTAAATTATGATTAATATTTTGTTTTTCTGAAAAAAAAAATAAACCAAAGGATTTAAAGAGGAAATAACACTTTCCAAGATTCAAGCTTAAATGTAATGGACTTTTTTAAAATCTGTGAAAAAATCTTATGTAAGGACTATAAAGGTTTTTGCAACGGAAACTAATTTTAGGATATAAATACTGCTCCGTCTGAACAAAAATTAGAACCTATAAAATACTCTTATTGAATTTAATTTTAACTTATACAGAGTTATTTATTAAAGAACCTGTTATTAGAATTTGGTAAGCGATTACGATATGAGTTTTGGGCAAGCTTCTTAGATATAAGCTCCTGCTACAGAAACTTATTTTGTATCATATAAAGTCTAAAGAGTAAGGATATTTTGGGACCAGATATTACAGCAGATTTGGGACCAGATAAGGATTTAAAATTAATTTAATTTTAAAATTATGTAGCGCTAATATTAGCGATTGGAATAATCTTCGACTATAGGAAGACCAAAAAAGTAAGAAAAAGAAACTATATAAAAACCAGCGATTGAAACTAATTTTGAATTACTAAATGATCTACGATTACAATTAATTTTGCACTGTATGAAGACATACGATTGATGTTATTTAGTAACAAAAGATTATAACCAATTTGAAACCTTTAATTAATGCTAATTTGATATTTTTAAATACTGCGATTGAAGCTAATTTGGAGCTACTTAGGAAGTTTTAGTCGAAGTTAATTTGAGACTAAAAAATTATCTACAAATGGTGCTTGTATAGGGCTATATTAATTTTTATGATTGAGGCTAATATGGAATTTTATTTGCCTTTTGAATGAAGCTAATTTTAAAGTTGATCCCAAATGATATGAAACGACGTACGAATTCAAAATGTATACTTTTTTAACATTTCATAAAGATGTATGATTGATACAATTTTGGTCTACAAAAAGACCTTCAAATGATACCAATTTGAGGATCTACTAGTTCACCTTATGTGGGACCAACCACGGCAGATAACTTTTTGGACTATAAAATGACCTATGGCTAAAGAAATTTTATACTATATTAAAACCTAGAATTGATGCCATCCTATAACGAAATATTGAAGATGAGAACATTGCTTGATTCTGATTTGGGACTTTTTAAATAATTGCGATTGAAGTAAATTTGGAACATTAAGGACATTCAATTTGTGTTAATTTTAAACTATAGAAGGTTCTATGTATTGATCATATATGAAGACGATTGAGGATTATTTGGAATTTTATAGCGTTTTATTTTCTGAAGAAAAATGTTATCTTGTTACTGTGTAACATTATTTAAAGATTACCCTCAACTTCATAAAGTGGTTCCCTTTTGATCATTACAATACAAAAAAAAAAAAAATGTGTAACCAATTTATGAAAAAAAAAATATTTTTTTTTTTGTGAAATTTTGCGAAATTATCGAAAATTATTTATTTAAATTTTTTGTTTTTGTAAAATTTCGAATTTTTGGTGAAATATATAATTTTTTAACGAAATTAGGGATTTTCGCCGAAATTTCTATTTTTTTTGGCGAAATTTGAAGTTTTTGGTGAAATTTTAAATTTTTGTTGAAATTTCGAATTTTTGGTGTAATATCCAGTTTTTAGTGAAATTTCGATTCTTTAGTGAAATATCCAATTTTTAGTCAAATTTGGGATATTCGCCGAAATTTCAATCCTTTGGTGAAATTTAAAGTTTTGGATGAAATTTCAAATATTTGGTGAAATTTAAAATTTTTGGTGAAATTACGATTTTTTAGTGTAATATCCAATTTTTAGTGAAATTTCGATTCTTTAGTGAAATATCCAATTTTTAGTCAAATTTGGGATATTCGCCGAAATTTCAATCCTTTGGTGAAATTTAAAGTTTTGGATGAAATTTCAAATATTTGGTGAAATTTCAAATTTTTGGTGAAATTACGAATTTTTAGTGTAATATCCAATTTTTAGTGAAATGTTGAGTTTTTGGTGAAATTTCAAATTTTTAGTGAAATTTGAGATTTTCGCCGAAATTTCTATTTTTTCTTTGGTGAAATTTGAAGGTTGTGGTGAAATTTTGAAGTTTTGGTGAAATTTGGAATTTTCGCCGAAATTTCTATTTTTCGGTGAAATTTGAAGTTGTTTGTGAAATTTCAAATATTTGGGAAAGTTCGAATTTTTGGTGAAATTTTTAATTTTTGGTGAAATTTCCAATTTTTGGTGAAATATAAAATTTTTAGTAGAATGTCGGATTTTTGGCGAAATTTGGAATTTTTAACGTAATTTGGGATTTTTTGTGAAAAATTTTCAAATTTGTTGTTAATAAAGTGCAGCATGTCACCCTATATTTAATATGAGGGTAAAACATGTAACATATTTAAGGGCAACACTATTAGAAAAGAATACCTGACCCGATTACACTAATAAATTTTTTATTAAATAGAATAGAACAGATAAGAGGGTAAAGGACAGAATAAAGGCACCATTTTAATTAGAAAAGAAAATGCCATTAAACATATCAACAATTTAAGCAACGATTTAGTCCAATTTAGAACTACTTGTATGAAGACTACAAGTTGGATCTAACAGAGACCCATTCAAGCACCTATAGGATAAACTTAATATGGAATTATATAAAGACCAACGATAAAGCTATTGCACGAGCAGCAATTATAGTAAATTTGGAACTACGTAGTCATATAAAATTTAATCTAATTTAGCGTATTATAAGGGTCCATTAGAATCATTTTCGACTTCAAAAGCAGTTTTAAACTACTTCGGTTTCTACAAAACGAGCATATTGGAACGAAAACAATTAATTTGTTACTATATGAAGGTCTATAATTCACGCTATTTAGTGAGATTAACTAAAGCCATTTTGAGAATTCTGAAATACCTAAAATTTAATTTAATTTGGAACTACGAGTATTTAAGAACCTTTAATTCGAACTAAAGATCTACGACTTTTGCAAATTTAAAGCAATATGAACTACTAGAGAACTATTTTCTAATTTAGAACTACTGTTATTAAATGCTGCAATTAAAGCTATCTTGAGAGTATTAAGGTGGCTAACTTTGCACTATTTTGAAGACCAGTAATTGGAGCTAAATTGGGACTATACAAAATCCTATGATTTTAAGTAATGTAAGGCTATTAGACTATTTAAAAAGCTACAGTACGAACTATATTTTAGACTATATGAGACTCTTCGCTTGGGAGCAAATTTGGTGGCAGGTAAATACAAGCAATTCAAACAAATTTAAAATTATTTAAAAACTTATCATTGGAACTTATTTGAAGCTATATAAAGACCTACAATTAAAGCTATTTTAGTTCTACTCCAAAACTTAAGAACAAATCTGCTTAAAAACTATATGAATATGTTATTCCCAACCATTTTGATGTAGGTTATATTAAAATGAATAAACTTATTTAATACAAACTACTACAAGCAAACTTTTTCTTTTTCAATAGTTTTTGATTTAATTTTGATTTTCTTAGAAATTCCTTGTAGCAAAAGTTTAACAAAAAACTGCTTCTTAGATTGAACTCTAAGGAAGTTGTTTTGCAAAAAAAAAAACATGTACATGTTTTTTTTTAACTTTTCATCAAATTTTTCTTTATCAACATTTTTGTAACGTGATGTTTGTGATATTATTTTTATATATTTTTTGCAAAAAATAAAAAAAATCCCTGAAAATTTTTATTATGTTTGAAGTAAACAAGGAATGCTTCTCTCTCCAAAAATAGTAAGAAAAAGATACCTGTCTCTTACAACATCTTTTTTTGAACATCCCTAGAGGCTTTCATAATAGACAAATTTAACATCGCAACGAAAGAATTACATTAATTTTTTTTTATGTTTTTAATAACTAAGAAAACAGAGAAACAATATTATTTACGCCTGAATTTAAAAAACTCCTTTAAATATAAAAGTTGAGTATACGAAATGATATTGTCGTTATTTGGATTCAAAGGAGATTAAAAACATAATTACAAACAATCACAAAGAAATTGTGCTTAGAAGATTCACACTCAAATACTTATTGTAAGAAAATAATTTCGATTTTAAAGCTATAATCGCTCAAATTTCTAGAACATTTATTCAGTTGTAAAGTTGTATGTGTTCAACTTTCATTTGCTGTATAAAACTCTTACGTAAAAAAATGTTAAAGCTTTCCTTTAGCAAGCAGTGTGGGTTTGCTAACAAATTATTTCATTTAAATCATTATACATATATTTATAGCACTTAAAATTTGCTTGTTTTTCCATTCCGTTTGTTACTTTAATATTGGCAAATAAATGTGTTATTTTTCCCCACTTCCTTATCATCAAAAATAACAGATTTATTATCTATGGGCAAAAAAAAAAAAAAAAAAACTTGGAAAGGAATCCAGATGAGATTATGGAGGTTGTTTGTATGAGTTTCAAAAGAAAAAAAAATAATAACAAGTTGAAATAAAGGAGGGTTACTAAACGCCTCTTTTAAATAAAAAAAAAATCGATATTTATTCTATACAGAATCACTAAAGCGTTAATATTTCAGTAATAAAAAATAACAATAATAATAGCAACATGTGCAAAGAACAACAGCAACAACAACAAAATCATCAATAGCTCAAACATTAGTGATGAAATATAGGAAATGGTGATGAAGATAATGATAATGGCAATGATGATGTTGGTGTTGAAATTTATATTATTATTGGAAAATTTTGACCATTTCTTTATGCCCTAATAAACAAATTATTAATAAATAATAATTTGTAATAGAAGCAAGTAAAAAGAAAGGAGGAAATATAAATATATTCGGCTATCTTTTGTTAACCTTATAATCATATTTTAACAATAATTTTATAGAGAACGAGGTAATTCCATACCTTTAACGATAAAGCATTACAATTCTAGAACTTGTTCTATGTTATTTACTCTGTCTGGTTTGTTAGGAAAATTTATAAAGAAAAATTTTACCAAAGGTGGTATTTATAAAGCAGTAGTTTTTTATTTTTGTTTTAGCTTGAAAAAAGTCTGATGTCTGTACGTGAGACTAAATAAAAGTACCCTACAGGCCAACTAATGGCAGTTAATATCTTTCCGTTAAATTGTTACAATTAAGTATTGTTTTGAGCCAAAAAGAAAAAATAGACCAAAAATTAAAAACTTTTGAAGAAAAAATAATAATAAAATAATTCATATTTTGTAATAAATAACATACAAAAATCTTATATTATTTTTGCATTAAATTAAATAAGCCCTTTCACAACTTTGGACTGGCTACACTTTAGACTACTCAGAGACAGTAAAATAGCCTTCCATTAAAAAAAAAACAAATCACGAAAATGTTTAAACTTTCACAAAGGCTTAAAATGAAATCTTACCAAGTATCCTAATATAATTTAAACTTAATAATTTTGTTTTTTATTATCCCCACAGCTCGAATGTAGGGTACCAGTTTTCCCCCTTTATAAAGGAAACTAATTTTTTCCCCTTACAAAATACATGCCATATTCTTTGTAATGTTAAAAGTGAAAAAAATACGTCGCGTATTATTTAAAATGTGGCGCCAATTTTGTAAAAAGAAAATGTTTTCTTTTACATTCCATATCTTTTTGAAGTTTTGAAGTTCTGGGGTTTTTTATATTATTTAATTTTTTTTTTGTAGGTTTTGGTTCCTTTTTTGTTTATAACATTGGCGGTGGCTTGTTATTCTAAAAAAGCAGCATAATATTTTGTTATTGTTTTTGTTTGCTTTTTTTTAATATTAGCTTTAGAAATTCTGAGTTTTAGAAATGTTGAGGATAACTACTCTCGAAGAAAGTGAAGCAATGCTAAAGATGAAAAGAAAAAATAACCATATACTTACATAAATTTTATAGAATCAAAAAAATATTGTAAACACATAGAAACCTTTTAACTAAGTTTAACTTTAAGAAATAGAAAACAAAATTGTCTAAGAAAATTTTATGTATTTAAAATATGGAAATTTTAGACAAACAATTTTAAGTTATTATTTTTTTTCTTTTATAAACTTTAATAAAAATATTAAAAGATTTAATAAAAAACAAATGAAAGTGTTATATCTTGTTTGACCGAAATTTTATACCCTTCACTTAAACTATATTTCATAAATCTATAAATATATTGGAGTATATCTCTTATCAACATTTTTGCTTTAGTCATTTACTTAATATTTGTCAATTTCTGTTAACCACGACATTGCAAATTTGTAACATAAAGAATCCCCGAAAACTCCTTGCTCGGACCATCTGTTTTGAAGAGCTCAATAAAGAATAGATGTTCAAAATTGTAAATTCCTTTTCAGTTTTTTATCAAAAATTTTTGTCGAAAAAAGTTAACTTAGAATTATATATTTTAAACTCTAATTAGCGATTTAAAAATTTTCAGAATTTTTAAGACTTTTTATTTTTGGGACTCTAAAACACAATTACACCAAACATGATATAGCATCTTATTAACTACATTTAAAAACCTAAAACACTATTACAGTTAATTGATAATATTATAAGGAAAAACATCTCATATACTCAGATCTAATTAACAAACTCTTTTCACAAAAAATATGCCCATATTAAAACAAAATTCAAATGACTTGTGCGAGGGTATGAACCACGGCTTGAAGATTTGTAATCTTGAACACCGCCACTATACTATCTATACCCATACACTGAAAAAAGTAATTTCAATGAATGAAGTACTTTGAATGAAATTCGTTGATTTTTTTTTTGAAGAATTCATTGAATCGACGTACGAATTAATTGTTTCAAAGAAAATGTTCATTGAAATTCAATGAAATATTCAACGCACTTATTAAAGTTACATTGAAACCATTCATTAAATTTATTCCGTAATAAAATAAATAAATCAGTTCTTTGATTCAACGTATTAGTGAATATATTTTTAATAATAAAAGAAAATTTTCGGTAATTTTAATGAAGTTGTACATTCATTCAATGAACTTGTACGTTGATTTAGAAGAACAAAAAGAAACAAAACATAAAATATATTATACATAAAAACAGTGATTCAATGTACAATTCGTTGATTCAACGTAGTAATACTTTGATTTAAGAAGGAAGAATAATATTAACAAGTACTTTGAATCAACGAACAAGTACTTTAAATCAAAGAAATAGTTTGTTAAATTATGTTAAATTCAACGTACTCATTCATTGTTTTCTAACGGAGAATATAGTAGAAGAAAAATGTAAAACAAAAACCCAGTTTGTATTTATGGTTTAACAAGGATTGTCCTTTTATAAAGTGTTGTGTTAATAATAAAGAAAAAAATAAAAAGTCTGCAATTAAGACATAAATATGTCAGAAAATTTGGATTAGACCAACCAAAAATTGTGAAACTAAAACATCTAAAGCAAATACAGAATTATTAAAAAAAAGATACCTATTCATAAAGGAGAAATCGGGCACCAGTAATGAATACCCCTTATTAAAAGAATTACTTATAAGCTGGAATTTGTTTATGTTTATTGTTTTAAACAAATTTTGAAAATATTTATATCTTTTTATATTTATATAGATAAAACAATTACGACGCAGCATCTGGGAATATGTTATTGGCCTCAATTATAAGGTTTTCAAAAATTGTTATCAATACAAAAACTAAGAATTATCGTCAAGGTGTTCTTCATATCTCGCCGGAATATTTCCTAAAAATAAGGGAGTTTTTACAGGCAGAAAATAATGTGAAAGGTAAAAAATTTGAACTAATTTTTCAATTAGTTTTATTTGTTAACGAATAATTCGAAATATTTTTTTTTTATTATTATTAATAATATTATTCTTATTATTAATTATTATTATTATTATTATTATTATTATTATTATTATTATTATTATTATTATTATTATTATTAAAATTATTATTCTTATTAATTATCATTATTATTATTATTATTATTATTATTATTATTATTATTATTATTATTATTTTATTCAACATAATGCTGCTGCCACACTAATGTGATTTCTAAATGGATATTTCATATTATAATTGCGCAACACTCTCATAGTGATTTTATGTTTGTTGTAAACAGCGCACAGGAAATTCACGATCCCATCTGTAAATTGTAATCTGAACCTGACTATGTTTAACCCTTCATTTTGAGTATTAGTACCAAGAAAATGAATCACTTGAAAATTTTTTGTTTATTTTTTTAGAGTATTAAGTAAAATGTGTTATAAATACTGTATTGTATTTAAAGCATCTACATTAATTATATATAAAGAATGTTATTTAGTTTATGTCTATATTAGCTGAATATAATTTAATTTAATCTATAATAAAATAGATATCAAATGCTTAATATTATGGTGAATTTTCAACGCATAAATTCATTGAAATCAAGTTACTGGTTTTTAAAGTCAATGTAACCGTTCATTAAAATGCAAAAAATTTTAATGTATAGTTTCATTTGAAAAACGTATAGTTTCATTAAAATAAAGTTTCTTAAGTTCAACATACTGCTCAATGAGACTTAATTATTGTATTATTAAAACAAAATACAAATAAGTCAAATCAATGTTATTCTTTTAAGCTTCTTGTTCATTGCTTTTGAAGTGCTTCTCTTAAGACTATATTTACAAAACTCTTTAACAAAAATATGGTTTTAAATTTGTTAATAATATATAATAAAAATACTATTCAATTAGTGAAATTTTTATTTTCTTAAAAATTATGCATCTTTTTTCCTGTTAAAAATACATTTATTACCACTTTTTTAGAAGTAATTATTAATAGCTTCCAAAATAGTATAATTTATGCATTTAATTCTACTTTTTAAGTGGTGAAAAAGTTGTTTTTTTGGAAGCACTTGCTGGATTTTTGCTAGGTATCTAAACGACTGAACTACTTACACACCAATTAATAATAATTTAATTATAATTTAATTTTTAATTTTATTTAGTTAAACAGTTCAAACCGTGAACTTTATAATAGTCTGTTAAGTAAAAAAATCATTTTGCACATATAATTATTTTCTATTAAAATTTAGCTGCTGATTTTGATGTTGCAACGGTACTACGAATAAAATGCCAAGAGTTAGGTTCCTCGTTTGCAAATAGTAACAAGAGATCAAAATGACAAAAATTGACCGCTGTTGGAATATATAATAACCTGAAAATAAGTATTGCACATATAATTATTTGACAGGTGTAAATAAATACGAAAAAATATATATATATTTTTTTTCAGCAAAATATGTACTAACAACTAACACTGTTATATTCGGTGTGACTGAATTCACAACTTCAGTACTTTATGTGGGGGGTAGGCGGATAATGCCCAATTTTTGTGAGTTTCGAAGTTTTCAATGATTCTTGAACCATTTGTGCCAAATTTCGTTGTTGTACATTCTTTTGTTTCTTTTATATGGCTTATATGCAGTACTTTAAAATTGCTCCTGTGGACCAGGCGTATCATTCTTTAAGTTTTTGTTAAACTTGTATTCGTTATTAAATATAAAAGTTAAATTTTTTTTATTTTTTATTCGTATATCTTTAACAGCCATTTTTGACTCACGCTATTAGAAAATATATATATTATTTTTCATATTTTTTCCTAATACCACATTTTGATAAAATCATATGATAATTGTTGAACATATGATTATTTTCAAAATTGTAAAACTCATAAAATCCTATAATTTTACGTGTATTTTGATGTTGGTATTATTTTTGTGGCAAAATAAAAAACGTTAAAGCCGCGAAGTATGAAAAATCGGTCTTTTGGATATAACTCCCGATCTTTGGGGGAATGGGGGGGGGGTGTTATATCGGAAATTCTAAAAATGGTACTCATCCATACCTAAAATGCTATGTTACGTTCAAACTTTTAGGTTGAATTTTAAGGCTATATAATTATTAATGCATAGCAATGTATTGTTTCAACGCACCTGTACATTAGATCAAAATTAGAGAACAAATTCATTAAATCAATGAATATTTTCATTTTACTAATGTACTTTTTTGGTGCAGTGTAGAAATTTTGTTAAGAAACAATTATAGTACATATAATTGTAAACAGTGTAAACATCAATTCACAAAATTTAAAATTTAAATAAAAAATTGAATTCTCTAAATTCAAAGCTAGGAGTTTTAAATTTTTCATATTAGTTTGTAACCTGGCGAGTAGAAACATAATTTTTATTTAATACATATAAAAGAAACATTTTAAATTAATTAAAAAATTTATTTGACATTTACTTAATGCGACATTTCAAAATTTAAATTTTTGTTTGAAGACAAATTATAAAACAATGTTTAGAAGTCTTGGCTAAGAATCGAACTCGGAACCTATAGTTTTTCAGTCACAAACCCAAGCGGTATACCACATCGATATGTTGAAATTTACTACATTAATTACTTTTAATTACTTATATGAAAAGCTTAAAATGCAACTCAACCCTAAATAATAATTTTTTTATAAAAAACACATTAAAACGTGCCTAGACATTCTTGTCAAATACATTTGTTTAATGATAATTTATATATATTTTTAGGAAAAAACAAAAAAAAAAAAAAAACATAGTACGTTTACACCAAAATAAAACTAACTGATTTTGGCGAAAACCAAATTTTAAAAACCAATTCGTTTATATATCTGTTTTCTTTCCTATGTAGTTTTTGTTGACGTACTTATTGCAAAATTTTTATTTAATTTTTTTTTTTTTTTTATTTATACACAATTTATGTAAAAAATTTATAAAACAAATTATACTACGTTTACACCAAACAAAAACTAGTAGTTTCTGACTTCATTCGGTTTTTGATTGAAAAACTACATGAATTTCTTTAGTTTTTCCATACAAATCGAAAACCATTTTCGTATAGTTTTTGTTGAAAACCAAATGAAAACTACGAAAATAATTATTTAAGACACAGCCTGTTCAAATGATTTCAGAACTGCAAGCTTTCATATATTATGAAAAAAAAAAACAATATTTTTGATTTTCTTGATTAGTTTTATTTGTCATATAAATATTGTTCATAAAATATTATTAAATATTACTTAAAAGATTTTTAAATATTAAAAATATATCAAAATGTACTTTATTAAAAATGTATTACAAAATGAAGCATCAACAAAAACCACATGGAGAGAAAACAAGGTATGTAAACGATTTGGTTTCTGAATTTTAGTTTTTCGAAAACTAAATAGTTTTTGTTTTGATATAAACGACGTATGAGATATCATTTTATGGGAAATAGAAAATATTATTAAATTCGGGTAATTAAAATTGATAAATTTTTTAAAGTTGTTCTAGGAAATCATTTATAACTTTGCCATTTCCAAACAGATTTCTCTGAATTTCAATAGCAAGATTTCCGAGACTATATGCCACATACTATATGAAAGAGAAATGTATTTATTGGACTATGGGTTTTAAAAAATCTATTTCAACATACAGATGGAAGGGTATCCACACAGACATGTATTCTTAAAAGTTATTTTTAATCATAACAATCATGAATATTTTTCAATATGAGACCCTGGGTATATATTTAAAGACTTTCGTATAAAATGATAAACTTATATGTACCCTTCATTTTATGTGAAGGGAATAATAATAATAAACTTTGTATAACAGTTTTATTTATTGTATTTTAGTTAATATCTTAAAATTTAAAGCCTCCATTTATAAAACGAAACGTTTTCAAAAGCTAAAAATGTTTATGGAAAAAATTAAAGCTTCAAGAATTTTCTCAGTATTCTTCATACAAATTTCAAACGTTTGAAACAGTTTCCTGTAATTTTTATGATCAAAAATTTTGTTCAATTTTACAAAAAAAAACTTTTTCTTGATTTTTTAAATTTTTAATGATTATTAAACTGTTATAATAAAATTCCAGATAATTTTTATGCTAGATACACTTTTCATTCCATAGTGTATAATAGTTTTCCATAACTGTTATATTATAGAATATTAAAATTTAATACTTACCGTTCTGATATTATTCTACAATTTCTAAGTTATTACTCACTTTTGAGGCGTATGACATTTCTAATAAAGTTGAATTGCACATTATGTAATATTTTATTGATTATGTTGCAATTTTTTCCTGTATAACAGTTTATTTCCAGCTCTTATACTTAAGAAAATTCCTTCAATATTGTATAGAAATATTATATTAAGATTAAAAGAAGCTTTTACATTTGTCATTTACTCTTGTTATGTAGTATCGTATAACTGTTATATTAATTACTTATTTTTTCCTTATTTTTTATACCTCGTACAGATCTAAGACGATCTAACGATGTCCTTCCGTCTGTCTATCTGTTGAAAGCAGAATAGGGCTCGGGCTGAATATCCTAGGGGTTAAAATTTGTCTTATATAAGGTTTGATATTGAAAATGAGCAAAATCGTTTCATAAATAAGTTATGGAGCAAATACTAGAAAAATAGGTTATCTGTCGTAACTCTAGTTTATACTTTTCGGCCGATATCATTGACAGAAATTCATGTACATTAATGAAATTTTGCACAAATAGTTAAACGGTCAATATAAACTTGGAAACCGTCCATCTGTAATATAAGGTAAACTTTTATAAAGTTGCAGTTGGGGAGTATATAGATTTAGACAAGCCGAATATAACATTCTTACTTGTTTTAAACTGTTATACTTATAGAAAATTTTGAGAATTGTTTACGTAATTAAAAAACTATATTTTTTTTAAATTTTAATGCTCTCAGTTGTTATTTACAGTTAAGATATAAACTGTTATATAATAAAATCTTGTTAATTTGTTGTGAAAAAATGTGAAATGACTTCAGCTCGTTGTTAGTTCTATTTCGTATAAGTTTATATGTTTGTGGGAATTTTTTAATACTTCCCAGTAAAAAATTTTTGGTTTTCGGTAATGACAACTACTTATTAAAGTAGTTTCTTGGTAATGAGGCGTCATTATTATTTGCCTACTCTGTATTACAATAATAAGTACTCAATAGTATAATAGCACAGTAATACTCCAATCATATGGACGAGTTGGCTAGAGCGCCGGATTAACAACCAGAACGTTATTGGTTCAACCCCATTCTGAAGCTGTTAGTTTTTTATAACAAAATATCTAAAAAGATATTTTAAACTAAAAAGGGTTTTTGTCGCTTAGGATGCTTTGTGCGAGATGTTATACTGAGTAAGACGTTAGTCATTAAAAATGAATGGTTAGTTTGTGCCCAAGTTCGAGTCTCACTGACGGCAAAATTTTTTTGTTTTTTTTTTCTTTTTGTTTTCCTTTAGGTACATATTTTTGAATACCTCTAGAGTCAAAAAATAACTACATGAATTTGTGGACAACTCGAACAAAAATAATTAGTTATTCAGACAAAAAATAAGTAGTTTATTTTTGTTTCCAATTATACCTGCTAGCTTACCAGGAAAGCAGAGTTTTTGCTGGGTTACTACTCAAATTTTTGTTTTAGATTTCTTCATAATCCTTAAGACTTTCTTAATTCCTTAAAAAATTTACTTAAAATACTTATTTTATTTTGCTATAAAATAATATTATTTTTATAAAAAAAAAATAATTCAAATTAAAAAGTTTTCAACTGAATATGAAATACACGAACGTCCTCTTTACTAGATCTAATTTTTCTTCAAGAATTTTTATTAAAAAAAAAAAACAAAAACAAAAACATGCACATATATTTTACAAACATTTTGTTCATCAACTACTTAAATAGACTATAATGCTTACAAAGACATACATATGCTTTTAATATACATAAGAATGACAAAATAACAACAAGAAAAATAACTACAACAACAAATTTATTCACTGAAGCGTGTCAATGTCCTTTTTCTTTCTCTAATGGAGGACAGTAATAAACAACACTTAACCAAAAGAGAAAAAAAACTATACAACTCAACAATAACAATATAAGCAGCAAGAGGGATAATAAAGAAAACTTGATAAAAAAATAAAAAAAATCCAAAGCTTTTCTTTTCCTGATGCTTGAAGGTTGCCAGGGGTATAAGAAGAGTAGAACATTATTTTATTGTCGCGCTAACCGACCGCAACGTACTAAAAATTTGTAAAAAGAACAGAAAACTTAACAGAGAAATAGTAGCTGAAGAAAGAAAAAACTTTTATGCGCCTTTAAACTACTTGCTGTAGTTAAAACCTTTGCTGCTTGTCTTACCCACAATCAAAACATTTTGCAAGTGTTACAACAGGCAACATTTTACTAATTTTTTTGTTGCTGGCTAAATGTTGTTCCTTTCCAAAAAAAGAAAAAAAAACAGAGAGAGAACATAAAAGAAGAAGTGTTAAGATTTATTAAGGTTTTTTAGATTGTTTATAGTTGTTGTTGATTCTTTTTTTTTTCTGTAGTAGCACTACAGCTATAAGCTTAAAGTTAAGGGCAGAAAAAGTGTTTAAGTTTTTAATAAATTTATAATTTGTTAAAAAAAATGCTTGCAAGATTTTATAGCTTAAACTATATAGTTGAGAGCTGGTTGAGTAGCCTCTTGTTTTCATTTTAAATTGAATAAAATGATAGATGGTGAAAAAGTATGTACAAGAATTTTGTGACATATTTGAAACTTTTATAAAAGTTTTTCTTACAAGTTTGTAAACTTACTAAACAACTTTAATATGGAACTAAAAGCAAAGAGAACATACAGAATAAAAAAGTGGCATGAAATTCTTAAATTTCAAACATTATTCTTTAATATTTAGATTGCTGTAAACAGTAGCGTATTATGATTACAATATCTCATCACATGGCTGCGCAATCATAATATCGTTGCTACATAAATACTATTCAACAAAATCACATACAGCATTCATGGATTCATTCACATTCATTCACAGGTTTCATTGGTACACGCAAAGAAAAAACATGGTTACAGCATGATCACTACAACAATATTATGTTCTCTTTGTTAATTTTAGTGAATTTTAATAACTCTGCGTTCATGATAACAATGATTTTGACTCAATTATCATTTAATATTTACACTCAATAAGAATTTTAATATGATTGACTGCAAAAATTATATGTTTTTAAATATTTTTACCAGAAACAAAATTTTGCTAATATGAAACATATCATTACTTCTACAACTATTAAATATTTGCAATCTTTTTTCCATGTTCTTTAGCCATATTCTGTTTTCAAACTATATTAATATTACGATTCCTATAACAATAAAATGTTACAAATAAATATAGTACTTATCCTTTTCAGAAACTTAGCGAAAAACTACAATACTTGTTTGTTTTTAACTATATAATTTTCATTTAGTTCATATATGAATTAATATAAAAAGAGTGGGTTTGGTTATACTCGATGTGATTCAAGCAATATAAGATGAAATACATGATTTCAACCACATATGGTGGTTAAAACCAATGAATATAAGTAACAATATGTAAATATAAAAATAAAAATTTTCAATAAAAATATTATAAAAATAATAATAATAACAATTTTTATTAATATATGATAAGATGGAATAATAATATGATAAGATTGAATAAGTATATGATAACATGAGGTAACAATATGATAAATTGGAATCATAATATGACAATGCGGTATAATAATATAATATTTTAATTATTTATTTTCATAATTATAATACAATTACAAATTATATTCTAATTCTAACCGAGCGGAGTAACGAGATCTATAACTCGAAACAGATCAGAGTCTCTGGTGGGAACCGAACCCATAACCCCCAGACTGATAGACTAGCTCACTACCAACTAGGCCATCGGGGCACCCAATAATATAATAAGATTGTTCAAATATATATAAAACTATAATCATAACATGAAAAAACAAACCATAAAATCGGATAAAATATAACAAAGTGGAATCATCATAATTATTGCTTATAATCATTTTTAATTTTCGATGTGATCATATGTGCCAATCATAATATGTTGCTCTTAGATTATGGTTACTGCAACTATATTTTTTCTCTGCGTGTACATATAAGTTTGAAACTATGCTTGTATTTGCTACGATTTTCACCTGAGACCACAAAAGTATATATATATATATATATATATATATATATATATATATATACATATAACATTTTTGAGAAAGGAGGTCGAGATATCGATGTCTGTCCCTCTGTCTATCCGTCTCACAGTGGGATAGAATTGCCAAAAATTGCTCTTAATGCAGGGAAGGTCTATATTTTTGATAATTTTATTTTGATAATTTTGTTGCAATAAATAAATACTTTAATTCATATATCATTTTTTTGTAGGTCACAGATTAAACGTAATTTTATGAAATTTGGCACATAAGTCAATTTTGATCCTATAATTAGCCTTTTACCGCTTCCGACTAATTGGGATTGATTGATTTTTAAATTCCCGGGATCCTGGAAATTCCAACCAAAAACAAATAATTACAAATTTAAAAATATTTATAAAACAATTCAGTTAAATGAACGAAGAACAATTTTGAAATAAACTAATTAATTATGAAACGACAAAATAATTTAGTTCTTTTTAAATTGTTAAAATTTTGAAAATTTAATGAAAACATTTTATAATATAACGACTCATTCAAAAGTGGAATCACTACTTTAGTTTTCATATTGTTCTATGAGGAAAACTTCCCTTGATCCTTCATTATTTTTTCGGAAGTAAGCTTTGTTATTAAGAAAGCGCTAAAGCCAGTATCAGATTTCAGAGTCCCTATTATTCTTTCCAAGTTTGTAACCCGTTTTTATGAATAATGGTTTTTCTCATACAAAAATATAATTAAATCTCTTCTATTTGTATGCTGGATTATTAATCCATAACTGAGAAAAACCTAAGCTCAAAAATTAATTCTTGGTTAATTGGGCCCTTTAAATTGCAAGTTCTTATAAGTGAACTTTTTGTAATTGTCCTTATTATGATATTTTATTACAACCATAAATTATTTAATCAGCACGATATACGATTTATATCTAAAATTGTAAAATTGTTATTATAAAGAAATTTTTCTTCATTCATTGATACCATTGATGTATTAGTTTTAGGGTTTTTCACGGCAAATGCTGGGAGAGGAAATCCCGGGAATTCCGCACAATTTTTACCCCGTCATCCCGGGAAATCATGCGGGAATTCCTGCGATTTCTTAAGTATGTAAAATGTTCATTCATTTTCTAACTCATTCGTTTTTATTGATTTTATTATTTTATTTTATTTTATTTCGAGTTTAAATATTTTTAAGCAAACATTTAAATATATTTAAAAGTTTTTGTCCGAGTATAATAATAGACGGAAAATAAATTAATTCTATTTGTGGGAATATTAAAAAAAGAAAGATTCTGCATATTTCTTCATTGTGGTAAAAAAGAAGAAAATATGTTACATTACTACTAAGTAGTAAAATTCTACATTTGAAAGAAATATATATTTACTAAACGATATGGAAAAATATGGAAATTGCATGTGAAAATTGTAAGAGGACACTCCTTAAAACTTCTGGAATCCTCAAACAGCAATTTACATTTTCAAAGCACCAGTTAAAATGTGGGTCTAACTATAAACTTTGTATGGATTTTTTTTATCGGGTAAATTACAAAAAGTTCACTTATAAGAACTTGCAATTTAAAGGGTCCAATTAACCAAGAATTAATTTTTGAGCTTAGATTTTTCTCAGTTATGGATTAATATTCTAGCATAAAAATGGAAGAGATTTAATTATATTTTTGTATGAGAAAAACCATTATTCATAAAAACGTATATAGAGATGTATATATATATATATATATATATATATATATATATATATATATACATCTCTATATACGTTTTTATGAATAATGGTTTTTCTGGTGTATATATATATATATATATATATATATATATATATATATATATATATATATACATATATACATACATATATATATATATATACACATATACACATATATATATACTTATATATATACATATATACATAAATACATATATTTATATATTTATATATATATATATATATATATATGTATATATATATACATCTCTATATACGTTTTTATGAATAATGGTTTTTCTATATATATATATATACACATATATATATACTTATATATATACATATATACATATATTTATATATTTATATATATATATATATATATATATATATATGTACCTACATATAAGAACAAAGTATTTGCCTTAGAGGCAAAATATATATAAGTAAATAAAAAAATTATACATAAATTACAGAGATACGAGGGCGAAAAAATAAGTCCGTGACTTTTGAATGAAACACAGTTTTTTTTTTTGCAAAACAAAATTTATTTTTCAACATAATCTCCTTTTAACTCAATACACTTAGACCAACGTTTCTCCAGTTTTTGTATCCCTTTCAAAAGATAGGAGGTTTCGAGGTCCTTAGAATAGGCATTTGTTTGGTCAATAATAATTTCATCGTTGGAGCTGAATCTCTTTACACTGAGCCACTTCTTTAGGTGTGGAAATAGGAAGTAGACACTAGGGGCTAAATCCGAAGAATATGGTGGATGAGGTACCAATTCGTAGCCCAATTCATAGAGTTTTATCACTGAGACTGCACACGTGTGCACCCGTGCATTATCTTGATGAAAAAGAACTTTTTTCTTGGCCATATGAGGTCGTTTTCTATTTCAATCCTCATTAAATCGGTCTAATAAGTTGGTTTTTCCATTTTGAAGCTAATCGATGTGGATTATCCCGCGTGCATCCCCAAAACTGTTGCAGATTCACCCGGAGAAACCCATTGTTTAGACTGCTGCTTGGTCTCTGGAGTACAGCAATGGATCCATGTTTCATCCACAGTTACAAAACGCCGCAAAAACTCATTCGGATTGCGAATAAACAACTCCAAATAATCCTTTGAAGTTGTCACAAGTTTACGTTTATGGTCAAATGAGAGCAAACGCGGCACCCATCTTGCAGACAACTTTCTTAAACCCAGCTGATCATTTAAAATCTAAACCATACCATCATATGAAATGCCTATGACATCAGCAATATCACGCACTTTTACTCTTGGGTCGGTCAATACCATATCGTGGATTTTTTTCGACATTTTCGGGTGTACTGACCTCATTTGGCCGTCCAGAACGTTCAGCGTCACTTGTACTTGTGCGACCACAACGAAAGTCAGTAAACCACTTTTTTACCATTGAAATCGATAATGCAGAGTCCCCATAGTATTTATCGAGCTTTTCCTTGGTTTGATTTACGGGTTTTTTTTTTCGTAAAAAATAATGTTTAATGAGCACTCGAAATTAACTTTTTTCCATTTTTAGAAAAGTACACGAGGTTGTATGTTTTGAACAGCTGTTAAACGCAAAGTAAATGACGACAGTAGTCTATTAACAGGTGGTACTTGATAGGAATAGTGTTGCATTTCATATAACTACGAGGGAAGTTCGAAAAGTTACGGACTTATTGATGCGCCCTCGTATTTTCAAAAATATTCGATATTTTTTCAACTTCCTTAGCTATGAACTACGTTTGTTCAAGCAAATCTGTAAAGAATATAATAATAGATTCGCTGCATCTGAAAATAGCACTTGTACTTCTTTTTTTGACAATTCTGAAATCTTCTTGTAGTGTTACAGTTGCTTATGTGAAGCTCTTTTATTTAAAGTTTATTTTTTATTATTCTTTTTTTTTCTAAAAACAAATTGCGGTTATGTTTGTGGGGGTTTAAGCAATATAAACTTTTAGCCATTACTTTTGATATGTTGATTAGTTTTATGTTATTGCTACTGCTACCAGCAACTAGATGGATGTATTAGTTAAAAACGTAGAAACTCTTATATATCCCAAAATACATCCTGAATCTTAAACTATAATAAAAACTTTAAGAAAATCAAAAAACAAAACATAAAGAAAATAAAAAAACTTTAGAAAAGTAACCATAACAAAAGTTTAAAATCTTTCTTCTTCTTTACAACAACTATTTCAAAATATTTTAGAAAACTTGCTGGTAAATACGAATATAGTTGAAATAAAATGAAAAGTGCAATTTGTACGTGACATTGTTAAAATTGTAGAAAATGTAATTTTTCTTTTCATCTTTTCTAAACCTTGCTAGAATTTCTAAGAAAACTAAATAAAGTTCTAAATATGTTTTTATAGCCAAGCAGTAGTAACAGCAATAACAGCAGCAGTAATAATGGTTCATAACTTATTTATGTATAGCCCAGTTAATAGCAACTAATTTGTTGCAAATAAAACTACTTTCACAAAAAACAAAAAAAAAATGAAAACGCAAACGAAAACTTCCATAATAAGCTGTCATTTGGTGATAGACCTATACCAGGTTCCTTATACATAACATCCTTTTCAATAAGTACGATAAGAAAACCAAGTTTCTTCCTTGGTTATCTTAAAGCAACAGTTTTTTGTTTAGCCTTTGAAGCTTATGTTGATGGAAAAAATAAATAGAAAAAAAACATAAAATAGAAAATAAAACTTTCTTAGATAAATTAAATAAATTGGTTGGTTGTTTGTTTAGTGAGGGTGGTGGTTTATACTAACTTTTCTTGTTCATTTTGTCTTTAAGTCCCTGTGGCCTTTAATATCGATTTTATATTCATATTGATAAAGTTTTTGCTTCTGCTTTTTTTTTGTTTTTTTTTTGTTTGCTTTTATATTTTAAGCTGCTATTTAGCTGGAAAATTTTTTGGTATCATAACAGTTGTTGAAAAAGTTTTGCTTATAATTATTTGATAGCTTACAATATATAATTGAAAATTTTAATAGATAATAAGAGGAGAGTTTAGGTATAAATTTCAATTTAATTTTTCTTGGAAATAATTCTTTAAAATATCCAAAAGAATTTTATAATAAATTAAATGGAAAACTTTTAAGGGAAATTTTAAAAGGAATTAAATATTTAAAAAAATAAATAAAATTGGTCAAATTAGAAAACATTTAAAATGTCCTCTCAACTGCTCTCATTAAGTAATCAATTAACTGTTACACACAGACATACAAAAGCTTCATCTTTTTATTTATTTAAAGAAGGAAAAAACAAATATTTAATGATTTGAAATTTTTTTGTTCTAAACCGATTTATTAATTTTTAATACAAAATTTTCTATATCAACGATAAACATTCTAGATGAATTTCATTTAATTATAACTATCACTTTAGATATAAGCTTGTTTTCTTTAGATATTGTACATAACAAGTAGTAAATTTAAACTCCAAATGATGGACTTCAACCTGCTCAAATACGAAACTAATAACTAGATAGTAAATTTTGATTTATTATTTAAAAAATATTTATTTAATCAAATAAAATAATTCTTTTAGATTTTTTTTAAGACTTATTCCTCTATGAGTCGGAAAAAATTTTATAAAATCAAATTACAGATTTCAATACAATAGTATAAATTTTTTGAATGACTTATTATGGTCTAGATATTTAATTTATTGTGCCATTTATTAAATCAAATTAAATTATAACTGGCGTGAAATAAAAAGTTTAGTGCAAATAAAACAATTTTTTAGTATAAAAGATTATGTCAGTAGAAATGTTTAAGTACTGAATTTGCAAATATTATTTTACCAATTTTTAAATGTTTTAAAAACTTTTCTTTCAGAAAAAAAAACTGCGAAAATTTGCGAAAAATGGAACAACCAACATAAAAGTAAAGGTTAAATACAAAAACAAAATCCTTACGAGCTTTGAAAATTCAATTCTTTTTCTCTCTAATAAAATTGTTTAAAGAGGGGAGGGCGAATAAAATTCTGAGCAACTGTAATCACCAGGGCAACCAAAAATATGAAAAATTATATTTTTTACTGGACTTTAAATGAATTAAATTGTTAGTTATGTATCCATTTCAGACCATTCTAAGAATTTTGGCATCGATTTTTTACAGCATATTTTTGTCATAACAGAATATTTTTACATAAAAGCATATTAGGAGCATACCTTGTCATATTTTCATAGAAAGTCACTATTTTAGAGCATATTTCAGCAACTTAAATAGCATATTTTTGCTTATATTACACTAAAGATCATAATTTTGCATATTTTGCACTTAAGAGAAAATTTTTTGCATATTTTGTACCCAATAGAATTGTTTACATAATTTGCCTTTAGCGATTTTTTTTTACTGTCACATACGTTTTTTAAATACGATACACTGATAATTTTCATCTTATAGATTCATGCATATTTTGTAATATATTAGCTTTGATTGTTTTTCGGTTCAAAAATATTATAGTTTTTTGACCATTGCTAATAAAATAATATTTTGAAAGCATATTTTGTAACTTTAAGCGCAATTTTGCGATTTTAAAACATTGTTATGTGCATAAAACACTTTTTTGAACATATTTTTGGTTGCGTTTTGGCAATTTTTTCGTTTTGCTGATTTTTTATTTTGCCGTTTTTTCACTTTGGTTATATTTTTTGTTATGGTGTTTTCCGTTTTGGCCATTTTTTTTCATTTTGTCAATTGTTTTCATTTTTTATTTTTTAAGCGATTTTTTACTTTGTCGCTTCTTTGTTGTATTAGTGATTTTTTATTTTGATGTCTTTCTTTTTTTGTGATGCTTGAGCTGTTTTCTTTTTTTTTTTTTTTCTTGCTGACCTTTTTTCATTTTTGGCTCGATATGGCGACTTATCTTATGTTTTCTTATTTCTCATTTTATTTATTTATTGTTTTAGTTTTTTCGACTTTTTATTTTAGCGTTTGTTTTTTCGCTTTTTTTATTTTTGCTACTTCTTCGACTTTATTATTAAAGCGATTTTTTATATTGTCGTTTTTCGTTTTAGCGATTTTTTATGTTTTGTTTTTCAGGAATTTTTTATTTTATAATTTTTTTCGTTTTGGCGACTTTTCTTATATTTTCTCACTTTGTCAGGTTTTTTATTTAATAAACTTTTTCGTTTCTGCGACTTTTTTATTTTAGCGTTTTTTTTTTTTTTTTTTTTGCAACTTTTATCATTTTGTCGATTTTTTTTTTTAATTTAGCGACTTATTTGTGTTTTACAATACTATTAATAAATATCCAAAAAATAACTTTATTAATGCTGGAAAAAAAAAATAAAAATCATCTAATAACTATTATTTAAAAAAAATGGCTTACGATAAAAGCAAGGCAACCTTGACTGTTAGAGGATTTATCTAAAAATATGAATATATTATAAAAAATTAATCTAAACTAAAGTCCTTTTTCTTTTGTATTCTTTAAGTAATTTTCAAGAGCTATTCCTATTAATAACTTTTTTCTTGAGTTTATTTTTCAAATATTAAAAATGGCCAAAGGCTTCCTGCCTCTAAAATGTAGCAATTCTCAAAACAATAACAGAAAACTTTTCTTTTCTAACTCATTTAAAATTGGGGCTTATTTATGCCAAAGTTTTAAACAAAAACTCTTTTTTAAAATCTGGAAAATTTAGTTGCTGCAGTATTTTTCCAACAATTTTATGCTTTATCAACTTATTAGCACTTTTTTTCTAAATAACGATAATAAACAATATTACAACAAAAAAACCCTAAACAACAAAATTAAGTTGTGCCATTATTTTTTTGCTTCTTACACAAAAAACAATAAGCGGTTGTTGTTTATATTCTTTATTGTTAATATTTTTTTTAGATTAGTTTTAAATTGCATAAAATGACCTACAGTTCTGATAACTGTTCTGGATTTAGGGATTTTTTTTCTTTCATTATTAAATTACCAAATAATGATTTAAACAAAAACAGGTAATAAAGTCATGACAGAAATATAAGAAAAAGACAGCAACCCTGAAACTTTAAACTGACTACTCACTACATTACCTAGGGACAGTTATGCAATGACCTGATTTCCCTTGGTATTACTTATATTTTAAAATGACCTCAAAATATACAAAATATAAATAATTTTATTTTCAATGAATATCTTCAAAACTTTAGGAATTTTTTCCATCTTTTCTTTGTCCTCATATCATTATCCTGGCTACAAAAATAATAAAAAAACAAAAGCAATTTTAGGTCATCGTTTCTTTTATAAATTTTGTTTATATTGTTTATCTTTCTTTCCGTCCCCGCTTCTTTTTGTGAGAGTTATGGTACTAAAGTTTTGCAAAATATCTATGTTATTTTACTTTAAAGTCATTTATATTTTTTTAACACCCCTCTAACTTTAGTTTTCATTTTATAGTCCCTGTTGTTTACAAAATCTTTTAGAGTTGTAAATAAAATTCTTTTGAGAAAAGTTTTCTTCTACTGGGTTTGTATTGTAATTTATTTGCTTTTGAAGTTTTGCGCTGCTCTTTGTTTTCGATATTCATTTATTCATTTATTTGTTATGCTATTTAAAATGTTTTGGTCTTGGGATTTATAAAGAAAATTTATTTGTAGAAATTTTGCACGGTTGCTTAAAAAAAACAAAGTGCCACAAAATTTTTCTTACAGAATTATAATTAAAAAGAACCGAAAGATTTCTAAATAATTTTTGGGAAGGGAAGTTAGAAAAAAGCATTTCTTTCACAAAAAAGAATTGTTCGTTTGAGAGAAATTTTTATCTTAAATAGTGCCTCGATTCAGGTTTATTTTGAATTTTCGAAAGACCCATAATTGAAGTCAATTTGGTATTTTGAAAAGATGGAAAATCATGAGGTACTTTGGAAAGGATTTTAAAAAAGATTAAAGATTCATGCTGGCCTTGCTCTTCAAAATGTATATAAGCTTAATTTTTTTCTCTGCTTTATAAAATACCATTTTAGTACTACCCTGGAAACAAATTTGGGACTTGGAAGAAACCTACAATTGAAACCAAATTATAACCTTAAAGAGTGTTTCGACTTAGGTTTAATTTAAACTTTATACAGACCCATGATTGAATACATATTGGTACTTTGAAAGGATTTTTGATTGAAGCCCATTTAAGGCCTTTGAAAGAGGCTTCAAATACATTAATAGTTGAAGCCGATTTTAACCTTCAAAATTCCTACGAATAAATGAAACATTTTTATCTTGTAATTTAATAAGATCAACGAATGAAATTAAATTTGAACCTATAAGAGCCCTAAATTTGAAGATTGTTAGGAACCTATGAAAGAGTTACAAATGATGCTAATTTTGAACCATAATAAAATCTGCTATTTTGGTCTTTAGAAGAACCTAACACTGATGTTTTATTGGGCTACAGATAAGCCTACAAATTAAGATAATTTGGAACTTAAAATGGTTGACAATTTATGGCCTAAAAAAAGAATTAAAATATATGCTAAATAAGGTTTTTAGAAACACTTACGAATAAAAATAATTTATAAAAATAAAAACATCTACGACTAAAGCTAATTTACAACCGTAAATTGTTTTCCCATTGTGGTGTAGCTACTAACAAAAAATACTTGATTGAAGTTTAAGAGTTTGTATGATAAAGTATTTTCCACCCTGTTTTTGCATTTACTACAATTTTGGTTTTAGACATATTTTGGTAATTTTTGGAGAATGTGGTCTTCCGGTTTCGTCCTATAAAGGATATATTTTGTTGTATTGTTGTGTGTTTTAATGATGCACCAGTTTTGTGGTTGAATATTATCACATATACAAAGAACGAACATAAACACACTCCCTGAATATGTAACATACTTCGTGTTAGAGTGTAAATGTGAATGTAAATGATGGCTATGTTAAGATTGTGTTAATTTAGCTGTTTTTGCCTTTTGTGTGCGTGTTCTTTTTTTTCGGCACGAATATAGTACTTTCCTGGTTTGTTATTGATGCCATAAATGTTATTTGTTGTTGTTCTTGTTGAAGTTGTTTAGTAAGTGAGCCAAGAGATATTTTAATAAGTGGAACAGATTTAAAATATTTTTTTCTTTCTTTTTCTTCACCAAAAATTTTTACAAGTTGCTTTTGTTCAAAATGAGTTGTGTTCTTGGTGGGAGGGAAAGAATTTGGCTTTTTTTATAGTCTTCCATAAAAATAAAAGTATCTTAGTAAATGATGCATTAAATTTAAAATGAAACTTGAGTATTTTGATTTTGTGGAAATTTAAAAGCATAACATTTCTATTAAAGAAATGTTAAATTTAAAAATGCATAAAAAAGTCATTTGTTAATGTCAAAGGAATAATAAGTGGAGGGTTGAGAAATGTAAAACACTTCAAAAGGAAATATGAAAAATGAGGTGAATAGAAAGTAAAAATAAAAATTGAAATACTTAAGAAAAATTTTAAAAAATTTAGGTAATTTAACTAAATCTTAGTTTATAGAAAAAATATTTCGGATGATCTATGTCCGTTCACACAAAGTATCATTTAATTAAATCTAACAACAAATAACCTAACTTTCGGTTAATATTAGACTAAAAGTTAATTTTTTTATTAACAGTATTGAAACATTAGTTAGCACTCAATTAGTATTAGTATGAATTTGTTTTGTATCTAAAATTCAAAATATTTAAAATAATTTTACTTGTGTTTTGAAACAACAAAAAAAAAAAAAAAAGAAATGTTTATATAGAAGTTATTAACCTCAAAAGATTTTCGGACTCTATGTGGCAGATATGGTCAATAATAAGCCAACTAATTTCAACAAAAAAAGACATTCTTAAATCCCATATATGTAGGTATATATGTATGTAAATGGAGACATTGTGAGTATAAAACTTTATTGTGGGGGTCTCAAAAAAGTTTACATGTATATATATATATATATATATATATATATATATATATATATATATATATATATATATATATCGCCATTCGGGAACTACAACCACATTTGAACGTGTCCGCGAATAGGTCCCATTATTAAAATAAGTATAACTTAATAGTTCAAGTTTAATAGTTCAAGTGGTTGCACAGTACTCAGAAGAGTACCTGTGCATCCATTCGGAGACCTAGAGGTCCATTGTGAGTCCCTTCGTGGAATATATAGAGAGAATTTATAGAGTAATTTATAGAAAAGGAAAATAATAAAAAAAAGAAAAATAAGAAAAAAAGCTGAAACCAAGAAAAGTATAGAAAAGAATAGAAAAGACCTGGAAACGCAAAGTGCTACCGCCCTATATCGTTCGCTCTAAGCCAATGACCCCCTCTTAACCAGCCTATTCCCATGACGAATCCTATCAATCTGTCGAGATCCATTCTCGATATACTGTCCAATTCGTCCACGAATCGACCGCATAACCACTTCTGCCTACTTAGTTGTAGACATGGACAGTGACATATAATATGCTCTAACGTCTCTAGCTCCACATTGTCTTCGCACATCCTACAAAGATCGGAGGAACCTATATCCTACTAACTCCCTTCCATTCCCCCCAATGACCTGTTAGAATAACTATCATAGTCTTCAGGTTTCCCCTTTTCATGCCTAAAAATAGATTTTTATCTGCTATATCAAGTTTAGGCCATAGGACCCTTGATAATCTGCAGTCCGTTCTACGATTCCATGCATGATTGGTTCTATCCCGAATCCACTCTTTAATTAACCTGAAGTAAAAGCCTGGAGGTGGTCTTACACCACTTTCACTTACAGCCCTATCCAAAGCTGACCTGTTCCTAGCTAATTCATCAGCTACCTTATTGCCAGTTATCTCGCAATGACCCGGTACCCAGCAGAGTCTAATATGATAGTTTCTCATCAATCTCCTCAGAGCCTTCTTACAGTCGCTAACTAACTTAGACTTGACAAAATGTACTTTCAGGGCCTTTAGCGCCGCCTGACTACCTCTGTATTCTCTTTAATGTTCCCTGCTATCAATTCCGTGGCCCCTAAGAATACCCAGAATTTCCGCCTGGAATACACTGCAACTATCCGAGAGTCTATACGTTTTCCTGATGTTCTCCTCAACCAGATACACACCTGCACCAGTGTCTGTATCCATTTTGGATCCATTAGTGAATACCGATACTCCACTGAATGAATACAAACAATCAATTAAATCAATTTTGTTCTGATAGGTCCACTCGTTAGGAATAAAAGTGCTGCTCAGTAATCTGGATATAATTGAATTCAGAACTGGTCAGCCGAAACATATTTGTGCCAAATTTCATCAACAGGCATTAAATTTATTGGTAATTTATGAATATTATTTTTGAGAGTAAAACAAATATAGGAGATATTGTCAAATATGGATCAATCTTCGCGATATAAATTGCTTTAAGCAATTCCATATAAATACGGCATATGTAAGACATTTAAAAATCATTTCAAGAGTGTGGTGGTTATTTAAAAAAGTTTAAGCATTTCTTTTTACCAAAATATGCCATTATTTCAAAAAGATGTTTTAACTCGAACTTTGATTTCAAGGTTAACATAGAAATTGTCCTTTTAATAAATATCTGGAACCATGTAAATAATTCTTTCGGTTTACACATATTTTTTTAATTCATTTTTGTATAAACTGAAAGTTAAAGAAATAACTGGTAGAATTCCTTAGATTAAAATTAACTTAAAGCTAGTGCTAACTAAAACTTTGTGTTAACGAATTTATTTAAACTTTTTGCTCAAACTGAAAGTTAGTATTTAAAGCCTTTGTCTTGAATAAACAATATAATTTCATAAAAAATTTAAAAAGGTATAAAAATTAATTTATCATTCAAATCTCTTAAGAAAGGAGCAAAATAATAAAATAAAATGAATTATTTATTTAAAATTTTCTTCATATTAAATTTGCTTGTCATTATTTTCTTTTATATTGAATTAATAACTATAGACTTTTAAACATACATTTTCAATTAAAATAGTTTTGTTCTTATTTGATAGTTTTATGAAATTGTTTTTTTTTTTTTTAATACATTTCTTCTTGCTAATTTATTCACTTAAATAATCTTATAGTGAAACTATTTTGAATATTGTAGTTTCACTTTAAATTCTATTAATTTTTATTTTATGATTTTATAGTTTATGCAGCTAGTCTGGGAAAATATTTATATATATTTAAATTAAGATAACATTCAAATGCTTTTAAATTGTTTTTCATATCTAAAGAAATTACTTAACAGCAAAAAAAAAAACAAATGAAATATAAAATAATAATTAAAATTCTCAGACCTTTAACAATATGTCATTTGGTATGACATTGGTATTAAGTAAATGACAAGCAGATGGTGTTTAAAGTCTAAGGAAAATCTTGGGAATAACAAAAGATTTTAAGGAACAGAGAAATATTGTTATTAAGAGATTAAAATAACTAAAAAATAAAATAAATTTAAAAATAGTTAAATTTAAAATTTAAAACAAAGTTTTTGGAAATGCGAAAATCGTCAATTTAGTAGTAGAGGAAAGCAGATAAAAATCAGGTTTAATTCGAGATTTTTTGTGAAACCTGTAATTTAGAGAAAAACAATTTTTAAGTGAAATACTCTTATGGGTATAAAAGAAGATTTTGTAGTAAAACATAAAAAAAATTTAAAGCGAAATATTGGTTTTGGATAAAAAAAAAATGTATTTTTTGTAAAAAGAAAAAAATAAAAATAAAAATAAAAATAAAAAATTAAAAATATTTATTTTGTTGCAAAATTTATATTTTGACGAAAATTTAATTTCGATTGATTAAAAATAAAGATTTTTTTTTTGGGTAAAAACTCAAAAATATATAAAAGTATTTTGATAAAAAAGCGATATTTTGGAAACCTTTTTAATGTTTCTTTTTTAACCGATATTTGCATGACTAATCGATATTTAAAAAAAATAGTTTAAAAAGTCCAAAACATGTAATATTCATTACAAGCAAAACTATTTTCTAAAAAATATGTTTTATGCGCATAAAAATGTTCTTAAAAACGGCAAAAATTCTTTTAAAATTAAAAAATGCTCACTTAAAATATTAGTTTAAATAAAAAATGCAAAATTTTATTTTCTTAGGGCAAAATGATGCTCTTTAGTGTAATTGATGTATTTAAAATATGTAAAGTAATGCACTTAAGTATAATATGCATTATAATAAGGATTTTCTATGAAAATCCTGTTAGCACTTGTATCAAAAAAATAAAATTTTGATAAAACATCGTTATCTTCGCAAAAAATCTAAAAAAAAATTGTATGGAAATATCAGATTTTTTTTAGTTTTAATATAGAAAAAAATCCATATTTTGGTGGAAAATCTATTACTTAATGAAATTCAATATTTTGATGAAAACCGATTTTGTGTCCAAAAACAAAATTTTTGTGGCAAATCGTTATTTTTGGTAAAAATAAAAGAAATCAATATATACAATACATATCGTTTATTTATTTAAAGTACGCCCAAACATTTTTCTTAGGTCTACAGATTTTATTAGTATTAGGCATTTTTACACCCTATGAATCCATTTGAACATCTACATTTTTATTTTTATTTATTTTTTTATTTTATTATTTCTTTTTTTGAATTTTGAAAAACTTTTTCACGAATTAAATTTTTTGAAAAGTAAAAAAATTGAAAAAGTTTGTAAATTTAAACACGAATATATCTATAAATTGTAAATGGATTTTAATGATTTAAATTACATATAGAAGATATGTATGTCCCTTTTAAACATAATTATTCAAAAATAATATCACCACTTAAAAATTTATTCATAATGCAAATGCAATTTTAGGATGCATTTTTGAAATTATAAAAATTATGATGTTTATTAAAAACTGCAATATAAATTGTTCTGGGACAAAATGGTAGGAACTAAAGTACCAAATTTCATGTATTACAATTAACTTTGATGCAAATCGATCTTCTTTAAATCGACCGTTTTCTAACTATTTTAATAACGGGTATAAAAATTTCCAAAACTTTTCTTATAGAAATATATATTGCAGCTATATTCATTTAATATCTTATTATCAAGTTGAAATTTTATCAAATGAAAACCAATTCATTTGTATAAGTTTCACTTGAAATAATATTTAAGCCATGTCTTTAAAAAAAAAAGACATCAAACTTCTAATGATAATTTGAAACTGAAAATAAATTTTTGCAATTTAAAAGAATAATATTGACATACATACAGCAAATATTTATACAAATACACACACTGCCATATGTATATATAAAACACATATGTACTCACATACATCTGTACTCAAATAAATTAACCCTGCAGTTTGAAAGGTGACTTGACTAACTTTTGTTAACACAAGCAGAGAAAAAATATAGTTACAGTGACCATAATTTAAGAGCAACATATTATGATTGGAAGATATTATCGCATCAAAAAATAGAAGTGATTATAAGTAATAATTATTATGATTCCACTTTGTAATATTTTATCCAATTTTATGGTTAGTTTTTTCATGTTATGATTATTGTTTTACATATAATTGAATAATCCTATTATATTATTATACCACATTGTCATATTATGATTCCATTTTATCATATTATTAATAATAATAATAAATAATAATATTTACATATTATAAGTTATATTCATTTGTACCACCATATGTGGTTGAAATGCAAGATATCTTATATTGTTTGAATCACACCGAGTATAACCAAACCTTGTCTATTTGTATTTACTCATATATAAACTAAATGAGAATTACATTGAAGTTTGAAAACAAATATTAATATATATATATATATATTTAAAACAAACAAACACTTAAGTTTTCCATTAAGTTTGTAAAAAGGATAAGTATTATATTTATTTGTAACATATATTTATTTGCAATATGGTTTAAAAACTGCAAATATTTAATGATTGTAGAAGTAATAATATGTTTCGTACGAGTATTAACAAAATTTTGTTTCTGGTAAAAACATATAATTTTTGCAGTCAATCATATTAACATTATTATTAAGTGTAAACATTAAATGACAAAACTGAATCAAAATCATTGTTATCATGAACACAGAGTTATTAAAATTCAATAAAATTAACAATGAGAACATAATATTGTTATAGTGATAATGCTGCAACCATATTTTTTCTCTGAGTGCACTTGATCACTTTTGTTCTATATAATGAAAACAAAAATCAAATGCCTATTTTACCAACCCTAAATAATCAGAAGAGTGGTAAGTTTAAATTTCTTGAACAGCTATTCTATAGAAAAAATTGGGTTACCTATTAAAACTGTTGGGTTTCTGTAAAACTGTATTTGTCCCTTGAGTACCACAGATACATACCTTTAAAAGACAATAATACGTTTTAGTTTTTGTCAAATGTAATATAGCAAAAAAGAAAAAAAACTTCCACAACTCTAGAATTGCTTTTATAAAGCATCACTATCCTCTATCTCTCCCCCTCACTACACTTCACTAATATATAAGAATAAATGAAAATGGAACTTTTGTCGTCTGTAAAAGTCAATTGAATTAGTTTCTTCTTTTTCGTCGTTGCTAGGGAAAAGGTTTATGATACAAAACTTTTGTAATACGTAAAAATTTTAACTTAATTTTATGTGCTTTTATTGGTTTAACATTTTTTTCTAATGATAATAAATTAAAAGCAGTCTTTTGGCACTTACCTATCTATATATATCTACAATTATAAATTGAGTTTTAGAAAAAAGCTAAAACTATGTATATGTTTGCGACTAATTTATTTCGTTTACCTACTTCCACTACAATTATTTTAATATTGTGTGTATGCATGTATGTGTATATACAGTTGTGAGCATAAAAAATGTAACGCTATGCTATTTGATTTTTGATCGTATGGATTAGGGCTAGAACGTTATTAAATTCTGTTACATTCTTTACAAAAATTTGGTAATAGTAATAATATTGACGTGTAGTTCTAATAAGAATATTCTTAACTCATTAGTGCCCAGAGTCCGTTATAAGGGACGCTAAAAATTTCTACTGCAGCAGTTTCAAAAATTAAATTAAATTTTTAAATAATACGTAGGCTGTACCATTACTGACATTCCAAGCAAACATATTTTAATTCATTTGTTTCAGTTTTTGTGAGTTTTATGTAAAATATGGAAAACCAATTTGTAAAAAAACAAAAATCTCGAGTTGGGTAAGAAATTTTGAAATATATTAAATATTATGTGAATATGTGTGATTTTGTGTGTGTTGTTATTTAGAAATAAGTGTAATGTTTCAATTGAAGTTAAAAAAAATTATAACAAAATGTTATGTGACATATATATAGTAACTTTTAATGCAACATCCCTTAAAAAGGGACACTGCGTCCGTAGTACAATTATGATAAGATAATTGAGTAAAAGATTTTTAATATATAGACTTACAGTTTCTAAAATATTGGATGAATTGGTTGCCTTTGACGATAATGAGTTCGATGACCTTGCAATTTACACAATTCCACCATTACACGGAGCCTATACTGATCAAGATAATGATGAAAGCGATTATGATTATGAAGATAGTGAATCGGACGACAGTGATGATAAAACCCTAGAGAAATATTTGCGTATGTCCTGTATATCAAACGGACAGACAAACACAAGTTAAAATTGTTGGCGCATAGTTGAACCATTATATAGAATAAATACAGAATGTACAATGATTCCACCAAGTGCTAAAGCTCAGTTATGCACAACTCGGACATAACTATTTTTCTTCGAGGATATTTTGAAACATTTTGAGGACGCAAACAAACTTGTACGGCCTCCAAAAGAATATAAATTTAGAAGTTACATTGGACGAGATGAAAGTATTTTAAGGAGGTGTTCTCATGTCTGAATATGCTAAATATTCCAATGAAAGGTTGTATTGGTTAAGCAAACCTGACGTTCCTAAACTGCTCTGCAATAGCATGAGAATGAAGAGGTTTGAACGAATACTAAATAACTTTCACCTAAATGCGTATAATGGCAGAAACTATCCTATTAGATATTCCAAAATTGATAAATGATGTGGACATTGCTGAAAAATAACAAAATTTATTTAAAACAAGGCGTATAATGCTTTAAAAGTCATCATACGCCTAGTGTACCTACTGCGCAGTGCCCGTTATAAGGAACGGTCCATAACTCCAAAACTATAAAATTGTCTTAATAAAATATTTTTTAAATGAACAAATCACATAATTTTTATGAATAATTGGTGAAAATAATTCAAAGAAAGTGGCCAGAGAACTTCGTCCACTAATGGGTTAAAAATTATCTTGAACCGATCATGTCTTTAAAGTTTGATTCAAGTCATGTAACAATAGATATTTGATATTACCCGAATAAACACATGTGATCATTCAAATTAGTGATGTAAATATGATAAGGGGAAGCCCTTCTAACATAAAAAATATTATTTACTAGAATCAAAGTAGCACCTTTACTTTTGGAGGCAAATCCTTTATTGTTTTAACGAGAATTGTATAGTGGAAATGAAGGTCGATTACGATTACAGCAAATGCAAATATTTCGATTTCAGGCTATCTAGGTAGATATATTTCCTTAAATATCAATTTCCAATAGTAAAATGTGCAACAGTCCAATAGTCACGAAGGAAGAAATTTTAATTACTTAACATAGGAACAGTGTCAAAAAGGTGTAATTGTTAATTGTCTTCTCTTGTTCTAGAATTAGATCCATAACCAAAATCAAGGGATATTTAAGTAGTATTACATTATGGGGCATTAAATAATATCATTATAAAAAAATACATTTAGCTGTTAATTCCATCAAAATAACTGGTCGTATTATTTCCACCGAAGGCTCATAAGCAATTATGAAGTATCAAGTTAAGCCAAACTATCATAAATATTTGATCGTCTTTTTATATGGAATCTTTGTGAGATTTCAAATTAATAAAAAAAAAGAAATAAAAACTTTTTCCAAAAATATCAATCATTGCCTGATAGTTTCAGCGTTTTCCAGGCAGAAATTCTAGGTATTTACAAGGCCCTAGAACTACTGGAGGAGAATGTTAAGAGAGACACTGATGTGACTATCTATGTGGATAGTCAGGTAGCACTAATGACAATGACAAGTTATTGTGCCAGGTCCAGATTGGTGCTTGAGTGTAGGAGGACATTTAGAATGCCTGCAGAATAAGACTATGTTGGGTTCCTGGTCACTGCGATATTCTCGGCAATGAAATAGCTGATAAGCTAGCACGTAAGGGCTCGGAGTTGGACAGGTCTTTTTTGAAGGTATCGGTTAAGATCCCAATTGGGTCATATTTCATAGCTATAAGGGAATGAACTCTAGGAAGAAGGAATCATGCTTGAAACGTTATGGCCTAGTCTTAAATCAGCAGATTCGATGCATCTTTTGGGTATGAGTCGTGGGAATCTAAGGGTCATTGTTGGTATGATTACCGATAACCTCGCTATAGGGAATAAGACCAGTAAGTGGGACATCGGCAAGTCAGAGTTTTGTAGGACACGCGATAACATGGAGGAGCTAGAGACAATAGAAAACATACTCTGCCATTGCGTAGGGCTTCAGCATAGTAGACTGAAGTGGTGGCGGTGGAAGCCATATTCTAAACGAACTGGAGGAGGTTGCGGATAGTGAACTCGACAATCATATAGGGTTCGTAAAGTGGTTTAGAGGTAGTCGGGGTTGATTGATGGGTCTTGGGTTCCACAATTTTCTTTTCTTATATTTATTTTCCATTCTTTCTACTTTCTTTCTATTCTTGTGCCTTATTCTACTAGGAATCTTATCTTTTTTCATTTTATTAACTTTTTCTGGTATTTATAAAGGGATCACAATGGACCGGATGGTCTCTGGGTGGAGGCGTGAATACGTCGCCCCTTTTAACCTAAACTAACCATCAATCATTGTTGAAAAATTTGGGAAATAGCAAAATTTAATATAAAGTATAATAAATATAAATATTTGATAATATTTATATTATCTGTAGATTTCATATCTTTAAATCTATATTCAAGAATAGATAATCATGGAATTTAACAATATTATAGTTTTTGACTTTTTGCGATAACAACTTTTATCAAAATTTTTAAAAATCATATTGATTTTTTAAGTTTTATAATTTTCCTTATAAACAAAAGTATTCGACAAAGATATATACAATATACGTGTCTATGGTCACAAATAATAAAACCGAATATATACGATTAAATGTCACATCACATAGCGTTGTATTTGTTATGCTCTCAACTGTATGTATGAGTAAATAAGTTCAAGGGTGGCATCTGCAACTGAGGGTGTTTAAGTGTGACAATATCTAACAAAACAACATAAATACACACCAACACCAAAACTAATTTGTTGCAAACACTTTTTTTCTAACACTTCTAAGCAATTAAAGAGAGAGTTTGATTGGGGGAAAAGGAACTAAAATAACCCAGGCAAATAACTTTAACCCGTATCTAATTTTGATAAACACTCCAAATTGCCAACACCATTAAAACTCATATACAAACCTACACACAGCATTTATATAAACAATCATTAGAACACCAATACCACAAATATGTACGTATAACCTCTAAAACCAAACAATTGTCAAATTTTCAATCTATTTTTGTAGTGCCTTCATAGAGGTTTGTACATATGTGCTATATATATATATTTTTTTTTTATTTTTTGGTTGAACGTTATTTTATTTGTTTGGTTTTTATTGTCCAATTCAAAATGTTTATTGGCCTACAAAAATCTCAATTGACATCTATATGAACACATGCATACACCCGCAGTGTGAGATAAAAACCAAATTGAAACGAACCCCACAAAACTTAAATTCAAATATATATTTGAAATGGACTAAAAACTACTAACCCAAATTTCTAATATAGAATTCAATATGGAGTTTTTTGTTCTCCAAATCCTTTGAAAATTTATGGTCGTTTTTTTTCTTTTTTTTTTTTTGTTTGTTCTTAATGTTTTTTCTGCTTCTCTTGTATTTGGAAAGCACGAGCTTGTGTAAGGAATATCCTGTTTGAATTTGTGAATCCTTTAGTTTGTGCATTGAAAACCAAGAAAACTACAAATTAATTTGTTATATTTGTTTTAGATTTTTAATGGTTTATTTTTTAAGGTGTGCGTTCGAATAAAACATAACATAAAATTTTTATAATAACACTTACTGCCGTTATTTTAAAATATCTTTCTTGATTACAATATCTTGTAGCGATATGCCAGATTTAACATGCAGATGGCAGTTAAAGACAAATGTACAAAATAAAATTTAATTTTTTTTTTTGAACTTAATAGAAAATTCCAATTGAATAAATTCTGTCAAAAGTGTTAAATTTCAGGGTAAGAAAAAAGCTTAACAAGCATCTAAAGAATGAGATGAAACTTGATTCAGAAAAATTAAAAACTCACAATAAGGAATTCCAAGCCCCAAAAAGTGGAGAAGTTCTTAAAAGCTATGCCAAGCATGTTCATCCGAGTAATGGCAAGTTGTCTTCATTTCTTCAAAATCAAATATGAGTCATGTTAGAGTAATGCCCAAACTTTGGTCAAACAAAAAGTAAAAGCTTCTCAATAATAAAAAATTAAAATATTTTCAATATTTTTTATTAGCCTGGAAAACTAACGTTATTGCTCAATTTTCTTATGTTCCAAGGTACAAGTTTTATTTCCTGAATAATGGATAAAATGGTATAGTATTGAACTAAAAACAATAAAAATTTATAAAACAAATTATTGTACGGCAAGTTTACTCAAAATGTGACAACATATATGAATGTTTTTGTTCTTAAGTCTGATTAAACTCGAATAATCATAACAAAAAGTGTCATAAAAAGACATCAATGACACTTGTGACATGCAACAATATTTTTAAAATTTTCTGGCTAGATTTAGAAATTTGTCGTTACAGTAGATGCACCCAGAATTGGGAATAATATTTTAGTCCCACGGTGTATTAGTTATTTAAACTACCCACCATTTTAGCAACTGGAAGAAGGAATTATATCCTAATTAAATGTGCTCAATTGTGATTATTAATTCTAAATTTTTATACTTTAAAACTACTAAATTTTTTCAGAAGACATACTAGATTATTTTTAGCAGTTATTTTTTTTTTTTATAAAATGCTATATCATAAAAACCTGGAAAATAAATGCTGACTTAGTTTTAATCCTAAATAATTCCGTTCATCTTTTATATAAAGAAAAAAAAAAAAAAAAAAAAACATGTTATATTTTATTTGAACTCACAACTTATTTGAAATCGAAAGCTGCTGAGTGTAAATTTTGTTTAGTGTTATAACAAAAACCTGATATTTTAGTAACATACATATTTATAGGAATTTAAATATTGTTGTTTTTTCATGAAGAAATTTTAATATATCGTTACGTTTTTACCTTTTAAAAACTGTGGTTTATTTAGTTTTATATAAACCGGATACTCTTGATTGCAAATAAAAGCAGTTTAGAAGTTTAAAAGTTGTAACAACTTTTTATTTTATTTAAAATGTACAACAACAATAGTTTAAATAATCACTATGTGTTCTAATACACACACACTTAAATTACACACTTTATATAGCTTTAATACTTTAATAATGTACAAGAATATACAGCAGTTAATTTGTCTTTACTTAACGATGCTTCAAATTAGGCTCCCTCTATGGTGTTCTCACGGCCAATTTATATACACTGCATTACCATCTAGATGCTTCTTGAAAGCTCTATTTCTACAATGATCTTAACGGACAAACTAGTATATTCGAATTCTAGAGCTTTCGATGTTAAAGTTAGCAGCTTAAGCATTTAGTGTTGCCATTCTTACAAACAATGGTGAAAGCTTTTCATTCAATATTGTATGTTTACAGCTATAATAATTATTTCTATAGATATGATAACTGCTGTTAACATAAGAAAGAAAGGTTGAGAAGCATTGAGAAATATTGAGAAGCATTGAAAAAGGTTGAGAAGCATTATCTAACTTAAAAGAAGCCATTAAAGCCGTTATGTTCGAATTCAAATAAAATTTCGTAACAATATTTAAAGCGCAATATAGAGTCCTGAGAAAAATTAGTAACGTATAAATTCCAAATTGTCTAATGAATTGATTTATTATCAATTGTTATAAATATTTACTTTTTCCATTTAAGATACGTTCAGACTAGTCAAATATTTAACCAAAATGACGGAATCGCTATATAAAATATTTCCTAATTTCTCTGTTTTAATGGGAATTGAATTTTTATTTATGATTAATCATAGCTGACATTTTATAGAATTTTGGTTGATGCTGTTTTCTCTTACAAAACATTTGCAAGATGAAATAATGGCAAACAATATTTTTATAAAACTAGTGGTCACGCATTTTGATCAAATATTTGCTAAGTGTGAAAATAGCTTTAGAAAATCCAAAGCTAAATTTCTCTCAATTCATAAGATAAAAAATATGAGGAAATCGGACTTGAAAAACATATATGAAAGCAAAAAGGAACTTTTAGTTATAACAAATTCTGTAAAAAATTCTATTGGATGCAAAAAGGGTAAAATGTGCAAAACTTTGCACTTTAGTGTAATATATGCAACATTATGTCCTTAAATGTAAAATATGACATTTAAATTGTTAAAATATGCTCTATAATAGGGATTTTGCATAAAAATATGACATAGTGAAATAAAGTATGCAAAATTATGCCATTAGGAATAAAATATGCAAAAATATGTTATACCAAATCGTTGCAAAAATTCTTAAATTGTCTGAAACGGATAACTAATTAACAGTTTGGTTCATTTAAAGCTCAGGAAAAAATAATATTAACATATGTTTCGTTACCATTCTGATAAGTTTTTAATAAGTTTTTACATTTCTGGCGATCGTTACACTCAGCTGAAATTGAAACTAATTTGAGAAGTTTATTTAAAAGTTCACAACGATCCAAAATTTCGACTTACTTCAAGAAGATAAAAACCATTGATTGAGACTAATTTGAGACTATTCGTAGTTCTAAAAATAAAGCTTATTTAAGTCATTAAATATTATTACTACAACTTTAGTTTATTTAAGGCTTTAAAAAAATCTATAATTGCCGCCTATTCCTGACTATAATTGAAGATTATAGGAGACTTCAAAAAAATCTATAATTAAAGCTTAACTCAGCTTTTTAAAGATTTACGATTGAAGCTCTTTCGAAGCTTTTTAATAATATATAATTATAATTTGTGTGATGCTTTAAAAAATTGTGTGATGATTAAAGTTCATTTTTGCCTTATTTAAAGTTTTTAAAAGATCCTTAACTTGACCTTACTTAAAACTTTAAAAAATCTCCAAATCGAGCATATTTGTGACTTTAAAAAAGCATATGATTGCAGGTTATTTGAGACTTTAAAATAATATATAATGGATACTTAACTCAGACTCAGATTTACCATTGAAGGTTTTATAAAACTCTATATTAGTCTAAATTTGTCTTTTAAAAGGATCATAAATAAAGATTAATTTTATCTTTATAAAGTCTTTAAAAAGATTTACAACATGAGCTTAATTAAGGCTTCAAAAAGTTCAAGGATTCGTGCTTGTTTGTGAGTTTAAAAAGCCATACGATTAAAAATTATTTTAAACTTTAAAATAATCTATAAATGAAGCTTTACTCAGCAGCTAAAAGACTTACGATAAGAGCTTTTTATAATATTTATAATAAAACAAAAGCTTAGCCCTATAGCCCTTAGCTCATTTAAGAGTACAAAAATACCTAAGAATAAATCCAATTTAATTATAATTATATAACTAAAGCTAAATTTTGGTTTTTAAACCTCACGATTGAAACTTATTTGAGACTTCAAAAATACTTAAAACTTAAACTAGTTTAAGGTTAAGCTTTAAGCTATTTGAGCCTATAATAAAATCCAGATTTGAAGTTTTTTGAAATAAATATAATTTTTATAATACAAATTTTAAATTAATAAAAATGTTTAAAGGTAATTTATACGTTAAATTTCTCTATAAAGGTTTGGTAATTTTATTCTGAATAAAATGAAAGCTTATTAAACATTGTAGATTAATTAAAGCCTACTGATCATTATTTTAAGCTTATTTGAGTGCGCAAAAATAAACATAAACAAAATTATTTCAATGTTATAACTTTCAACTTGTTTACTAATGCCTAGTGATCACGAATTGAATCTTTTTTGAAACTACATAAAGTCCTTAAACTGAAGCTAATTTATAACTACAAAGGATTTTTTTTTTCAAAGATTTTTTTAGACTTCACAAATACTTGAAATATATTTAAGACTCTATTAGAACCTAAAAATGAATTTTATTTTAAGTTAATTAAAGAACTAAAAATAAAAGCCATTTGCAGGCCACAAAAAGAAAAGCGGTTTAAGCTTTTTCAGCACATTATAAAGATCTGTGATTGAAGTTTATTTCGGACTATAAATATTATTCTTAAACCTTTGGGGAACTAAATAAATACTTACAGTTTAGGCTTATTTAAAATTCTACCATATAAGAGGTATTGAAGCTTATTTGAAACTAATAAAATAGCTAAAACTAAAGCTGATTCAAGGTTATATTTCAAGCTTTTCTGAGTCTTTATTAAAATCTTGCTATTAAAATTTTTTAAGAAAACAAAACAAAATCTTGGACTAAAACCCATATTAAAAATCTATAACAAGCTTTTTTCCGTTACATTGAAGCTTAATTGAGACCACAAAAGACCTTTAAGTGAAGCATATTTTAAATAGTTTAAACTTGTTTATGACTGACTAAATCCTTACAAGTGAACCTAGTTTGAGATCGTATTTAAGACTCCATGAAGATTTTAAACTGAAATTCATTTAATAGTACTTTAAGAACTAAAAATAAAATATATTTGAAGACCTCAAAAAAAAGCTTTTTAAAGACTATATAAATATTTTTTTTAATATATTTTAATACGATAAAAATAAAAGCTTATTTCAAACTATTGCAATCAAAGCCTTTTCGTAACTATAGAAAATGAAATAATATCAGCACCTAACTTTTAAACTTATTTGAGACTTCAAAAGGACTTAAGATTGAAAGCTTTTGCAGACTATATACAGAAATAAGGTGGAAGCTTAATTCAGTTTAAATAATTAAATATTATTAAATTTAATTTTTAGCTATAATTACATTTAGGTGATATGGACCCCTTAAAGTTTATAATTTCAGTTTATTTAATACTTTATAAATAGTTAAGATTGAAACTAATTTTAGACCTTTTAAAAACCTTAAATTAAAACATAGTTATTCTTGACTAAATAATCATCTGAAGTTGAAGCTTCGTAATGGCCTATGCTTGAAGCTTATGCGCGGCTAAACAAAACTGAAACGCCTTAAATTGAAGACAATTTATGATTATATAAAGTTTTTAAATCAAACTTATTTAAGGCTGTCATAGCAAAACAATAAATTTTATCAATTTTATCTCTCACTGTATTTGTAATTACACAAAAAGGTGCTTAAACATATGTATTTAAATTTGAATAAGTATTTGCTTAAAAGCTTTGCTTATCCTGCATACATACATATGTGTAGGTGTAAAAATATAAATATATATATAAGAGAATTTTCCTGCTTAACACACAAAGATTTCCTGTTAACATTGAAAACACACACAGACACATATAAATGAGTAATTTTAGTAGTATTTACTTAATGATGCTTAAATGTTTAATACATATTTACTTATTTACATTTAATTTTCCTTTTTCCTTTACTTTAATAACAATAATAAAGTGTGAGAAAAGAGAAAATATAAATGTGGTTAAAAAAACATTTGAAAATAAATTAGATTTCTAAGATAAACAAATAGCTGTAATGTAACAAAAATGGCTTAAACTAAATTATTTAAATTGAAATACCCATACGATCTAAAAAAGAAAGAAAATGAATTTAGTTATATTATAAAAATAATTGATAGTTGGAAAATGAAATTCCCTGTTATTTTAATAAATTTCTACAAATGCTTAAGTGATTGTAGTGTTCAAATAATTTTAATCATTTTTCTTTCTATAATCACAGCTTAAGTTTAAAATCCCTTAACACTATTTATATACTTTTTAAAAATAATCATAGCAACAACCTTTTCTAAGGATCAACCAACTAACTGACTGACTGTCTGACTGTGAGTGTGTAACTAAATGATTGGCATATGTGAGCTGTTATTTGCTCACATAAGTGGCCTTATGTTTCCATAGAATTTTATGAGTTCCTTACATTTTTCTTGAAATATTCATTCCTTTACACAAGTATGAGAACTAAAATGAAATGGTATAAAATAACTCTTGGAATATATATATATATATATATATATATATATATATATATATATATATATATATAGCATATCTAGCGTGTCTTTGGGATAAAAAGAAAAAGTAGGTTAAACACGTACAAATCACATTATAATACTAAAGGTCTTTTTTATTTTCTTCAACATCCTTTAACAACAATTATCAAGAAGAAAGTAAAATACACTAGCAACAAAAAAAATAAGAAAAAAGCCTAAGTATGAAGGAAAAAAAATAGTATCCTTTTAACACACATTTACTCATGACCATATTAAAAACCAAACAAAATAACACATATCCATGTGTGTGTATTTATTTACGTACAAACATATAAAGTGGGTAAACGAGAAGACTTTATCAAAAAGAAAATACTCTTCAATTGTAATTTTGAAGACTTTAAATAGATTATTGATTTGATCCTATAATTTGAAATAGCTTTATTTGTAAGTTTTTTTTAAAGATAATTATTTATGTCACGTCCTAGGCCTTCATATAGTTAAGAACATTCCTCAGCTATAGGCCTTACTTAAGAAGAAAATTTAGAAATGAGTTGTTCATTTAAGCCCCAAATAAACTTCAATCAAAGTTCTTTTTATGCACCTAAATTTATTTCAACTATTAGTATTTTCATAGTTGGAATTAAGGCTCAATCATAGGTCTTCAAATAATGGTCTTTTAAGGACCAGAATTAATTCTAATTTTTAATTCTAAAATTTTTAAAATATGCTTAATTGGAGGTATTTTTCTAAAATCAAATTGCATTTAAATCCACAATCATAAATATTTTTAAGCTCCCAAACTGGTAGAAAACGTAGGTTTATTCAAGGTTTAAACTTAGGCTTCTTCCTATGTGTTTTAAAGTCCCTAATAACACCTAACATATACTATTGCCATAGCAGTAGTTCCAAATTACCTTTTATTATAGCCTTAATTTACCTTTAATCAAGAACTTTTCATTAACGTCGATAATAAATTATTTCTTTTTCATATAAATATCAAAAATAAACAATTTCTTCTGTATTCACACTTTCCACATACAAATATACACATTTCCCCACATACACATACACATTCTCTTATGTATATATGTATATGATTTGTCTCTAAAAGGCTCTAATGTGCTTCAAGGTAAATAATGTATAAAAAAACAACAAGTAGAAATGTTATATTCGGCTGGGTCGATTCTTTTATACCCTTCACAAAATCCATATTTCATAAATATATATATAATATGAAAATTATTTAATATTTGTATACTGATGTTAACTATGATATCGGAAATTTCTAACATAAAGAGTCCCCCAAAACTCCTTACTCATACGACTTAGGAGGATCGCTCAGACTATTTGTGTTCAAGAGCTGAATAAATAAGAGTTATGCAAAATTGTAAATTCATTTTAAGTTTTATACCAACAATTTTTTTTTCTCGAAACAGATAACTTAGAGTCAAATATTTTAAACTTGAATTAACTATTTTAAAATTTTCAGAATATTTTGAGGCCCCCTAAGACACAATTCTACATTTAAGAACCCAAAACACAATTACAGTTAAGTGATAATAATTTAAGAAAATACATCACAGATACTTGTTAAACTTATCTTTTCACAAAAAAAATGCCAATATTAAAATAAAATTAAAATGTATTCTACGAGGATATAAACCATGGCTTGAAGATTTATAACCTAGAACTAGATTACCTATACTAATCTAAATTTTATTGAAAAACAATTATATGTACTCCTCATATATGTAAGCAGTATAATAATTAATTTACAACATTTTCAGCCTAACCACACAAGAAGAAATCGACTTAAAATCAAAAAAAGCCAACTACTATTTTAAATTTCTTACTATAAAACAATTCTCTACAAAACATTTTAAAATTTTGTTTTTAAATTAAAAAAAAAGCCTTTTTTATTTTTTGTTTTGAGTTTATGAATATTTTGATTTAATAATTCTTTGAAATGGCCTTTTATTATTTCTGTTCATTGAAAAAATTTTTGGAATTTTTTAATGTACGGATTTTTAAAAGCTTTTAAAATAGTTTTTTAAAATATTTCTTATGGTACGGAAAAAACACAACTTGTGTTTTGAAATAAAATTCAGTTAAAAAAAAAAGAAATAGAAATTTAAATTTCTTTTTTGTCTACACAGAAAAAAGTTTGTGCATAAATATAAGAATTTACTTTCATTAATTTTAGTTCATAATGTTTAAGAATAATGTCTTAAATATTAACACTTTTTTACATTTTTTGAAATGACTCAAAAGTCCAGAAGACTAAAACAAATTGTTTAAATTTTCATTTATATTTTCAATTTGTAAAGGAATGTTTAAAATTTTTCTTTACAGAATTTTAGATTTTTAATAATATTTAGGCACTTTTTGGGGGCAGAAGTACACAGCAGATGCGTTTTTTTTATTACAATGATGCATCTGCTATAAAATGGCAGCAAACTTAAGCAAATTTGTAATCCTTACCTTTTAACAGATTTTTATTGCAAAGTTGCCATTTAAGGGGATTTATTGTTAATACTCGTATCTTCATGCATAATTATTTTTATATAGAATTTAAATCAAATTAATAATTTAGCAGCATTTTTACAAAATTCGCACAATTATCATTAAGAGCAATTTAATAATATTTATGAACAAAATTTTAATTTTTTATGAAAAAAGTTTAGGAAAAAAAGTCCTGTTCGATTTATAAAATTTATGAAAAAAATTTTCAATTATATGAATTTTTTTTCTCTGTGTATATTGAATATATTCAAAATTCAACAATATTGAAAAATTATTTTTTTGTTTTTTAAACAAATTAAAATTTGAATTTAGAGCTCAAGAATTCAGAGATAGGAATTTTAAAGTGTTTGTATGGGTTCGAATCCTGGCGAAGAGAAATGTCATTTTTATTTCATAAATTTCAGTGAAATATTTTTAATTCATTAAAAATATATTTGACAGTTCCTTAATCTAATATTTAAAAATTCTAATTTTTGTTAGAAGATAAATTATAAAACAATTTTTCGAAATCTTGGCCAAGGATCGGACCTAAAGTCTTTCAGTCACAAACCCAAGCGGTATCGATGTATCAAAATTAATTATCTTTATTGCTTATGGAAAAAGCTTAAATCGCTACTCAAATCTAAATAATACTATTTTACAAAAATAGAAAAAATTCTTATCAAATTATCATTTTTTTTTTCTTTTTTATTTTTATATTTTTTTAAGAAGAACAGAAATTTATAAGGAGTCCCAGACAGAAGCTCAGGCTTAACTAATCAATCTTACAATTTCTGAATAGAAAAACATTTATATATTATTGTATGTGCAATAGAAAATATTATTAAATTTGGGCAAAGAAAATTGAAAAAAATATTTTTGAGCCTGTTCTAGAAAATCGTTTATAACTCCACCATTCCTAAACGGATTTCGTTGAATTTCAATAACAAGATTTTCGAGACTATAAGCCACATATGTGTTGAAAAAGAAATGTATTTATTGAACTATGGGTTTCAAAAAATCCATTTCAACATATAGATGGACAGACATCCAGACGGATAGGCAGACGGACATACACACTAACATAAATGTTCTCAAAAGTAAGTTATTTTTAATCATAACAATCACGAATATTTTTCAGTTTGAGACACTGAATATATACTTAAACAACTTCATATAAAATGACTAACTTATATGTACCCTTCATTTTATATGAAGGATATAAAAACAAAACAATATAAAATATATTCCACATGGCTAAAAGCTTTTTTTATATTTTTCTCTCATTTTATTTACTTAAGAATTAAGGTTAAATATATATATATATATATATAACAAATCTCTAAATAAAATAAAAATTGTTTAAATATAAACCTTCATATTAACAGTTTTAAAGAAATTTAATAAAAAGAAATGAATAAAGAGTTAAAAGGTTTACATTTTAAATCTAAAAGATTTTATTTCTTTTTTTAAAAAAACAAATATAAAAAGCACTTGAATCTGGAAGCCTTACCAAAAAAAAATCCCATACATACAGCAACAATAGCTATAATAAAAACCAAACAAAACATGTTGTTTTTTTTATATATAAATAAAAATGTTAACTTCCTGTTTTGGGATATTTCCTGTTTATCATTATTTTATTTATATTTTTATATACTTCATCATGTATGTATGAATAACAAAATTTGTCGAATATTTTTTCTTAAGTTTTTTCATATATTTTTGTCTATCATTCTTGATATATATATATATATAAATTTTTTTCCTTGCAAAAGAAGCCCAAACACATATACATTTCATAATAAAGCTTATATAAGTAAGTTTCCTTACTGCTGTTGTGAGTGTGTTAGTATTCGAAATGATAAATTTGTTATGATTGTTGTATCATTTTGTTGTAGTAGCTGTTACTTATCTTGATATAATAATTTAATGATAGGGTCTGGGTAAAGCTAATTTCTAAGCTTATAGAAATAAAATGTTTAAGTCAAAGATTCAATTTAGGATTTCAAATAAATTTATAATATTCAAATAGCCAAGAAACAAAAATAATGGAGCCGGAAAAGAGGAGACTTAAAGTATAACCCCCGTATTCACAAACAACTTTTAAATTTAAAATGTCTTTTAAATCAAATTTTTCATAAAATTTTTTTCCTTAAAATGTATTTTAAATTTTAAATTGGTTTATAAATAAGGGGGTAAATAAATAAATAAATAAATATATATTAAGACAACACTGTGCGACAGTCATCTTCACACAAGAAAAAATCGATATATACATAAAACTAGAGACCACATATAATAAAACTGCGTACTCCATTTATCTAAAGGACCTCAAATTTCCTCTTCAAATAACTTTAAAATTTCGAAAGATACATATTTAAAAAAAAAAACTTATAAAATATTTCCCAATATTATATCAGCCTAGTATTGGTGTCAAATAAAAGCTAACAATAATAGTATTTTTTATTAAAATATTGCAAGACAAAAACTTAAGAAAAATATCCTTATGAAAATGTTAACTTTTTGCTATTTATTTTCAAATATATATCAGCCTGCAACAATTATTCTCACACGTAAAAAAAGTCGTTATGTGGATGAAACTATAAACCATCCATGGTGAAACCTTGTACCCTATTTTTTCTCTGGAATGTCAAATTTTCTTTCAAAAGTACTTGAAAGTTTGGGTGACCCCATGACCTAGCTGGTAGTGAGCTAGTCTGTCAGTCTAGGGGTTGTGGGTTCGATTCCCAGCACTGTTTCATTACAACAAGCAATAGTCTTCGTTACTCCACTCCACGGTTAGAATTAGAATATAATTTGTAATTGTATTGTAATTATTCAATAAATAAATAAATACTTCAAAGTTTCGAAAGATGAGTAATTTTTAATAATAATATAAAGAATTTACAAAGATTATATTAAAGCAATATGGATGTCAAATGAAAACTACAAATCCCTGCTATATAATAATATATTTTATTTAAATGCTGTAATACAAAAAGTTAAGGAAATAACTTTTTGAAAATTTAACCCTTAAATATTATATTTATCAATTAATTATGCTGCAACATTTAAAACTTTTAAAAACTTTTGTTTTATTTTAGGGATTCTTAGCTTTCATTTGTCATCAATATTATGTGTGTTGATATAAATTTAGTAAATATTTTATAATTTATTTTTTTTTTTCAGTTGTATATTTTTCGAAATTTTAAAGTACTTTTGAGAGAAAATTTTACTTCCTGGAGAAAAACACAGTACCTATGTAGTTTTATTATGTTTTTTATTATGCTATAGTTTGATATAGATTTTCTCATGTGTGAGAACATTTTTGGGAAATTGTTGCACGGTGTAATGGCTAGCAATAAATAAAAATTAATTTAACTTGTTTCTTTAAAATATTAAGAATATTATATTTCTTTAAGCTAAATCCAATATTTATTAATTAAATATTACCTATACGTTACTCTTTAAGGTAAAATTAATATTAATTATACGCCTCATACCACTTTAGAGTAATTTTGTTTTAAACTTTAGTTGTTAAGATATTAAAAGTATTTAAGTAAGTTTAATAAAAAGTAAGAAAAAATCAAATCTTATGGCTTAAATATGTTTGAAATTAAGTACTTAATTTGACAACTTGCAATTCGAATTCCATATTATATAAAAGAGATGATCCAAAGAGATCTAACAACTAATCTAAACGAATTTGTTTCTTAATTGTACTTAATTTGACCACTTGCAATTCGAATTCCATATTATATAAAAGAGATAATCCGAAGAGGTCTAACAACTAATCTAAACGAATTTGTTTCTGTTGATAAAATAAAAATTCAATAAAAGATTGTTTCACCTTATACCACTTCAATTAATATTGAAATTTTAATGGAACTCAAATGAGGAATTTGGTTATTACTGGTACATCGTGGAAATAATGATTTACATCTGTTTGTCTGCCATCCTATTGAAATCAACTTTTCTATAAATATAATTAATTTTTTTTTTTTTAATAAAAACTCATATTTATTGTTATTCAAGCTATCAATTAATTTTAAACGATTTCTAAAATTTACTTTTTTCAAACAAGCTTTTTTTTCAAAAAACGAATGATTTTTTTCCATATTTTTAATAAGAAAATTTTAATTTTTAATTTAGTAAAAATAGATTTTTCTATTTAATTTATTAAAAAAAAATAATTAATTAAACAAAAAAAAAACAAAAATCTACTTTTTAAAAGCTCTCAAATAACTCATGATAACTGTTCTTTCTAAATTCACCAAAAAGTGAATTTCGAGTGTTCATTAAACACTATTTTTTGGGAAAAAAAAAACGTCAATCAAACCAAGGAAAAGCTCGTTAAATACTATGGGGACTCTGCACCATCGATTTCAATGGTAAAAAAGTGGTTTGCTGACTTTCGTTGTGGTCACACAAGTACAAATGACGCTGAACGTTCTGGAGGGCCAATTGAGGTAGGTACACCCGAAAATGTCGACAAAATCCACGATATGGTGTTGGCCGACCGAAGAGTAAAAGTGCGTGAGATTGTTGATGCCATAGGCATTTCATATGGCAGTGTGGTTTCGATTTTAAATGATCAGCTGGGTTTAAGAAAGTTTTCTGCAAGATGGGTGCCGCGCTTGTTCTCAATTGACCATAAACGTGTGACAACTTCAAAGGATTGTTTGGAGTTGTTTAACCGCAATCCGAATGAGTTTTTCGGCATTATGTAACTGTGAATGAAACATGGATCCATTGCTGTACTCCGGAGAGCAAGCAGCAGTCTAAACAATGGGTTTCTCCGGGTGAACCTGCTCCCAAGAAGGCCAAGATAAGTTTGTCGGCCAATAAGGTGATGGCAACAGTTTTTTGGAATGCACGCGGGATAATCCACATCGATTACCTTAAAAAGGGAAAAACAATAAACGGCGAATATTATGCCAACTTATTAGACTGATTTAATGATGATTTAAAAAGAAAACGACCACATATGGCCAAGAAAAAAGTTCTTTTTCATCAAGCTTATGCACGGGTGCACATGTGTGAAGTCTCAATGGCAAAACTCTATGAATTGGGCTACAAATTGGTACCTCATCCACCATATTCTCCGGATTTAGCTCCTGGTGACTACTTCCTATTTCCTATTATTAACCAAACAAATGTCTATTTTAAGGACCTCGAAAAATCCTATTTTTTACGCAAATTAAATGACGACACTTGCTCAAAATTTGACAGTAGTCTATTAACAGGTGGTACTTGATAAGAATATTGTTGCATTTCATATAGCTACGAGGAAAGTTCGAAAAGTCACGGACTTATTTATCCACCCTCATATTAACGTACGCTATATGGACAAAATCAGGTTCACCTTGAAACGGCGTTTTCAGCAAAAAAAAAAAAAAAATAGAATGTATTAGAAAAATACCCTTTATAAACAATAACCATTTTCAAATCACAAATATATTTAAAATTTTACCAAAAGAAAATATTTTTTTGTAAAAAATCTGCTTTTCAGAAATATGCGATCCTTCGCCGAAAACAGAATTGTACTAAAATCTGTATAAATCAGTTTTTCTTATCCAAAAATCTATTTTTACAAAAAAAAAAAAGAAAAAAGAAAAAAAGATATTTATCCAAAAATCTTTTAAAAATGATTTATAACAAACAAATTATATGAAGTTCAAAAAACTGATTTTTTACTAAAGTTTTTAAAATTTTCAAATTCTCCGAAAATTGGAAACAATAAGCAATGAGCACGGGTAGCATTTTTCATCAAGATATAGCTCTTATTGAGAGACTATATCAAGGCAAATGGATACCAATAAAAACTTGATATCTTTAAAAGTTATGACGTGAGGTAAATTCTTTATTCCATTTTCTACACTACATCTTGGCCAAGGAATAAGAATTACGAGGAATTATTGGCGATATATTTTTTTCGCTCTTTTGCTGATTTGGTTATTTAAAATTGAATTTTTATTTATTACTTTTTCTTTTTTTCTTCCAAGCGTTTTGATGTTCACGCGATTTTAATTATTTTATTATTTTGGAGATCCATGTACGGGCGTTAATGATATCAAATATAAATATTTTTAATTGTATGATTATTAATAAATATATAAAAAATAAAAATTCGAAAAAAAAATTCCCAAGAAATCCATTTCTCGCAAAAAAAAAAAAACAATTTTTTTAACAGAAAATCATTTTTTTTTTTCAAAGAAATAAATAAAAGCGATTTACAGCGAAAAAAAAAGAAGAAATTAAGAAATTACTTCTTCCTCAAAATAGAGATTTTTGATAAAAGAAAAAATATATTTTTTATTTATTTTATTTATTATTTTTAATTTTATTTTTTTGCCCAAAAAAGAAACTGACTTTTACTTAAAAGAGATCACCCGGGAAAATAAAAAATAAAAATAAAAAAACAGCCTATGCGAAAAGTAATCAAAAGAAAAAATCAGACTTTTTATTAAAAATAAAATTAATCTTATCTAACTAAAAATTTTATAAAATAAAAATTTTAAGCAATGAAACATCACTTTCCTAATACGAGTAAAAGTTAAAACAAGGAATAATAATAATAAAAATTTCATAATTTTTTATATATAAATATATATATATATATATATAACTTTTGATAATGGCCCGTATATACATATATAGAATCAATTCACGTTAATCATTTCGCGCGAAAGTTATAGCGGTTTTAAGTTGAACACATAAAAATAATTACAAGCTAGAAATTTATGTATAATTCTAACTAAAATTCTATAATTCTAATAAAGTTACGATTAATATTAAAACCTACTGATTTATTTAAATAAAACTTACAACATTTTCGGTGTGTGATGATATCAGTGTGGCATGTTTTAGGGTTTCAAAGTGAAATTTAAAAAATATTCATTACAAAGTAATTCCGTTTTAAATTTAAAAACTATTGACTCTGGGTTACCTATTTAGATAAAATTTGTGTAGAGGAGGATACATAATGAGAAAAATAAATTTTTTCCATTTTTATTTCGAGAACTGTGGCAACTCTATAGCTTTGAAAGTGATTAACATATTTATTTAAATGACCATAACTTTTATTATTTAAAAGATATCAAAATAACTTTTTTTGCAGTGGATTTGTCAAAATTTGTATTTGCAGATGCCATATAAAAATTTTGAAAATATTTTCATTAACATATTTTCTGTAAGAATTTTCTTTAGTGGGGTATATCTAACAAAGTCCATCTTAAATTTATTATTGTTTTTTTTTTTTTTTTTTTTTTTTTTTAGGAAGCCCAAATTTCAAAGTGGTCAAAATTTTTTAATTTAAAATAGAATTACTCTATACTAAAAATCTAGATATTTTAAAATTTTACAAAAATATATTTTATTGGAGCCTATTAAAAATAAATGCTATTTAAAATTATGATCTTTTCTAACCCAAGTGAAATTTTTTGGTCTATAAAATTTTTATCTTTCGAAGCTTTTTGATGCGCCTCCACTCTTCCGTTAAACATTACAAACTCCAACTATTTATGTTAGTTAGGGTCAATTTCGTATTTCGTGAAGTCCATGCGATGTGCCTTAGCAAAATCAGTTTTTACAAAAGTGTTTCGTTTTCAGCTCTCAACGATGTTTGACTTAAATTTATGGTTACAATCAATCATATATTTATTGCCTTTCCTATATCTATATATGCAACATTTATACAAATTGCAATTTGCTCTAAAAAAATATAAGAACAAAAAGTGCAATTTTTGCATAATTTTAAAAAAGTCCATAACATTTTTTTTTATTGAATTTATTTTTAATGCTCCTTCGATTTTATTGGGTAAAATAATAAACAAAAAATCTAAATTCATGCAATAATTTCGTTAGAAGCTACCAATGTTTCTTGCGAAAAACTTCCTTTTTTAAAAATCTTCAGTCTTGTTTTCAAATTTTGAGACTATCTACTGCGTTAACTATTTTCGGCCACTTCAAAGAGATATAGCTCCAAATACGCATAATTGCGCAAAAGTTTTAATCTCTATTTTAAAAATTTTATTTCGTTGAGGGCTGTCATAAAATTGTGACTACCCTGTACCCTGTAGGTAACTCTTGAAAGTCTGCACAAGATCAGAGAAGGTATAGAATTTATTCACAAAGTCCAATTAGTTTATACAAGATCGCATGGAATCAAGAAGTATAAACGGGCGAAAAAGAATGGATGAAAGTTAAGTTATTTTTTAGTCCTTTTTCTAAGTTTTTGAACTTTGAACAACAATCATGATTAGAAAATGATACCTATGGTGATAAAATTTTGCACTCTATTATTTTCAAGTCTTGTGTGTTCAGATCTATAAACAGTTGGTTTGGGATATTATTACCACAAAATTTATTAAAGATTAAAGCCAGTTTCAGCCAGGTTAAAAATTTTTGATGTTGGCGCATATAAGTTTGTAATTTTATACGAAAGTCTGAAAATATATATTCAAGGCCTCAAATTGATGTATATATATATATATATATATATATTTATATATATATATATATATATATATATATATATATATATTGGTTTATAAATGTCAGATTTTTTTTAATTAATTAAAAATGATTCTTTGAAACTTATGACATAAAACTTACATTTCCATTCGCCATAATTCGAATCCATATGAATTCTTTAAACTCATGATTTTGAATTCTTAGGTCACATGGCATTTTGAAATCCGAAATTCCAAAAAAAAAGTTGTACTTTAATTTGTGTAAAAAAATAATTTTTCAACATTTTTCAATTTTAAATACATTCAACATAAATTGATTTTTATACAGTTAACATATGTATGTTTGTCATTTTATACAGTAAACATATGTATGTTTGTCAACAAAATTTCTATGGCTATAGACAGTCTAGTGGAAATATTCTAAATTACAAATATTTAAGCCATGGTTCGTATCCTTGTAGAATTCATTTGGATTTTTCTTTAATATGGGTATATTTTTTTTATGAAAAAATAGTTTTAACAAGTAAATCTGAGTATGTGAGATGTTGTTTCTTAAAGTATTATGACTTAACTGTAATTATGTTTTAGGTTTTTAAATGTAGATAATAAGATGACATATCTTGTTTGATGGAATTGTGTCTTAGAGGCCCAAATTTAAAAAAAAAAATTCTTGAAAATTCTAAAAATTTTTAAATAGCCAATTCAAGTTTAAAATATCTAATTCTAAGGTATTATTTTGGAAATAAAAAAAAAATATTATTGATAGAAAAACTAAAAGGAATTTATTATTTTGTATATGTGTTCTTCAACACAGATGGTCTGGGCAAACTTACAAATATCCAATATCATGATTAGCATCAGTTTACAAATATTAAATATATTTCTAGATTAAAGTAAAAATGCTGATAAGAGATTATACCAATATTTTTATATATCTATTTAATATAGATTTTGTGAAGGGTATAAAAGATTTGGTCCAGCTGAATATAACACTTCTATTTGTTATAGTTATTATTTAATAAAAATCCTCTTACAATTCTAAACAATGAAATAAATATTACTGAACAAAATTTCTGACGCCCAGCCAGACGTTTTCCCTCGGCGATGTTTTTCCCTCGGCTCAACAAGAGAAAGCAAAGGTCAGTCAGAATGGTAGTAAACACTTACTGCTTCCAAATGGTAAGGTGAATAAAATCCAGGTAAGTTTGGTTGACATTATAATTCAGTATTTATTTAGAAAAGGGTAAATTTTTTACTTTTTGTTTCAGTTGTTCGCGATTGCTTTGTATGCTACTCTAAGCTTTTCACAAACTATAATGGTGATCAATTAGGTTGACAATACATGAAAGATTATCTATCAATCTTATTAATCAACATTCACAGTAGTGAGAAAGTGACTACAGACATAGCGACCGGGTGGGTCACATTTATAGGAGAGGCTCCATGTCAATGTCCAACAAATAGTCATCATCGTCGTCTGCTGTTGGGACCTCAACAATTACTTTTTCCCTTACCCACTAAAGCTTAAATTCTTTGCTATGAAGTGGTTGCTGCAGTAACAAATTATTTGATGCTGTATTTCAAAAGTTTTGTTTTTTTTTTCTCTATATTTTTATCAACATTTTTATTTGATTGTAAAAATGTACAAGCAAGTATTTGTGTATAATTTATTTTGACATCTAAGTGGAGTTTTATAACACAAATCCTGCATAAAAACATTATAATTTTCAAGTCGGAATGACATAGTGTGGGTGCAGGATTGGTAAGGTTGTAAAAGTTTGTATGTTCTTGGCCAAAAATAGTAAATGGTGATGTGCCTGCGGCGAAAGCTAATGAACCCTCAAGAAATTGCAAAGAAATATATTAGTAACAATTTTAAACTTTAAACTCACTACGCTGTAGATTACTTAGAGACAATAATCAAATAATCAAATAAATTATCTAAGATTATTAGAATAAATAAATTAAAGCCAACCTATGAAAAGTCTCATACTGCCAAATACAGAACTGTAGGGTTGTTTATTTTTTTTTTCATGTTTAGTTTTGACATATTTCTTTTTTCTTATAGTCCTTATAAAATTTTTCATTTATATATATCTATATCCTAGTTTTGTTTTTGTATTTGTCATAAATTTCAAATGTAATAAGATTTTTATTTTGTTTGTTTTACTAGCTCAATACCAAGAAATATCCTTAACATTTTCTTAACTCCTTTTGTATAGTTGAGAGCAAATTTTTCTTGCTTAAAATAAAATTTTTCTTTTCCACCCTTTGTAGTGGTTAGATGTTTATATTTATTTTTATTATTTTTTCTATCTTTTTTCAGATATTTTTTAGATTTTTTCTTTAATTTTTTCTTTAGTCCTTTAGCTTTCAGTTGTTTATTTTATTTTTATTTTTAGTTTTTTTTGTTTAACATTTTGTTTGTCTTAGTTTTTACAAAACCTGACAAAATGTTTGCATTGCTAGGAGCGAAGGAAAAAAAAACAGCTGATATGGAATAAAAATGCATTGTTGTCTGATTACATTTTTGTTTAAAGAAAACAAAAAACTGGGAATAAGAAAAGAAAAATTAAATTTTTCATTCATGATTGTGGTTTTGTAATTGGATTTATAGTTGTCTGAGATAAATAAAAGAAATGAATTGAATTTTTTTAAGACTAAAATAGAAATTGACTTAAATGGACATTAAAGCTAATTGTAAAATAATTTCTGAAGTGAAATAAAAGGAGAAAATATAAAAGAAAATAGAAAATATATCAAGAACGTTTAATAAAACTCATAAAGCTTTCTATATAAAATACATTAGGAAAATATTAATAAAATTAATGTTTAAAAATATTTACATTTTTATTAAATTAAAAAAGCTGTAAAATAATAAAATCTCCTTTAGAATTACTTTAGAATAAAAAAAATCAAACAAAAAAAAAACATTTTCTTATTGATATCAATGTGTCATATTAGACAAATATTTAGTGTAATAAAATTAATAATTTGAATTAACTACACTCTAGTTTACTTAGAGCCAATAAATAGACATATATATTTTTTTTTATTTTAAAAATAATTATACAAAAATTAATTGCCTGATTTTATTTAAAATGAAACGAAAATTCGCTTAGACAATTTGTCTTGAAAACAATAAATAAATTTTAATTTCAAAATGAATTTTCATTTCGTTTTACAAGATCAGCCAGGAAAAAAATGTATTAGTTTTACAACTAATTCCAGAACGCATGAAAATAACGTGCACTCGTTCTTCCTTGGTGTTACGACCAATGATTTTTAATTAAAATTATCACCTCCAGAACTAGTTCTGTAGAAGTGTTACCTAAACAGTACTCATTCTATATAACGTCTCTAAAACTAGTTCTTTAATCAATGATTTTTGTTCGTAATTGTTACATTCAGAACTAGTTCTATAGAACGGTTTCGCAACCTGTTTTTTTTATTTTTTATTTTATTTTTTTTATCTTTTTAAGGTCATTTTTTAAATCAATTTAATTTTTTTTAACTCTTTTTTTTCTTTTTATTTTTTCCTTAAATTTTTTGGAATTTTGGAAATTTTTTATTCAAGTTTTTAAATAGTTCTAGGAAGTCATTTGGGAATCAGTAATTTGTTTAGAGAAGTCATGCACAAGCCATTCATATTTAGTTCTTAAGAACCAGTTCTCAAAAATATTCTTTAAGACTCATTTATAATCACAAAAGTGCCAGAATTAGTTGCGATACCACTTGTTCCAAGAATGCCATTAGATTATTTGTAGTGTTGCTAATTACACCAGTTATAGAACCAATGATTTCAAGACATATTCTAAAGTTTTTTCCTGGGCAAATTTAAAATAATTAAATTTTTGTAGAATTATTTTTAAAATAAAAACAAGCAACAGACAGTAATTTTTCTCTGCTTATTAGCTCTAGGTAAACTATAGTGTAGTTGGACTGATTCCTGTAAACTATAGCGAAACAATTGATTTTCTCTCTTACATCATGTTTCAGTTGAAATAAAAATTCAGAAATCCAAACAATTGCTAGACATGCGGACGGATGGAAAAGGCGGTATGGATTAAACTTTCAATTAAGTCATGCATTAAACCGGGGAATAGTCTAAAGTGTAAATTATAAAGTACACTTTGAACCCAAATTATAATCCAAAATATCCATCTTAAACTTACCTAACGTTTTAGTCCATTGTGCTGTTGGTCGCCAATCGGGATAATGTTTGGGAAATAGTTCCCTAGTCCAATAGGTGTGCAAAACCACTTTATAAACCGCCAAACGATCTAAAGTACAATCACTTACGGGAGCCGGTTGGGTGGCTTCCAACAATGATAAGGGCACTGAAGATGATGAAGCTATTGTTGAAGTGCTTGTCGTCGAAGACGTGGAAGTTGAACCAGTAGCTTTTCTATTGCTTGTATATACATTTGAATTTAAATTAGAATTGAAACTGGTATAATACAAATTACGATTTGTTGAGGCCAATTGTTGTTTAACCGGTTTCTGTTGCTGATAAATAGTGGTGGTTTGATTCGAAGGTAATTGATTTTCAATGGTATATGAGTAAATGGAAGGACTGGATATAAATCCAGAAGAACTATAAAATGTTGAAGAATCTGCCGAAGATGAAGGTGCGGCTGCTATCAGAGGCAATAGTACCAGAATATATGTTGAAATTAAATGAAAAAACATTTTTGCAGGTGGTTTCTTCATATTTGTAGTATTTTACAAGCTAAAAAGGCAGGTTTGTGTTAAGGTATAAAGGAAATAAAAACACGTTTTACTTTATGGAAATTTTTTAATTTTTTACACTTTTTTTGTAGGATTTTTTATGGTTTTATTTTTCTTTATTTATTTTTAGGGTTATCCTTAGGTTTAACTTCTTTACGGTTTTTTTTTTTATTTTTATTTGATATTTTTTCTTGAACTTTTTTTATTGCATTTATATTTATTTACGTTTCGTAAAAATTTATTTTTTTATTTGATTTTATTGGACGTTTTACATTTTATTTTAAATGTCACTTTTTTTGTTTTGCTCTATAAAATTTTAATGCTACGAAAACATACAATTTCCCCACTCGCCAGAGGTGACATTAGAGTTTCCTGCTAGCGTAACGTAACGTTAACTTGTTACTCAACTAAACGCAAGTGAACACGTTTTTAAGTTAACCTTAAGGGAAATTGTTTTGAATTATTTAAATTTCGTTAAATGAATTAATTAAAATTTTTATTTCCAAACCATTTTTTTTAAATTTCTTTTTTAATAATTTCAAACTCGTTTCGCTTTTTTTCTCTCAAATTTATTATTCAATAATAACCAAGTCGTTTTTTAAATGATCCGTTTAGGCCGTCCGTAGCTGTTAATAATTCGTTTGATACTGAATATAAAGAACAATTTCTTATGCTAAACTAAAGAATGCACAACATAACATAAAATTCCTAAATTTTCTTCTCTCACAATTTTTCTCTCTCTCTCTTTTATAATAAAAATTTAATAAATTTCCCTTTTTACTCTCTACTAGGGAAATTATTTACCGTTATTTCTGAGAGAACTTAAATATAAACTGTGTATGTATTTAAGCATTTTATATGAATTTCAACAGAATACTTTGTTGCATGACAGACGCCTGTTGCCTTATTTTTATTTTGTTACAAAAACAACAGCAACAACACAAACATTTGGACAAAAAAAGCTACCAAAGCAACAGCAACAACAACTAAAGGAGGGTAATTACATTGTGAATATTTAATTTAATATTTTATAAACTGTCATCATTACATTAAGATTAGTCAGCTTGTTCGTTCTTCTTTCCTTTTATGAATAACAAAGTAAATAAATAAATAAATAAATAAATAAAAATAAAATAAAACTAAAATTCAACTCTACCCATGGCAAATTTGGGTCAAAATTTTATATCAACAGAAACAAAAATTGCAGCAGTAGGACTTTGAAGAGGAATTACATATTTGCATAAGACATTTCTGTAGGGAATTAAACAAAAAAAGAAAAAAACAAAAAAGATGCTTAACATTAAAGAAAAGAATAATAATTAAGATTTAAAAAATATATATATAGACAAGAATATAAATTAAAATATAATAAGAACTATTAACAAGTCCAAAGTAAAGACAGCAAACTAAAATAAAGACTATAGAATTGACTACAGTAAAATCTATAGTCAATTCTTTACACAAGTCTCTAGAGTAAAGTGTATAATTTTGATTATAATGAAATGTAAAGAGTGCGGTCTTGGCTAATATCATATCGATACTATTCGATATAATGTGGACCATAGACTTGAAGAAAATCATAAACTACATGATAGTCTATGTAAACCATAGACTATCATATATACCGCATATATACCGCAACTGAAACTTCAGACAAAACTAGTGTAAAGAATTTAAACGTCACGAGCACTTTCCCATATTAGACAGACAGACGGACAGATTAGCTAGATTGACACAGAATCTTACGAAGACCCAAAATATATATATTATATATGTGTTAGACTAATATCTTGACATATTACATACGGAATGACAAACCAAACATGCGACCCTATCCTTTTTGATGCAGGGTATAAAAAGGTAGTAAGTAATTTACCCACCCTTAACAGTTACTTGTTTAAAACATATTGTATTTCTCCTTAAATACTAAAAATTAAACCCTAATAAATAACAAACTATATTAAACAACGTATTTGTCGAAATTATAAAGATAATTTCTAATAAATAATTATAATTTTAATATCTTTATTAATACAAAAGTAACAAAAGTTTATTTGTTTTATATTGTAAACAAATAACCATAATCTATTTTAATTTCTATCATTGCTTTTATATTTATTTATATTATAATTATTTATATTGAATATAGGAAAAAAGACAATATTGTATTTAATATTAAACATATAATTTATCTAAAATTAGTTTAACATTATTTACTTAGTTTTAAATTAACTAAATACAAACACATGAACATGTACATAAAATAAATTTGTTATATATTTTACTACAAACCCCAGCGAAAATATTAAATTAGCGGTAAATAGCTAAAAACTAAACAATATTGAAAACTATAGTCGAGGCTTTAGTAGACTATAAACCAAGTTTACAAACTTGAGTCAAAAATATAAACTAGGATATAGTCAAGTTTATAGACTAAACTACAGTCAAGATTTAAACAAGTCTATATTATAAACTAGACTTTTTTTTCATTAGGCAGGTGGCAATCTTTCATAAAAATCTCACGATTATATAATAACTGTGAGATATATCGGATTCATACCGACTAAAATCACCTCCTTCGCCATTCAGCAAACACCTGCGGAACTGTCTACAAAGATATTACATCGCAGGGCAGGAGAGCCTTATCTAGGCTACTTCTGGTATCTGGGATTTCCTCAGATTCTCTTCCGTTCTAAGTTTATCATGGATATTTTTAATCATTGAGGATATTACATCCCAATTTTCTCTCTTATTAAGAATGATGTCAACAATATTTTGCGGATTCAGTTGGCACCCAAGGACTTCTTTCATTTTCTGTCGATCGTGGTGAAAGCGTGCGCAGTTGAACACGACGTGTTCTGGGTCTTCCTCTCGGTTTGAACCGTTAGGGCAATATGGGGAGTTATCTAACCCAAATCTGTACAGGTAACTTCGGTATCCTCCGAGGCCTGAGAGAAACTGCGTTAAGTGGTAATTTACTTCTCCATGTCGTCTGTTTAGCCATACATCTATTCTTGGGATTAGTTTAAAGGTCCACCTTTCTTTGCGGCTTCTTATAGAAGCTTCTCTTTCAAATTTACGTACACGAGTGTCTAGTTAGTTTGGGTCTCTTCTGTTTTCATCCAAGCGTTTGGCTTCGTCAGCCAAGATATCTACGGGAATCATTCCCGCTATGACATGGGCCACTTCGTCGGATGTTGTTCGAAAAGAGCAACATACTCATAGGACCAATAGCATGTATTCCGATTTTAGCTTCCTCGCTCCGGTCTTTACTTTTAGAGCTACTGACCATATGGGAGCAGCCTAAAGTATAACTGAGCTGACCACCGTGAATATTATATTCCTTTTAGATTGCATTGGTCCACCTACATTCGGCATCATTCTTTCAAGAGCGGTTCTAATATTTGCTGCCTTGTTAGCAGTATACTCCATATGTGTCCTAAAGTTGAGTCTGGCATCTATTAGAACTCCCAAATACTTGAGATGGGATTTTGATGTCACCTGGTGTTCTCCAACCGCATTTCTCATGGCCTCTTTTTTACGCCTGCTTGTAACTAATACAATATCCGTTTTATGTTCGGCAAGTTCCAACCCCACACTTTTCATCCAGTTTCTAATAGTCCATACTACTTCATTCGAGATTAACTCCACTTCGTCCATATATCTTGCTGTAACCGTAACTGCTATGTCATCTGCAAAACCTATAATGTTCGCCTCTTCTGAAATGTTAAGATCTAGAACGTCGTTATATATTATATTCCACAATAGTGAACCAAGCACAGAGCCTTGTGGAACTCCCGCGGTGACATTGTATGTTACGATAGCTTCTTCGGTTTGGTAACATAGCTTTCTTTCTGTGAAATAGCTTACTATTAATCTTGTTAAATACGCCGGTATGCCGATTCTGTTTAGTTTTTGAATTATTATTCCACAGTTCGCAGAGTTAAACGCGTTCTTTACATCAAGCGTTATGATAGCACAGTACTTTCTACTTGCTCCCTTGCCTTCTATCGCCATTCGTGCTGTATCTACTACCATACGAATTGCATCGATGGTTGATCTGGCTTTTCGAAATCCAAATTGCCAATTCGACAGACCATTTCTTTCCTCAACAATGAGTAGCAATCGATTGTATATGATTTTCTCCAGAATTTTCCCTTTTGTGTCAAGTAGACATATTGGTCTATAGGCGGAGGGATCGCCTTGTGCTTTATTGGGTTTCGGAATTAGTACCAAATTTTGTTTTTTCTAACAGGTTGGAAAAACTCCTTCCTTTAGACATTCATTAAATACATCCACGAACGGTTTCGTTGCTGTTATAACTGCCAACTTAAGCACATTGTTTGGAATTCCATCAGGTCCTGGAGCTTTGTTGTCTCCGATTTTCTCTATTATCTTAAGCAGCTCCTCTTCTGTCACCAACAGTATGGATTTTATTAGGTTCATTCTTATCACCGTATTTATATTGCTTTTATGCTCCGGGAACAGAGTTTTAACTATCTTCCCTAGTAAGATGGGACAACTTGGCTCTGGGGACTTTTTGCCTTTAAGGCGCGAGGTTACCACCCTGTACGCCTTTCCCTAAGGATCATTATCTGCTTCTAGGCATATATTTTTGAAGCTATTTTTTTTTGCTTCTTGAAATAGCATGTTGAAACTCTCGCCTTGCGGTTTGAAATTCGCGACACGCTTCTTCGAACTCCGGTTGGCCCCTAAGACGTTTGGTTCGTCTTCTAGCTCTTATACACAATGCGCGAAGGTTGTTGATTTCCGAGTTCCACCAGTAATTTGGGGGACAGTTCCTCGTCATTCTTCGTTTTGGCATAGCGACGTCACATGCGCTTTTGATTCTCGATGCCATTTGATTCATTTTTTCCAGTGTTGTACCATTAATTACAAAGTTGTTTCCAAATTCCTGGATAAATGCTTCTTTGTTAAGTCTCTTAGAGGCCCAACCAATATATTTTGGTGCATCTTCTTCACGAGAAGGATGTCTACTACGCAAGCTATGGACTGAAAATATAATAGCTTGATGGTCACTGTGAGTGTATTGTTCGCTGACTTCCCACTTCATATCCTTTGCCAAGGAACTACTCATGAATGTTAGATCCACGACAGAGCTTCTTCCTCCAGTAGAGAATGTTGGTGTATTTCCACTATTTGCTAGCACTAGGTTATGCCTAGAAATCGCTTCTAGTAAAATACTTCCTCTAGTATTTGTTTTTCGGCTACCCCAATCAATAGCCCATGCATTGAAGTCTCCTTCTATAATTTTTGGATTATGATTATCTTTGTCTCTTTGCAGATTATCTAACATCTTCTCAAACTCTTCAATTGTTGCACTATGAGGGGCATAGAAAACGTATATATGAATACCACCAACTTTGGCTCTTACAAATCCGTCTTCTGAGTGCTCGGATGTTTCTTCTATACCTTTATTTCTGCATGCCCACACTGCAGCTTTACCTATTGAATCTTTCACCCATACAGTATTGCTCATGTCTCTATATTGTTCACAAAGAATGGCGACATCAACTCTAGTTTCGCAGATAGTTTGTGAAAGCAAGTCCTGCGCCGCCTGACAATGATTGAGATTTAATTGTAAAAATCTCATTTACGCAATTTACTAAGAGCCCGCCTAAAAACAGGATATCTTCCGCTCCCAGCTACGTGTTTTGTATCCGCGTTTTCCACTTCTTTACAGAATATACAATTTGGGTCCTTGGTACAGTCCTTCGCAATATGTTCACCTTCTCCACACCTTCAAATATGTCCAAATTCCAGGCATCTGAAGCATTTTTTGACAAGCACCTTCTGCCTTAAGCGACATACTACCCATCCAATTTTGACTTTCGCCATTTTGAGGGCTTTGCGGCCAAGTTCTATCGGTAAGATAATACTTGCTATCTGTGTGCCACCGTAAGCTCTCCTCAGACTCCTTACGTTAGTTTTCCTTAGTTCAGAAACTCCTAGCAGATTGTTAAGGGCTTCACTAATATCTGCTTTTGTTGTAATCTCATCAATATCTTTACATTCAATCATAATCTCCGGAGTGTGCGATATGATATTTGCTTGTAATCCTACCAATCTTTGCACCTTTCCTTGGAAATTATTCAGGTTCTCGGTTTTCGACTTATTAATTTCTAAAAGAAAATCGCCTTTTTGGGTTCTCCTTATGCGAGAAATGCATTCACCCAAATCCTTAAGACTAGGATCTAAGTTCATATGCTTTAATATATCAGCATAACTTGCTTCTCCTTTTGTTGAAATGATCATAACTTCCTTCATTTCCTTTCTCTTTCGAGGTTACTATAAACTAGACTATATTCAAGACTTCAGCCAACACTATAGACCGAACTTTAAACTAAACTAGTCAACACTATAGACTACACTATAATCAAGATTTTATACTAGACTATAGCCAAGATTGTGAGCTTCACTATAGTCAAGACTATAAAGTAGATTATAATCAAGACTATAGACTAAACTACTACTATAATCAACACAATAAACCAAACTATAGTCAATGATATAAACTAGACTAAAGTCAAGTTTTTAAACTAGACTATAGTGAATATTTTAACCAACATTATTACCCAAATTTTAAACTATACTAGACAACACTATAGTCAAGACTATGAGCATGACTATAGTCAAGACTGTAAACTAGGCTATAATCAAGACTATAGACCAAACTATAGTTCACATTATAAACTAAACCATAACCAACACTATAAAGTAAAACTGTAGTCAAGACTATAAACTAGACTATAGTCAAGACTTTAGCCAACATTATTACATTATAGTTACGATTATATGGTTAAGATTATAAACATGACTTTGTTTATTTAATTTTAACGGTTAATATAAAAAGCCACTTATGGCCAATTAAATGTATTAAAAAGAAATATACATTTTATCAAATGACTATGAAATTTAGGTTAATACTTAGATTTACATATTTTTACATATTCAATTTATTAAAAAAACGTTCAAATGCAAAGTTCTTCACAAACAAACAAACAACATCTCTTTAACAGAAAAAATATAATATGTGAGACTAATGAAAAAGATATGTAGTCCCGGCTAAAGATTTAGAAAAAGGAGAAGTTTTTCTTGTAAATAGCAACAGAACAGTAAAAATATTTAAGCTCTAAAGGTAGATTATTTCATATTCTACCAACTCTGACTAGAAATGAAAAAATTAGATAACGAATGAGCGGTACATCAATTTGTAGACTCCGTGATGAATGAAGAAAACTAAATTCTCTAAATAATTCGATGGGAACACCATATTTTAAGATAGGTAGCCCTAAGAAGTCAATAGCATAATTAATAACATGATCACGAATTTTCAAATTATACACAAATCTCAAGATTTTATTAAATAATCTCTCAAGTTTAGTCAGGATATTATTGTTAGAATCCGCAATAATTTCAATACAATAATTGATATTCGATATTCGAGGTATATAAGAACTAATTGAATATAACCTTCTCAAGATGATGAAAACTTTATTAGAAATAAGTCTGATATGGCGATCAAAATTCAATTTCTAATCTAAATATAATCCAAGTCACTTCAAATGATCAACTTATTGAATAGTTACACCAGAAATATAAATATTAGGGTGTGATATCGCATGGTTACCCAAGAAAAATCGTATAGCCTTAGTTTTAGTAGGATTAATGGAAAGATCATTAGCTAACATCCAATCTGATATTTCACATAAATGATCATTAATAGAGGTCTCAAATGAGCTAAAAAGATTTACACCACTTTAGTCAGAATTTTAAAGTAGGCTATAATAAAGACTATAAAATAAATTAGAGTCCAAACTATAAACTATAGTCAACGCTATAAAGAAAAACTGTAGTCAAGACTAGATAATAGACTATATAGACTATAAACTAAACTAAACTAAACTAAACTCAATATCTTAAAGTAGACCATAATCAAGACTATAAACTGGGCTTGTGTGTAGACCATTAACTAGACTATAGTTAATTATATAGACTAGACTACAAAGAACACTATAGTAAACACTATGACTGCAGTCAATACTACAATCTTGACTATAGTCAAAACTATAGTCAAGACTATAAATTGGATTATAGTGAAAACACAAACTAGACTACATTTAATTCTATAGATTGAACTAAAATCAAAACTATAAGAAACGCTATCAACCAGACTACCATTAAGACTGAAGACTAAAAAATATGCTATAGTCAAGACAACAACCTAGACTATAGTCGAGACTATAAACTAGACTATAGTTAAGACCATAAACTAAAATCTTTTCTAGACAAACTAGACTATAGTTGATACTATAAACTAGTCAATACTATGAACTAGATTTAGTTACTTCTATAGACCAGAATACAATCAAAACTTTAGTAAACACTATGGACTAGACTATAGTCATATGTTGACTATACTATATACTATAGTCAAGACTAGCCTGTTTTTACTATAGTTAAGTTTATTTCGACTAAGTTGTAATTTTGGCTAACTTTTGCTATAACAAAGACTATTAATGTCTTCGTAATTACTTTTTGCTGGGTTATTTGCAAATTTTTATAAATTTGGTTTAATATTTTATATTTTTTTTTTTTTTTTTTTTTTGCTAATTTTTGATCAAAATAATAACATGTTAAATAACAAAATATTTAAATATAAATTGTCACTATTTTCTGTTACATGTAAAGTGTATGTATAAGTAAAGCTATGTTCACATTTGACAAATATTTGATCAAAATTCCGTGATGACTAGTTTTACAAAGATATTATTTGCCGTTGTTTAATTTTGCTAATGTTTTGTAAGAAAAAACAGCATCAATCAAAATTCGATAAAATGTCACATATGATTAATTATAAATAAAGAATGTTTTCCTTTTAAAAAAGAAAAAATTTAGTTAATATTTTATATAGTGGTTACATCATTTTGGTTTAATATTTGACTAGTGTGAACGTACCTTAATAAATAAAAATTAATATGTCATAAGTTTATTTAGAATTTTAATAAAAACAACATAAAATACAAATAAATAGGCATTTAAATACAAATATTTTCATTTATACAACTAACAAAATGTCATACAAAATGTCATACAAACCATGAAAAATTACTTTCTTCATTAAGAGAATTACTTATGAAACTTCAGTTTAAAAGTATTTTATATTCATTTTATATTCATATTCAGATAATTTAAATTATCTGTGTTTTTAGCAAATCCTTGCGAAATTATTAATTTTTTTATTTTTGAAACTTTCTCGATTAAATTTGTAGTAATTATTACAAGTTCTAATGTTTAAATATTTAACACATTTGTTGTCATTACAAATAATAATTATATTTTATTTAAATCTAAAAAAAGAACAAACGAATATAAATACAAATATGTTTAGTATAAACCTAAGTACTATTGACAAATAATTATACTAACATACTCTTTATTAAGTACATAGTTGACAATAGGGCCGTTCACAGTTTATGCTGTAGAAGTAAATTTAAAAAAATATATAAATAAAAATTTAAGAACAAAATTAAATTAATTAAAAAAAAATGCTTTACACTGAAAATAATATAAAGAGCAAAAAATAATTTTGACAAAATATTACTTTGTTTGGGTCATACAGAGTTATTACAACTAGATGTGGATTTTGTAAAATAACTTAATATAACCAAATTTCTAATACAAATCCCAGTTTATATACAAAGAAAATTATTTATTTTGTTTTAATTTTTATTAAACTTATTTCTTAATTGTTTAATATGAATACCCCTAATATTTCTTTAAATAAATAATTCAACAAAATTTATTTCCCACTTATTACATTTCTAAGTCTTATATAAACATACTTAAAGTTTCTTTTTTTCAATTTTATTTTAAAAATTAAACACTAAATGCAAGAAACAGCAACATGTTTAAAAACTTGGCACTTTACATGCAACTAACTAAGACAGATGGCCAAATGGTCGAATGAATAAACGAACGCCTAAGTGGACTGAATGTATGAATGAATGGTTGATTACTCAGTTGCTACAATTACACACTCTTAACACACATAAGTACAATACTTACATATATATATATAAATACGTATACATAAACAAAGTACATTACTACAATATATTTTGTAAATTCACTAAATACATTAAGTATCTAGATACATATTCTTATTATTGTTTTGTTATTGTCATCTTGTTGATCATTATGTAGTGTGAGAGTAGAGTGTTCGACCACTTAAGTAAATGAATGACTTATTGAATTAGTCGATAGTTTTGTTATTAATGTTTAAATGTAAGAGTATAAAAACAACTACAATTATATGTTTATGTATATGTATGTTTACATTGAAATCCATGTTAAATTGTAAATACTTTGTCTATTTGTATGTAAAAGTATTTTAACCTTTTACTTCCCCCACCAAGTGCTGTACGAGTTATTGAAAGTGTGAGTTTTATTAAATGTGTTTAATAGTGGGTGCTGGTTATTGTTGTTCTTGTTGTCAATTTTATTGTTGTTGATGATACATCAATTCTTGTAATTGAATTGTAATTACTTCGTTGGAAACCATTGAAAATCATTTAATCGGTAATTGTTCTTATTGTTTTTTGTTTTTGTTGGAAGTAGAAAAAGAAAAAAGTTAGAAATCATTGACATCATAAATAATTTATATATATCGGTTTTTGTATAACTATAAATGAGAATTGTTTATTGAAAAATTCTAATAACACGGTGCTACAAAATAAAAAAAAAAACAAATTTTATTCACTTGGAACACAACATGGTGTGTAGGTATGAGTGAGTAGATTATTACACAATTTTTAGAATTTTCAATATACACCTTAAATCGGGAGTAAAACTGATTTCTCGGACTTCGAGGATTTAAAAATATTTATCTCGAATACTTATTATCCAATTTAGAAATGAAATGATTTTACCCCTTTTAAAAAGTACGAGGGCGGATCAATATTTCCGTGACCTTTCCAACTTTCCTCATAGTTATAAGAAATGCAACATTATTCCCATCAAGTATCACCTGTTAATAGACTATTGTCAAATTTTGAGCAAGTATCGTCATTTACTTTGCGTTTAACAGCTGTTCAAAACATACAACCTCGTATATTTTTCTAAAAATGGAAAACAGTGAATTTCTAGTGCTCATTAAACATTATTTTTTGCGAAAAAAAAAACCATCAATCCAACCAAGAAAAAGCTCGATAAATACTACGGGGACTCTGCACCATTTCAGTGATAAAAAAAAAGTGGTTTAATGACTTTCGTTGAGGTCGCACAAGTACAAATGACGCTGAACATTCTAGACGGCCAATTGAGGTCAGTACACCCGAAAATGTCGAAAAAATCCACGATATGGTGTTGGCCGACCGAAGAGTAAAAGTGCGTAAGATTATTGATGCCATAGGCATTTCATATGGCAGTGTGGTTTCGATTTTAAATGATCAGCTGGCCTTAAGAAAGTTGTCTGCAAGATGGGTGCCGCGTTTGCTCTCAGTTGACTATAAACGTAAACGTATGACAACTTCAAAGGATTGTTTGGAGTTGTTTAACAGCAATCCGAATGAGTTTTTGCGGCATTTTTTAACTGAAACGTGAATCCATTACTGTACTCCGGAGGCCAAGCAACGGACTAAACAATGGGTTTCTCCTGGTGAACCTGCTCCAAAGAAGGTCAAGGTAAGTTTGTCGGCCAATAAGGTGATGGCAACAGTTTTTTGGCATGCACGCGGGATAATCCATATCGATTACCTTCAAAAGGGAAAAAAATAAACGGCGAATATTATGCCAACTTATTAGACTGATTTAATGAGGATTTAAAAAGGAAACGACCCCATATGGCCAAGAAAAAAAGTTCTTTTTCATCAAGATAATGCACGGGTGCACACGTGTGCCGTCTCAAGGACAAAACTCTATGAATTGGGCTACGAATTGGTACCTCATCCGCCATATTGTCCGGATTTAGCCGCTATTGACTACTTCCTATTTCCAAACCTAAAGAAGTGGCTCGGTGGAAAGAGATTCAGCTCTAACTATGAAATTATTATTGACCAAACAAATGCCTATTTTAAGGACTTCGAAAAATCCTATTTTTTACGCAAAGTAAATGACGATACTTGCTCAAAATTTTACAGTAGTCTATTAACAGGTGGTACCTGATGGGAATAGTATTGCATTTGATATAACTACGAGGGAAGTTCCAAAATGTCACGGACTTATTCTTCCGTCCTCGTATATACACATTTTTATTCATAGCAAAACTGTGTAAGATATTAAGAACATAAATTTAAATTTTTATTGCTTATTTTGCATTTTGCACCACTCTTTATTAGAAAACATTTTTGTTTCTTATTTTTTCCTAATACTATATTTTATTACGTGTAAAATGAATCGTAATTTGATGAAATTGCATTATAATTGTAGAACATATGATTTTTTCGAAGTTGTACAACTCATAAAAATCTGTTATTTTATGCGTATTTTTTTGTTGCCATATTTATGATGCAAAATAATCGCAACAAAAAATAATATAAAATAACAGATTTTTATGAGTTTTACAACCTTGAAAAGATCATCTCATCTGATTTTATCAAGCGATAGCTCAATATACCCTACACCACCATAGGTGGTTGGGATATTATGCGTTTGTGCTGATGTTTGTAACGCACAGAAAATATCATACAACACCCAATTTCAGGTATACCAATCGTTTCAGAATCACTTTCTGAGTCAATCTAACGATGTCCGTCCGTCTGGCTGGCTGTTCATGTAAACCTTGTGCACAAAGTACAGGTCGCAATTTTGAAGATAATTCCATGAAATTTGCCACATAAAACTTTCATGATACAAGGACGGAGCTTATTAAAATCGGTTATGATGGGTCCATTATTTCACCTAGCCCCCTTACAAATGTCCTTCCGGAATAGGGGTTTAACAATCATAAATGCCTTAACTATAACAATATTTTATTTAAATTCGGTGTAAGGAAGTTCTGTATAAGTATCAATCTTTTTGCGAAATTTAATGAAGATCGGTTCACAATTGACCAAAGCTTCCATATAAAACACACTTCCGAAAATCACTTTAACATGTATTAATCACATGCACATGTTAGTATAAATATTATATTCGACACAAATAAGTTTGATATAAGTAAAAATCACAGTGACAAATTTTATGACGGTCTCTCCATAATTTACCATAGCTTGCATATAAGCCCACTTTAGGGAGTCACCCTAAATGTTAGTATTAACGTAATATTCTGTATTTGTATATTTTATTTTACACTTAGTAAAAGTATCGGTACACAATTAATCACATGTCCAATATAACACCCCTTCACGAATTTTGATGGACATACACAATGGTGTGGGATATCATATGGTTTTATTCCTCATAAAATATATCAATAGGCACAAATATGAAAAAAATGTTTTCTAATAAAGTTTGGTTCAAAACTGGCACCAAAGTCCAAAAAATTAAAATTAAAAATATAAAATTGAGTTTGTGTCCTTAATATCTTCACAGATTTGCCATTCTATATAAATATGCATATACCTTTTATAAAATGTAAGGCCTTTTCTTTCTAATGCCATTTAAAAAGCCTTAATTGGTTAACAGGTATTCGAGATAAAAATATTTAAAGCTGCGAAATCCAAAAAAAAAATGAGTTTTTGGATATAACTCCCAAATTCTAAAAATGGTATAATAATATACGCAGGCATATGTACGAACTACACTATGTTACAATTGTTTTGTTTTTCAAAAATTAAAAAAAAAAAATAATAGTAATTAAAAAATTTTAAAAATTTAAATTTTTAAAAAATTTTTGTACATAAAAAAATATGAGAATAATTAAACAAAATTTATTATTTTGAAAAACATATAAATTTGGTGTTCCTGTTTGTTAGAAAAAAAACACCAACTTCTTCCTTAAATATTTATTTTGTTTAAAAAATGATTATTTATAATAAAACTCTCATCAATATATAGACAACAACTAAAGCGAAGATCCTTGTACATAAATTAAATTTTATGAATATAGGTCCTGGCCTTTAGTTCAAACACTTGTTCAAACAAAATAACAATTTTTTATTGCGACAATTTCTACTTTTTTTCTATTATAATTTTTTGTTGAATATGGTCAGGTGAAAAATATCCCCATATTTCATCACTTTCAAACAATAGCTCACGCTAATGCGCAGGTCTGTAACTAATAAACTCTCGCACACAAAAAGTTTCAAATACCACTACACAAGTTTAAGGTGACCATATTAAATGAAAACATTTCAAAATAAATACTTTAATTTATTGTGGCACCATCATCAAGAGCAACATAAATAATTGTCAAAAATTCTTCATGTGCAAATACCATAGAAAACATTTTTGTTTTTTTTTTATTATTAATTAATTGATTTTTATTTTGTAATAAATTTTCCTGGAAAAATTGCATCAATTCTGTGTGAAAACTAAATTTGTCACATCTGTTGACAAAAGCACTTGATGCCACAAAATTGAAATTTCACTTTAGTTTGTTTTGTTTAAGTTTTCTTTACAAAAAAAATTATCTTTAAATTATTGTTGTGTTAAAAGAGCTTCTGCCACGTCATGTGACACCCACGTGAAACAAAGAAAAACAAAAGCAATTTTTGAAATAGTATTTAATTAGTTTATGAGAAAAAGAGGATTTAAATATAAATCATGAAAATACTATTTTAAATATATGTGTGATTGTAGACACAAATGATTATGTATTTTTATGAGTCTGTAGTCATAGTTTTATAAAAACCACATATTAAAAATTAATGTTTTATAGTTTTAAATTTTCTAAAAACAATTTTCAAGAATATGGCAACAAAAAAAAAAAAATAAAATAAATGGAAGAAAAAATATTTAAAAGAAATTAAAATCTAAATGATAAAACTGGCTGAGCGAAATTTAAAATGCCCTTTATCAAAAAAAAAAAAAAGAAAAAATCGGAATTACAAAATTTTTTAGTCTAGTCTATAGTCTCCTTTTTGATATAGTTTATAGTATATTCTATATCCAAATATATAGTTTATTTTATAGCCTGTTCTATAGTCAAGTCTATAGGCTAGTTTACAGTCTAGCCTACAGTCTATATTCTACTATATAGACCATATTCCAGTTCATAATAAAGTCTATAGTGTGCGCTATAGTACAGTCTCCAACTCAATCTGTAGCCAAGTCTGTATTAGAATCTAAATGCTTGTCTATAGTCGCGTCTTTTTGGTAATAAATTTGTATTTCCTAAACTACTAGATAAATCGAATTGAAATGTATGTCTGAATACGAAGACGTCAAAGTTCACCATCTCGAGTATAAAGGTTTCAAGAAATCGTAACTTCTATAAATCCGGCCAGATTTCAAAAAGCTAAAAAATTTGTAAAGAATTTGATGAGATAAAGCAAAATTTTACTCATTCACTTATTATATCTCTTATGATTAATAAGATATTTTCGACTGAATTTGAAATATCTCAACTCGTTAAACATTGAAAAATTATTAGAAAAATTGCCGATTCATTCACCTTTTTCCCCAAAAATTATTTAATAAAAAAATATTTTTCCATATATTTCAGAAGACTAGACTTCAAGAATGGATAATGCAGTGATTTGAGTGACTTGACACTAAAATAGTCCCGTGCGCTCAAAGCCTTAGGTTAGATTCTTAGGGCAGCTGTCTAGTCAATAAGAGACAGCTCACTTGGGTTCAATTTGGTCCCGTAGTGAAACCCTGAGGGATCAATGTGTTGTTATTTCACGTGTTCATAACATAAAATTATTAAAAAATGCTGATTTTTTCACTTTTTTCCAAAAGTTATTTAATAAAAAAATATATATATATTTTTTACATAATTCAGAAGACTAGGCCTCAAGAATGGACAATACAGTGATTTGAGTGATTTGATACTAAACTAGTTCCCTAGGTTAGGTTCTTAGGGCATCTGTCTAGTCAATAAGAGACAGCTCACTTGGGTCCAATTTGGTCCCGTTGGGAAACCCTGAGGTGTCATGTGTTGCTAACTCATAACAGCGTTCGAAATGAACTAACCCCGAACCAATCCCGATAACTTCCACAAAAGTTGTTAAAAGGAAGCAATAGTCTCCTAGAATGTGCACCAGCAATACAGTGCCCTGTTACAAGCTAGATCGAAATTCGTCATAATAGAGCCATATTTGCCTAGAGGTTGAACATGTGGATTCATTTGTCCATCTGTCTTGTGCAATCCTCGTTAAGTTTTGTAGAATTATTGATCTGCAGGCCGAAACTGATACTAAAACCAGTTGGTCCGTATCTTCACTTCGAAGAAGGGATTCATCTCTCCCTAGTGCATCTGCAATAAAATTACGCGGGGTGCTTGAATGACCCCTAATCCAGACCAGCTCCAGGTTTGAATGTCTCGCCATCTTATTCAGAGACGTCCAGCATTCATGTACTAATCTGGATGTCGAAAAGACACCCGAGAGGGATTTAATTGCGTCTTGACTATCTGTACAGGTTTGGATATCCGCTCTGAATACCCTATAATACATTAACCAGTTCACCGCCCTCTTTATGGCCGAAATCTCTGCTTGAGGAATGCTGCAGAGTTCCGGCTATTTAAAGGAAACGGACCCAAAGCCTTAGATAGAAAGGCATATTTTATGAAAATAGTAAAATTTTTAGAATCATATTTGTTAAGTGTACAAAAAAATATAATAAAATATATTTCTAATGCAATATATTAGAAAGATAACTATCTTTTTGCGTACCAAAAATCATTTTTATATTTTTAGTGAGTAAATTTTTTTATAAAATTTCAAATCTAAACAAATTTTTCTTGAAAATTATAAATACTACAATTTATAGTTTTTTTGTTAACAAATCTGCTTCGAATTTTTAAGTATTCATGTAACAAATATAAACATAATATAAAAAAAGTTACATTTACCTAACCACCGATATACATAGTGTCTACATACCTTTCCAAATGAAACAAATATAACCAACTCCATCCAGATATCTCGGCCAAAAATTGCTAAAAATAATAGTTTAATGGATTTTAGATGACACCATTGGCACCACTCTGCATCAGTAGTCTAGTTTATAGTTTATTTTATATAGTCTAGTTCATAATATATTCTATAGTTTCATCTATATAGTAATCAATAGCCTCGTCCATAGTTAGTAGTTTGCTCCATAATCTAGTCTATAGCGCAGGCTATAATTTAGTCTACAGTCTTGTCTATATCTTCTTCTATGATCTGGTAAAAAATCTCGCCTGTAGTCATGCCTATAGCCATGTATATAATCTATAATACTATTAGTAGTCTAGTCTATAGTTTAGTGTATAGAATATAATTTAATATATAAATTAAGCTATTCTATTATTAGATACATATTTTCACTTATAGTAAGTACTAACTTTATTTCAAATATAAAGAACGCATTGTCACCCACGTGCTATTATAATTTTTTCTATATGTATTTAGGCATATTAAAATGTATGATTTCTATACGCTTAAACATTAAAAGACTAATGAGCAACTACGAGTATATTTCCCCACATTTTTTATTTGTTCTTGTATTTTTTTACATGAAATAATGACACAAAATGACAGGAAATTAAAGAGAAAAACATGCAGTATAATTATTTAAGAAATCTTAGCGACTGATGATTGATTTTTAGTAATTAGGAAAAAAAATATTAAAGTAAATATATATAAAGACTAAGTACAAGTTATTAATAATTGTTTCATGTCTATGACATTTAATTTGTAATTTTTCAAAAAATATATGAGGAAAATTTAAAAAATATTAGAAACAAAGATTAAAAAGATTAACAAAATAAATGTTTTAGATAATATTTATATTCTTTATGTTATAAGTCAAGGCTAAAGGTCATTAATCATTTTAATTGAAATAAGCTTCCTTGACATATGTTTTTTTCTATTAAATATTGTCTATAACAAAATATCATTATTACATAAAAACTAAAAAGACATTATTCCGCCCAGTCAGTCTACTCTCTTTCTTTTTTATCTCCCCTAAGTTGTTATTAGCTGTCTGGTAGTCTATACCTTAACCTATCGATTCAATGTCTGAAAAGAACACATATCAAATTTCCATTTTTATTATATTTTCCCTTAAAATTAAATATAATTAAGTCTATTTTATTTTCTATACATATATAGTCATGTTTGTTTTTGTTTTCTTTTATTTAGTTATATATCTATTATTAGCTAAAAAATAACTTTTGAACAAAAGCAAATTCTCAAAAAAATTACCAAGTAATTTGAAAATTCATCGTAATATCTATATGTGTGCATATTTTATAAATAGGTTTCAATTTAATTCTACTTAATTTTCTTTTATGTAAAACACAAACTACAATGTCAACGACAAATGTTGTAAATATGTTTGGATGTGCAACATTGGCAAAACAAAAAGAAAATACGCTTAATGTTAGAAAAGAGAAAAAAAAAACATAAAAAAGATATGCCGCCGCCATACAATAACATTAGCATCGCCAGAAACAAAACGTTTCCAAAGAGTCCATAAAAAATAGACAAAACAAAACAAAACAAAACAAAACAAAAGCATCCAAAATTAACTCTAATTTACACTTTCTGTATGTAGAACAGTGGCAGTGTCTTTTATGCAATAACATCAACAAACAGACAAACATCTTGTATTTATTTTCAACACATTTAAATTTTTTTTTTCGTTTTGTCTCTTCTTTAGAAATTCTGCAGAAAGTATTTATATTTTACTTAAGGGTTTTGTAGTCTTTTTCTTTAGTTATGCTCCACTTCAAATGTTGTCGTACTCCACTATTTTGCTTTATGCAACAATGCTGCTATTACCACTGCAGAGTTGTGTTCATTGGAATCTTCATTAGCAGTTGTATTATTATTTTCAATTGGAAACAAATGCACATAAAAATATATATAAATTCATCGTGCAAACATTTAGAAAAGAATAATTTAAGTATTTGTCACTTAAACGTTACTTCCAAATGTCACACGGAAGATAAATGCTAGATATAGCCTAGAATACAGACTAGGTTTAGAATAATATTGATAAGACTATAGTCAAGACTATTGACTAGATTATAGTCAAGACTATTAACTAGACTATAGTCAAGACTGTTGAGAGGAATATAGTCAAGACTATTAACTAGACTATAGTCAAGACTATTAACTAGACTATAGTCAAGACTATTGACTAGACTATAGTCATGACTATTGACTAGACTATAGTCAAGACTATTGACTAGACTATAGTCAAGACCATTGACTAAACTATAGTCAAGATTATTGACTAAACTATAGTCAAGACTATTGACTAGACTATAGTCAAAACTATTGACTACACTATAGTCAAGAATGTTGACTGGACTATAGGCAAGACTGTTAACTAAACTATATTCAAGATATTTGACTAACTATAGTCAAGACTATTGACTAGACTATAGTCAAGACTATTGACTAGACTATAGTCAAGACTATTGACTAGACTATAGTCAAGACTATTGACTAGACTATAGTCAAGACTATTGACTAGACTATAGTCAAGACTATTGACTAGACTATAGTCAAGACTATTAACTAGACTATAGTCAAGACTATTGACTAGACTATAGTCAAGACTATTGACTATACTATAGTCAAGACTATTGACTAGACTATAGTCAAGACTATTGACTAGACTATAGTCAAGACTATTGACTAGACTATAGTCAAGACTATTGACTAGACTATAGTCAAGACTATTGACTAGACTATAGTCAAGACTATTGACTAGACTATAGTCAAGACTATTGACTAGACTATAGTCAAGACTATTGACTAGACTATAGTCAAGACTATTGACTAGACTATAGTCAAGACTATTGACTAGACTATAGTCAAGACTATTGACTAGACTATAGTCAAGACTATTGACTAGACTATAGTCAAGACTATTGGCTAGACTATAGTCAAGACTATTGACTAGACTATAGTCAAGACTATTGACTAGACTATAGTCAAGACTATTGACTAGACTATAGTCAAGACTATTGACTAGACTATAGTCAAAACTATTGACTACACTATAGTCAAGAATGTTGACTGGACTATAGGCAAGACTGTTAACTAAACTATATTCAAGATATTTGACTAACTATAGTCAAGACTATTGACTAGACTATAGTCAAGACTATTGACTAGACTATAGTCAAGACTATTGACTAGGCTATAGTCAAGACTGTTGAGAGGAATATAGTCAAGACTATTAACTAGACTATAGGCTATAGTCAAGAATGTTGACTGGACTATAGTCAAGACTGTTAACTAAACTATATTCAAGATTGTTGACTAACTATAGTCAAGACTATTGACTAGACTATAGTCAAGACTATTGGCTAGACTATAGTCAAGACTATTGACTAGACTATAGTCAAGACTATTGACTAGACTATAGTCAAGACTATTGACTAGACTATAGTCAAGACTATTGACTAGACTATAGTCAAGACTATTGACTAGACTATAGTCAAGACTATTGACTAGACTATAGTCAAGACTATTGACTAGACTATAGTCAAGACTATTGACTAGACTATAGTCAAGACTATTGACTAGACTATAGTCAAGACTATTGACTAGACTATAGTCAAGACTATTAACTAGACTATAGTCAAGACTATTGACTAGACTATAGTCAAGACTATTGACTAGACTATAGTCAAGACTATTGACTAGACTATAGTCAAGACTATTGACTAGACTATAGTCAAGACTATTGACTAGACTATAGTCAAGACTATTGACTAGACTATAGTCAAGACTATTGACTAGACTATAGTCAAGACTATTGACTAGACTATAGTCAAGACTATTGACTAGACTATAGTCAAGACTATTGACTAGACTATAGTCAAGACTATTGACTAGACTATAGTCAAGACTATTGACTAGACTATAGTCAAGACTATTGACTAGACTATAGTCAAGACTATTGACTAGACTATAGTCAAGACTATTGACTAGACTATAGTCAAGACTATTGACTAGACTATAGTCAAGACTATTGACTAGACTATAGTCAAGACTATTGACTAGACTATAGTCAAGACTATTGACTAGACTATAGAGTAAATTATGGACTAAACTAGAGTATACATAAGACTAAAGAATACAATATAGACTAGTTGTTTACTGGTTAGCCACATGCATGTATAATACCAACCTTTAAGCATTAAGAGGTTGTTATTGTATTTTTCCTCTGCTCCAGAAGTGTTGAGAATAGAATGAAACTAAATTTTTAGCTTTTTTCGTAGTAAAATCACGTTTTAGTTATCAAGAACAGCCGGTGGCTCTAGATGTAACATAAAAACATGACAAAAATTCTTGCAATTTCCATCTATCTATAGCAAGAAAAAAAAAACGAACAGCTTCACAACAAGAAAATCCAAGGAAAATGACACCAAAAGATGTGTGACACTTAAGAGTTTCTTTCACTATACCAGTGTCCTAGTATAGGTAAGTTGATACGTGTATATGTTGCTCTAACATAATGTTAGTTTACTTCTAATAATAAAGATTTTGGTACTTTTTGTTTCTTATATTATTACTTTTTTTTCTCACTTGTCTGTAGTATTTGCAAAGTATTTCTTAAGTTAATAACAAACAATGAGTAAGAAAATTAAAAAAAAAGAAAAGAAACCAGGTAATCGTGATAAAGATGGTGATGACATGAGCATTTTGGTATTTATAACAGAATCGATATATATAGAAACAAATATTTTTATATATTTACTAGCAAATTAGCTGTTGTAGCAGATATTAATGAAGACCCAAAATAATCTTTAAATCGATATTTTAATAGTTCATTTTTAAGCCTTAAACAAATCGAAATAATACAAATAATATGATTGTAACAAACACACAGATATAGTCGAGAGCATAAAAGAATTCTTAACGAATCTTTAATACTTTCAAAGAGAGGCAGCTATTAAATTAGTTTTTATTATTTTTTCTTTTTTTTCTCAAAATAAATACATATAGGGGATTCACATAGTGTCATAAACTCTTATGTCCTATAATAATAGCATACGAAATACGACTTTTCTGAACAACCCCTTATAATTTAGTGTGCTACTTTGAATTTAAATCAGTAATAAATAAGTTAAAAAAAAGCCAAAACGATAGCCAGTTTGTGCGAAAAGTTGATTTTAGATATTGTGATGACAGACTCAAGTAAATAAGAAATATTTTTTTTATTTGGTTTTGTATAAAATCATTTCTTCTGATTAAATACGACAGCAAACAAAATTCTATTATTTTAAGACATCTTTTGTTTAAAAAGCAACAAAAATATTTTTAAACTATTGTAAAATTTTAGAACAATATGATAATATGACATAAGAGCACACCCTGTGAATCCCCCAAATGATTGTTATTATCCCATAATAATTTATTTATTTATTTCTATTATTTAGTTTAATTTCTTCTCTCTGTTAAATTCTCATGTCTAGTCCATTTTTTATACCTGATCTTGTTTTTGTCTTGTCAATTTCTAGCCAGTAGATTACGGGTTAAAGATTTATGTTTTTCTATATTTAACATAAATATTATTTTTTATTTTTTCCCCTAAATTATCAGGGCTGTTTTTCTTTTGACAAATTTCCAAAATGTATCTCATAAAAATAAAAACTACAACAATAAATCTGTTGTTGTTATTATGAAAAGGCAGACCAAATAATAATGAAATGTCTAGATATATATTTATACAATTGTTGGTCCGATAATTTAATAAAAATTTTCTTGTATGACAAGACAAAGGTGACCTACATTTTGGAAAGGAAAATGAAAACAAATTTTAATTAAAGTCAAATAAAATAAAATAAAATAAAATAAAAATAAAAATAATTAAGTTTAAAATATTTATTAAAAAAAAAAACAAAGAAATCAATTTATTTTCTTCAAAATTATTATTAAGTTCAATTTTTTTATTAAACTAAAATTTTAACTTCCTTTTCTCTTCTCACTTTTTCTATTAAGCATCAACCTTTAGGTAACTAAAATATTTATATTTTAGTTAATTAAATTTCTATTACCAGAGACTAACTGAATAAATGACTGGCATTCAGGCAGTCTAGTCTGCTGTTGCTGCAATCATACCAGAAAAATTCAAAGAATTTAATGGGGGAAAAACCCTGAAAAAGAAGAATTTTTACATTCAAATGAAAAACACATGCTTTTGACGTTTTGTTTTTCAAATGAACTAAAGTCTGAAGTGTTTCAACTAAGCAATACATATAACAGCTACTCTCTTATACACATTTAAATAAACATATACTCGAACACTATACTAACACTAATGCAAATACAACATACTCATTTACATTCTTAGCACTCATGCATGTATGAGTAGACATTGATTTACTGTTTGATTTAATGGAAATTAAATTGCCTGCCTTTAGTCATACTCGTTGGTAGCATTACAAACATATTCGTCCTTAAATGAAAAGTATACATTTTACAAAGCATACCAGCTACATATTAAGGCAACATTAAACATCAAATACTAGTCATGTTAGTTTTTATATTCAAGAATATTGAATTCATAAAAGGTAAAATAGTTGGCTTTTTTAAAAAATTTTTAAAATTCCCTTAAATTAAATTAAAGAAAAAAAAACATTTTCACTTTTTGTAAACAAAGTTTTAATACATAGTTAACAGAAACTTAAGCATTAATAAATTAATTGTGAAAGTTGCACTATGGGATTCAAATAAAAAATAACATTATAGCCAAGCTATGGACTAGACCATAGACTGAAATATAGACTCGATTTTAAACGAGAATATATAATTAATTATAGATTGAATCAAACTACTTATATATTTGGCTATAGACTATTAATTAAACTATACACTAGATTATATACTGGGTCACAGACTATAATATAGAATAGGCCGCGGACGTTTGCCTATAAGACTAAACTGTGGATAATTCTATAAACCCTGTATATACTCGTAGACAGATATAACTAAATTAGAGTCTAGCTCTGAGTCATAAGCATTTAATGTGCTTATACAAACTCATTTTGTTGGACCCATTGCTTGGACCCATTAATGGAAGGACCAAGTGGAGAAGAGTATTTCATTACAGAGTCCGCCATCGGAGTGGATGATACGGTAATGAGAGACCTTATCACGGTTGAAAATGTAGCATGGGCGGTTAATACATTCGAGCCTTATAAATCACCTGGCCCGGATGGTATCTTTCCGGCTATGTTACAAAATTCACCGGTAGAGGTTAGTCTACTACTAGCGGATATTTGTACTAGGTGTCTGTTACATAGACACATACCAAGAGGTTGGAGAGAGGTAAGAGTTATCTTCACACCTAAGACTGATAAGACATGTCACTTGAAATCTAAGAATTATAGAGCTATCAGCCTATCGTCTTTCCTTATGAAGACATTAGAAAGACTGATGGATCTATATCTAAGATCATCTATTGACACCGAAAGCATAAGTAGTGCTGTATATGTTTACCTGAAGGGAAAATCTGTTGACAATGCGCTTCATGAAGTGATGAGCTACATAAAACAAGGACATTGATATAGAGGGAGCGTTCAATAATATCAAGATTGACGCTATTAAGCAGGCGCTGGTGGATCTTAACATACATGACTTCATGATTGAATGGATAATTCTTATGCTGAGCAGTAGGATCATCTACTCAAGCTTGGGTGGAGTATGTTTAAGGAAACCAGTAACTAGGGGAACACCGCAAGGGGAAGTGCTCTCATCCCTGTTCTGGCTATTGGCTTTCGACGTAATTCTTGACGCAAGTCAGTTTGACATTAAGAGACGAAAGATAGTGGCATATGCTGATGGTGTGGTCATACTGGTGATATAGAAATTTCTTCCCACAATCAGTGAGATCATGCATGCAGCGCTGGGTGAGCTGTCCTCCTGGGATAAATTCTGTTGTGGTGATACCTGATAGGGAGGTATGGTTCGACACTGAGAGGCTGTACGAAAGTTGTGCAGTATTTACAGACGGATCAAGGATGTATATCGGCACTTGTGCAGGAGTCTACATTATGGGCACGGATATAAAATGCTCATTTAGGCTTCCTGATGAATGTAGCGTTTTTCAGGCTGAGCTTCTCCTCATCTTGAAGGCCGCAGAATTGGTTAGATAGAACGTTGCGAGGGGTTCTGATATTACTCTCTATGAGAACACACATCTGGTAAAATCCAGACTAGTTGCCACCTACAAGAAGTCACTGAGGGTGCTATTAGAACAATACCTGGTGAGACTCTACTGGGTATCTGGCCATTGCAATACATCTGGCAATAAACTAGCCGATGAATTTGCAGGGCAAGGTGAAGCGAAAGATGTTTCGGCGAGTGAGACCAACGTAAAAACGTTTCTTTTTTAGGATGATCAGCGAATGGATCTCGGCTAGAACCAATTCGGCTTTCGAGAGTAGAGTGAACTTTAAAGTATCGAGAGCGATATGGCTGGCACTCTACAGCACAGACACAAGTACTCTTCTGAGTTTGAGTAGGAAAAGTATGAGAATTATGGTAGGGGTCATAATACTTGATAGGGAAGATGAGGTATAAATGGGACGCTGGCAATTTTAATTTTTGTAGAATGTATGAGGACGTCGACGAGACCGAGTTTATTGAACATATTGTGTGTTACTGTTCATGATTGCAGCACCGTAGGATGAAATGTTTAGGCAGTCAATTCCTCGACGGGCTATATGACGTTTGGAACAGGGAGCTTATAGACGTCATAGGCTTCGTTACGGGAATAGGCTGGCTAAAGTGAGTTAGGGGTGTATCCCTAATAACTTTTTCTATATAGCATTTTGCTTTAACCGTTTTGTTGATCCTTTTTCTTCTTCTTTTTCTATTCTATTCTATCTAGTGAAATTGAAGGGACTCACAATGGACCGATATTGGTCTCTGGGTGGAGATGTGATACAATGAGCGTATCATGTCAACCTTCTCTATCTATCTAACTAAATTGGATATATCATGCTTTACTAGAGAGCTAGAAGCTGCATTAAACTAAATTCATAAAAAAATTATGATTTTTTTATTTTCAAAATTAAATTTTATTATAAATTTTTAACTTTCTCACAAAGCTCCCTCTTCAATCAAGGCTTCTTTTGCCTTTATTGTTATGTTTAAATTTCATGTTCTCTATGTTTTCGTTTTTTTTATTACTTTAATCCCCCAGAAATAGAGCTTAAAAATTTATAAAGACGTCATAATATTATCATCTCATTATAAATAAAATAATTCATCTGCTGCTCGCTTTATATATATTTTTTGGGTACTTTCGTGCTGCTATTCAGTATCTCTCTTTTAAAAAGAATGCAAGTGGATTGTATGTGTAAGAATTTTTAAACTTAATCCCATCCAAGGCAAATCATTTAAAATGCACTTACATTTTTAAACAAAAATCTCAACTAAACTACTACTACAACTAAGTGTACAAATAGAGAAACACAGATTCTACTGACAAACAAGAAAAACAAACTTTGTTTAATATTTTGTTGCTGTTTTTTTTTAGATATCACTTTCTTCTTCAACCATTGACCCATATAATTTAGTTGTAAATTGAGACAAGCAAAAATGATTTTTTTACCTCTTGAAATAGCTCAGAGAAACTGTAGGGGAGGTAAAAAACAACGAACTGGAAAAAAAACTAAAAAATAAACATAATAATGACAGCTTAGGCAAATGTTGTACTTGAATGTATTTTAAAGATATATTTTATTATTCCTTTTACTTACTTACACTATGCTAACACTAACACTAAGGCAAACAAACTTTCACTAATACTAGAGATAAAATATCCTTGAAGTTCTTTCACGGGACAATTAGGAGATTTTTCTTAAAGTGTAAAAAGAAGATGAAGAAAAGTAAAGACTATGTATATATAGAGTAGACTGCACACTAGATGACAGAATAAGTTATAGTCGATACTATCGATTAGAGTGTAGTAAAAGCTATTTATAATACTAAAATTAATGTAATAGATCATATTATAGCCACAATCATTCGAAAGACTATAGTCAAAGTTCTGGATTAACCACTGCCATTGACTAAATATTTTCTTATAGTCCAATTAAGGATATTGACTAAACTATAATCAAGAATATTTAATAGACTACAGTCAAAGATATTGACTAGACTATAGTCAAGGTTATTGACTAGACAATAGCCTTTACTTGACAATAATTCATACTATAATCAAAACTATTAACTACATTATAGTCTAAATTATTCAATAGGCTACAGTCCTGATTATTGACTAAATTATAGTCAATATTATTGGCCAGACTATATTCAAAGCTATTAACTAGATTACTGTCAAGGCTATAGATTCACTATAGTCCAGGATACTTACTAAACTATATTCAAGGCTATTGACTAGACAATAGCCAAGAATATTTACTAGGCCATAGGTAAGACTCCAATCAAAATTATTTATTAGAATATAGTCTAAACTATTGACTAGACTATAGTCATGATTATTAAAGCTATTTGCTAGATTATAGTTCAGACTATTGATAAGTGTATAGCCAAGACTATTGACTAGAATATAGTTAAGATTATTGTCTAGACTGCTGACAAATCTATAGTCAATACTGTTGTCTAGGTTAAAGAGACTGTTTACTAGACTTTAGACAAGACTACTGACTAGACCACAGTCAAGGCTTTAGAGTAGACTATAGTTAATATTATTGAATAGACTATAGTCAATATTATTGACTAGACTATAGTCAATAGTACTGATTAGAATATAGACAATTCTAGACTATAGTTAAGACTATTGATTAGACTATAGCGATACTATTGACTGGATTATATTTAAGGTAATAGCCAAGAATATTTACCAGGCCACAGTTAAGACTCTAATCAAAACTATTTACTAGAATATAGTCTAAACTACTGACTAGACTATAGTCGTGATTATTAAAGATATTTTCTAGATTATAGTCCAGACTATTGATAATTGTATAGTCTAGATTATTGACTAAAATATAGTCAAGACTATTAAATAGACTATAATCAAAACTATTGACTAGACTATAGTCAATATTAGACTATAGTCATGATTATTAAAGCTATTTGCTAGATTATAGTCCAGACTATTGATAAGTATATAGCCAAGACTATTGACTAGAATATAGTTAAGATTATTGACTAGACTGCTGACAAATCTATAGTCAATACTGTTGTCTAGGTTAAAGAGACTGTTTACTAGACTTTAGACAAGACTACTGACTAGACCACAGTCAAGGCTTTAGAGTAGACTATAGTTAATATTATTGACTAGACTATAGTCAATATTATTGACTAGACTATAGTCAATATTACTGATTACAATATAGACAATTCTAGACTATAGTTAAGACTATTGATTAGACTATAGCGATACTATTGACTGGATTATATTTAAGGTAATAGCCAAGAATATTTACTAGGCCATAGTTAAGACTCTAATCAAAACTATTTACTAGAATATAGTCTAAACTACTGACTAGACTATAGTCATGATTATTAAAGATATTTTCTGGATTATAGTCCAGACTATTGATAATTGTATAGTCTAGATTATTGACTAAAATATAGTCAAGACTATTAACTAGACTATAGTCAAAACTATTGACTAGACTATAGTCAATAGTATTGACTAGACTATAGTCAATATTATTGACTAGACTATAGTCAATATTATTGACTAGACTATAGTCAATATTATTGACTAGACTATAGTCAATATTATTGACTATAGTCCAGTCATAACTACTTGTTAGGCTATAGTGAATACTATCGACTAGACTATATTCAAATCTATTGACTATATGAGACTATTCACTATATTATATTCAAAACTATTAACTACACTATAGTCAACTACTTAACTATTTTCAATAATATTGAATGGATTATAATGAAAACTATAGTCTAGACTACTTATAAGACTATAGGCAGGACTATTAACTAGACAATAGTCAGTAATATTTATTAGACTATAAGAAAATACTATACACTAGACTGTAGTCCAGGCTATTGACTAGACCAAAGTCAAGACTACACAATAGTTAAAGCTAGTGTCAAAGCTTAATTCAAGACTATAGACTAGACTTTAGTAATATATATTTCTTAATTTATTCTGCTGCTAGTCACATGAACTACGGGGACCAATATTAATATATACAAAAATATACGTAAACATTTGTGTAAAATTTATCTTTGTAACTACTACTTATGTTGTACGAGATTAAAGTAGGTTGGTTGGCAAAAATGTATTCACATTCATATTCATACTTACTTATGATGTATTATGGCTGCATAAAGATGATGTACTACACGAACATGAATGATATTTATCTAGCTTGTAGCTAAGGATAATGATGATTCCTGGCATATGTGTTGAAAAATTTTGTTTGCTTATGTGTTTTTTTTTTTCATCTACTTTTTAATATAAAACTATATAAAATATTTTAAGCTGATTTAATGTTTTCTAAAATATTATAATACCAACTGGCTCAGCAAGATGATTATGAAAATGAACATGAGAACGACAATCAAGATATGTAACTATGTGGTTTGTTGAATGTTATCATTTTTATACACAAAATTACAACACATTCATATTTGCTCATAATGAATGTAAAATATGCCTCATGTTGCGCTATGACTTTGGTTTAGTTTGCAGTTGCATTTTTTTTATATAACTTATAGCTAGAATTAATTCTGTTTTTGCATTCATAAATCATAAGTGGGGCAAGAGAACAGTGGCATATAAATTTGCTAAAAATTAAAGATTTGAGGATGAAATTTTAAATTAAAATATAAAATATTGAAATATTTAATATTATTAAAGGTATTTCTTTCTAGACGAGGGCATAAAGTATTAATATTTTTCAAAAATAAAATACGAGTATTACGTATTTTATCAATATGTTGAAAAATCCGATAGAAAATATATAATTTTATATATTTTAATTTTATTATTAATTTTCTTTTAACATTTTTTCATTGCTTTTAGTTCATTTTCTTTTTTAGGGAAAACATTTTTTGATTTAATTTTTTTTAATGTAGAAAAATATTATTGTTATATATGAAAACAAAATGTTTTTGAATAGTTTCACAAAATTAAAAATATCATTTGTATTTCTAAAAAATCATAAGTATTTTTTTTCACAATCAAACAATTGGTATTTAGACTATAAAATTTTAAAATGATATTCGAATTTTGAACAAATCTTAATACAAAATATTACCGTGTAAAAGTACACAGAAAAGAATTATGGCTAGATTTTCTTTTTAATAATTCATTATTGGGTTTAAAATAAAATTCTATTAAAATAATTATTTAATTTTATTATTTCGTTTTATTGGTTAGAAATAATTTCAAAACCAATAAAAAGGTAATAAAATCAATTTCCTATATTTGGACAATTTCAGAAAAAATAAAAAAACCAAATTATGAGACAAAATATATAAAGTCCAACATTTAAAAGCTTGTAGTGGTAAGTTATCTTAATTTTCGTACAGATTTTTGTAATATTTTTAATAGTTGATATTTACATATGTATGTATCTTCTAGGTGATCCAAAAACAAATAGGTCGATTCAAAAGTTCATGGTTCAGCGACATGCTACCTCTTTATATAAACTTTATGCGTAAAATTCACACTTCTGACTTTTAGCTTCCATAAGAAAGTGTTTTTGACTAGTCTTTAACAGATAATAAAGTTGCTTTTCAGCTAATGTTAGTGCTCTTTCTTGACTTCGACATCAGGTTAGCTGAGAACCTAAGTTATAGCATATCCAAGTCAATCTTCGGACACTACCTACATGTAAAAATGAATATATTTATATGGGTTTGAAAAAACGTTTCCATCCATTTCACATTCGTATATTGCTTGATTCAGAACTTTTGGTTACCTGATGCTAAAATATTTTGTAGACCAACACCAAAGGTAGGAGAGTTATAACAACTCTTCTTTTAGTTGATTTCCAACTTTTAGAATACTTTGAATATAATTAGCTATTCACACATGTTATTTTGTTGGCATATGTACACGCAAAGAAAAAATATGGTTAGAGCATGATCACTACAACAATGTTATGTTCTCATTGTTAGATAGACAGATACATAGATAGAGAAAGTTAACGTGATACCAAATATATCACATCTCCACCCAGAGACCGATCTCGATCCATTATGAGTCCTTCATTTGAAAACTATAGAATACAGAATAGAAAATAGGAATAAGGAGAGAAAAATGGCAAAAATAACTAGAATCATAGAAGAGGATTAGCAATGTTGATAATCCGATTAAGAATGTACACCTGACTCCCCCTTAGATAATCTATTCCCATAACAAAGCCTATGACGTCTACAAGCTCCACGTCCTGAAAGTCATTTAGCACGTCGAGAAATTGACTGCCCAGCCATTTCATCCTATGATGCTGCAATCGTAGACAGTGGCACATAATGTGCTCAATGGACTCGGTCTCGTCGACGTCCCCACACATTCTACAAAAGACGGAATTGCTAGCGTCACATCTAGACCTCATCTTCCCTAACATACATTGACCCGTTATAGCCCCAATATTGATCCTTAAACTTCTCCTACTCAAGCCCAGAAGAGTGCCTGTTCTCGTCCTCGATACCTTACAGTCCACTCTACTCTCCCAAGCTGAGTTGATTCTGACCAAGATCCAATCATTGATCTTCCCAAAAAAGAAACTCAGAGGGGGTTTCACGATAGTTTCCCTCTCCGAGACATCCTTTGCCGCGCCTTGCCTTGCCAGTTCATCGGCCATTTCATTACCAGATACATTAAAGTGGCCAGGTACCCAGCAGAGTCTCACCACGTATTGTTCCATCAGCTCTCCCAGTGACTTCTTACAGTCAGCAACTAGTCTGGATTTCACCAGATGTGCCTACAAGGCCTTCAGAGCCGCATGACTGAAAAACGCTGCACTCAGCAGGAAGTCTAAAAGAGCCCTTCAGATCCGTGCCCATAATATAGACTCCCGCACCAGTACCCATGTCCATCTTTGATCCATTTGTGAATATTGCGCAACCTTCGTACAGTCTCTCAGTGCCGGACCAGACCTCCCTATCAGATATCACCACGACAGGTGGTCCGATTCCGTTCTCGTTGTTAATTTTATTGAATTTTAATAACTCTGTGTTCATGATAACAATGAATTTGATTCAAATTTTTAATAAAAGTTTTATAAAAATAATAATAATAATTTTTATTAATATATGTTAACATGAGCTAATAATATGATAAATCAAAATATGACAATGTGGTATAATAATATAATAACATTGTTCAATTATATGTAAAATTATAATCATAATATGAAAAAACAAACTATAAAATCGGATACAATATTACAAAGTGGAATCATAATAATTATTACTTATAATCATTTCTATTTTTCTATGTGATCATATGTTCCAATTATAATATGTTGCTTTTAGATTATGGTCACTGCAATTATATTTTTTCTCTGCATGTACATAGTCATAATTAATATTAACACTATTACTGGTTTAATTACAGTTTTATCCAGATTTTTTTTATCTGTCTTAATAGGTTATTATTCGGGGCCTTCCCTAATCTTCCTAAACTCTAAATGGCAAGTAAAGTTTTATATGAACTATTTTTAATTTTAATAACGATTGGACTTCCTTTTTAGTTCGATTGTATCATAATTGAAATTTCGTAGAAGTTTCAAATAAATTTGCAACATTGGTTTCTTTTGGTTTATATATGTATTTATCAAAAATAGTACTTTAGTTATTTAGTCTTCTTTATATGAACATTTCTCTTTAAGTATTCAACATCAAATTTTGTATGTGCATTTGTTAGGTATGAAAATAGGTCGTAAAGTATATTTCATATCGCTAGAGGGCATAAAATAGGCCACAAGGGTAAAAGTTCTCCTTCCCTATATCTTACTAACTAATCAAGCGATTTTCTTGAAATTTGGCAGGCAAATAGTGTAACATCTGGAAGGAACTAGAGCCTATAATTTTTATTATTTAGGACGTAAAATAGGGCAAAAGTTCCCCCTTCCTATATCTTACTAACTAATTAACCGGTTTTACTGAAATTTGGCAGGCAAATAGTGTAACATCTGTAAGGAGCTATAGCCTATAATTTTTATTACTTAGGACGTAAAATAGGGCAAAAGCTCCCCCTCTCTATATCCTACTAACTAATCAAATGATTTTCCTGAAATTTGGCAGGCAAATAATGTAACATCTGGAAGGAACTATAGGTTATAATTTTTAGTATTTAGGACGAGAAATAGAGCAAGAGAGGTAAAAGCTCCCTCTCCCTATATATTTCCAACTAATCAACTGGCACTATAACATTTGAAAGGAAATTCTAATATTTTAGGGCGTAAAATAGGGCAAAACGGGTAAAAGTTCCCCCTATCCATGCCTTCTTAATTAATTATCTGATGATAGTTTCAAGTCTTGGAGGAACTAAAGGTTATACATTTTAACATTTAGGGCGTAAAATAAAGCAAAAAGGGTTAAAATACACCCCCAATCCTTACACAATTACAATACTTGCGTTATTTTTTAATTAAAAACCAAAATATTAACTAGAAATAAGTTATATTGCAAAACAACGCTTGCCACGTTAGCTGGTATTTCATAAAATCAATAATAAATATTGTTTGAAAATCTACTAAAAAAACTAAATATCATTTTTATTAGTTTTTTTTTTTTTTTAATAGTTTTTGAATTTAATGAGAATTTTCAAACACTCAAATTTATAATTAGCAAAAATATTTTAATAACAAGAAAATGAAAAAATTTTCAATAAAATATTTGGGAAATTGAATATTTGATTTTACCAATTCAGTGATAGGAACGATTTTTAGTAAAAAATATTATTGTTTTTATAAATTTAGTAATGGAATACGAAAATTAAATTTTGTCTGTGTACCTTAAATGGAATAGCATTTAATAGCAAATATCTTTGAAGTTTTTTTTTCTTTTTTCTATCAAAAAGTACTATATTTCCGTTTTTTTTTTTTTAAGCTTAAAAAAATAAAAAAAAATCTCTTTAAGAAAAACTCATTAAATGAAATTTAATAAATACTTTAACTCATATTTCATTTGCAGCGTTTAATGTTACGTCTGTGAAATTCTTTTGATGTTTGTGTCACCGTCATCATCATAAATAAACGAAATTTTTTCAAATGAAACTTCATCCCTCCACAAGGTTTTTGTGTAAATATGTACTTTCGACTATATATATATATATATATATATATATATATATATATATATATATATATATAATGTATGATTAAAAACTTTTCCCCCTTCTTAACTCTATAACGCTATTCCTCTTCATCCTTTATTATTTGTTAACCATTAATGGCTTTTAGGTTTATTTTTAAAATTTTTGCTAAGTTACTGAAAGAAAAACGTTTTCGTTACGGGTAAGAATAGGGCTGCCAGAAGTGGCAATTTTTCGCCAAAAGTGGAGACTTTTAATTACTTTCGGCGACAAAATTTTTGGCGATTTACAAACAAGCTGGCGATTTATTTGGCTAATTTTAAAAATTTTATAAAATAGGTATTTGCGGAGAAAAATGATTATGTTTTCTTACCAGCAATCACCAATTTTCAGTATTAGTCCATCTAACAAAACAAAGGGTTTTAGTTTATACATAACTTCAACTTAGAAATATCACTCACAAAATTTGATAATTTATTTTCATCATCTTTAAAATACTCGTATATTAAGAATATAATGATTTTATAGGAATTTCATGAATAAATTAATTCCTTGAAATCATTTAAAAGTTTAAGGGAACAAATGTGTAATAAATCCAACATTACATAGAGTTATTTTTCTTAATAAATAACTAGATATTTATGTAAGAGAAAAAAAAACCTGATTCAATTGTCAAAAACCTAATTCGTGCAAAAACAAAATACATGTGGTCATATATATTTTGTTTTTGTGTTTTGAAAAAATTAGTATTTTTTTTTTTTTTTGGAAAATTTAGTTCGAAATGCCTCTCACATAAACTTCTAGTTGTATTCTATGTTTGTTGTCCTAAAATGGATATATATGTATGTACATTGGCGAGTAAAAAATGGAATAATATCAATCACATTCTTGCAAAAAATGCTATAAAATCCTAAATAAAAAGGTTAAGGAAATAAAACTTTAGGTTTCTGTTAATATGTTGATGTATTTTTTGGGAAAATAATAAAAATTTAAAATAACCTAAATTTCTAAAATTCTATTCTTCCACTTTTTTAAATATTTATTAATTTATAGTATTTATTTTTCACTACACTCTTTATGCGCTTGGGCATACTCTTCACTAAGTGCTCTTTCATATGTTACCAGCAGTGTGACCATTTCAGCGTTTTTGTAGCTAAATTTAGCTTTTTTTATTCAGATTTAGCTGCAAATTTTTCATTTAGCATTTGGCATATTATTTAGCATTTCTTAATAATTCATGAAGCATTTTATACCATTTTTTTTTTTTTTATAAGGAGGGAATTCAAATATTATAACCTAATTTGTATATCAGATGAGCTTCAAAAATATTAAATAAATGTTTCCGAAGCTTTGAAACAGACATGGACGTATTAAAATAATATATCTGTTCTACTATTCCAATTGCAAGGGCTTTGTGTCCCGTTGAAGGAATGATAATGTTAGAATGAAATGTAAGAAGTTTAAGTATTACAATGATTATTATGACGGGAGGATGTTGAGAAAACGTAAGTGGAAGAACACGTAATTTGAAACTGCCCACGGTTGCAACATCATTGATTTAAATGGCTAGGGATGCAATGCCACAACGAGCTGGGTGATAAATATAACTGCAAACTTGAGAATATTGTGCGATTCGTCATGTGAATTGAGTGACTTGATGGCAGCAGATAGGAGAGCAAATGTTGGGAGATCCTTCTTATAGCTGCTTATGACTCTTTTTGGTCTAGCAACTAATGCTTCTGCGTATGTCTTATAATCTTTTTTTGTAATAATAATGAGGTCAAAATTATCTAAAATTAACACGAAATGCAAATGGTCCACTAAAAAATATTTTATTAATTTAGCATTATTTTTAGCATTTTTAAATAATTTTTTTTTTAGCATTTTTTAGCTTTATTTTAAATACGATTTAGCTGAAATTTTTTTTCGCATCTGGTCACACTGATTACCAGTATTATTTTTAAGAACACCAGTTTTGCATAATTTTAGTGGTATATTTCGGATTTCTATCTTCCTTGAAAAACTACTTCTTCTTTCGGGTACACGCAAGTTTTAATAAATTATGGCAATTTGGTTTACAGAATATATTATATTATATATTAAGATAATACCTCTTTTCCATAATGCCATCTATTTTTACTAAATATCCAACATTCCACCAAGTTAAACATCCCTAAACCATGAAATCATGTTTCACTGTTTGCTTCAACTGATGCCTGTGAAGCTTTTCATGTAACGATGGTTAATTTTTATTTTGTCTGACCAGATTACTCGCTTTAGTTCGTCAAATATCCAGTTTCCATAGCGTTTTCAGAACTCAAAACGAGCTATTAACATTTTTCTCCTATAAAGCCGACTTTTTTTTCAATTGAAGGTAAAAGGTCGATTCTTTGAAGTGATCTGCAGACAGATCACTCGCTAACATTTTTATTTATGGTTTTAGCTGCTAGTTTTGGTGTTTTTGTATTTTTGTTTTTCATTTGGGAGAGCAATCTGTGTGGACTTATAGCTATAGAAACCGAATACAAATTTCGTCGTTTTTCGACACTTAGGGCAGTTTAGTGAGAAATTTGTAGCGTTAATGATATTTTTCTCTCTTAATCACTTTTTTCTTTTTAATGCACTACTGCATTTTTAATTTGAGCTCATATTTTTTATTTTATTAATAATATTAATCTTCTTATAAATTTGAATTAGAATGGCAAATCAAAGAGGGCTAAGAAAAATATAATGTTAAAGTAGGGCTTTTGTCCCGAGAAATTCTGGGATAAAATTCCCGGGAATTTAGCCAATTTTTCACTACCCGATTCCCGGGATTTTTGTCAAGAATTTCGGGAAATAAAAACTACGAAAAATGCAAATTTTACAATTTTTAAAAATCCGAAATTCTATAAATATACTGTTAGATGATTACATTGCTTTGCAATCAGTTCGATGTAAATAACTCTAAAGAGTTTATTAAAATACCAGAAAAAAATAATCTTCGAACCAAGAAATATCGAAATTACAAAATTAAAGAAATATTTAAAAATTCTCTATGTTTAAAACCTTTTCTATTAGAACACAAAACTTATAAAACCTCGCCAATATTAGATAGGTGCACGTTATACTTTTGTAAGATATTTTATTTTAACCTTTTACCTTCAACAATTTTTACACATTTATTTTCTATATTTAAGACTAAAACAAAAATATTATTTTTAAGTCTGGGAGAAATCGATCGGGATCCAAGTGAGATTTCAAAAAGAATTATTCTCGTAGACATGCTTTTTATGATTTCTTAAAAAAAATGTTTTGTGGATATAACGAAAGATATCAAGGATTCTTTGTAAGTTTTTATTGTCGATGATGAGTAACCAGATACTCAAACAGTAAAAGATTTTTAGTTTTTTATACCCTTCACCACCATAGTTGCTTGGGGTATTATGCGTTTGTGATGATATTTGTAAAGCACAGAAAAAATCATCCAAAACCCACCTTAAAGTATACCAATCGACTCAAAATCACTTTTTGAGTTGATGTAACGATGTCCGTCCGTCAGTCCGCCTGGCTGGCTGGACGGCTGGCTGGCTGGCTGGCTGGCTGGCTGTCCATATAAACCTTGTGCCCAAAGTACACGCAGAGCAAAAATATAGTTGTGGTGATCACAATCTAAGAGCAACATATTATGATTGAAATATATGATCACAGCGAAGAATAAAAATGATTATAAGTAATTATTATTATGATTCCATTTTGGTTATGATTCCATTTTGGTTCTTCTTGTTATTAATCGATATTCTATTGTATCAGATTATGATTTGATATTACTATATTATTATTCTATCTTATTATATTATCATTCTATTTTATGACATTATCATCAAATGCTAACACATAGTTATCCAATCTTATCATATTATTATTTCATTTTGTCACATTATTATTCCATCCTATCATATATTAGAATAAAGCGTATTAACAAAAAATTATTTTTATAATTTTTTTATTGAAAATTGTTCATTAGCCAAAAAAAATATCTACATATTAATTGTCCATTAATTATATTTATTTGTACCACCAAAAATGGTTCAAATGCAAGATATATATATTTTTTTAACTAAACTCTTTAATGGTAGTTAATCAATGTATTATATTGCTTGAAGTATAACAAAACCTTGTCTATTTATATTTATTCATATATAAACCAAATGAGAATTACAATGAAGAAACAAACATTAAAAGCAAAATATATTTAAAACGAACAACTATTGAAGTTTTCCACTAAGTTTGTGAAAAGGATAAGTATATTATATTTATGTGAAATATTTTATTGTCATGGGAATAATAATGTAAATATGGTTTAAAAACAGAATATGGTTTAAGAACAAGGAAAAAGACTGCGAATATTTAATGATTATAGAAGTAATGATATTTCTCATATTAATAAAATTTTGTTTATGGTAAAAATATTTAAAAACGCATAATTTTTTCCAGTTAACCTTATTAAAATTTTTATTGAGTATAACCATTAAATGACAATAGTTAAACAAAACCATTTTTAACATGAACACAGAGTGATTAAAATTCAAGAAAATTAGCAATTGGAACATAATTGTAACATTATGCTGTAACCATGTTTTTTCTCTAAGTGTACAGGTCGCAATTTTGAAGATAATTCAATGAAATTTGGCAAGTATGACAAGGACGAAGCCTTTTAAAATTGGTTATGATTGATCCATTATTTCACCTAGCCCCCATACAAATGTGTTAACGATCATAAATGCCTTAAATACGGCAATATTTTAATGTAGTTCAGTGTAAGGAAATTTTGTATATTTATCAATCTTTGTGCCAAATCTCATGAAAATCGGTCCATAATAGATCATAACTCCCATATAAAACCCTCTTCCGAAAATCACTTCAACGAGCATAAATCACATACACATGTTAGTATGAAGTTTATATTCGACACAAATAAGTTTTATATAAGTAGAAATCACAGTAATAAATTTTAAGAGGATCTCTCCATAATTTACCATAGCCCCCAAATAAGCCCACTTTCGGGAATCACCCTAAAGTGCATAAATTCATATAAATGTTAGTATTTATGTAATGTTCTGTATTCTTATATTTTATTTTACACTTAGTAAAAGTATCGGTCCACAATTTTCCACATGTCCAATATAAAACCACTTCACGAATTTTTGTGGACAGGCACAGTGGTGTGGGATATCATATGGCCTGGCTGGACCGACTATATCTTTCTTTCTTTTTTTTTAAAGTAGATGTTGGTATGAATACATTTTTTAATATAACAATGAATTTCCAAACAAGAATTTTGAAAATATTCACATACAACATTTAAAATGTCCCTCAAAATAAAATTTCAATACAAATTTTTGTCTCTAAAATGTAGGATTTAAAATTTTAAATATGTTTGTGAATGTCATTTATTTTTTGCAAACTGCAGATGTTGTGATTTGCGTTTTTCATTAAGTGGTGGTTTTTTTGCAGTTTTCATCGGACTATGTATGGGCACAACTTTAAAATACAGTGCACTATTCTTAGACTGGCACTGACTCCACTTTTTTCACGTATTTTTGATAGCGACATGGCAGAATTTGATGCAATTCTAAGAATTTCTCGTCTTTTTTTTTGGAGTTGTTGCCATTTTCTTCCGACCTTCATGTTTTTTTCATATCTTTTCCACGTTATTTAAATAATTTTACTTTTTAATTTTACTTTTTAATGTTTTTGGCTATTTGGACCGGATTCTGACCCTGAGATATTTAAAATCAGAATTTTTTCTTTTTCAGAGTTATTAGGAGCCTTACCATGTCTCATTTAGAATAAAAACTATTTAAAAACTATGCAATTAAAAATTCTCTAGCTGTTTATATTGAAAGAAATTCAATACATAGCCTTTCTGATTAATATTCAAAGAATTATTTATTCAAATAATAAATAAATGCATAATTTTAGTATAACAAAATATGTATATTTTTTATTTCTTCAGGAATCTGAAGCCAACACCTTGAAATTTGGCTGCGCCAAAAATTATTTTTTTCTGAACTTTAGTTTAGGAGATATACTTAATTAAAAATGTGATTCCTTATTCAAGTGACAGGCAGTGTATATACTGAAAAATGCGCAGCATTATCTCCAGTATTGAAAATTTTATAATTAAATAAACACAAACTTAGAAAATATACTTGCATTTTTGCTCGGCACTGTATGTCAGAAAAATGTATTTTAAATTATAATTTAATTTTCTATTCAGCTGCTATTATCACTAGCTTTGATGTAGCTAAATTTACTTTTATAAGTTATACGCATCACTAAACATTTTTGTTAATTTTTTTTTTTTTTTTTCTTTAAAAAACTAAATCAAACTTAAATTTGGTGATTTTTGGCGATTTCTGATTAGCAATTTGGTGATACAGGCTCAAAATAATCTGACAACCCTGGCTAACAAATCAAACATTAATGAACAATTTTTGATAATGGTATCTTTAAGTGATTAGTGGATTTCTAATTTCAGTTTTTTTATTACTCTCTCCCTTCACCCACATGCTTTCATCAATTACCAATCCAACAAGCAAGACTTTTAGTAAACATCCCTCTTTCTTAATATATTTTTCATTTTTTTTTCTATTCGCTTCAAGTATGTTTGCTTTCTCTCCATTGAATCCTTTTTATTTTCTTGTTATGTTTTCTAAGGATTTTGTTAATGTTTGATTTTTACCATGCACTTTACACTTCATTATACGCCAAGTGTTACTACAAGTTTCCTTAATGTTATTGTTTTTGTTAGCTGCTGGTTTTTTGTTTAATAGAGGAAAATAAGAAAATAAAAAAGAAAATTTTCATTTTTTTTTTTTTTTTTTTTCGTAAAATTCGAATTCATTGTATTGAAAGGGCAACAGTTGCTTAAGATGTATTTGATGTTATTTGCTGTTGCTATTTAATTTAGTTGCTCTTATATTTTATGTTAGTGATACGATATGATTCTTTGTCATGATGTTATCTCATGATATGTATGTATATAATCAACTTCAATTCGTATTATGTTACAATATGTGTCCCATATTTGTTCTTCTAGATTTTGTTATTCTTTGTATTGAAAGTGGAGTAGCTGTAGTACCAGAACCAGTCAATAGATTTCTTATTAGTGATATAAATGCGGAAAAAGAATATGATATAAAATGTCCTGATGTTAATGACACATTGTGGCAAAATTAGGTTAAAAATTTTAAGTGTTTTTTTTTTTTTTTTTTTTTTTCTTGAGAAATTTTCTTATAAAACAAAAGTTCAATGTGCTGTACAAAATTAAATATAATACAGTAAAAATTAATGTACACAATTTTTTAATATATTTATTGTTTCATTTTATAGAAGAAGTTAATAAAAATATTAATTTACATAATTAATTTTTTTTAATAATTATGAATTACAAAAAATTAAAAAGAAAATTGTGACAGCTTTAAAAAAAATTAATTAAAAAACAAAGAAAAAGCTAAATACACATATATCTTCAAGAATATTACAAGAATAAATACGAGTAATTTAAAACTTCCTGTTATTTTTGTGAATTGCTGGAACTAATATTACTTAGGGCAGATGCAAAGCTTTCCTCAAATATTAACGTATAATATTTAATAATGAATTTGTATTAATAAGTTGTTAAGTTTACGTTTTCAATATTTGAGAATATACATATGTATATTATTAAGCGTTACATATTAAAATATTGTAGATTTGCCTGCTCTGAAATGTCTTTAACGTCAATATCAATGTTCGGTTTAACTACAATCGCTGTTACTTCACGTGTTATCTACTACGGTTGCTCTTTGGAAAAATCTTTCACCTAAGTAAATAATACTAATATTTTCCAAACAATCTATGGCATATCAAAAAATGTTTTAATGTTATTTAATTTTATAGATCATCATTTTCTGTTCCTCTGTTCCTCCAAAATGGTTGCCTCTATCAGATGATTGGTCTTTTCCGACTTGACACCCTAAATTAAGGTAATTGGATTTTTTATCATTTTAAAAATAAATTTTAATAAAAATTAATAAAGAAGTTAATATTTTACCCTCTTAGTTATTGTATTTATTGATTTTAAGCATAGTTCTAATTATAAAAGTAATTAATATCATTAACATTTTGTTAATTAATTTCATTTAATTAATATTAATATTATCATTTTAATGATTAGAGCAAAATGAATCAAAAATTTAATTGAAGTAAACAATTTCGTAATTGAAATCCATTTTTATTTTATTTTTTCCTGAGAACATGAAATATTATTAATATAATAAGATAAGAAATATAAATAAAAGCACATATATAACCTAGTTTTAAAAAAGGACTATATTTTTTCAATTTTTAAGAAATATCAAAACAAAATAAGTGGAAGTGTTACATTCGACTATGCTGAATCTTTTATACCCTACACAAAATCTATATTTCATAAATATATAAACATATTTTAATTATCTGTTATCAAAATTTTTGTTTTCATCTAGAAATATACTTAATATTTGTAAACTAGTGTTAACCATGACATCCGAAATTTGTAACTTGAATTTTAATTTCTTTAATGCTTATTGGGAAATTATCCCATAAGAATTTTTCCTAAGATTAAGAATAGTTCAATTCTAAAGCAAAAATAAAGTTCAATAGTATACTCCAGTGAAAAGGAAACTTGAATTCAAATCGAACATTGCAATATTATTATAATTACTTTCAAGTATTGAATCACAGTGAATTTTAAATCCAATAGAAAGTTTACTTCAAGCTTGAAATTAGAATATAAATCAAGCCAATGGTAACAATGTAAATCAAGTAGAAAGCATAATAAAATTCAAGCCAAACATTGCAATATTAATACGGTTACTTTCAAGTATTGAATCACAGTGAAATTTAAGTCAAATAGATAGTTGACTTCAAGCTTAAAAATACAATATAAATCAAGCCTTTGATAACAGTGTAACTGAGTAGATAACATAATAGAATTCAAGCTAAATTTTTGTCAATTGTTATAAACTCAAAAAAAAAATAACTTTTAAAATTTTTTTATTTTACAGATCTACAATACAGGATCATAAAAATTAATTTATTAAATATACTAAAGCAAAATTTAATACATTAGCAGCACTTATTGAAATATGTATACCGCTATAGTATCAATACTCTAATTATTCTTGAATAAAAGCATATGAATGGATGTGATATCTTCGACGGGCTTAAAAAGGAGTTGCTGCCTCGCCGTTGTGATGGACACTCTTTGTTAATATTACATATAATATGAATATTATTTTTCTTCTACACAAAATTTTTTTTTAACTTTTTTGACAACAAACAAAAAGTTTGAGCAGAACTTAAAGCAAATTCTAACTTGAAAAATACTTAAGAAATTTGTGGGAATGAAAAAATAAGAAAAATACCTAATAATATTTATAGTTTTTTTTAATCATATGTTTGTTATTAATAATGCATGTTTACTACAAGGACAGCATATCCATTTTTCAACCCGAAGATATCACATCCATTCAAGAATAAACAGAATTTTGATGCTCAAGCCGAATATATACATATAATCATAAGAAGAGATTATTATGAAATGCATTTTGTTATCCCTTTATGTTGTACATTTAAATTAATTTTGTAAAATAAAAATTGCAAAAAGAGAAACAAAATTATGTTTATTTTGAGTTTATAATAATTATCAAAAATTTAGCTAGAATTCTGTTATGTTTACTACTTGAATTGCACTGTTACCAAGGGCTTAATTTATATTGTGTTTTCAAGCTTGAATTTAATTATTTGTTTGACTCGAATTTCACTATGATAAAACACTTGAAAGTAAATGCATAATGTTCGACCTGCATTCAGGTTTCCTTTTCACGGAAGTATACTAGTAAAACTGTAATTCAAAGCTTGAATTTATAACTGGAATTCAACTTTCCTTACACTTAAATTGAAGGCAAAATGCTTATTGGGATAAAACAATTTTTCGATGTCTTCGATGCTGAACGATGTTCCGATGATCGTACTAAGGACCTAAGGTGTTTCAGTCGCAAAACCTAAGCTGTATACCACATCGATATTTATGAAATTTAGAAAGCTTAAAATGTAACTCAAATCTAAATAATACTTTTTTTTATAAAAAAAAAAGGACACATCAAAACATATCTAGAAAGAAATTCTTGTCAAATTAATTTTTTAATAATAAAAATTTATATATATATATTAAAAAAAAAAACAAAAATTTATTTATAAGGAGTCGCAGGGATACAAACTCAGACTTAACGGTTTGTAATCTAGAACACTTCCTCTAGACTATTCAATCTCACAACTTTCCAATAGAAAAACACTTATATATTATTGTATGTGAAATATAAAATATTATTAAATTTGGTTAAATAAAATTGGGAAAAAATTGAGGCTATTCTAGGAAATTGTTTATAACTCCGCCATTCATAAACGGATTTCACTAAATTTTAATACCAAGATTTTCGAGACTATATGGCACATATATGTTGAAAAAGAAATATATTTATTGCACTATGGGCTTCCAAAAATTCATTTCAACATACAGACGTACATATATACAGACCGACAGACAAAAAAAAAGGTTCTCAAAAGTTATTTTTAATCATAACAATCACGAACATTTTTCAGTTTGAGGCCCTGTATATGTATTCAAAGAATTTCATATAAAATAATAAACATTCATTTTATGTAAAAGGCGCAATAAATAATAAATTAAAATAAATGTTTAAAAAAATCTATTTTCAGCAAAATTTGAGATTAATTTCTCAAATCTTATAACGAACAAAAACTTAATTAAATAAACTAAACAAAAACAAAAGATTATGATATTCTAAAAAAATAAAACTTCAACAGAAAAAAATAAAAAGACTCAAATTTATTAAGAAAACTGAATCGTCATGCTATAACATTTTGTTAACTCTTATTTAAGTTTCTATTTCATAAGTTCTAAAATACCTTAAATACTCTTAAAATAAAGAACTTCGCACTCCTTTATTCGTTTATTTTGAATAAAAAAAATTTAATTAAAATTCTCATTCTAAAGAAAATAGTATTTTTAAATTTTATACACATTAACATATGATTAATATTAAGTTCTAATTTATATTTATTTTTATAACTTTGTTGTCTATTAATAAATTTAATTGCAATTAATTAAAATTTTTTTATAAAAATATCACTCTATAAAACTGAGTTGTAAAAATCTGGTTGAAAGTAAACAGACAACTTGATTTGCCTCGGGAAAAGAAGAACATTTTGCTTACAGAGCTGAATATCTGAAAATTTCTTTTTTACTCTTTTCTTTACCTCTTTTTTACAACATTTTTTTAGTAATAAATTATTAAACCTTTAAAGAATTTAAAAAACATGTAATATATAACCCTATTCACTTTTTTTTGGCTTTTCAAGTTCATTTTTATAAAACGCATATTTTGACACCTATTAACTTCATTCATACATAAACACAAACACACACAATGTTATTGCTGCTTTGTGTATTTAATTTATATTTTTCAACACATTACCAAACGACCTGGCTGGTCTGTGAGCCCATCATGTAAACGTATGAAATTTATATTCCCACTTAAATTGGGGACCCTTTCTTACATTTTGTCTGTTTGTACAAAAACATTTACATCTCAATATATCCAGAAAAGTAACATAAAAATGCCATACAACCGCATTGAAACATCATAAAGTTGTTAAAACCACAAAATTTTTGGTTTCAAGACACAATTTGCATTTAGTTTTATGAGGAGGTGGGAGCAAGTTTAAGAGAAAGTATCGTATAAAATTTGCTATAAATTTATGTGTGTAGTTGTTAGGATCAGCCCTTTTATACTCATAAACTTATGAAAGTTTGTAGCTATGTTAGTAGCAGTTTCATAGGGGAATGTGTTTGAACGTGTGTAAATTTCAAACTTATTTATTTATTCATTCATTGAATATTAAGAAGGAAATTTTTGAATTGTATCTAAATTTAAAGCAGACATACATAAGTAAACATACATATATACACTTACATATTCATGATAATAAAATGTTAAAATGTTAATAATATTTACAACTTGTATACACGGTTGTATCATCATGCATTTTGTTGTAACAAATTTTAATCATACACACACTTTATTCGCTTTTATTTAACCCAGCAAAATAGTTTAATTAATATTTATTGTATTAAAAAATTGCTAAAAAAAAAAAGTGAAAGAATTTTTATTCTTTTCGGTTAAACCAACAAACTTTAGCTCAAATAAATTTTACTTCCTAGAAGTGGTTAGGTAAGTGGTAATTATTAAATTCAAGGGAAGCAACTGCTGGTTTAATTATAAAAAAATACTTCTCTAATTATTAACTTAGGTTAGGTTAGGTTAGGTTATTAGGTCAGCTATCCAGTCAACGAGAGACAGCACACTTGGGCCCAATTTGTTCCCGTTGTGAAATTGCTTCTCTAATTATTAACTTATGATTAGGTTAGGTTAGGTCATTAGGGCAGCTGTCCTATCAACGAGAGACAGCACACTTGGGTCTAATTTGGTCCCGTTGTGAAATTGCTTTTCTAATTATTAACTTATGATTAGGTTAGGTTAGGTTATTAGAGCAGCTGTCCTGATAAAGAGAGACAGCACACTTGGGTCCAATTTGGTCCCGTTGTGAAACCCTGAGGGATCATGTATTTCTAACCCACATGTCCATAGCAAAGTTCGAAATGAACCAACCCGACGCATGTATGAAAGAACTGATCCATCTGACATCAATATCAGAGAGATCTGACAACACATGCATAAACGGACTTGCAAAATTGGAAGTCCTGATCCCGCCAAGAGTGTAACAGTGACATAAAAGATGCTCCACCGTCTCCTCCTCTTGCTTCTTATGATTAAAACAACTATAAACATTAATACTTTACTCTTTACCAAGAAGTTGTTCAATAATTACTTTAAAGTAATGGAAAAAAGCAAAAAGGATAAAATTATTTTAACTCAATTTGTGAGAATAATGTTTGCTGGTTTTTAACTCTATTTCAAGAAAAAAGGCAGCAAAATTTCTATAAGAAAATTTATGTTTGTTGTTATATTTAGTTATAGTACAAAGTTTTTGGTGCTAATGTAATATTACTAATACTATTATTGACAATGTATATATATGAGTGTGGGAGTATTTTGTACAAATAGTATTATAATTAGATTCATAGTTTTCCTTAACAGTTGTAAGTAATAAATTTTAATATAAAATGTATAACTCTTACAGCAGGTGACCAGATCTTAAAATTTCTATTACATATTGTGATTCTTATTGAAGACTGAAAATCTAAAATAGAAAATATTTACAATATGGTCTTCTTATTGTTGTCTTTTTGTTAGTTTAACCCACATTTGAGTATTTTACAACTTTGTGTTTAAATGTGAATATTTGTGAAATATAATCACTTACATTTTGATAATAAGTTTTAAATTCTCGCTCTCTCTCTTTCTTACATAGTCTCCCTTACTGCTTGTGTTTGTTGCAAATAAATAAAATTCTAATGACAACCAGAAACAACAGCAGCAGGAGCATTAAGAGACTAAATTACATAGAAAATATTCAGGTCATGTATACAAATCTTATATAAAACTGAATAAAAATTTACATTCTGTAATTTAATAGTGACAACAAATAAAATTAAATTAAAATTTAAATGTCAAGAACTACAAAAGAAACTTAAGATTAAATAAAAATAATTAAAAAATACTAGATTATTCCCGAGATGATATCTATTCCTATTGTACTGCAATAAAAAAGTTTAGTATAAATTATATTTATTTTTGGTGTACCAAAAATAAATGTTAGTACAAACGTTTAAAGATTGTCGCTAATCAAATACTGAACCATTTGTAAAGTAGTTTTTCTATATAAAAATATGAAAGCTCATGCAGGATAAAATAACCAACATAAAGAAACCTATAAAAATCATATAAAACCCTTCAACCTTTTTTCTACAATTTTTAAAGCAGAGCAGTCAAATAATATTCTGAGAAACTGTAATAAATCTATTCCGTTTTGGTTATTTTTTTCATTTTGCCGTTTTTTCTTTTTGATGATTTTTTTTCGTTTTAGCGATTTTTTCATTTTGGCTTTTTCTTTTTTTGTGGTTATTTTTTCTGTTTTGGCAATTTTTTAATTTTGGTGATTCTGCTTTTCATTTTGGTGTTTTCTTTGCGATTTTTCATTATGGTTAGGTGATTTCTTCCGTTTTGTATTTGCCAATTCCACTTTTCATTTTGGCGATTTTTTGTGATTTGTATTCCCTTAAATTTTATATATTACTTAGAAAAAATAAGTCATAAAAGACATATATATATATAATTTTTTTTGAGCAAAAATAAATGTCTTATGACTTTTATTTTTTTCTAAGTAATATATAAAATTTAAGGGAAAACAAATCACAAAAAAATCGCCAAAATGAAAAGTGGAATTGGCAAATCTATATATATATATATATATATATATATATATATATATATATATATATATATATATATATATACATATATATATATATATATATATAGATGTTATGTTATAATTTGTTATAAAATATATATAACAAAACTTATTTTTGTTTGATTTTGGCGTTTTCCTGCCGATTTTTTGTTTATTTTGGAGTGTTTTTTTTTTTTCATTATAGTGATTTTTTTTCCATTTCGGCAATTTTTTTATTTTGAAAAAATTCTTAATTTTGGTGTTTTTTTTCTTGTCATTTTTTTTTTTATTAAATTTTATATTACTTTGAAAAAATAAAAATAATAAAAATAAAATAATAAAAAATAATAAAAATAAAAATCATAAAATAACTCAAACAATATAAAAATAATCCTCTGACTTTTGTAATAACAGTCATGAAAGTTACGATTCCTGAGTTTAAATATCGAAAATAACTATTTCTGATGATTTGTTTTTTTTTTTTTTCTTCGTTCTAAATTTTTTTTTCCATTTTTGGCGATTTTTTTTCATTTTGGATTTTATAATTTTTTATTTATTTTTTTTTTTTAGATTTTTTTTCATCTAAGCAATTTGTTTCATTCTGCCGACTTTTTTTTATTTTTTCGTGTTTTTTCGTTATAGTGATTTTTTCCGTTTAGGCAATTTTTTTCCGTTTTAGCAATTTTTTTTTTTTTATATTATTTAGAAAAATGAAAATCATAAAATAACAGTTATTTTTGCTCAAAAAAATACAAAAGTAAAGAAATAATACTCTGACTTTTATAATAAACGTAATGACAGTTACTGTCCCTGAGTTAAAATATCAAGTTAATATTTTTTGAAGATTTTTTAATTTTCGAATTTGTTTTGTCGTTTTTGCGATTTTTTATTTTACCAATTCTGGAGATTATTTTTAATTTAGCGATTTTTTCCACCGATTTTTTTTTCGGCATTTTTTTTTAATTTTGGCGATTTTTTTCGTTATGATGATTTTTTTTCTTGTAATTTTTTCCGTTAACTTTTATATTACTTAGAAAAAGCAAAAGTAGTAACATAAGCCTTTGACTTTTATAATGAATGTCGTGGCAGTTACGGTCCCTGAGTTTAAATATCCAAAATGATGATTTTTGAAGACTTTGTTTTTAGATATTTTTTCGTTCTATAGCTTTTTCAGCTTTAGCAATTCTTTCTTTTCATTTGATTAATTTTTTCATGTTGGAGACTATTTTTCATTCTAACATTTTTTTCTGCCAATTTTTATATATTTTGGAGAAAGAAATCAAAGGGATCAATAACTAGAGTTGCATTTTTATTTGAGGCATATGCATTTAAATATATATGAGAGTTTTGTATATGTATTAGTTTTAAATTTTATCTCTTATAACTTCTAAAATACCAAAGGTATTTTTATAAAATATATATTTTGTACATTTCCGAAAAAATAACTTTATAATGATATATATATGTTCTTATTAAATTCTTGTGGGTATTGTGTTCGTTAAAAACATTACAGGAAATGTGTTTGATTGACTATTAGTTATATAGATTAAACATATTAAAAAAAAAAAAAAAACACAAGAAATTTATTTAAGTTCTTTTCCGAAATATGCTTAAATTTAAACGAAAAACGAGATTTTATTTTGAATTCCATCATTATTTCTTTTTCTTAATAATTAACAAGATTTTTCTTTTCTTGAATTCCCTACGAATTAAGACTTTTTATACTGTTTCTTTCAATAAACAAAAAAATTCTTACAATCAAATGCAACTTTCTGAACTATTTAGTAAATCTAAATACTTTTTTGTAAGCGAAAAAAATAAACAACCTTATGGAGCTTACTCACTTAAATTTAAGAAGAAAAAATAAATAAGCATTTTTGGCAATTTGGGAGAAAAACAAAATAACAAAAAACTTAAACTTAATAAGTGCAAAATACAAGGCAAAATAAATCCAAGAGTAAGGAGTTTGATAAACAAAAAACAAAAAAGAAGCATAACAATGGCCAACTTAGATAAACTTGGCTGATTGTCTGTAATAATGTATTAGTAAAAATTCTTTTATCTTTTATCTAGCAAGTGTTAGTTGGTTATTTTAGTAATTTTCAATACCCTACTTTTAACAACAAGGTATCTACATCATATAGTGGAAATACATTTTCTTAACGATTTCTTTGTGTGTTGAAATATGATCTGCAAATTCTCAACATGTGACATCAAACTATAACTTATGACCTTATATTAGCTACTTTGTCGAAAATATTGTTATAGAAAATCAGGCAAATTGATATGTAAATAAGGGAGATATCAGTCAAAAACTAAAACTATTCAAAATTTCGTCACACAAAAATTCGATTTTAACAATTTTCAATTTATATTGCAAAGAAAATCTTCAAATTATTTCAATTTTAATAAATTTATGAAAATAATATAAGTTTTGTAGTGTAAATTAGATTCGCTTTAGATGTATAATCCTTCTTTTTCCAAACATTTCATTTATCTCATTTTATCTGCTGCCCTTTATACTAGCTACTATTTTTTCAACTGATTTTTTTTCTAACAAAGCAACAAAATAAAGCTTGATGTGTTTTCGATAATATTAGTTTTTTATTATTTTTTTATGTTTTTCTTTCTTATTGTTCAAATCTCTTTTAATTGGCTTTTCCATCAAAACATATTAGAGTGTTACAAATGTATTTGAAAAAAAGAAAAAAAACTTCATAAAAACAATCATAGACAGAAAAAAAAGTACTTGAAATAAGTACCAATATTGAAAAAAAAAGTAAAATAAAATAAAAGCCAAAGAAACAAATTCTATGAAGTTAAAGAAGAAAAAAAAAAATAAACTAACTATGGATGGACTGATTGTATAGTGAAGTTTATTTGGCAAAGCTTTTATATCGAAAAAAAATAATAAAAACTAAAGCAAAAACCTAGAAAAAAAAACTGCAATAAATTTTTAGTTTTTCTCTTTTCAAATAAAAATCTAAATAAAAACTAACTACAAATACGACATACAACATACAGCTTAATGGCGTTTATAAGCTGGATAAAACTAAAAATCTAAAAGCCAATCAAGACGAAATGATAGACACATTTCAAAGCCAACTAATCGAAGTTGAATCAGCAGTAAAAGAAATATCTAACAAAAAAAAAAAAAAACTTTTGGATAAAATATAACCAATAATTCTGTTTATCTTAAAATAAAATTTTTAAGCTAACAGTAATCAGATAACAAATATCTTGTGAGTGATTTGAATAAGTTTGATGTAATGGAAAAACATAAATGTGATTTTCAAAGGAAATTATAATAAATCTGTGGCAACAACTAAAAAGCAGCAACAGAAAGCAGTTTATATTTTTTAGTTTTCATGCAACACAGAATAGAAATTTTATTTTCAAATATAAATATCTCCTGAAATATTTATTAGATTTTTACAAAAAAATTAACATTTCATAGAACTGGCTATAAAGAATTCAAAAATGAAAAAATAAAACATTTGTATATCTCAACTTTATAGTTTTTCCTTACACAGAAATTATAAAAATATAGTTTCAGCTCATACTTAATCATAATGTTTTTATGATGGTAGATCATCTAGAGCTACAGAACTATTTTAATTTAATTACAGAACTATAAAAAGTTTCACATAGATTCCCTTCAAGAACTTTTCAAAACACTTAAATTTAACAAGATCCAAAGTTTCTAATTAGCATTAGACGGGCGACCTTTTAAGTTTAGAAACTAACTTTAGTTTAAGAACTGTTTCGACTATTAAAATAATTTCAAAATAATAATTCCGTATAAACTTCAATTGCAGCTTTTTCTCTTTTTGCCAAAGATGCTACAACCACACAACATTTTGAAGCCCTCCATAAATTGCATCATTGGACTTTTAAAAATGCCATATAAGATCCAATCCCAAATAAGTTTTAATCATTCAATTTCTCAGCAGCAAAATTACCTTCAATCATATCACTATAAATTTTCAAAATAGCTTCAATTACAGAGTTTTTTTATAAAGTGACGAATTTACTTCTATTGTAGAATTTTTAAAAGTCTTAACTTTTATTATCAATCATAGATACTTTTGAAGTAGCAAAAAAACTACAATCAAAAGTATTTTTTAGTTATTAATTATTCTCAATCAAAGGTTCTTTTTAAGCGGCAATTCTACTGAAATCATCCCAAATACCAAATCTTTGTAATAACCCAGCAAAACCTTTTTGGTTTTCGGTAATGACAATTACTTATTAAAGTAGTTTCTTGGTAATGAGGCGTCATTATTATTTGCCTACTCTGTATTACATTAATAAGTACTCAATAGTATAATAACACAGTAATATTGCAATCATGTGAATAAGTTGGCTAGAGCGCCGGATTAACAACCAGAAGGTTGTTGGTTCAACCCCATTCTGAATCTGTTAGTTTTTTATAACAAAATGTCTAAAAAGATATTTTAAACTAAAAAGAGTTTTTGTCGCTTGGGGTTCTATGAGCGAGATGGTGTACTGAGTAAGACGTTAGTCATTAAAAACGAATGGTTAGTTTGTGTCCAAGTTCGAGTTTCACTGACGGCAAATTTTTTTCGTTTTTTTATTTTTGTTTTCGTTTAGGTACATATTTTTGAGTACCCCTAGAGTCAAAAAATAACTACATGAATTTGTGGACAAGTCGAACAAAAATAACTAGTTATTCAGGCAAAAAATAAGTAGTTTATTTTTGTTTCCAATTATACCTGCTAGCTTACCAGGAAAGCAAAGTTTTTGCTGGGAAATAAGTATTTCTAGTATAAAATTTAAATTCTAATGTTATTAAATTTTCTTAAATTAATAGTCTTCTTAAGTTTGAAATTATTTTCAAATCTGCTGTTGTAAGTTTCTTGCAGTGAAAATTTTGTTTTAATCAAAATTGGCTTTAGTCATAAGACATTGAGAGAGGGAAATCACCTTTAAGCTTAACATTTTAAAAATGCACATTTAATTTAAGTCGTAGGTTAGTCTTTTAAAGTCTAAAATTAATATTAATCGTAAAATCTCAAAAGTCATTGATATTTTGTATAAGTCAAATTAATTTCAATCATAGGTCTTCTGAAATCTCAAATCAGTTTCATACATAGATCTCTTTAACTTCGAAATTTGCTTCAATCATATGACTGCCTTACTTTCGAGTGGAAAAACAGTTTCGTTAGTAGGTTTTTCTAAGCGTTAAATTAACTTCAATCGTAAGACTCTTAAAATGTAAAATTAACTTTAGTTGTACAATTTCTTTAATAATATTGTTATGAAATTGTACTTAAATTGAAATATAACGGTTTTAACGGCTGGTTTAAAATTAAATAATGCTTCTCAACCTTTCTCAATGCTTCTAAACCTTTCTGTTTATGTTAGCAGCAGTTAACATATCTGTAGAAATTATTAACATAGTTATTAAACATACAACATTGAATAAAAAGCTTTCTCGCCATTGTTTGTAAGTATGGCAACACTAAATGTTGAAACTGCTAACATTAACATAGAAAGCTCTAAAATTCGAGTATACTAGTTTGTCCGTTAAGAACATTGTAGAAAGAGATAGATACCTTTTCTTGGTCTCAGCTTTTTCTCTATCATTTTCCTTTCTGCTCTTTTCTATATCTCATCTGCAGTTTCATTCTATATTCTTTACGAAGGGACTCACAATGGACCTCTTGGTCTCCGAGTGGATGCATAAGCACTCTTCTGAGTGCTGTGCAACCCCCCTCTACCTACCTACCTAGAGCTTTCGAGAAGCATCTAGATGTCAGTGCAGTGTATATAAATTGGCCGTGAGAACACCATTGAGTGAGTTTAATTGGAAGCATCGTTAAGTGAAGACAAATTAACTACCTTGAATGTACATCCTTAGATGTATATTCTTGTAAATTATTAAAGTGTGCTGTATAAAGTGTGTAATTTAAGTGTATGTATGTGTTAAAACACAAAGTGGCTATTTGTTGTACATTTTTAAATAAAATAAAGAGTCGTTACAACTTTTCAACTACTAAACTGCTTTTATTTGCAATCAAAGTATACGGGTTATTTAAAGGAAATAAACCACCGTAAAAACGTAACAATATTAATACTAATACATACTTAATGAAGTTGAAAATTAGTTTTACTTCTGTTTTCTTTTTTTTAACAACACTTCTTTATTTGCAATCAATTTTACAATTTAAAATAATAAGCAAATCATATAATATGTTAAAAATTAAAGCTTAAGATATTGAGCCTCAATAAAATTGAAACTCAATAAAAGAAAAATTACATTATTTGTAGTATTAATATATTTACATAATTTGTAGTACGAGGGCGGATCAATATTTCCATGACTTTTCGAACTTCTCTCATAGTTATATCAAATGCAACACTATTCCCATCAAGTACCACCTGTTAATAGACTACTGTAAAATTTTCAGTGTCGTCATTTACTTTGCGTTTAACAGCTATCCAAAACATACAACCTCGTGTATTTTTCTAAAAATGGTAAAAAGTGAATTTCTATTTTTCGAAAAAAAAACCTTCAATCAAACCAAGGAAAAGCCCGATAAATAATATGGGGACTCTGCACCATCGATTTCAAGGGTAAAAAAGTGGTTTACTGACTTTCGTTGTGGTCGCACAATTACAAATGACTCTGAACGTTTTGCGCGGCCAATAGAGGACAGTACATCCGAAAATGTCGAAAAAATCCACGATATGGTGTTGGCCGACCCAATGGTAAAAGTCCGTGATATTTTTGATGTCATAGGCATTTCATATGGCAGTGTGGTTTCGATTTTAAATGATCAACTGGCTTTAAGAAAGTTGTCTGCAAGATGGGTGCGGCGTTTGCTCTCAATTAATCATAAACGTAAACATGTGACAATTTTAAAGGATTGTGTGGAGTTGTGTAACCGCAATCCGAATGAGTTTTTGCGGCGTTTTGTAACTGTGGATGAAACATGGATTCATTACTGTCTAAACAATGGGCTCCCCCAGGTCATGGTAAGTTTGTTGGCCAATAAGGTGATGGCAGCAGTTTTTTGGGATGCACGTGGGATAATCCACATCGATTACCTTCAAAACGGAAAAACAATAAACGGTGAATATTATGCCAACTTATTAGATCGATTTAGTGAGAATTTAAAAAAGAAACGACCCCATATGGCCAAGAAGAAAGTTCTTTTTCATCAAGATAATGCACGGGTGCACACGTGTGACGTCTCAAGGGCAAAACTCTATGAATTAGGCTACGAATTGGTACCTCATTCGCCATATTCTCCGGAATTAGCCCCTAGTGACTACTTCCTATTTCCAAACCTAAAGAAACGATGAAATTATTGACCAAACAAATGCCTATTTTAAGGACCTGGACTGGAGAAACGCTGGACTAAGTGTATTGAGTTAAAAAGAGATTATGTTGAAAAATAAATTTCTCTTTTGCAAAAAAAAAACTGTGTTTCATACATATTTACATTCTCGATTTCTATAAGGGAAATCAAGTACATGAAATCGTTTTAATCTATGTATTTCATTACTATCATTTATCTGTCACTATAATGCTCAATTTTTTCTTTGACCATTGGATTTTTTTAGAGCATTTGTAATTAAACATAACATTTTTAATTGATACGAGTATCTTTGCAATATCTCAATATTCGAATGACCTGTGGTTCCCCACAGTTGAATGCCATAAGTACAAATCAGCTTCAGGATATTTTTTATATAATGCAACTTTGTTTTCTAAATTTAGTTCTGATGGCGGTCCTAATAACCAGTACATTTTTTGGGTTTGATGTTTAGTTGTTCACGTTTCATTTGTATATATTTTTTCCATGTTAGTCTTCTGTCAAGATGGAGTTCGTTGTTTTATTTTTGTGCCTTTCTCTTTCGTTGCCTTCGTTGTTTTTGTTGTATTTCGTTTTGTTGTATGTGATGTTTTTGCTGGTGTCACTATGTGGCCAATGAGTACTCCGTGAGGAGTGCTGCGTTAATTGTTGTCTGTGTTATTTCAGTTCGTGATGTCTTTTGCCGGCCAACAAATCGCCCGTGACCCATAGATCGGAAGGAGTTTTAGAGGGGCTCCGCTCGAAATACATGTCCTCAAATTGGTACTCAGGTGTAGCAGTTGCATCTGGGGCGTTGGTGGGCGCATTGTTCTCACCCGGTGTTAAGAGCACCGTGTGGTAAGGACGTCGTGGCAGGTACTCACGTTAATCTGTCAAGATGGAATCCTAAGTATTTCACGTTCTTGTTTATTTATTTCTTAAAGAAAATGTAATTTGAACTGATTTTTGAGCATTGACTTTAATATTCCACTTTAACAACCATTCTTGAATTAGATTAAATTTTTCCTGAACGGAAGCCTCTAACTGATGGTGATTCACAAGATGCTAGTATATCGGTATCATTAGCATAAGTGGCAGTAGTTAGTTCATCTTTTGTGGGCATATCAGATGTAAAAATCATATAGAGAACTGGTCCAAAAACGCTGCCCTGGGAGCTACCAGACTTTGTTATACCAAATAGGAAGCAGTCTTTTAAGAAAAATTCTTTCAAACATTTTTGAAAGCATAGGCAACAGACTTATAGGTCTATATGCAGAGACTAGTTGTTCAGGTTTTTAGGGTTTTAGTATCATTATAATTTTAGCAAATTTCCACTGCGTTGGAAAATTATTTAGTCTGATCACAGAATTAAAGATCGTTGTAAGAAAAAATAAAGCTTTCCTTTGCAAACATTTTAAAACTTTAGAGTCAACGTTATCATATCTTGGTGTTTTTTGAATTATTAAGCATTTTTATAGCAGTTGGAACTTCATTTGGCATTATATGCTTAATAGGTCTGTCCATTGGGCATGATACATCAAGGAATTCAATAATTTTTTCTCTCTCAATAGGGTTATTTAAGTTATAAGCGTCAAAAGTTTCTTCTAGGTGATTTTTAAATAAATTTGCTTTGCTTTTATCATTTCTATGCCAATCCCCATTTGTAACTTTTAGTGGTACATTTCTTTTGGCTGGTCTTTTAAGATACTTTGTAGTATTCCAAAGGTAATGTTTATCATTCTTTGTGAGTTGTATAACTTATTTAAAGTAGATAATTAGCTTAAGTCATATTATCTAATTGGAACCCAAATAAGCGTCAGTCATACGACTTTTTGGTAACAAAAATGTTCAATTGTAAGTTTCAAATTTTAAGTTATTCATATATCTTTTAAACTTCCAGATAAGCCTTGAAGCTATAGTTTTTTCATGCGCCAAATGTGCTTTAAATGTATTTTATATTATCTTCAATTACAGAAATAATTATATAGCATCTAAATTTAAGCGTGATTGTTTTTAAAATTTTAATTTAGCTTCAATCATGGTTCTTTTATAGAACACAAATTTGCTTCCAGTTTTCCTGCAATTGTATATGATTTTTACGGGTTCAATATAAGCTCATTCAATCGCTTTGTAAGCTCCAAATTATCTTTAATCACTAACATTTCTATTGCCTTAGATTAGCTTCAATTATAACAACTTCAACACACTTCCGTATTGATAACATTAATTTTAAAATCCTCCTTAATAAAAAATTTAATATTTGCCAAAAATTGTTATAAAATTCAAAAATATTTATAAATACTTCCGCCAACAATAACAAAAAGAATATATGAAAAATAAATCTGCTGTGCTCAATATAATTTGGTAAACTTAATGCAGCATCATTCAAAATAATAAGACTACCACTAGATACACAAACAGAGATAGAGAGACAGACAGGCGGGTGGGTAGATGGACAGACAGGCGATGGGCAGATGGACAAAAACAAAAACTAACCCTGTAGTTTGGCACATTTTGATGTAAGAAATTCATATAATTTTGTAAATTATGATAATATTCATAAAATACTAGACACTTTTATGTTTCCAAGTTTTGACCACTTTTCACCAGCCTAGTGTGTAGTATCCTGGCTGGTTCATGAACAACTTTAATATATAGATTTATTCAAATATTTTGTTAAACCTTTTAAGATCAAATAGCTAAAGAACTTCCATTAAATTAAAGCTGAATAGCCCTGAAGAGTTTACAAAGAGATAGTTTACTATCTTATTCTAAATCAAGCAAGTTACATTTCAAAATTTTAATTTTTGTTCAAAGATAAATTAAAAAAAAAATAACTTTTCGATGGCCAAGGATTGAACTCAGGATCTAAAGTCTTTCAGTTACAAACGACAGCGGTATACCAAATCGATATATTAAAATTTACTATCTTTGTTGTTGAATAAATAAATTTAACAACGAGGGCGGATAAATAAGTCAGTGACTTTTTGAATGAAACACAGTTTTTTTTGCAAAACAAAAATTTATTTTTCAACATAATCTCCTTATAACTCAATACACTTAGTCCAACGTTTCTCCAGTTTTTGTATCCCTTCCAAAAAATAGGATTTTTCGAGGTCCTTAAAATAGAAATTTGTTTGGTCAATAATTTCATCGTTGGAGCTGAATCTCTTTCCACCGATCCATTTCTTTAGGTTTGGAAATAGGAAGTAGTCACTAGGGGCTAAATCCGGAGAATATGGCGGTTGAGGAACCAATTCGTAGCCCAGTTCATATAGTTTTGCCATTGAGACTGATGAAAAAGAACTTTTTTCTTGTCCATCCGCATTAAATCGATCTAATAAGTTGGCATAATATTCGCCGTTTATTGTTTTTCCCCTTTTGAAGGTAATCGTTGTGGATTATCCCGCGTGCATCCCCTTGGTCTTCTTCGGAGCAGGTTCACCCGGAGAAACCCATTGTTTAGACTGCTGCTTGGTCTTTGGAGTACAGTAAGGAATCCATGTTTCAACAACTCCAAACAATCCTTTGAAATTGTTACACGTTTACGTTTATGGTTGAGAGCAACTGCGGCACCCATCTTGCAGACAACTTTCTTAAAGCCAGCTGATCATTTAAAATCGAAACCACACTTCCATCTGAAATGCATATGACATCATCAATCTCACGTACTTTTACTCTTCGGTCGGCCAACACCATATCGTGGATTTTTTCGACATTTTCGGGTGTACTGACCTCAATTGGCCGTCCAGAACGTTCAGCGTCATTTATACTTGTGCGACCACAACGAAAGTCAGTAAACCACTTTTTTACCATTGAAATCGATGGTACAAAGTCCACATAGTATTTATCGAGCTTTTTCTTGGTTTAATTGACGGTTTTTTTTCGCGAAAGATAATGTTTAATGAGCACTCGAAATTCACTTTTTTCCATTTTTAGAAAAATACACGAGGTTGTATGATTTGAACAGCTGCTAAACGCAAAATAAATGACAACACTTCCTCAAAATTTGACAGTAGTCTATTAACAGGTGATATTTAATGGGAATAGTATTGCATTTGATATAACTACGAAGGAAGTTCGAAAAGTCATATTGATCCGCCCTCGTAATATAAAAACTGTTTATAGCCAACTTACCAGATGTTTATAGAAAATTCTGTACTATAATAATAACCTGCCAGATTGAGAACTGTGGGGAAATTGTAGCTTTAAAAATATTTTATAAATAATCATGCCAACCATAAAATGTAACCATGGTAAAAACATGAATTGTTGCATTAAAATGCAATTTTATTACACACATATTTTGTAATATATGCATATATATATTTACAGTTATACCTATGACACACATACATATATGAGAATAACACCTATACATACATACACATTTATGCATATATGGAGGAATGAATAATATAAAATGAATTAACATTAAGTCGTATCAGACAAGCAAAACAATTGTACATTCAACTACAATAATAAACAATAAAAGGACACTGGGAATTTAAAATAAACTCACACACACACACACACTCCATCATACTTACACAAACACTCACCAAAATACAAAAAATATACACCACAAACAATGACCAAAAATAAGTATGAGTGTGAATATATGTACTGAGTCTGAAATTGGTAAAGTGCATATAAAATAATTTATAATGAAATACTACTTGAAGGATTTATGAGGCTATTTTCAACTCAGATAAATGCAATATATATATATATATATATATATATATATATATATATATATATATATATATATATATAGATTGCATTTATTTCATTTATAAGTACCATATATAGAAAGAAGGACAAGCAGACAAATAGACTGAATGCTTGACTGGCAGTTACATCAGTTCAAACATATTTTTACTTTAAAATGTATGTATGTGTAAAATACATATGTATGTGTGCCACTTAAATTTATACTCAGACATTGTGTTTTATGGTTTTTATATAAATATGTGTGTGTGTTTTTTTTTTTAAATAACAAGTTGAGGTTACATTGTAAATTGTATGTATTTAATTTATAATTTGTTGTTTTAATCTTTTTTCTGTTTTCTTTTTTTTCAAATTCCAGTTTATAAAAGTCAGAACTCAAGTTCATAATTTTTTAAGTATGACGTTTAAATTTACACAACATACAAAACATGACCTCAAACATATAAATACATTTTTATACAGAAATACATACACTTACAGTTTCTAATAAAGAGACAGCTTTTACTAGTTATTTCTTAAAGGAAAACGTTACCGACTAGATTATGATTTTATGTTAAATAAGTGAAAGTATTATATTAGGCTGTGCTGAATCTTTTATACCTTTTGTTTAAAATGGATAAGACACCACGAATGCTGACAAAATGTGTAGCGGCACAATAAATATGTATTCCATTCTGCTGGTGTCTAATTATAGTCCCCAAATTTTGCTTTGGTACTGCCAAACAGAGACAATAAGGCAATTTACAGTTGCAAACTTATATCTTTGATTTCAATGAAATCAAAGATATCAAATCCAAATCAGACTATGGCAAGATGGTTGCATGGCCATAGCTCCTACCGTTCCATGCAAATTAGCAATTAAACATGTACACATTTGTAGTCTTTAGCTTTTTTTAACTGTCATATTTGATTTGAGAAACACTTCCAATAGCCAATATATATGGTGAATTTCATACAGATAGGCGATGCAAAATTGCTGTCCGTTTTGACATAGAATCACTCTAAAAGTTTATTTTTGAGAATTTTTTTAATTTCTCTTTTTTTCACGAAATAGTTTTGCTAGATTTTCAAACAAACAAACAGCCAAATCTATTTATGTATACAAATTGGAAATTATACATTTTTTGTAAAGCTAAGTTCGAAAATTAAAAATATTGCTCAACAGGTGGTGCTTAGAATTCTGACCATAACCTGATTATGAATTTATGTTCTACAGCCTATGACTTTATAACTTTTACACCTTGAAACTGCAGATTTATAAAATTTTTTAATTAAAAAATTATACATTTTGAAATGGACATTTCTCATAGTCTAATTAGTAAACGGGCAAAAAAAATATATGATTCTATATTTTAAAATATTAATAATTTATGATATAAAAGAAAATAAATTAAAAAAATGTTACCATAACTATATAGATTTTATGTACACAGAAAAAAGTCACCAATCACCAAATTTTTTTTAAATTTGCCCCTGTCATCAAAATAATTATATCAATTACTAAAATCTGTAAAAAAATTGCGAGGGCGGATCAATAAATCCGTGACTTTTTGAATGACAGTTTTTTTTTTTTTGAAAAACAAAAATTTATTTTTCAACATAATCTCCTTATAACTCAATACACTTAGTTCAAGGTTTCTCCAGTTTTTGCATCCCTTCCAAAAAATAGGATTTTTCGACGTCCTTATAATAGGCATTTGTTTGGTCAATAATTTCATCGTTGGAGCTGAATCTCTTTCCACCGAGCCATTTCTTAAGGTTTGAAAATAGGAAGTAGTCCCTAGGCGATAAATTCATAGAGTTTTGCAATTGGCACTGCACACGTCTGCACCCGTGCATTATCTTGATGAAATAGAACTTTTTTCTTGGCCATATGGGGTCGTTTTCTTTTTAAATCCTCATTAAATCGGTCTAATGAGTTGGCATAATATTCGCAGTTTATTGTTTTGCCGTTTTTAAGGTAATCGATGTGGATTATTCCGCGTACATCCCAAAAAACTGTTGCCATTACCTTATTGGCCGACAAATTTAACTTGGCCTTCTTCACAGCAGGTTCACCCGGAGAAACCCATTGTTTAGTCTGCTGCTTGGTCTGCGGAGTACATTAATGTATCCATGTTTCATCCACAGTTACAAAACGCCGCAAAAACTCATTCGGATTGCGGTGGAACAACTCCAAGCAATTCTTTGAAGTTGTCACACGTTTACGTTTATTGTCAATTGAGAACAAACGCAGCACCCATCTTGCAAACAACTTTCTTAAAGTCAGCTGATCATTAAAATCGAAACCACACTGCCATATGTAATGCCTATGGTATAAACAATCTCACACACTTTTACTCTTCGGTCAGCCAACACCATATCGTGGATTTTTTCGACATTTTCGGGTGTACCGACCTCAATTGGCCATCCAGAACGTTCATCGTCATTTCTACGTGTGCGACCACAACGAAAGTCTGTAAACCACTTCTTTACCATTGAAATCGATGGTGCAGAGTCTCCATAGTATTTATCGAACTTTCCTTGGTTTGACTGACGGTTTTTTTTTCTCAAAAAATAATGTTTAATGAGCACTCGAAATTCACTTTTTTTTCATTTTTAGAAAAATACACGAGGTTGTATGATTTGAACATCTGTTAAACGCAAAGTAACTGATGACACTTGCATAAAATTTGACAGTAGTCTATTAACAGGTGGTACTGTTGCATTTCATATAACTACGAGGAAAGTTCGAAAAGTTACGGACTTATTGATCCGCCCTCGTAAAAACAGAAAAATGTTTCCAATTAAAAAATTTATCATTGATGCCCTACATTATAATATTGGTAATTCTAACCAATTGTTATATACTCCTCAATATTATGGTATAGGGTTTATAAGCTGGATAGAAGAAGCAAGTCAATATTTACGGTATTGAACAACTGATGATATTTATCAAGACTAAAAAGCGTAAATATATATATATATATATATATATATATATATATATGATATAATCAAGAAGATTTCAATCATAAGGAATATTCTTGGCATTATTAAAAAAAAAAATTAGAAATCATCGCAACTAACCTTGAACTTGTTACCCTGAAGTTCATCCGCTTATATCCTTCTCTAAAACTTTCGCATGCTTTCATATAACATTAGTATACACAGATTTATTACACTTGTATGTATGTTATATTTCATATTTATTTTTAAAATAGTTGGTCATATTCCAATTAAAATAAAAAATATGTTTACACCAATACAATCATAAACTCAATATGATTTTTGTAAATCTTTCGAATCAACCATTAATATTTGTTGTATGCATTATTTTTCTTATAGCATTTATTGCAAGTATGTGTGTATATGTATTTGCAATAGTCATCCCAGCAAACAAAACAAACAAAAATATGGATGAAAAATATTGTTGCGATAATAAAACAATAAAGAAAGACCATATAATACCACTCACCATTTTGCATGTCCTTCAAAATCCGTGAAGGATTCTCATATTAGATATGTGGACAATTGTGGACCAATACTTTTAATAAGTGTAAAATAAAATATACGAATACAGAATACTACAAAAATACTAATATTAATATAAATTTATGCACTTTAGGGTGATTCCCGAAAGTTGGCTTATGTGGGAGCTATTGTAAAATTATCGAACAATTCTCATAAAATGTGTCACCATGATTTCTATCTATATAAAACTTCTTTATGTCGAATATAAACCTGATACTAGCATGTGTATGTGATTTACGCACCTTAAAGTGATTTTCAAAAGAGGGTTTTATATGCGAGCTATGGTCAATTGGTACAAAGTTTCGAACTTATGCAAAACTTTCCTACACCTTATTTAATTAAAATATTGCTATACCTAAGGCATTTATGATTGTTAAACCCCTATTCCGGGAGGACATTTGTAAGGGGGTTAGGTGAAATAATGGACTGATCATAACCAATATCAATAGGCTACATCATTGCGTCACGAAAGTAATATGAGCCAAATTTCATTGAATTATCTGCAAAATTGCGACCTGTACTTTGTGCACAAGGCTTACTTGGGCAGCCGTTCAGCCAGTCAGACGGACGGACGAACGGACATCGTTAGATCGACTCAAAAAGTGATTTTGAGTCGATTGATACACTTTAAGGTGAGTGTTTAACAATTCTTTCTATGCTTTACAAACATCAGCACAAACGCTTAATACCCCCAACACCTGTGGTGTTGTGGGATGCAATAATTCATATTGTAGAAGAAATTTCCTTCGGGTAAAAGTGTGTCTCGATGGCAATACACTTAAGCAAAGTGATTTTTCTAGATGATAAACTGACAATATTTTCGTAACAAAAACAATGACAATTATTGAAAATTATTTTCTTAAATATTTCGTAAATTTCCTGAATGTGACAAATCTATATAACATTTTGTACTTTATTTATTATCATGTTGATTATAAATTGGGGATATTACCGTTTTATCTTCTTGAAAGACATCTTCTATTTGTTTGCAGGGATATTTATATGTAGGTGTTATGTAGATAGGTATATTGCATTTAAGTTTCATTATAGTGCAACTTGTTATTTTTTTGCATCACCTTGTTATTGTAGTTGTTGCTGCTGTTTAAATGTCTGCTACAATAACCGGTACTTCATTCTGACATAAACATAATGTACAGACACATACTCACGCATACTTATATACAATAATAACGACATACTTAGTTTTAAATACATACATATATATTCTTCTCTACAGTTATGTGTGTGTGTGTGTGTAAGTGTATCATTTATACAAGTTTGTTTTACAAAATATATAAATTCATAGAAAACTAACACCACTTGTGAATACATACTTATGTTACACACCCTTAAATACATATACATACAACTAAATACAATACATAACAACTTGTTCATATTAATATAAAGCAACATCATTCATATGTCTAATGTTAACTACAACAACTAATACTACTACATACTAATACTGGTTATAACAATAGAAAAGTATTGTATGTAGTTGTAAGTATAAATAGAAGATGAATAGTACATCTACATACATTGTAAGCGGAAGTGCGTAATTTCTCATTTTAAGCCAATGTATACAAGTTTTTGTATACATAACATACACAAATGCATTTTATCCCTTAAATGCACAATTTTTTATTTTTGAACGAAACAAAATTTTTGTTTCGGTACAAAATTGATAAATGAATTAGAAAATAATAATTTTATTTTTTAAAATTTTCAATAAAATTTAAAACAAAAAAAAAAAAAATTACTGATTCATATACACTGCCTGACACTTGAATAAGGAATCACATTTTTTTAACTTTAATTAAGTAGATCTTTTAAACTAAAGTTCAGAAACAAATAATTTTTCGCGCAACCAAATTTCAAAGTGTTGGCTTTAGTTTCCTGAAGAAATCAAAAATATACATATTTTGTTATACTAAAATTATGCATTTAAATAAAGTCATGTACTATTTCGTGTGTCACTTGCATAAAGAATATCTTAAAACTAAGCAAACTGTAATTTATTTTTAAATTTTAGGTTATAAAAATGAAAGTTATTATCTTCTAGCATTCAATTAGTAATGGGTACTGTAACCATTTTTAGAAATAACCTCAAAAATGCGATTTGGCATCGACTTGTATAATGACTCTAAGTAATTTAGCGAAATTGAACTTCCGTTATTGCATCCTTTAAGGATTCTATAGTCTCAAATTGTTTTCCTCCTTCATAAACTTTTCTTACAAGCCAACCCCAGACATTTTCTATTGGATTCAGGTCTAGTGAATATGGGGGCCAATCCAAAAGTTGAACACCTTGTTGATTAATCCATTGTTTTACTACTCTGGCGATATGAATCGGAGCGTTGTCGTGTTGGTACATCCAAGGTATGGGTCTAAAGAAATCATTAAATTTTGGAAATGCTTCCTCCAGAATGTTTTTGTAAATCGTTACAGTCATTTTGTTGGATACAAAAAACAATTCTATGGTACCATAATACGAAATGGCACCCCATACCACTATTCCGCCCTCTCGACTGTGTCTGCGGCTCAAAAATAATTCCTCCTTATTTAGGCCATGGAAGTAATAATTATACCCATCGGAACCATCAATATTAAACTTTCTTTCATCGGAAAATACAACTTTAAACCATTTGCCGGACCATGTCATTGTATTTTTGGCAAACTGTAGACGTTGTGATTTGCGTTTTTCATTAAGTGGTGTTTTTTTTTTGCAGTTTTCTTCGGATGCATTGTTCTTAGACTGGCACTGACTCCACTTTTTTCACGTGTTTTTGATACCGACCTGGCAGAATTTGATGCAATTCTAAGAATTTTTCGTCTTTCTTTTGGAGTTGTTGCCATTTTCTTCCGCCCTTTCATGTTTTTTTCCATATCTTTCCACGTTACTTAAATAATTGTACACAACTGTCTTTCCTCTATTAATGTTTTTGGCTATTTGGACCGAATTCTGACCCAGAGATTTCAAAATCAGAATTTTTTCTTTTTCAGAGCCTTACCACGTCCCATTTTGAATAAAAATTATTTAAAAACTATCAAATTAAAAATTCTCTAGCCGTTTATATTGAAAGAAATTCAAATCATAGCCTTCCTGATTAATATATTAAAAGAATTCCTTATTCAAGTGACACACGATATAGTACCACAGAAATACATGTCTTTAAATAAATGCATAATTTTAATATAACAAAATATGTATATTTTTCATTTCTTCAGGAAACTAAAGCCAACACTTTGAAATTTGGTTGCGCAAAAAATTATTTTTTTCTGAACTTTAGTTTAGGAGATATACTTAATTAAAGTAAAAAAAAAAATGTGATTCCTTATTCAAGTGGCAGGCAGTGTATGAACTAGAGAGCAAACTATTTCATCATCATAAACTAAACAATACACTGACACAAATGTACTGACTTCAATATTTTAGGATCTGTTAATCTTGATTACCAGTATTATGAAATTAAAATATTATAACCGAAAAAAAAAAATGGTTGATTCATAAACGCATCACCATGCACTAAAGGGTTAACACCAATATATAGATTTTTATGTATATACAAACACACATATACAGATGCTTTATCTTCAATTCTTATATCGTGTCTAAATAGTTTAACTTGAACATTTTTAATTCAACCAAATGATCGTTATGTATAACAATGTATATTTATTTGTTTTTAAGTGCATATGTATGAGAGTGTGTATGTGTGTATACCTTACAGTTTCAATAATAGAAATTTAAACAATTTTCACAATCCTACAAATTTCTAAGGTGCTAAATAAATTTCAATGTTAGATATTTTTTAAAAGTCCCTATATAAGTTTAATCTTAAGTCTTTAAAATAGCAAACTGTATATATAATTATATGCAATCCAAATTCCAAATTAGTTTCAATCATAAGTCGTATTATAAAGCTTTAATAACACTAATTGATGATTGAAACAAATTTGGTACCATTTAAATTATTAAAAAATTCAATTGTTTAAATCTATATTGTCGTATTTGAAATACTTTTAAATTCCCAAATATACTTTCATTAGTCTAAATCTAATCTGCAACCTTTTTAAGTTCCTTCATTCATTTCACAATTTCTATACTCAAAATAACCGGCAAAAATCCCTAATTCCCTTAAGAACCAGAACTGTTGGATAGTAGTTGTTTTAATTTCATCTTTCTCTTTGGGTTTCTTTTTTCTACACATGTTCTGGTCAATTAAACTTGTAATGGTTTATTTTATGTTAAATTTTCTGTATTATTTACACTTTACAATAGTTCAAACTATTTAAACTCTAACAAACAACAAAAAACTATCAAAAAACTATACCGAGAGATATATAGATAAATAAATAAATACTCTGTCTAATTTGTGGTTTAAATCAAATAGTTTGTAACAAGTGATTTTTCCAGACATTTTGACAAAAACATTTTTAGCTTAAAATTAATAATAGAAAATGAACTTCATTTAAATATATTTTGAAATTTAAGTAAAATCAAATAATTAATAAAATTAAAAATAAAAATAATTTAAATTATTTAAAAACTGCTTTTCAGTGATATTTTACTAATTAATATGTTTTCACTATCAAATTTCTTTGTTTATTTTTTTTTTATTTAAACTTAAAACTAAAGGTTTTCTAACCTTTTACGATTTTTCTATTTTGACCTAAGTGTCCTTTACGCCAAACCCATAATGAATGTTATTGACGTATGTTCATCATGGGTTTTTTTCCTTTCTCCTTTTTCGAAATGCTTCTATATATTTTAAAATTATTTGGTTTTTAGTATTCATTTCTTTTCTTGTTAACATACGAGGGTTGTTAACAATTTTTTAAAATTTTTTACTGATATAAAATCATAGAAAAACAAAAATTGACGATAGTTTCTTAACCCTCTAATGGTCCTTGATTTTCTTTAATTTAATTTAATACAGGGTTAATTTAATAAACGGTTAAATAAACCTCCAATTAAAAAAAGGGTATCAATTTGTGTTCACTTGTAATTTTTAAAAAAATTCCAATTTTCATATAAAATCATAAGAAAATTAAAATTGGCTGTTGTTTCTAAATAAGCTTCTAATTAAAAAAAAGGACATCAATCTGTGTTCACTTATAATTCTTAATAAAAAAATTCGAGTTTTCATATAAATCTGTAACGAAGCTTTCGTTATATAAAGAATTTACAATTTGAATTTTATATTACAATTGAATTTATATAATTTAATTTATTAAAATGTAATGAATTTAGTTTTGTTAAATTGTATTGAAGTAATTTTTTATTTGGAACTTATATTTTTTTTATGTGAAGAATGAAATCTGTTAATTATACAGGAGCACGTTTAGTTTAACATTTAAAGAGATACTAGTATAGGAGAACTTTATAGCAATTAACTTTCACATACACATTTTTAATAACGTTTTTATGTTTATTACCACTACGCAGCTGGAGATCACTTTGCAGTCGCAGGGTTATCAGATTTTTTTTTTCAGCCTCTATCGCCAAATTATTAATCAGAAATCACCAAAATCGCCAAATTAAAATTTTATTTGGTCTTTTAAAGAAATACAAAAAATTTACTAAAATGTTAAGTGTCGTAAAATTTTTAGTACTTAAAATTTCGTATAATTTGTAAATGTAAATTCAGCTTTAATACTGGGCTAGTTGCAAATTTTAACAAACTGGGCACCCTACTACGCTCAATTCTATGGTGACAGCTATTTTTCGAAATTAGCGCTAGTATTCGCGGTATTTGGTTTTAAGCTTAATTATGGAAGTAGCGTATTAATTGAAAACTAGAAATAAAAGCAACATTATTTATGTATATTAAACAATAAATTGATTAAATATAATATACTTCAATCATAAATTAAATCAGTTTTAGCACGATTTTAAATGTTTTTATATTTCTATTTGAAAAGTTGCTTATTGGTAATAGTAGTTAGCTTGCTTATAGAATTATATTATGAGGGCGGACCAATAAGTCCGTGACTTTTCGAACTTCCCTCGTAGTTATATGAAATACAACACTATTCCCAGCAAGTACCAACTGTTAATAGACTATTGTCAAATTATGAGCAAGTATTGTCGTTTACTTTGCATAAAAAATAGGATTTTTCGAGGTCCTTAAAATAGGCATTTGTTTGGTCAATAATTTCATCGTTGGAGCTGAATCTCTTTCCACCGAGCCATTTCTTTAGGTTTGGAAATAGGAAGTAGTAACTAGGGGCTAAATGCGGAGAATATGGCGGATGAGGTACCAATTCGTAGCCCAATTCATAGAGTTTTGCCATTGAGACTGCACACGTGTACACCCGTGCATTATCTTGATGAAAAGAACTTTTTTCTTGGCCATATGGGGTCGCTTTCTTTTTAAATCCTCATTAAATCGGTCTAATAAGTTTGCATAATATTCGCCGTTTATTGTTTTTCCCTTTTGAAGGTAATCGATGTGGATTATCCCGCGTGCATCCCAAAAAACTTTTTCCATCACCTTATTGGCCGTCAAACTTACCTTGGCAATCTTCGGAGCAGGTTCACCCGGAGAAACCCATTGCTTAGATTGCTGCTTGGTCTTCGGAGTACAGTAATGAATCCATGTTTCATCCATAGTTACAAAACGCCGCAAAAACTCATTCGGATTGTGGTTAAACAACTCAAAGCAATCCTTTGAAGTTGTCACATGTTTACGTTTATGGTCAATTGAGAACAAACTCGGCACACATCTTGCAGACAAATTTCTTCAACCACATCGAAACCACACTATCATATGAAATGAATATGGCATCAACAATCTCACGCACTTTACCCTTGGGTCGGCCAACACCATATCGTGGAGTTTTTCGACATTTTCGGATTTCTATTGGCCGCGCAGAACATTCAGCGTCATTTGTACTTGTACGACCACAACGAAAGTCAGTAAACCACTTTTTTTACCATTGAAATCGATGGTGCAGGGTCCCCATAGTATTTATCGAGCTTTTTCTTGGTTTGATTGACGGTTCTTTTTCGCAAAAAATAATGTTTAATGAGCACTCGGAATTCACCTTTTTCCATTTTTAGAAAAATACACGAGGTTGTATGATTTGAACAGCTGTTAAACGCAAAGTAAATGAAGACACTCGAAATTTGACAGTAGTCTATTAATAGGTGGTACTTGATGGGAATATTGTTGCATTTCATATAACCGCCCTCGTATATTTGTTGCAGTTTAAAGTTTTTTTATTAGCGGTTAAATTATATTTGATAATAATAATTCATTATTATACACTTGAATGGAATCTTAATCGTTTTTGAGATATTTCATTATGAAAGGCTAAAAAAGAGTTTAGGAAAATTAAGTTTTTAGCTTAAGTTTAATAATTTACCCCCGCATTCATAAACCAATTTTAAATTTAAAATATATTTTAGAGACAAAATTGTATACAAAATTTGATTTAAATTGCATTTTAAAATTTAAAAGTTGGTTGTAAATACGGGGGTAAATTATTAAATTTAAGCTAAAAAACTTAATTTTCCTAAACTCTTTTTTAGCACATTGTTAAAAAAATTAGTCTCATTTTCGAACACAGTGTAATAGAATACAAAAGAAATAAAACAAAAATAAAAATATCCAACTTAAAATACACTTTTCCGACACTTTTCTGAGTCATCAACTTTTAAAATTTATTGGACCTTATATTAAAAAAAAAAAAAATTATTCTTACATTATATAACAACATCCTATTAAAAATTATTTCAAAGAAATAATTTATTCATGAACGTTTATTTCATTGTGACCGAAATCATTAATATCCTTAATATATTTGAAAGATGATGGAAAACAAATTATCAAATATTTAATACATAGTTATTGTAAAATATATTTTTGGGGAATAAAATTTCGTAAACTAAGTTGAAGTTATTTACAAATTAACGCTCTTCATTTTGCTAAATAGGCACATACTAAAAATAGTCGATTTATAGTATGAAAATTTAAAAGTTTTTCTTCACAATTACCTCTTTAATCAAATTTTAAAAATTAGCCAAAAAAGCAATCAAAAATCGCCTCGTTTGGGGAAAAATCGCCACATCTGACAGCCCTGTGTGGTCACAGTGTTTGTCACTACCAGTTTAGTTGGGCTTTGGCTGTGCTCGTGTGCGGACAGCTAGTATAAGTTTGTAATAGCTTTACTAAAATCCCACATGCGAGCACGGTCAAGCGTAACTCAAGTAACAGGGTTACTACTGGCATTGTACAGCCATTGTTCCCAGACACATTAGTTGTAGCGCGCAGAGATTCTAATAGCCATAGATCCCAGGCGTAGTAGTGACTAACACACTAACACCTCTTAAATTTTTCAATAAAAGTCTACCACTTCTTATTGGTAGGGGAGTTGGTGTTCAAGATTTTAACAGGCAGGATGCTGCGCGGTTATCTAAGTTAATTGGTGACTAGTTAATCTTAAATATTTTTGAATTATAATTTTATAAAAAGAAGTATTTAATAAAGTTTTGTGAATTGAAAAATAAATTTATATATTAATCCTTTATTTCATCCTGGAACCGAATGGGCATATCCTGGAAAAGATTGTTATAAATCATAAGAAATTATTAAATTGACTGCAGTTTCTTAAATAAACCTCTAATTAAGAAAAGGACGTTAAACTGTAATAACTTATAATAAAAATTTAATTTTTAGCACAAAATTATAAGAAAACTAAAATTGGCTATAGTTTCTTAAATAATCCTCCAATTAAAAAAAGAACGTCAATCTGTGATCACTTCTTATTTTTACAAGAAATTGATTTTTTATATAAAATCATAAGAAAAATAAAATTGGCTGTCGTTTCTTGAAGAAGCCTCCAATTAAGAAAAGGTCATCAATCTGTAATCAATCATAATTTTCATTAAAATTCGATTTTTCACAAAAAATCATAAGAAAATTAAAATTGGCTGTAGTTTTTTTAAATAATCCTCCAATTATGAAAAGTTTTACAAAAAATAGATTTTCAACTGTGAATACAAAAAAAAAAATAAAAATAAAAATGGAATTCAATTACAAAATTGCTCATATTAATTAAATTTGTAATTGATTTTGCTCCAATTAACAAAATTATAATAGTAATTACGAGTAAGTAAGAATCATTAATTTTGGTTTAAATTTCAATTAATTTTTTTAACCAAATTAATTAGAATTATGATTGAATGATTGGCTAAAATCAACTGAAAACTTTATTTCATTTCACAGTTGATTAAATCGTTTCATCAATAAAAAGGCGTGAATTTTATTACAGTTATTTATTAAATTATTAAAAATATTTAGATAATGCGATGAAAGTAAAATTAAAACACCAAATTTTATTGGCGAAATGAAATTTGGCATCTTATACATTTTCTTAAAATCATCAGACCGACTTTACGACCTAGGTTGAAATACTAATAAAAACATTGAAGAATGAAGAATTGAAGAATGACTTGTTCAGACAGATGTCTGAACTGTTTTCCTCCTCCAAGGCCTGAATCGAAGCGGGTTTGTCCGCATAAACTTTAGTCTTTACATATCCCAACAGGAAAAAGTCTAACGGTGTGATATCACACGATCTTGGTGGCCAATCGACCGGCCCAAAACGTGAAATTATGTGCTCACCAAAGTGTTCTCTCAATAAATCCATTTATTGATGCGATGTGTGGGAAGTGGCGCCGTCTTGCTGAAATCAAATGTCGCCGAGATCACGAGCTTCAATTTCCGGTATCAAATAGTCGGTTAGCATGGCACGATAACGATCGCCATTGATGGTTACGTTTGCACCGGCATCATTTTTAAAGAAATATGGGCCGATGATTCCACCGGCGCACAAACCACACCAAACCATTGTTTTTTCTGTATGAAGTTCTTGAATCTCTTCAGGTTGCTCTTCGTCCTAAATGCGGCAATTTCAGCTACGGCCGCTATATTTTCTTCACAGCATACTGGACATGGTCTATTCGATCGAATATTATCCAATAATAAATACTGGGTCTCAAAATGGGTGATGGTGTTGCGAATTGTACGCTCAGTAGGCCGATTATGTTGACCATAAGTTGAGCGTAGTGCACGAAACACATTCCTCACAGAACGTGAATTTTCGTAATAAAGTTGAACGATTTGTGAACGTTGTTCCGGCGTAAGTCCTTCCATTATGAAATGCCAAACAATACTAAACAAAAATAACATGACAGCATGACACGACTCACACGTGATCTGTCAAAAAAAGGTTATTGAAAAAAGTATCTCTACTTGAATCACCCTTTATATATATTTATATTTATATTTATATATATATATTTATATATATATATATATATATATATATATATATATATTATCGACAGATTTCTTTCTTTTTTCTGTATATTTTTTTTAAAAGCTGTTGATTTTTGTAAAAAACCTTTGAACCAATTAAAAAGTTAATTATATTAATTAATAATATAATTAAATTTCAATATTAAATGAATTAATAATTTTATTAAAAAAATATTTGGAATAATTTTTCTGTGAACAGATATAATACTTAATAAAAATTCGATTTTTCACATAAAATCATAAATATAAAATCTTAAATAAACCTTCAATTAAAAAAAAAAAAAAAACGTCAATCTGTAATCACTTGTTATTGTTACCAAAATTCCCTTTTTCATAAAAAATCAAAAGAAAATTAAAATTTATTGTAGTTTCTGGAACAAACCTCTAATTAAGGAAAGAACGTCGATCTTTGGTCAATAAATTTTTTTTATCAAAATTCGAGTTTTCATATAATAGCATAAGAAAGCTAGAATTAATTTTAGTTTAAGTAATTATCCTACTCCACCTCGTACTAAATCATCATCATTTACATCGTTATTTACTTCTTTTACTAACGTATATTTCTATCAGAGTCATCATCATCATCGTCATCATATATTAGTAATTTGAAACTGCAGGTGTCATGTTGAACTCTATGAAGCCAAAAAATACGGAAACTAATATTTTATAAGCAAACAGCTACAGAGACGCACACAAATGTCCCCGCAGTTCTGTTTGGTGTTTGAGCTCTGATTATTTAGCTGATTCATATTTCCAATTGTTTTATTATTAGACTTTTGGCGACTTTATAAAGTTTCTTACTAGCTAGTAGACTGTGTTCTACGGAATGTTTCATTGACTTTAGTTTTGATTGTAAAATTAGCAGAACTGTTGATTAGGTTAAAGGCCGCATATGTAGGTACATATATACATAGTTGTATGTGTCCGTTTAAATTTGTGGCAGAATAGTAAAACTTCATTTTGTTTGGTTACTATTTTTTTCACTGATTACTCATATACTAAGTTTTTTCTTTTATTTTTTCATACCATAAACCATATCATGATTTCAGGTTTTCTTTGCTTTTAGGGGATTTTTTTTTAACAAATAAATCGTAGTATTCATGATGAATTTTGCTATTCCTTTCCTTTTTTTTCATTTCGTTGAGAGAAAAAACCGCATAAGTTTTCTACACCTTGTTGAAATAAACCAAGTATGCAAAATGTTTCTATTAAAAAGGGAAACAACAACTAGACATGGGACACATAGAGCTATAACTACACACACAATCTCACATACAAATACAAATACTGTTACCTATTTTCTGGTATGATTGTATTGTATTTTACAATTCTCATTGAAAGGGAACTAAGTATATTTTTGACCCCAACATAAAAAGCAACATAAATTTAAACCCAAAACCACATGTGCAATATGACGTTTTCAGTTTGTTACTCTATATACGTATAAGCAATCCCCTCTTTGCTTATATGTATATAGAGTAACAAACACATGAGTCAAACACATATACCATCACTCGATGAAGTAGAAGTTTATGCAAGTGTCAGTTATATAAAGAACAGGATAAAATAGTATTTTTTTATCTTTCCTTTTTTGCTTTTTATCTCTAACTCTCTCTCTCTCTCTTTCACGGAAACAGTGTCGTTTATTGTTGTTTGCAGGTGCTGTAAATGCCAACAATGAAAAGTCAACCGAAATTTTTATTAAAACCGACAACTTAAATAAAAAAAAAAAAAAACTTTTCTAGAAAACTTTATTTTCTACTACATCTATAAGAACTCATATGTTTGTAAGATTTCAACAAGTATTTATTTGTTTGAAGAAAAATATGTAGAAAATTAAAAAGTTTTCCAAGAACTCCAGTTTATTGAAATAGAGATATATTCAAAGTTTATAATTTCAAAATATCTACAAAAAAATTGTAAATTAATAGTTAAGAGGTCAGACAATTAGATATAGAATAGACTAAATTATAGGCCATAGAATAGACTATAGTATAGTCAATAGAATAGACTCTAGTATAGTCTATAATAGACTATAAATTAGTTTATATAATACACTATAAAATAGTCTATATAATAGACTATAGAATAGTCTACACTGGTGCGTATTCCTACAAACGCAACTCAATTTTCTAATCAACTTATCAAAAATGGGGCCAAAAATAATTAAGGTATTACAAATTAATTTTTCTGTTAATTATTTATAGACTTCATTTAAAAATTTAATAACTAAAAATTTAAAATGTACATTAAACTTTTTTTTCATTGTAATTTTAGTAGTTTGATGCCATTTTTTATGGCATTTTTCTATATACGCACTTAAACTAATGAACCAATTTAGCATTATTAATATTACTTTGATGAAACTTTGTTGTGAATAACTTCAAAAATTCGATCTGGCATTGATTCGACTAATCTTTGAAGAAAATCACTGTCAATTTCTGCCCAGGCTTGCTTAATTTTTAGTTTTAATTCCATTATTGTCATTATGATTTCATTTTGTTCATTACTTGTGTAAACTTTACGGGCCATGTACCCTCACAAATTCTCCATTGGATTTAAGTTCGGACTTCAAGCCGGCCAGTCCAATAATGGAATACTATGCTCATTAGACCACGATTTAGATTGGTTCGAATATACAATCTTCATCCATCTTTTCATCCATAAATGAGAGAAGAGCATTTTCCTACAGTTCATTATCAACTGCACTGTTCATTTTAATTGGAATTGGTTGCCCAAACCATAACATTGCATTCCGACATACGAATTTCGTTCGAACTTAAATCAAGTCAATAGCAAGAATATGAATCAGAACCGTCCAAACTGAACTCAACTGTCCATTTCATGTATTTGCGCGCAAATTCTAAACGAATTTCCTTATGATGCTGCTTAGACATCATTGACTTACATTTTGGTTTCTTGCATTTTAAGCTACCATCTTTTCGCAAAATGTATGGCTTCTTTTATTTCATTAATTTGCTTTTTTGATAATTTTTGATTACTTTTTGTTGGTTTTCGCCCTCCTTATTTCATCCCTTTCTTAAGAAAGCTTCGAATAACTTCTTCCGAAAAGTTACTTCTTCGTCCAATTTCTCTGTTAAAACAGCCATCATCACGAAAAAATTTAATTTGATTTTTTTTCCTGATCTTTAAGAAAAGTTTCTTTGGACATCCTTTAAGCAAAACAATATTTAACAAAAATATTTCCAATAAACAGGGATGTTGTCATCAGAAGCTTAGCTTAAGTGAAACAAACAAGTAAAACTGTTAAAAATTTTTAATATTTTTCTTTTTTTTTTTTTTTTTTCAATAACTTTTTACACAAATTTTTCTCGACTGCATTTATAGGAATATTCCCCATGAAATTATCACCAATATATTCCGATTGCTAAATTAAAGAAAACAACAAAAGCGAGAAACAAAAATTTCTTACATAAAAAACTATTATTATATCGCGAGTTATTGCAACAACACAACATTGTTTTTGGTTAAGAGAAACGAATATACCTCAAAGAAAAACAAAAAATTTAAATGCATTTATAGGAATATGCACCAGTGTATATAATAGATTATGATATTCTGGAATTTCTTGAATTTTAAATAAAGAAAATCAGATACAAGAAACGACCGGATAATAGTGTTAAATACAGAAATGTAATCCTCAGAACAGGTTCTATCGAAATCCGGAATGTTTTTTATTGTTTTGATTTTTATTAAAAAAATCAGTTTCGATGATTATTTATGATTTTTATTTTTCGCTCAACTTATAATGATTATTTTTGATTTTTACTTTTTTTTTTGCTCAAAAATAATGTTTATTTTTGATGAATATTACGCAGTTTTTACTAAAAAAGATTTTTAATTATAAATTAGGTTTGTTCATTAAAACGCAAGTGAGATGACACTTTTTTCATCAAATTTTTAACTAAATATCTAATTTCTTTACTAAAATTAGAATTTTTTACTAAAAATCATTTTTTTTTTTTTACCAAAAATAAACTTTTTTTACTAAGAATCTAATTTTTTTTAGCTGAAAATAATTTAGTTCCAGTAGCGTATCATGATCATTGGGGAACAGTTGGAAGTTATACACGTAGCAAGATGTTTATAAAATTTACCATCAAAAAAGAGCCAATTGTCACTAAATAAAGTGCTGAGTATTGTAACCACTAATCAGATAATGTTCTCTGGTATTTATTAATTTAATAGAATTTAATTGAATTTAGCAAAAAAAATTAATTTTTTGTAAAAAATTTTGTATTTAGTAAAAAATTCGACTCTTAGTAAAAAAATAGATTTTTAGTAAAACATTTGATTTATAGTTAGAAATACGATTTTTAATAAAAAATGAGATTTCTAATAACAAATTTGATTTTTAGTAAAAAAAAATACTTTTGGTTAAAAACAATTTATTTTTAGGAAAAAATTAGATTTTTAGCAAAAAAATCCGACCTTCAATAAAAAACATAATCATAATCATTTTGGTCCCTGGAATATAGAACAATTTATGTAATAGACTATAGAATAGTCAATATAATAGCATACTCTATATAATAAACTATAGCATAGTCTATATAATACACTATGACATAGTCTATAATATGGACTATAGCGTAGTCTATATATTAGACTATAACATAGTCAACATAATGGGCCATATCATTGTCTATATAATATAATATAGCATAGTCTATGTGACAGACCACAGCATGGACTATACAATAGACTATTTCATAGTCTATATAATAAACTATAGCATAGTCTACATAACAGACTATAGAATAGTCTATATAATAGATTATAGAATAGTCTATATAATAGATTATAGAATAGTCTATATAATAGATTATAGAATAGATAACATAATAGACTATAGAATAGCCAATATAATAGGCTATAGAATACTCTGTATAATAGACTATAAAACAAAACTATAAAAACAATCTGTGTAATAGACTATAGAACAGTCTATGTAATAGATTATAGAATAGTCTATATAATATACTATAGAATAGACTATATAATAGGCTATAGAATAGACCATATATAGGATATAGAATTGAATATAGCATAGTTATATATATTATAACTATTCTATATTATAGAATATACTATAACATAGTCTATAAAATAACTATAGAATAGTCTATAGAATTTGCTATAGCAAAGTCTATATAATATATCATAGCATAGTATATAGAATAGACTATAGCATAGTAAAATATAGCATAGTCTATAGTATAGAATAGTATAGAATAGTCTATATAATAGACTATAGAATAGTCTATATAATAGATTGTAGAGTAAACTATAAAATAGTCTACAGAATAGTCTGTGGAATAGACAGTTTATAGATTATAGTATAGAATAATTTGTAGATTATACTAAAAAATAGTCTATATAATGGACTATATAACAGTGTGTAGAAATAATTGTAAAATAGTCAATAGAATAATCTATATAATAGACTATAGAATAATTTTTAGAATAGTCTATGGAATATAATATAAGATAAAAGGTACAGTTTTCATTCATTAATTCAGAAAACTTTAATGCTAAATCAATACAATTAGCTTTTAAATTAAAATAAATAAGCTTCAACCACTCAAATAACAAAAACGGTTATAATCCCTGTTAAATCCAAACCAAAAACCCCACAAATCTCTCATACGTCACAAATGTGTTAAGAGTTGTCACTTTTGATATAAATACATCCTTGTTACATTTAAAACATATAATTAAAATGTTTTTTTTATTACTTTCTACCTAAGCAAAAGTTTTATAGACGATTTAAAAGTCAAGGTTTTACATGCTTTTGTTTAAAGAAACCTCAGACATATCAAACTTTTACCTGTTTCATGCTAATTTTATATAACTTTTTTTCAAAACCAGAAATACACTTTGAAAAAATTTGGACTAAAGTGAAGCCCAGATTTCTGTGACATACAGTAAATCGTATTAGATTATCTTAAATTGAAGAAAACAGTAATCTAAAGAAATTGAAAGCGATATTAATTTTAAAACTAAAATATTTTAATTTAAATTTCTTTTAAACTTTAATTTATCCCAGTGTTTAATTCATTTTTAAACGTATGACAATAAATGTTCAGTTTCTCAAAAATCCCCTTTTATATAACTTATTGCGTAGTTTTATACCTTCAACTCAGTCTCTTAGTTTTATTATTTAATTTGTTCTGTAAATCCAATTTATATTCATGAAATTTTAAATTGGCGTCGTCATGCATGTTAGAACATCATTAGCAAAATATAAACAAAAAAAAAAAAACCTTTTCTTGTTGTATTTTATTTTTGAGTCATTATAAATTCATTTCAAACTTACAACATTAGTTATATGGTTATATATATTACCTTTATGATTACCAACTCCCTTACCTTCCACTTAAATGTCGTCGCCCAATATTACAACGACTACAAAACAAACACCTTTTTGACAGATTTTTTTTTTTTTTTTTTTTTTTTGAAAGACTAGAGTTACACGTACGCATAAACAACTACTACAACTACCTTTACATCTATAAGAGAGAGGGAAGAGAGTTACAGAAATTGAACTGTAACTCATTTATGTGTTTGTTAAAAATTGCCTTCAATTACGTTGGTATATTTATCTAGCAAACAATTTATATTGGGAAAGTCCCTAAGATTAATAAGTCGCCAAATTGAACTACAAATTGTTATATGGAAAAGGAACTGATTCTCAAGAAAATGAGTATATCTTCATTCAAAAGTTATATTAATAAAGTTTCAACAAATTATTCTCATTCGAAATTAAATAAATTTACAACAATATATTTTCCAAATGTTTGGAGGGCACTTCCCTATCGCATAAGCCACCACAAAGATGGCAATAAACCATCTGATTTATGTTCGTGTTTAGATGAGAGAATATACTTTATAACTTTACAATGTATTTTGGTGTTGTCATTTTAAATTGTCATATGATCTTTGTTAAGAATATTAAAAGTGCGTAAACAAATTTTCTAAATACCTAAATACTAAGGTAGAAAGATTAATCGATTTAACAAAAGTTTCATGTTTAAAATTTTAAATTTTGCAAACATTTTAATTCCTGTTATTAAAGTGAAAATAGATTTTCATTAATTTTTCATTAAGTGAGAAAAAGAAAGTAATAAATTATATTTATATATATAAATTATAGGAAAAGTGAGTTTAATTAAAAATTATATATTTAGACAAGTTCGTGGGTCTCAAGTGAGATTTACCTATTATAATATAATACATTATGACAAGAAAATTATTGAAGAGAAAGAATGTAAAACAATACTCGACTGGTTTGATAAATATTTTAAAATTATTGAAACATTTTTAAGACATGGTGTACATATTGTAGAAATTTTAATGTATTGAGGTCGATTATGGTTAGAAAAGATTATAGTTTAATAAATAATGTAGTTAAAAGTTCTGTCATTATTGTAGACAATAGTCTAGTCGATAGCCTAGTAAAAAGTTTAGTGGATAGTCTAGTAAATAGTCTAGGGAATAGTGTAGTTATTAATATATTCAGTAGTCTAGGCTCTGTAGGCCAGTCAAGTATATTCTGTTATGTAGTAATTAGTATAATCAATAGCATTTCGGTAGACTAAAAGTCTATTCAATACTCAAGTCAATATTCTAGTCAATAGTATATTCAGTAGTCTAGTCAATAGTCAAGTCAATAGTGTATTCAATAGTCTACTCAATATTATATTCAGTAGTCTAATCAATAGTATATTCAGTAGTACAGTCAATAGTCTAGTATATTCCGTTATATAATCAATAGTCTATTTATAGTATACTCAACAACATATTCAGCAGCCTAATCAATAGTCTATTCAATATTCAATAGTATATTCAGTAGTCTAGTCAATAGTATATTTAGTAGTATAGCCAACAATTTAATCAATAGTACATTCAGAAGTCTAGTTAATAGTCTATTCTATAGTCAAGTCAATAGTACATTCAGTGTTCTGATCAATAATATATTCAGTAGTCTAGTCAGTAGTATTTTCAGTAGCCTAGTCGACATAATATTCAGTAGTCAAGTCAATAGAATATTCAGTAATTAAGTCAATAGTTTAGTCAATAGCATATACAGTAATATAGTCAATAGTATATTTAATAATATAGTCAATAGTCTAGTCACTACTATATTAAGTAGTAGTATAGTATATTAAGTCAATAGTCTGGTATATTCCTTTATATAATTAATAGTCTAGTTTATAGTCTACTTAATAGCATATTCAGTAGCCTAATCAATAGTCTATTCAATATTCAAGACAGTGGTATAGTCAATAGTATATTAAATAGTATAATCAATAAACTAATCAATAGTAGTAATAGTAGTTCAGAAGTCTAGTTAGTAGTCTATTCTATAGTCAAGTCAATAGTACATTCAGTGGTCTAATCAATAGTATATTCAGTAGTCTAGTGAGTAGTATTTTCAGTAGTCTAGTTAATATTATATTTAGCAGTCTTGTTAATAGTGTATTCAGTAATCAAGTCAATAGTTTAGTCAATATTCTAGTCGATAGTATATTCAGTAGTGTAGTCAATAGTATATTCAGTAATATAGTCAATAGTCTAGTCACTACTATATTCATTAGTATAGTCAATAGTCTAGTATATTCCGTTATATAATTAATAGTCTAATCAACAGCATATTCAGTAGCCTAATCAATAGTATATTCAACATTCAAGACAGTGGTCTAGTCAATTGTATATTATGTAGTCTAGTCAATAACATATTTAGTAGTATAGTCAATAAACTAATCAATAGTACATTCAGTAGTCTAGTTGTTAATCTATTCTATAGTCAAGTCAATAGTACATTCAGCTGTTTAATCAATAGTATATTCAGTAGTCTAGTCAATAGTATTTTCAGTAGTCTAGTCTATATTATATTTAGCAGTCTAGTCAATAGTATATTCAGTAATATAGTTAATAATCTATTCAAGATTATTCTCAGTAGTCTAGTCAAAAATCTAGTCAGTATTACATTCAATAGTCCAGCCAATAGTCAAATGAACAGTCTAATCAATAGTTTAGCCAATAGCTTATTCAATAGTCGAGACAATAGTCTAGCTAATAATCTATTCAACAGTCTACCCAAGAGTCTATTCAATAATCTAGTCAATGGCCTAGTGAATAATCCATCCCATAATCTAGTATATAGCCAAGTCTAGAGTTCCATAAAGTAATCTGAAGTCTGTTTTACATTAAATTAAATCTTCTAAATATTTTCAACCAAATTCTTGTATATAATTGTATATAAGTCTAACTAACTTTTGTATGTGAAGTAATAAAACGCACACACTTTACGTTATTTTTTTTTTTCCTAACGATTAAATTCTTTTATTAATTAATTCTATCTAATTTTGTCTATTTGCCACTTTGCCTTCAACGTGAGAGCCGCATAATACATAATTTGTTTTTTGAAAATATTTGTTCGACTGATTTGCAATTTCATAAATCTAAATGAAAAACAATAATAACAAGAATAATAATAATAACAACGACGACCACATAATTTTTTTTTTTTTTTTGTGTTCATCAAAAATTAAATTCTCCACTGACCAGGTATTATAATTGAAATAATGCTAATTGGATTAAATTCAATACCACAAAATTTTGCATCCATCATGTGCGAAAGTGTTTCAATTGTAAGAGTGTGTTTGTGTCTTTATAAAGGTGAGAGTGTATGTCTGAACATGAACTTTATTATAATATTTTAAAGAGGCACAAAATATAGGAGGGTTGTTTTAAAATTCAATTTATTTAAAGAAAAATTAAAACACAAATTTTAATTTTTAAAAAATTGACTAGTTTATGAAAAAATTGCTTATATGAGAAAAATATGACAAAAGTAAGTTTCTCAAAAAAAAAAATTATTTAGTTTTTTATAGCTTAAACTTATCACACAATTTATACTTTCCTAACACTCTATAACTGTTTTATCTGTGCTAGTGTATGGTGCTTAAAATATAATGATCGAGGTTTAATACCCAAGCACAAATAAACAATTCCTCTTATACATATGCAGTCATATGTCGGCTTGTATGTATGTATATGTAAGTATGTATATGTTTTAGCCACCAGGCAGTCAGTCTGGCAGGAGTATAAATATTTATGGTGTTAGGAAAAACATTTTATTTTCAAATCCTTTGCAAATACTTCTTTACGACTTTGGCAGTTTTGGTTTAGTTAGGAGCTCTTTCTCTTTCTGTCTATATGTATCCTTTTATACATTACATTTGTTCATGTACACATATTTAATACATATGTAGTTGATTTAAAATACTTACATATAAATACAAATACATACTTTTTGAAATCTCTAATACTATAACGTGTTAGAGTGTCATGTTTTAACATGATACTAGTATTTTAATATCAAATGCATATGTGTTATTATGTTTGTTTGCTTTTTTTGTGTAAAATTTGAGTCCTAGTTGGTTGGTTGGATGGTTATTTGCAAACTGCAAGATCTGTCAATTTACATTGAATTGTTGGCATAATATTAAAACCATAATTTATTACATACATTAAATAAATAACTCCCACATAGAAAAATATTTGGAGAAGATATAGAGGGAAAGCAAATTGCATTCTAGTAACTTAAGGCGTTATTAAGTGGTCGAGGAATTTAAGAGAAAGTATGCATTTTTATATAAAAAAAAAATCCAGAACCCTAAATAATTATTATCATCATTTTCAAAATCAAAAATAAAAAAAAAATCATTTTTTAAATTATTAAAAAATTAAAAAAATATAATAATTAGTAAATAAAATATAAATATTAGTTACGCATAACTATAATTATTTAACTAATAGTTTAAAAATGAATTGAAATAATTATTGATAAGTAAAAAAATATTCAATTTTAATAATTATTATTCTTCGATAAATATGTAATAATAATTATCGTTCTTGCGTCTATTATTGCAATTTCATCGTCTCAAGTCTCAAATGATGTTAAGAAACCTAATTCAACATACCTGCCAACATTTTCTATCCAAATTTGCACTAAAGAGTAAGCTCAAGTTGTTTTTAACAGTCGAATATGATATCATTTTTTTTTTTTCCAAGAAGAGTCAGCATGCGGGAAGAAGTGTGCAGCAGTTTTAATTTTTTTTTTTTTTTTATTTTAATGACACTATTAAGTGCTTTGTTTATGTGTCAAATTGTAGTCATTTTGAGGAACAGAAAAAGTCACTATTTCTGTCGAAATTCTAACTTAATACTACCAACATTGCTATCCAAACTTTGACCAAATAGTATCCATATTTATTTTAAAATAGTAAAAGAAAAAGATGTTATTTTCCTATTGAAGAAGAGTCACGGTTCGGGCAAACTGTATCGCAGTTTTGATACTTATTTGATGACACTATTGAATGCATTACTTGTGTGACGAATTATAGTCATTTACGGTTATTCAAAATCGGTTTTAGTTGTGAAAATCTGACTTTAAATATTTAATTTAAGAGAAGAATTTTTAAATATAAAATTACACCATATGGCTGATAAAGAAATAAGTATTGAAATCAGGCGCGAATCCACGGTGGTAGGGGTGATATAGGAAATTTACCACAACAGAATTTACCACAACAGACCATACCACAATAAACCTATACCTATAATTTTCATATTTTGGAAATAATACACTCTTCTACAACGAAAAATCATTCCCGAAATGACATAGCATACTTTATAGGCCTTCTTGCAATATAGGAATATAGGAATCTATAATATGTTTTTAAGGATTTTGAATCATAATCTCCAGAAAAATTTGAATTTATAGGCAAAAATGTAAAAAATCCTATTTTTGGGATTTTCAGTCTTTTTTTTTTTTTTTTTTTTGTTTTGTGAAATGTGGGTTTCGTTCTACAAAAATCCAAAAGTTTTTTACAATTTCTCATTTTAAATAATCCACGAAAATTTCGTTAAGATATCCTAACTAACAAAGATTTTATTACAGATATAATATTTATAGTTTCTCCAAAAACCATGTTTTTTTCTCAAATAAATTACGTTACTTAACTAACATAATTCTTCATTATGTAGATAAAAATTTAAGTCAATATCTTTTACAGAACAGAAATTACGCCCCATAAGCTCCTGAAGGGCATATGGAGTCCCCATCCAAATTAAAAATTATACGCTCCTCTGCTACTTCTATGTGAAATCTTTTAAATCCAGCCAGCCGATTACAAGCTAAAGATTTTTTTCCCAAAAAATCGAAGAAAAGAAAAAAGAATTGTGTAAAAACTTGGTGGAGCAGCAGAATCTTTTACGGTAGATATGAAATAATAATTTATGAGAAACAAGAAAAATAAAGCAACTTGCCTTAGTAAAAAAAAAATATATATATAAATATATTTTGATAAATTGGAACAGAATATTTTCGATTTCGAAGAGCCTAACAACTTTAAAAATTTAGTTGAAAGGTTTGATGAACACTTTCACTAAAAAATATACATATTTTTATGAGCGAAACGCAAATTTATTTCGAAATTTTATATTATTAAAAACAATAAATAAATCCAAATTTATTTTTTGTTTTCAAAGTAAATTGTCAAAATGAATTTTTGCTTCGTTTTAGGGAATAACATCTATTTTTTAATTAATTTAATTTATTTTTTAATTAGTTTAATTTAAATTTTTTTTTATTTCATTTTGATTTCATTTTAAACAACATTCACTTTGTATATATATATATATCACTTTATAACTTTTTTTTTTTTTTTTGTTTATTTTTTTATTTTGTAAAATTTTTTACTATCAGGAAAATAACATCTTGAGAACATTAATGGGAGACAGTTTTTGGTAACTTTATATTTATCCAAAAACTAACTTTTAATTGACTTTTTTCATATTTTAGTTAGTAAGAAATATAAAATAATTAGATCAATAATCGAAATTAATGTTATTTGTTTTTGTAAAATTGTTTACTAACAGGATAATAACATCTTGAGAATATTAGAAAGAGTCATTTTTCTGATAGTGGATAAAACTATCACCTAATTTCTGGCAGGGTACATACATATCTATTTTCTATAGGGTGATTCAATCAATCATAAATCATGCATGTAATTCACACTTTAATCTCAAGTTTTTTGCCCAACTTAATTTGACATTTCTTTGTTTCAGTGTTTGACAAATTCCATCATGTAGAGGTACACAATTGAGCAGCACATTAAGTTTGTTGTAGCCTTTTACAAAAATGGGCGTTCAAATGAAAATTCATTTCACGCACTTTATTTTCAGCAACGAAGCACACTTTCAGCTTAGTGGATTCGTTAACAAGCAGAATTGTCGTATTTGGGAAAATGAGAATCCACAAGTGATTGTTGAAAAGCCGATGCATTTACAAAGAGTGACAGTTTGATGCGGTTTATTGTGGCGTCATTTTCGTACTTCGTACTTTTTCGAAAATGAGCAGATACCGAGAATGTTGTTTGCTATTTCGAGATGACAACGGACTTTTTGTGGCCAGAAATTGAGGATATGGACCTGGACGATATCTAGCAATTGCTATATAATAGCGTGAGAAATTCAATGGCCGTGTCGTGGCGATGTTAATTGGCCGCAACGATTATGTGATTTGACACCGTTGGACTTCTTTCTTTGGGAATATTTAAAAGAAAAAGTGTAAGCCAAGAACAAGAGCTAAAGAATGAGATAATTCGACACATTAACGACATAGAACCTCAATTATGTCATTGAAACCACCAAAGCCGAAGCGAGTATTTGGCCTATATATTCTTTCACACATAATTGTCATAGATCCCTCTATCATAATAAAAAATATTAAGATAATTCTCTGAAAACTTTTTGTTTTATTTACAATTAATATCGTGAGTTTTGGCTGGACCACTCGTATATATGAAGAATTAAAAAAAAAAAAATTGAAATTTTTGAGTAAAAATATTAAAAATTTTTTTTCTCTATTTGTTCTGCCATTAACGTCGATTTTTGATTTTATTAATCAATATTTATGCATGCATTTTTATTAATGCATATAAAATTTGTGGAGGTTTAAAGTTGAAAACATATTAACACATGTCAAAACACTGAAAAGAAAAATGTTTAATTTTATTTTTTGCACCATTTCATAAATAGCAAAAATTTAATTTAATTACAAATATTTTGCTGACTAAATCAAATGAATATCAATAATGATTTGAAACCTATAGTCGTTTAAAACTTATTACGAGGGCGGATTAATAATTCCGTGACTTTTCGAACTTCCCTCGTAGTTATATGAAATGCAACACTTCTCCCATCAAACATTACCTATTAATAGACTACTGTCAAATTTTGAGCAAGTGTCGTCATTTACTTTACCTAAAAAATAGGATTTTTCGAGGTCCTTAAAATAGGCATTTGTTTGGTCAATAATTTCATCGTTGGAGCTGAATCTCTTTCCACCGTGCCATTTCTTTAGGTTCGGAAATAGGAAGTAGTCACTAGGGGCTAAATCCGGAGAATATGGCGGATGAGGTATCAATTCGTAGCCCAATTCATAGAGTTTTGCCATTGAGATTGCACACGTGTGCACCCGTGCATTATCTTGATGAAAAAGAACTTTTTTCTCGGCCATATGGGGTCGTTTTCTTTTTAAATCCTCATTAAATCGGTCTGGTAAATTGGCATAATATTCGCCGTTTATTGTTTTTCCCTTTTGAAGGTAATCGATGTAGATTATCCTGCATGCATCCCAAAAAACTGTTTCTATCACCTTATTGGCCGTCAAACTTACCTTGGCATTTTTCGGAGCAGGTTCACCCGGAGAAACCCATTGTTTAGACTACTGCTTGGTCTCCGGAGTACAGTAATGGATTCATGTTTCATCTGCAGTTAAAAAATGCCGCTCATTCGAATTGCGGTTAAACAACTCTAATCTTTTGAAGTTGTAATACGTTTACGTTTATGATCAATTGAGAGCAAAAGCGCCACCCATCTTGCAGACAACTTTCTTAAACCCAGCTGATCATTTAAAATCAAAACCGTACTGTCATATGAAATGCCTTTGGCATCAACAATTTCACGCACTTTTATTCTTCGGTCGGCCAACACCATATCATTGATTTTTTCGATATTTTCGGGTGTACTGACCTCAATTGGCCGTCCAGAACGTTCAGCTCCATTTTGTACTTGTGCGACCACAACGAAAGTCAGTAAACCACTTTTTTACCATTGAAATCGATGTTGCAGGGTCCCCATATTATTTATGAGCACTTGAAATTCGCTTTTTCGTATGCTTTGAACAGCTGTTAAACGCAAAGTAAATGAAGACACTTGCTCAAAATTTGGCAGTAGTCTATTAACAGGTGGTACGAGGGAAGTTCAAAAAGTCAGCGACTTATTCCTTACAAAAGGCACAATATTAGTTTTTTTTTTTATAACCCACACCACCTTAGCTGATTTTGGTATTATGCGCTTGTGCTGATGTTTGTAACGCACAGAAAAAATCACTCAACACCCACCTTAAAGTATATGAATCGACTCAGAATCACTTTTGGAATCGATCTAACGATGTCCGTCCGTCCGTCTGGCTAGATGGCTGGCTGACTGCCCATGTAAACCTTTTACACAAAGTACAGGTCGCAATTTTGAAGATAATTCAATGGCACGTAGGACTTTTATAACACAAGGACGAAGTCTATTGAAATTGGTTATGATTGGTCCAATATTTCACCTAGCCCTCATACAAATGTCCTCCCGGAATAGGGGTTTAGCTATCATAAATGCCTTAAATATAGCTATATTTTAACGAAATTCGTTGTAAGGAAGTTTTGTATAAGTATCAATCTTTGTGCCAAATTTCATGAAGATCGGTCCATAATTGGCAATAGCTCCCATGTAAAACCCTCTTCCGAAAGTCACTTTAAAGAGCAAAAATCACATATACATGTTAGTATCAAGTTTATATTCGACACAAATAAGTTTTATATAAGAAGAAATCATAGTGACAAAATTTATAAGGGTCGCTACATAATTTACCATAGCTCCCATATAAGCCCACTTTCGGATATCTCCCAAAAATGCATAAATTCATATAAATGTTAGTATTAACGCAATATTCTGTGTTCGTATATTTTATTTTACACTTGATAAAAGTATTGGTCTACAATTGTCCACATGTTTGATATAAGATTCTTTCATGAATTTTCATGGTCATGGACAATTATGTGGGGTATCGTATGGTCGGACTTGACCGACTATATATTTGTTACTCTTTTTTTAATGAATTTTTTCAAAATTTTAAACATGTATCTTATTTAGTGATAAGTCTTAAATGGAAAATAGTTTTTATTATTTAAAAATTCAAACTATAATGCGAAATATGTGAAGCTGATTTCTGGGTTTATTTAGTTCATGCAATTATAAGTCCTTAAGATAAAATGCTTTCATTTGTCATAAGTATTAACGTAATTTCTAGTTCGCGGTGATTGTCAGCAATCGAAATGTCGTTTAGAGAGGAATGCCGCTGTAGCCGGTATAAATGATGTTTCTTTACATTTTTTCACATTATCAATTTTAACCATTAAAATGATTCTTTACAGTTGCTAAAGTCATATGTTATATTAAAAAAGTGGAAGTGTTATATTCGACTGGGCAGAATATTTTATACCCTTCAAAAAATTTATCTATATATATAAAAGAAAGTGATGTTAGTTACTATTGTTATAACTCAAGAACGACTAGACCGATTTTGATGATTCTCACCAATTCGGACCGGTCACCGGCCAGAAAAGGATAATACGAAAAAAAATTCGCGAAAAATCCGCGATAAAAAAAAACTCTTTTTTGTCATAATTTCTTTGCCTTAATAATCATTAAAAATATTTTTTTTAATACAAATTATAACAATTACTGTTTCTGTTTCTATCGAAACGCTTACTTTTTTGTGCAATTTGTTTTCTGGTGGTGGTGTAGAATTCTATTTCCAAACGGTAAGTTCCAAGTAAAGCTCATCATTTAGTGAGGTTGTGATATTTAAAACCATTTGTTGTATTTTTGGCATTCGTTATTAAGTGTTATTCACAATGCCGCGACCCCGGAGATCTAATATTTCGCGTCGAACACGTAATGCAAGTACTTATCGTAATATCGTCAATCAATTGAATATATATGAACGAAAAATCGCACGAGAACAACCCCGTATTAGTTTGGCCCGACTTCGTACATCACAAACGCAGGAAGAAAGGCAGGCGAGAAATGAAACGGCTCGGTTAGCAATGAGAAATCGTCGAGCAAATGTAGCAATTCAACAACTTTAAAATTTTTAATCAACGCATAAGAAAAATTGCTTCAAGTTCTGATTTGAATCAAGCAGCGTTCCATTACAACTGCAATTTCGACTACAGCTCTCATCATTTCGTTCAAAAAAAAGACATTGTCTATCCGCTAACCTTAAGATGAAGTAATAAATAAATATAAATTCAAATTTGCCTTAAATACATGCGTATATTTTTTGATTGAGCCCACATCTACATCATATTTAAATTCTTCTGTAAAAAACACTTTATAATAGGTATTCCTTAGATTTTTATTTAAAGGTCGTAAATTTCGTTAAAATATCAATTTAAATCGTTCAGTAATACAACACTAATGTTTGCTTAGGGCCAGCAACGCGGCTCGGGTCAGCTAGTATTTCATAAATATAAAAACATATTGGAATTATCTCTTATCAAAAAAAAAATTTTTGTTTTAAACTGAAAATATACTTAATATTCATAAACTGGTGATAACTATGATACCGAAAATTTGTAACATATAGAGTTCCCGAAAACAGTTTGGGCATCTGACTTAGAAAGGTCCCTCAGACCATCTGTGTTGAAGAGCTGAATAAAGAAGACATATGTAAAATTGTAAATTCCTTTTCAGTTTTCTATCAAAAATTTTTTTCGAAAAAGATAACTTAAGATTAGATATTTTAAACTTGAATTAGCTATTTTCAAATTTTCAGAATTTTTAAGAATTTTTAACTTTGAGACCCTGAGACACAATTCCACATAGCATGTGATATATCATCTTATATTTCAAAACTTAAAACACAATTACAGTTAAGTGATAATATTTTAAGGAAAAATATCTGACATACCGAGATTTACTTGTCAAACTTATATTTTCACAAAAAATATGCCCATAATAAAAAAAATCAAAGGGATTCTACGAACTATGGCTTGAAGATTTATAATCTAGAACACTTCCACACATTTATACACATAGAGGTTTTGTTAAATACTTCTGTACAGTATAAAAATCAATTTACAGCACTATATTTTGAATATATTTAAAATTCAGCAATGTTCAAAAATAATTTTTTACACAAATTAAAGTAGGACTATTTTTTGAATCTAGAATTTCAAAATGCCATGTGGGCTAGGGGGTAAGAATTGAACGAAAATGTAATTTTTAATTAATTAAAAACATAATATGACATTTTTAATTTTTGTTTAAAGATAAAAACAATTTTTCGATGTCTTGGCCAAGAATCGAATAAAGGACCTAAAGTCTTTCAGTTACAAACCCAAGCGGTATACCAAATCGATATGTTTAAATTTACTAACTTTATTGCTTATATAAAAAGATTAAAATGCAACTCAAATCTAAATGATATTTCTATATAAAAGACACATCAAAACGTACCTTGCCAAATTAACCTTTTTTTTAATAATGAAAATTTTTATATTTTTGTTTTTTAGCAAAAACATAAATTTATGAGGATTTCCGGGGACACGAACTCAGGCTTACTTCTTCTAGAGTATTCAATCTCAAAACTTTTCACTAGAAAAACATTTATATATTATTGCATGTGAAATCAAAAATATTATTAAATTTGGTAAAAAAAAAAATTGGAAAAATTTTTGAGGCTGTTCAAAAAAATCGTTTATAACTCCGCCAGTCCTAAGCGGATTTCGCAGAACTTCAATACCAAGATTTTCGAGACTATATGCCACATATAATTTGAAAGCGAAATTTATTTATTGTACTATGGGCTTCAAAAAATCCATTTCAACATACAGACAGACAGACAGACATTTAATCTCAAAAGTTATTTTTCAAATTGAGACCCTGGATATATATTTAAAGACATTCGTATAAAATGACAAACTTATATATATATATATACCTCTCATTTTATGCGAAGGTATAAAAAATGCAGAACAAAATTTTAAAATTTTGTGAAAATTGGTGACAATTTTTGCATTTAAAAATTATTTGACGCCAGTTTGACTCCGAAGCGTTATTTATTAAAGAATTCTGTTTACATGATATTTTGGGTAATTTCTATAAAAGTGGTATTATTAAATATATTAAAGTATGTGATGATGGTATCATATGTCTGGTTTCCTGACATCAACGTTATACAACTCAAACTCCAGAGAATCACTTTAACTTTAAAATTGTGTTCTCTAAATTTAGTTTTATTTATGCGCGCAAATTTTCTATAAGAAAAACCGCAAAATTTAATAAATCTTCAATTTATGGTTTCATTTTTTATTACCTCATAATTCTCCACCAGATAATAAAAATTTTTACTTGTTATACAATACATAAATTTCCCTAGTGTCGTCTTTCGACAGGTTATGAATTTGAATCAAAAAGATATAAATTGTCAGTATAAAACTGTAATAAATAAAAAAAATCTTCGAAAGTTTCAACTCAATTTTTTATATTATTTTATTTCCCTGAGATTTTTGGTGAATGATCTGAAATTTTGGGTTTGTTAGTTATTTTGTTGTGTCTAAAAAATGCATCAACAGTTTTCCTGCTTTTAAAACAAACTTTAGAATAACAAGACACATAAAGTCGATTTTAAAATATTCTCAGCAGAAGTAGCAAATTAAAATTAAAATTACCTACAACGTGGATTTTGTCGTCGGTTTAGGTAACTTAGTCTCCTCCAGAGTTAACTTACGCATCCACAAACTTTAAGTAATAAGATAAGTTTGATTTACCCCTTCTGGGGGTTAGAATAGCATTTTCTTTGTTGAATACTTCAAATATATTTCAAATACAAAAATTACGAGAGAATTGATAACTTCAGTTCGGATACCATCGACTTAATAATAGTCGTCTTCAATCGTTTCTTCTTCAACTAGGCTTATTTCGCCTCTCCCTTCTTCAACAAGGCTTATTTTGGTTCTTCGGTTTATATTAGGATTGCTTCGGTTATAATAGGTTCGGTTCTTCGGCTTATATTAGGATCGGTTTGGTTATAATAAGTTCGGTTCAGTAGTAGAATCGGCTTTGAGCTTTCGACTTCGATACACTCGGCTGTCAAACTGGTTCGGGTTTACGGCGGGATCGCATTCTGGTTCAGGTGGCAGCGTCGGGAATCGAAGATTCTTGGTTCGGTAGTAGAATTAAGATCGACGTCGTGCGTTCGGTTTCGTCACTCTCAGCTGTCAATCGGGTTAGAGTATTCGGCAGAATCGGTTTCGGTGGCAGCTTCGGGAATCGAAAATCGAATATTTTTCTACAATACGTACAATGGTTTCTTAAAGCTAGTGCCTAGCTACTTCTCAACTACTATTACCATGGAATTCTGCAGTTTAATATTTTACCTAAGCGAACGAGCAGCACGACGTCACCTAGGGGGGGGGGGGGGGGGAACGAGCAGGAAGCCACTTGTGAGAACGAACAGCATGAAGCCACTCGTGAGAACGAATAGCAGGAAGTCACTCGTGAGAACGAACAGCAGGAAGCCACTCATGAGAGCGAACAACAGGAATTCACTCGTGAGAACGAACAGCAGGAAGCCACTCGTGAGAACGAGCAACCGAAATCACTCATGTAAAATTTATTTACATTTATTGACCCAACCGAAGTTGAGCGTGCAAAATACGATCATATTCTACTCTCGCAAAATCTAATCGACTCTTCCAATTATATAAAATAATATCAGAGACTTATGTGGCGGATTCTTGTCTTGTTTGAAACGCCCCGACTGTAACTAAACTATGTTTACTTATACTTAGTCATGTATCAACTAAATGAGAATTATATTACTTGTTGGCTATCAAGCAACATCAACTGCATAACTAAAGCAGTTGTTATATATGTGTGTGGGTGTGTATGTAGTATTTGCAGTAGGGGCGCTCAATGTAATTACTTATTACTAATAAAATATTAAATATATTAGTATGAAAAAGGAAAATAATTAAAAATGCATAAATAAAATAGTAAAGAAAAACGAAAAATGGTAGTAATTTCATAAATTAATATATTAAGAAATATGTACGGGAAAATATTTGTGCTGAGTGTACTATTTCCACGTTACATCGTATAAATTCTAACAGAGCCAGATTTTAAAATTTCTGTCAGGGAGCGGATATACGCGGATTTATATATAATTACCTAAGCATGATTTCTCTTTTCAGAGCTTTCTGAAACTCCTAGACGATGTACAAAATTAAAATTTTTCTTACTTATAAAACCATTCCTCTTACGAATCCCAACGGAGCCAGATTTTAAAATTTCTATCAGGGTGCGGAGATACGCGAATTTTTTATTTTTAGTTTATGTAATATTTTTCAAAGTCGGTTTTAGTTTTAAGAAATTAAAATTTGCTATAATCATTGCTGGCTCTCCAACCCTATCGGTATTTTTTTTTTTTTTTATTTTAAAAAGTTTACTAATACAATGCTTTAAGCTTTCTTATCCCAGCTAAGCTATTCTCATCAGATTCTAATAGCTTCAAATCTTTAAATTCGTTTAAGGGGACGAAAAGCGGTAAAATGTATTTTTTTAAGATTTCTGGATTTGTTTGTGCATATTTTTATTACTTTAATATTTCTCCTGGCATTGGCATTTCTATACGCTAGTCTTGTTTTGCTAAAATTTCAAAGAAAAAAAAAATACCAAAGTGTATAGTATCCCCAGATTTTTTAAACATATTTTTCTTATTAAATTTCCTACGAAATCATTATTAAATCTCATTTAATATTTTCTTTTTTTTTCTAAATCAACAACGGAAATTGTATTTAAATTAAATTGAAATTAGAGATTTTTCTTTTTCTTTCAATACAAAAATTCTAAATAATTGGTGGTTTACAATTTCAAAAAATAAATCTATAATAAAGCATAGAGTTCTCCCTGTCTAGTTTGTGTGATGGTGGTTGTTTCTATTTGGTATGCAAAATATGTAGCTTCATTATGCTGAACAATTTTTGTTTGCATTTTTTGGGTTCTTCAATGCAGTGATTTTGTTTTTTTTTTTTTTTTTTTTTTTTTAATTTGATTTTGTATTGAATTCCAATTACTTTTCTGTACATATTTTAAGTACTTGCTTTAATATTTTTATATTTATTCTATAATTTCTTTTAGTCCTTAGAGGTTTATATCATTTTCCAAAAATATTTTTTAATGAGATTTTTGTCTGGCGTTTGTTGAATTTAAATTTTGTTTTATTTGGTTTTTTTTTTTTCTTTAAAAAAAGTACAAATATTAAAAATAGAAATTAAAATAATTGTTAAATGATATTATTTTAAATTCTCCTTGACCATAATTGATGATGTTTTATTTTATTTCTATGGTGAATTCAATATAAGTCTGATGATTTTTTTAATGTTAAAAAAGGTATTTTTTTGTTTGAAAATATTAATTAAAAACTCGCTAGAAAATTTATTGAGATAGAAATTTGAAAAAAAAAATTATAAGCTAAGTTGAGACTCTAAAATGACTCACAACTAATGTTTACTTTATTATAAGTTTCACAGATAAGCAGTTAGACGGTTGGACAGACATTGTTAAGTCGAATCAGATACTGATTCTGGCAATACAATTATCTTTTATGTACGTAGCAAATAGCACCATCATCAGCACACAATATAACACATGGGTAAATTGGTTCCAATTTGAATTACAAATTAAAAAATTAAACTTTATAAAATTTAAAAATTTGTTTAATTTTTAAATTATAACGTGGTTTTGTCGTAGGCTGTGGTAACTTAGTCGCCTCTACTTACGGATCCACATACCTTAAGTAATAAGACGTTTGATTTACCCTTTCTGGTGGTTAGAATAGTATTTTCTTTGTTGAATACTTCAAGAATATTTCAAATACAAAAATTACGAGAGAATTGATAACTTCAGTTCGGATACCATCGGCTTAATAAATGTCGTCTTCAATCTTTGCTTCTTCAACTAGGCTTATTTCGGTTCCTCGGCTTATATTAGAATCGATTCGGTATTTCGGCTTATATTAGGATCGGTTAGATTCTTCGGCTTATATTAGGATTGCTTCGGTTATTCAGCTTATAATAGGTTCGGTTCTTCGGCTTATATTAGGATTGGTTCTTCGGCTTATATTAGAATAAGTTCTTCGGCTTATGTTAGGATCGATTCGGTTCTTCGGCTTATATTAGGATCGGTTTTTCGGCTTATATTAGGATTTCTTCGGTTATTCAGCTTATGATAGGTTCGGTTTGGTTGTTCGCCCGGTTCAGTAGTAGAATCGGCTTTGAGCTTTCGGCTTCGACAAACCCGGCTATCAAACTGGTTCGGATTTACGGCGGGATCAGCTTTTGGTTCAGGCGGCAGCTTCAGGAATCGAAGATCGTATATATATAGTGTCTAGCTACTTCTCAAGTTACTTTTACCATGCACTTCTACTAATAGCTAACCAAAGTCAACTGTGAAAACGAGCAGCACGAAGCCACTCGTAAGAACGAGCAACCGAAATCACTCGTGAGAACGAGCAGCACGAAACCAATTCTGAGAACGAGCAACCGAAGCACGAAGCTACTCATTAGAATGAGCAACCGAAATCATTCGTGAGACCGAGCAACCAAAATCACTCGTGAGAACGAGCAGCACGAAGCCACACGTGAAATAACTCGTGACAATGAGCAGCACGAAGCTACTCATTCGTGAGAACGATCAGCACGAAGCTACCCGTGAGAACAAGCAACCGAAATCACTCGTGAGAACGGGCAGCACGAAGACACTCCTGAGAACGAGCAACCGAAATCACTCGTGAGAACGTGAGGAGCAGCATGAAGCCACTCGTGAGAACGAGCAACCGAAATCACTCGTGAAAAATACGACTTAATTTCACTTTCGCAAAATATAATCGGCTCTTCCATTATATACAATAATTTCCGAGATTTATAGATCGTATTCTAGTCTTGTTTGAATCGCCACGACTGTAACCAAACTTTGTTTACTTACTTACTTACTTACTTAATTATGTATCAACTGAGTGAGAATTATATTATTTGTTGGTTATCAAGCAACATCAATTGAACAACTAAAGCAATTATTATACATGTGTGTGTATGTAGTATTTACAGTAGGGGCGTTCAATGTAATTAATTACCTATTAGTAATAAGGTATTCAATATATTAGTATGAAATTCAAAAAGTTGTGCAATAGAAACTAATATTTTATTACAAAAAATAAAAAATAAAACTAAATACTAAAACCAATTTAGATCTATAAAAGAGAACTAATAGTGGAGATAATATGGGACTTAAATACAAGAATTGAAACTAATTTTAGGTTTTAAAAAGTTATACAATTTAAGCTTAAATTGAAGTAATAAAATATCTAATGTTATATGCTGTTTTACTTTTAAAACACCCACAATTAAAGTAAATTCGGTATACTAAATTAAATAATTTTTCTAATAAAACTATCTGGTATTGAACCTAGTCTTAAAATTAATTTGAGACCTAAAAAATACCCTTGACTTAAGATTTAATCACTTTAGACTTAAAAATACTCAATTTTTCTTAACCTAATCTTTCAAAACAATCCATTAAATTAAGTTCACATTTTACAGAAGGATAATCTTTTTGGGTCTTTTACAAGATCTACGATTAGAAAGTTTCAAGATTAAAAAAAGACTAATTAAAAGCCAATTTGAATTATCAAAATAATCCATCAAATTAAGCTCACATTTGAGAATTAAATGCTCTGCGATTGAAGCGATTGAACATATTATTGAAGCAAATTTAGTCTTTAAAATTCTTTGGTATAAGATTTAATTTCTCCACAAAGTTATCCAAACCTAAAGCTTATTTTTTGTCATACTTACTTTCAAACTTCAAAACATTCCATCAAATTAAGTCTATATTTAGCCATAAAGTGATCTACAATTAAAGCTAATTTGGGGTTTTTACGAGTTCTATGATTAAAGCTTAAATTGATGCAAGGAAGATCAACTAATAATGTTTATTTGAATTTTAAATAAACCAATGAACAAAATTTGCTTTGGGACATCAAAAGAACTAGCTAGATTGAACCTCAAAACAATCCATCAAATAAAGCTTATTTTTGACAATAAAATGCTTTATGATTTAAACAATCGTATTAATTATTGAAACAAATTTGAATCTTTAAAAAAATACTCTTGCTTGAAGCTTTAATTATACTGAAAAATAGTCTATAATTGATGGTCGTTTTATACCTTTTAAAAAAATTAATTTTAGAACTTAAAACATATTGAAGTCAATTCTTACTTAAATCTAATATTGGCCTAAAAAGCAGCTATTATTGAAGCTAATTTAAGATTTTTCAAAACCTTACAAAGAGCTTAAATTTGTAATGGTATCTTGTTGTTAGTGAAGTTGGTAAAGCAAATTACATACTATAAGACTAAATTATATAACGTGTTTATATTATATTTTGAATAATTGCAACTAAAGCGGACGGGTAAAAACCTGGTTATTTTTTTTAACCTTCTCAATCATTTCACACTACAAGAGATCTTTTGGTTTCCTAGATCTAAATGCGCTCACCATCCAAAGTTCTTCATTAAAATCTATTAATATATTGTTACAAAATTGTACTTGAATTCAAATATAACGGCTAGTTTAAAGTTAAATAATGCTTCTCAACCTTTCTCAATGCTTCTCAACCTTTTTATTTATGTTAACAACAGTTAACATATCTGTAGAAATTATTAACATAGCTGTATATATACATACAACATTGAATGAAAAGCTTTCATCATTATTTGTAAGTATGTCAACACTAAAAGTTGAAGCTGCTGCATTAACATCGAAAGCTTCAGAATTCGAATATACTAGTTTGTCCGTTAAGATCATTAGACCTTTCGAGAAGCATCTAGAAGGTAATGCAGTGCAAATAAATTGGCAGTGAGTATCGGTAAGTAAACATAAATTAACTGCCTTGAAGTTGGCTGTTTTAAGTGTTTATGTGTGTTTTAGAACACATAGTGACTATTTAAACTGTTATTGTTGTACATTTTAAATAAAATAAAGAGTTATTAGAACTTTTAAGTCTACTAAACTGTTTTTATTTGCAATCAAGAGTATCCGATTTATTTTAAAGGAAATAAACCACAGTTTTTAAAAGGTAAAAACGTAACAATATTTTCTAAGAGCCCCTTATCATACACTACCTGTGTTTTAATGTTCTTAACTTCCTCTAAACAATTACATAATTTTAATTCCAATATTTATTCAAACAAAAATAATAAAATTAAATCTTATTTTATGTTAGTTTATATAAAAAATATGTCTTATACATTTTTGACGTATAAATCATTTAATAAATTATGTATATAATGACATTTGTACTAAGGCCTCAGCAAATTGTTTGTTGGGTTGCCACTGTAAACTGTGACTAAATAACAAAATTATAAATATTATAAACAAAATAAAAAGCATTGAAAAAAAAACGAAGAGATTTTAGGAAACAATTGGAATTTGGTAATATTTCGTTGATCAATACTTTACATCATTAATGAATGAAGTGGAAGAATTTAGTTATAACAGCAATAAGATATATAAAAAATTACTGCCATAACAGAGTTGGAAAGTATTAATTATAATAATGATTACACATTAACAATAAATTAAATTGTTTACATTTACACGTAGAAAATATTACTTGTTAAATTTACATGTAGAAAATTTATATATTTAACTTATTATATACACTATAAATGAATCAAGACTTCTAGCAAAGGTTAGTTCACGATATTATATCAAATTTAGTAACTGATTTTATATTGTTTTTAAATTATAACTTACTTTAAAAATACTTTATAAAAGTAATAAATTGGTTTATTCTTTTTTTCTGAAGCTCGATGATAATAAAATGTGATAAGAATTTGGTGGAAAATTTCCAAACCATGGAGTTCCAAAATTTATAAATGTAAATTTAAGCACCAAATTTCCACACGAGATTAATTCTTGATATAATTGGTGTATTGGAATTTATTCTTTTGTCTCTTTCTTTCTTCTTTATTTTTTTTTTTTTTTTTTTTTTTAAAAAAATCACTTTTATTATTTAAATTAATAATTTCAAGATTATTATGATTATGTGAAAATTATTATCACTATGTGATTTAATTAATTGGAAAATTATCACGAGCAAATCAGTTTAAACTTTTTGACGTCTCAGTTCTGAATGAATGCCTAGATTATGTTTTAAAAACATATAACTATCGATATTGTTTTCTTCTTTTTTTTTTTTTGATTTAATGATTGAGAAAAGATCTAGAAACATAAATGAAATTTATATACTCATTGAGATAAGTAACGATATAAAATTTAGAAACAAAAAATTAATTAATGAATTATTATAATAGAATTTATAGTAAACTAGTTTTTTAGAATTAGAAAAATAGGCCATTTAAAAGAGTGAATTCATCAATTGTAATAAAAGTACATATGTCAGGAAGGCTACCATCACAAATTGTAGTACAAAGAGATCTAAAATTGAAAAATAATTAAGCTTTAAAAAGAACCATAATTAAGTCCTGATTATAGTTAAATTTATGGTAAAAAATCATAAATCATAAGCGGAACTAATTAGGAATTAATAATTAAAAAATCTACATATAAAACCAATTTTAGTTAAAACAGGAATTAAAAAAATAAAATGACCAAAGCTTAAACTGACCTTTAAAAGGATCTAGTGTTAAAGCTATGATTACAGTTATTACAAAAACTTAAGACTTACAATTAGATACCTTAAAATAATTTATATAGAAGCCAATTTAAAACTTTAAAAAGACCCTAAAGTTATGCTTATTTTAGACTTTTAAAATGCCTATACCTGAAGTCAAACTTATTGCATTTTATATATTTAATGTTTAATAACTGTTTATTTATTTTCTTTCTTTAGCAATGAACGTCATATTGATTATTGGCATATGTATCCATGCAGGATATATACCATAGAATACAACTAGAAGCTTATGTGAGATACAAAAACTTAATTCAATTTTCAAAAACCTAATTCATGCAACAACAAAATACATGTAGTTACATACATTTTGTTTTTGTATTTGGAAAAAAATAAGTAACTTTTTTGAAAATTTAGTTCGAATTGCCTCTCACATAAACTTCTAGTTATATTCTATGCTATAGACTTTATTACGTATCTACTTTTAGTCTAATTAATATTTAAATGCCCAAGGTCCTATTTTTATTATAATTCTCAACAAGTTGCTAAACGAATTATTATCATACTTTTACTTTTTTATACACTTCACATAAAATGAAGGGTATATATAAGTTTGTCATTTTATACGGAAGTCTTTTAATATATATCCAAGAATTCAAATTGAAAAATATTCGTGAATATTATGATTAAAAATAAGTTTTAAGAATATATTTTGTCCATCCGTTTGTATGTTGAAATGGATTTTTTGAAGCCCATATTCCAATTAATACATTTCTCTTTCAAAACATACATGGCATATAGTCTCGAAAATCTTGGTATTGAAATCCAACGAAATCTGTTTAAAAATAGTGGAGTTATAAATGATTTTCTACAACAGCCTCAAACATTTTTCCAATTTTTTTTTTTTTTTTTGCCTAAATTTAATGATAGTTTGTATTTCACATACAATAATATATAAATATTTTTCTATTAAAAAGTTGTGAGATTTAATAGTCTAAAGGAATTGTTTTAGATTACAAACCGTTAAGACTGAGTTCGTATCACAGGGAATCCTTATAAAATTCAGTTTTTCATAAAAAAAAATATATGTATATACAAATTTTCATTATTAAAAAAATAATTTAACCAGAATTTCTAGGCACGTTTTAATGTGTTTTTTATATAAAAAAAAACTTACATATTTAGATTTGAATTGCTTTTTAATCTTTTTATATAATCAACTAGCTGACCTGGTCCGCGTTGCTGGCCCCAAGCAAACATTAGTGTTGTATTACCACATGATTTAAATGATGTAAATATTTTGTAAATAAACCGAAAACTCGGATTTTTGAATGCAACATTTCAAAAGTTTAAAAATTTTGATATTGGATCATTATTAACATAGGTTTTTTGTAAATATCTTCGGAACTACACAACCGATTCAAGAGTTTGATATCTCGTTTTGAAAAACATGACAATGGCTTTCAAAAAAAATTAAAATGAAATAAAATAAAAAAAGCAAAAAAAAATAAATATATGTATATGTCATTGTTGGTGCAATATGAAAATTGGATCTTGCCGCGCCCCTCCGCCCGCAGACCGAAAATCAAAAATCAGACTTCACAGTATCACCCGCCTGAATATTCTGAAGATTCCCTGAAAATTTCATCAAAATCGGCCCAGCTGTTTTGGAGTCCATACGTTACATACATACACACATCCTGTTTTATATATGTAGATAAAGATAATAAATTTTAACACATCGATATGGTATACCGCTTGCGTTTGTGACTGAAAAACTTTAGGTCCTGAGTTTGATCCTTAGCCAGGACTCTGAAGCAAGGTTTTATAATTTAACTTCAAAAAAAATTTAGAATTTTGAAATGAGGAACTGTCAAATATATTTTTAATTAATTAAAAGTGTTTCTTTGAAATTTATTTACTTTAAAACTCCTAGCTTTGAATACTTATCCCCTAGGTCACATGGCATTTAGAAGTTCTGAATTCAAAAAATAGTTTTATTTTAATTTGTGTAAAAAATTCAACATTGTTGAATTTTAAATATATTCGACATATAGTATTGTAAATTAATTTTTATACTGTTCACATATGTGAGGAGTATATGTAATTGTTTTCCAACAGAATTTTTATGGTCTAGTGGAAGTCTTCTAGATTACAAATCTTCAAGCCATAGTTCGTATCCCCGTAGAATCCATTTGAATTCTTTTTTTAAACATATTCCATGAGAAAAATGTGACAAGTAAATCTAAATACGAAATAAGATCTTTTTTTCTTAAAAAATTGTTTTTTAGGTTTTTAAATATAGATTATAAAATGGCATATCATGTTTGATGGAATTGTGTCTTAGATCCCCATAGATAAAAATTCTGAAAATTTTAAAATAGCTAATTCATGTATAAAATAGGTATTTTTTTTTCAAACAATAAATTGTTGTTAGAAAAGAAATTTACAATTTTGCATATATCTTATTTATTCAGCTCTTCAAAACAGATGGTGTGAGCGACCTTTCAATGTCAAAGAAGTTTTCGTGGACTCTTTATGTTACAAAATTTCCCATGTCATGGTTAATAACAGTTCCAGTACATTTCCAGATAAAAGCAAAAATTTTGATAAGAGATAATTTCGGTATGATTATATATTTATGAAATATAGATTTTGTGTAGGGTATAAAAAATTCTGCCCAGCCTAACATTGTTTTATTTTATTTTCGCAAAAAAATTTCTCTTTTTATTTATTTAATACTCGTAAGGAAATTTGTAAAAGTTTCAGTTGTTGATTTGAAAAAAAAAAAATAAATAAATAAATAAAACTTTTGTATTTCGTATACAGTTTTCTCATTTTTCTATTTTCGTCATTTTTAATTCTCTATATATATACATATATTCAAGCCTAAAGGTCATAATAAAAAATTGCGTATAAAATTAATACACTTCATTGATTCCGATGTACTCACACAAAAAATAAATATAAATTAAAATACTAAAAAAGAAAAAAAGGAAACAATATATTTATAGCAAATTATCATTTTAAGCCAGAGAGGAAGATAGAAAATTCTAACAGAAGTTTTAAAATGTTTGTATGGTTGAAAGTTAAAATAAGGTTACAAATAATGAGTTTAAAAAAAAATTATAAATAAGTTTAAATTAAAAGAAAATTGTTAATAGGTTTAATATGCTGCAAATTTTTATAAGCCTTTTTAAATTAAAATTTAAATCCTTTTGGAATAACATGTACTATATTTTAAAAAGTTAACAAGATTTTTTCGCCTTAAAGTAGCCTTTATTATTAAAATTTCTAACTGAATTGAATTATAAATCTCTAGCCTTTTACTCTTTCAAATAACTAAAAAAGTATGAGTGCGCAATTAGAAGCACGTATGTATGTTTGAGTGTATGTGTTTTGGCATATAATTTCAAAATGCCATTTAAAAGCTTTTAATGTTTTCATCACTTTCGATTATCGTCATCATCATCATCATTGGCAAAAACAAAGCTAAAACATAAAACACTCTCATATAGACAAAGGCAAAGAAAAAAAGATTATAATCCCAGCAAATATTTTCTATTAAAATTTATTTAATTCTATTTAGCACTTTTTATTCAAATATCCCTATTACGATCCTTCAAGGAATCCAAATTTGACAACAAATGCAGTTCAATACTTTAAGAAATTTTTTCATCAATGGTATCTCTTTAATTAATCTAATTATCACCATAATTGTGATACTTTAATAGACCCACTGTTCTGGCAATAATGGTTATCTAGTTAATAGCGATTAATGTCGAATATAACCAAAATTATTAACAATTCTCGACATAAAAATGTCCTTTAAAATATTCCCTTTTACTTAAAAAAAAAAACTCTTATAATTAGCAGATCAATTTTTTTCTGCAAATGTTCCCTGGGTTAAGAGTAATAACACTTAACTGTAAATTTTAGAGACCAGACAGACACACACTTTCATTTTCTCAATCACACAAACACATAACTAAACATCCTGTCTGGATCAGATTATATTGAAAATGGTCACATAAAGTAATATTAACAAAGTTAAATAACTGTTTTTGCTATTCCTCTTACCCATTTTTTCTTATAAAAATTCTGCTTAAAACTGTATTGTTATACTTTATTAATGTTAAAGAAGGAAAAAATTAAAAAACCATTACAGTTAAAAGAAACTTTTTGAAAAGAAAAAAAACTGTTTTAAAAGGTTTTCCAAATTTTCGTACAATTGCTAAAAAAAAACATATGTATATCCTTTTTTATTTATTTGCGCATATTAGAGAATTTTCAAAATAGTGCTAAATCGAAAAGCAATTGCTGTTATAATAAAATATGGCTTAAATACATTTGCTAAACTAAGGTATCAAAGGCGATAAAAAAAGTTTCGATTTATATTTTCTCTTACACAAAAGTTTTTGTGTATTTTTATGTTTTTACTTTTTTTTGATAAACAAAATTTACAAAAAATCATAAACTGTTATATAAACTATGAGACAATAAATATTGTTTGGTTATAGAAAGGTGTTTAGTTATGTAGGTAGAAGTTTATTCAAAAACTCATTTTAATCCTCAGTTATTCCAGTTATTAAAAAAACAAAAAAAAACCTAATCTTAAAAACCACTAACAAACTAGCGACACCAATAGAAAAAACAATATTAAATTTTTATAGAGATTGTCTCATATTTTTTGTTTCAACCTTTTTTTCCTTTTTTTGCAAATTCCTTTTTGCAGATTTTCAATACTAATTTATCTAAAGCTATGATATCAAACATACAGTGTCTAAAGTCTAGAATATAGTATAGTACATTGCCTGGAATATATTATAGTCTATAGGCTATACAATTATCTAATCTACGCTAGATTATAGCTTACACTGTAGTTTACATTCTGGACTATAACCAAGTCTTTAGTCTAGTGTATAATCCATAATATAGCCTCGAATATAGTCTATAGTCCGGACTGTAGTCTTCAATCTAGACTATAGTCTATAGACTGAAACGTTGTCTTCAGTTTCGACTATAGTATAAAGACTATAATAATTTGGACTATGGTCTATAGTCTGAACTATAGTTTATAGTCATGATTATAGTCTATTATTTGGGCTATAGTTTATGGTTAGGACTAGAGTCTATAGTCTAGACTATAGTTTATAGTCTGGACTAGAGTCTATAGTCTAGACTATAGTTTATAGTCTGGACTATAGTCTGGTCTATAGTCTGGACTATAGTTTATAGTCTGGACTATAGCTAGGACTATAATTTATAGTATGCACTGCAGTCCATAGTCTGAACTATAGTTTATAGTCAGGATTATAGTCTATCGTTTGGGCTATCGTTTGTGATCAGTACTAGAATCATAGTCTGGACTATAGTTTATAGTCTTTACGATAGTCTGGAATATACTCGGGACTATAGTCTGGACTATAGTTTGAATTATAGTTTATAGTCTGGACTATAGGTTATAGTCTGGACTATAGTCTGGACAATAGTTTATAGTTTGGACTATGGCTTATAGTCTGAATTATAGTTTATAGTCAGGATTATAGTCTATCGTTTGGACTATAGAGTCTATAGTCTGGTCTATAGTCTGGACTATAGTTTATAGTCTTGACTATAGTCTGGCCTATAGTCTGGACTATAGTTTATAGTTTATAATTTGGACTATAGTCTATAGTCTGAACTATAGTTTATAGTCAGCCTATCGTTTGGGCTATAGTTTATAATCAGGACTAGAGACTATAGCTTATAGCCTTTGCTATAGTTTTTAGTCTTGACTATAGTCTGATCTATAGTCTGAACTATAGTTTATAGTCTTGACTATAGTCTGGACTATAGTTTATAGTCTGGTCTATAGTCTGGTCTATAGTCCGGACTATTGTTTATAGCCTGGACTGTAGTCTGGACTATAGCCTATGCTTGGTCCACTACTGTGAAATATAATGTACAACGATGTTCTTAAGCTTAACATTTCAGAAGAGGCGAACATTATAGGTTTTGCAGATGACATAGCAGTTACGGTTTCAGCAAGATATATGGAGGAAGTGGAGCTAATCTTGAATGAAGTAGTATGGACTATTAGAAACTGGATGAAAAGTGTGGAGTTAAAACTTGCCGAACATAAAACGGAGATTGTATTAGTTATAAGCAGGCGTAAAAAAGAGGCCATGAGAAATGCGGTTGGAGAACACCAGGTGACATCAAAATCCCATCTCAAATATTTGGGAGTTCTCATAGATGCCAGACTTAAATTTAGAACACATATGGAGTATACTGCTAACAAGGCAGCAAATATTAGAACCGCTCTTGAAAGAATGATGCCGAATGTAGGTGGACCAATGCAATCTAAAAGGAAGATAATATCCACGGTGGTCAGCTCAGTTATACTTTAGGCTGCTCCCATATCGTCAGTAGCTCTAAAAGTAAAGACCGCAGCGAGGAAGCTAAAATCTGTATACAGGTTATCGGTCCTACGAGTATGCTGCTTTTTTCGAACAACATCCGACGAAGCGGCTCATGTCATAACGGAAATGATTCCCGTAGAGATCTTGGCTGACGAAGCCAAACGTTTGGATGAAAACAGAAGAGACCCAAAACAACTAGAAACTTGTGTACGTAAATTTGAAAGAGAAGTTTCTAAAAGATAATGGCAGAGCAGATGGGAAGACAGTCGCAAAAGAAGGTGGACCTTTAAACTAATCCCGAGAATAAATGCTAAACAGGCTAAACAGACGACATGGAGTAGTAAATTACCACTTAGCGCAGTTTCTCTCAGGCCACGGAGGATACCGAAGTTACCTGTACAGATTCGGGTTAGATAACTCCCCATATTGCCCTAGCGGTTCAAACCAAGAGGAAGACTCAGAACACGTCGTGTTCAACTGCGCACGTTTTCACCACGATCGACAGAAAACAGAAGAAGTCCTTGGTTGCCAACTGAATCCGCAAAATATTGTTGATATCATCCTTAATAAGAGAGAAAATTGGGATGTAATATCCTCAATGATTAAAAATATCCATGATAAACTTCGAACGGAAGAGAATCTGAGGAAATCCCAGACACCAGAAGTAGCCTAGATAACGCTCTCCTGCCCTGCAATACAATATCTTTCCGCAGGGTTGCTGAATGACGAAGGAGGTGGTTTTAGTCGGTATGAATCCGACATATCTCATGGTTAATCTATAATCGTGAGAATCTTATGAAAGATTTCCACCTGCCTAATGAAAAAAAAGCCTGGACTATAGTTTAGTCTGGACCATAGTCTGGACTATAGTTTATATAGTTTATATAGTCTATAGTCTGTTTATAGTTTATGATCAGGACTAGAGTCTATAGTCTGGACTATAGTCTGGTCTATAGTTTATAGTCTGGACTATAGTCTATAATCTATAATCTGGACTATAGTCTACATTGTGGACTTTAGGCGACAGTCTGGACTATAGTCTATATTCTGAATTATATTCTATATTATGAATTATAGTCTACAGTCTGAACTATAATCAGTTGTCTGGACTATAGTTTATAGTCGGTAGTCGATAATTCAAACTATAGTTTAGTTTATATTGAAGAATTTATTTAAATCTTTAGTCTGGTCTTTAAAATAAACTATAGTACTGACGTTTTATCTTTTAATTATTAAGTTTAACAAATACTTATCTACCTATAATTAAATGTGTACATAACCTTCGTTTAACAAATAGTACTGCATGTCACAAAATACTTTTATGATAATTTGTTTTCTTCTACTTTTGGCATTTTTTATTTCTATAAATAGGTTTCTTCTATACAAATAAATTCAAGTATATTGCTGTTGTCTGAATAGTTCAAAAGTTACATTTGCTATTTCTATTTCATTCATTTTTTTTTTTTTTTTTTGGATTTCCTTTAAAAATGTATCAGTATTTTTATCATGTGTGTGTTTGAATATATTGTAGCAATTTGTCCTAAAGTAACAACAAAAAATAATAAAAAAAACTATTTACCTTGATGCCATGATTTTATAAATTTTATTATATTTTAAGTTTTGCATTGAATTTTTATAAATTGTGTGCAGTGGTGTGCTGTGGTAAGGTATTCTGTGATAGTTTTGTTTCTACAATTTTTTGTTTCAACACAAGTAGGCGCCAATTTCCGTTTCCGCTTAATCGTAGTTTGTCGTCACGTGTTATGTGTACGTGACATGCATGTTGTTACCATAATAGTTTTTACTAAAAGATTTTTTATCTACTTTTTTATGTTTTTTTTTTTTTTTTTTTTTTGGTAATTTTAGTTTGCTTTGATTTGTGTTTTTTTATATTTTTTGTTTTCATCCTTTAGTTAGTTCAACATTTCGGCCGATAATCTCTGTTTTCGTTTTGCAAAAAAATTTTTTTTTTTTTTTGAAGAAGGAAATGAGTTTGGAACTAACTACTTGTGAATTTTTTTTATACAAGCCCTATTTAATAACAAAAGTTTTGAGTTGCAGCGTTCACAGACTCAAATGTAAGCGGTTTAAAATTGTTTATAAAATTAAGCCAAAATAAACAAATTCCAATGGAATTTAATTTTAACTAGACAAGAAAAATAAATTTTATTAATAGCAAAGAAAAAAGATATGAATTAAAATTTTCGTTAGATCTTTTTCTTTTGTGTCTAATTTTAGATAAAATATTTTATTTCTGTAGATATTTTTTAAACTAAATTCTTTCTAATTTCTAGTATTTAAATATTTTATTTAAACTAGTATACTTATGTTATGTTACTTATGTTCTTAACATCAATCTATATTGTAGTAATATTAAGAAAACATGTTAAGCTTATAATCATGATAACCATTTTAAAAATTTTAATGCAATATTACAAAAGTTTTCTTATAAAATAAAGCAAAAAGTGTTCATAACTCTAGTCTCATCCTCAAACTAGAAAAAAGTAAACTAAACTTTAGATTCATTTAAGGGGTAGAGCATTACCATAAAATTAAAATAAAAATACTATATAAGATTAAAAACTAATTTTCTTCTTTTATTTTTATTTTTTATTATTATTTTCTAATATTCTTGTCTTTTATTATTTTTTTTTTTTTAATTTTTCTTTTTTAATGTTTGCCCTTTAACCTTAATTTTTCCTAATGCTTAGTTTTGCCTAGAAAACTAAATTATTTTTCATTTTTTAAAACATTTTCTTTATTGAGGCAACAATGTTGTTGGGAAAAAAGAAAACAAAAAATTATTTAAATAAATAGATCCTTCATGTATGTTCTTATTTAAGTAGATATTTGTTACAAGGTTATTAGTTCTAGTTGAAGTTCTTATGTAAAAAACTAATAAAAAAGAAACATAATAGATAAACTTAGCAAAAACTCAAGGTACAAATATGTAAAGATAAGAAAAAAAAATCAAATACAAAACTTTATTCAATTTATATTAAATTTAATAACTATACTCGAAATTAAATAATTAATTTCAACCATATTATAATCATCTATTAATAATACATAACTGGTACTTGGAAATATGTATAGAGCAGCAGTTAATCTTTCAAAATACAGCCTACTGAAATATGCAACTAAATCCGCACTATAGGAAATATATGCTATCACAAATATTTTTTGGATACGAAATAAAATATTTTCCACATAAGACTACAATAATATTTAAATTTTTTTCGCTTTTTAAAATTTAAAAGACCATAGAATATAGTTTGGACTATAGCCTATTGTACGGACTACGTCCTATAGTGCGTACTGTATTCTAACGTCTGAGCTAAAAGCTTTAGTGTATAGTCTGCATTATAGTCTATAGTCTATACTCTGGTCTATAGTCTATACTCTGGACTATAGTCTATACTCTGGACTATAATCTATAGCCTGGACTATAGTCTATAGTCTGGATTAAAGCCTATAGTCTGGACTATAGTCTATAAAGTCTGAACTATAGTCTATATAGTCTATAGTCTGGACTATAGTCTATATAGTATGGGCTATAGTCTATAGTCTGGACACTAGTCTATATAGTCTGGACTATAGTCTACAGTCTGGACTATAGCCTATAGTCTGGACTACAGCCTATAGTCTGGACTATAGTCTATAGTTTGGACTATAGTCTATATACTGGACTATAGTCTATATAATCTGGACTATAGTCTATAGTCTTGACTACATTCTATAGTCTAGACTATATCGTATAGTCTGGACTATTGTCTATAGTCTGGACTAAAGTCTATAGTCTGGACTATAGTTTGGACTATAGTGTGGACTATAGTCTATAGTCTGGACTATAGTTTGGACTATAGCTTATAGTCTGGACTATAGTCTGGATATAGTCTATAGTCTATACAATCTGGACTATAGTCTATAGTCTTGACTACATTCTATAGTCTAGACTATAGCCTATAGTCTGGAATATATTCTATAGTCTGGACTATAGTCTATAGTCTGGACTACAGTCTATAGTCTGCACTATAATCTATACTCCGGACTGTTGTCTGTGCACTATAGTCTATAGTACTGTATTCTAACGTCTGAGCTAAAAGCTTTAGTGTATAGTCTGCATTATAGTCTATAGTCTATACTCTGGTCTATAGTCTATACTCTGGACTATAGTCTATACTCTGGACTATAATCTATAGCCTGGACTATAGTCTATAGTCTGGATTAAAGCCTATAGTCTGGACTATAGTCTATAAAGTCTGAACTATAGTCTATATAGTCTATAGTCTGGACTATAGTCTATATAGTATGGGCTATAGTCTATAGTCTGGACTCTAGTCTATATAGTCTGGACTATAGTCTACAGTCTGGACTATAGCCTATAGTCTGGACTACAGCCTATAGTCTGGACTATAGTCTATAGTTTGGACTATAGTCTATATACTGGACTATAGTCTATATAATCTGGACTATAGTCTATAGTCTTGACTACATTCTATAGTCTAGACTATATCGTATAGTCTGGACTATTGTCTATAGTCTGGACTAAAGTCTATAGTCTGGACTATAGTTTGGACTATAGTGTGGAATATAGTCTATAGTCTGGACTATAGTTTGGACAATAGTTTATAGTCTGGACTATAGTCTGGATATAGTCTATAGTCGATACAATCTGGACTATAGTCTATAGTCTTGACTACATTCTATAGTCTGGACTATAGCCTATAGTCTGGAATATATTCTATAGTCTGGACTATAGTCTATAGTCTGGACTACAGTCTATAGTCTGCACTATAATCTATACTCCGGACTGTTGTCTGTGCACTATAGTCTATAGTCTGTGCACTATAGTCTATAGTCTGTGCACTATAGTCTATAGTCTGTGCACTATAGTCTATAGTCTGGAATATATTCTATAGTCTGGACTATAGCCTATACTCTGGACTATAGTCTATAGTCTGGTCTATAGTCTATAGTCTGGACTACAGTCTATAGTCTGGACTACAGTCTATAGTCTGGACTATAATCTATACTCCGGACTGTTGTCTTGACTAAACTCTATAGTCTGTCCACTATAGTCTATAGTCTGGACTATAGCCTATAGTCTGGAATATAGTCTATAGTCTGGACTATAGTCTATAGTCTGGACTATAGGCTATAGTATGGACCATAGTCTATAGTCTGGACTATAGTCTATAGTCTGAACTGTAGTTTATAGTCTGGACTATAGTCTATAGTCTGGACTATAGTCTATAGTCTGGACTATAGTCTATAGTCTGGACTATAGTCTATAGACTGGACTATTGTCTATAGTCTGGGCTATAGTCTATAGTCTGCACTATAGTCTATAGTCTGGGCTATAGTCTATAGTCTGCACTATAGTCTATAGTCTGGACTATAGTCTATAGTCTGGACTATAGTCTATAGTCTGGACTATAGTCTATAGTCTGGACTATAGTCTATAGTCTGGACTATAGTCTATAGTCTGGACTATAGTCTATAGTCTGGACTATAGTCTATAGTCTGGACTATAGTCTATAGTCTGGACTATAGTCTATAGTCTGGACTATAGTCTATAGTCTGTACTATAGTCTATAGTCTGGACTATAGTCTATAGTCTGGACTATAGTCTATAGTCTGGACTATAGTCTGTAGTCTGGACTATAGTCTATAGTCTGGACTATAATCTATAGTCTTGCCTATAGTCTATAGTCTGGTCTATAGTCTGTAGTCTGGACTATAGTCTGTAGTCTGGACTATAGTCTGTAGTCTGGACTATAGTCTGTAGTCTGGACTATAGTCTATAGTCTGGACTATAGTCTGTAGTCTGGACTATAGTCTATAGTCTGGACTATAGTCTACAGTCTGGACTATAGTCTATAGTCTGGACTATAGTCTACAGTCTGGACTATAGTCTATAGTCTGGACTATAGTCTACAGTCTGGACTATAGTCTATAGTCTGGACTATAGTCTACAGTCTGGACTATAGTCTATAGTCTGGACTATAGTCTATAGTCTGGACTATAGTCTATAGTCTGGACTATAGTCTACAGTCTGGACTATAGTCTATAGTCTGGACTATAGTCTATAGTCTGGACTATAGTCTATAGTCTGGACTATAGTCTATAGTCTGGACTATAGTCTATAGTCTGGACTATAGTCTATAGTCTGGACTATAGTCTATAGTCTGGACTATAGTCTATAGTCTGGACTATAGTCTATAGTCTGGACTATAGTCTATAGTCTGGACTATAGTCTATAGTCTGGACTATAGTCTATAGTCTGGACTATAGTCTATAGTCTGGACTATAGTCTACAGTCTGGACTATAGTCTATAGTCTGGACTATAGTCTATAGTCTGGACTATAGTCTACAGTCTGGACTATAGTCTATAGTCTGGACTATAGTCTATAGTCTGGACTATAGTCTACAGTCTGGACTATAGTCTATAGTCTGGACTATAGTCTATAGTCTGGACTATAGTCTATAGTCTGGACTATAGTCTATAGTCTGGACTATAGTCTATAGTCTGGACTATAGTCTATAGTCTGGACTATAGTCTATAGTCTGGACTATAGTCTATAGTCTGGACTATAGTCTATAGTCTGGACTATAGTCTATAGTCTGGACTATAGCCTATAGTCTGGAATATATTCTATAGTCTGGAATATATTCTATAGTCTGGACTATAGTCTATAGTCTGGACTACAATCTATAGTCTGCACTATAATCTATACTCCGGACTGTTGTCTGTGCACTATAGTCTATAGTCTGTGCACTATAGTCTATAGTCTGGAATATATTCTATAGTCTGGACTATAGCCTATACTCTGGACTATAGCCTATACTCTGGACTATAGTCTATAGTCTGGACTACAGTCTATAGTCTGGACTATAATCTATACTCCGGACTGTTGTCTTGACTAAACTCTATAGTCTGTCCAATATAGTCTATAGTCTGGACTATAGCCTATAGTCTGGAATATAGTCTATAGTATGGACCATAGTCTATAGTCTGGACTATAGTCTATAGTCTGGACTATAGTCTATAGTCTGGACTATAGTCTATAGTCTGAACTGTAGTCTGTAGTCTGGACTATAGTCTATAGTCTGGACTATAGTCTATAGTCTGGACTATAGTCTATAGTCTGGACTATAGTCTATAGTCTGGACTATAGTCTATAGTCTGGACTATAGTCTATAGTCTGGACTATAGTCTATAGTCTGGACTATAGTCTATAGTCTGGACTATAGTCTATAGTCTGGACTATAGTCTATAGTCTGGACTATAGTCTATAGTCTGGACTATGGTCTATAGTCTGGACTATAGTCTATAGTCTGGACTATAGTCTATAGTCTGGACTATAGTCTATAGTCTGGACTATAGTCTATAGTCTGGACTATAGTCTATGGTCTGGACTATTGTCTATAGTCTGGGCTATAGTCTATAGTCTGCACTATAGTCTATAGTCTGGACTATAGTCTATAGTCTGGACTATAGTCTATAGTCTGGACTATAGTCTATAGTCTGGACTATAGTCTATAGTCTGGACTATAGTCTATAGTCTGGACTATAGTCTATAGTCTGGACTATAGTCTATAGTCTGGACTATAGTCTATAGTCTGGACTATAGTCTATAGTCTGGACTATAGTCTATAGTCTGGACTATAGTCTACAGTCTGGACTATAGTCTATAGTCTGGACTATAGTCTATAGTCTGGACTATAGTCTATAGTCTGGACTATAGTCTATAGTCTGGACTATAGTCTATAGTCTGGACTATAGTCGGTAGTCTGGACTATAGTCTATAGTCTGGACTATTGTCTATAGTCTGGACTATAGTCTATAGTCTGGACTATAGTCTACAGTCTGGACTATAGTCTATAGTCTGGACTATAGTCTATAGTCTGGACTATAGTCTATAGTCTGGACTATAGTCTATAGTCTGGACTATAGTCTATAGTCTGGACTATAGTCTATAGTCTGGACTATAGTCTATAGTCTGGACTATAGTCTATTGTCTGGACTATAGTCTATAGTCTGGACTATAGTCTATAGTCTGGACTATAGTCTATAGTCTGGACTATAGTCTATAGTCTGGACTATAGTCTATAGTATGGACTATAGCCTATAGTCTGGACTATAGTCTATAGTCTGGACTATAGTCTATAGTCTGGACTATAGTCTATAGTCTGGACTATAGTCTATAGTCTGGACTATAGTCTATAGTCTGGACTATAGTCTATAGTCTGGACTATAGTCTATAGTCTGGACTATAGTCTATAGTCTGGACTATAGTCTATAGTCTGGACTATAGTCTATAGTCTGGACTATAGTCTATAGTCTGGACTATAGTCTATAGTCTGGACTATAGTCTATAGTCTGGACTATAGTCTATAGTCTGGACTATAGTCTATAGTCTGGACTATAGTCTATAGTCTGGACTATAGTCTATAGTCTGGACTATAGTCTATAGTCTGGACTATAGTCTATAGTCTGGACTATAGTCTATAGTCTGGACTATAGTCTATAGTCTGGACTATAGTCTATAGTCTGGACTATAGTCTATAGTCTGGACTATAGTCTATAGTCTGGACTACAGTCTATAGTCTGGACTATAGTCTATAGTCTGGACTATAGTCTATAGTCTGGACTATAGTCTATAGTCTGGACTATAGTCTATAGTCTGGACTATAGTCTATAGTCTGGACTATAGTCTATAGTCTGGACTATAGTCTATAGTCTGGACTATAGTCTATAGTCTGGACTATAGTCTATAGTTTGAATAATAGTCTATAGTCTGGACTATAGTCTATAGTCTGGACTATAGTCTATAGTCTGGACTATAGTCTATAGTCTATAGTCTGGACTATAGTCTATAGTCTATAGTCTGGACTATAGTCTATAGTCTGGACTATAGTCTATAGTCTGGACTATAGTCTATAGTCTATAGTCTGGACTATAGTCTATAGTCTGGACTATAGTCTATAGTCTGGACTATAGTCTATAGTCTGGACTATAGTCTATAGTCTGGACTATAGTCTATAGTCTGGACTATAGTCTGGACTCTAGTCTATAGTCTGGACTATAGTCTGGACTATTGACTATAGTCCAGACTATAAACTATAGTCCAGAGTATAGGCTATAATCCAGACTATAGAATATATTCCAGACTATAGGCTGTAGTCCAGAATATAGACTATAGTGCACAGATTATAGACTATAGTCCAGACTGTAGAATGTAGTCAAGATTACAGACTATAGTCCAGATTATAGATTATATGGAATATAGTCTATAGTCTGGACTATAGACTATAGAATATAGTTCAGACTATAGACTATAGTTCAGACTATAGGCTATAGTCCAGATTATAGACTATAGTCCGCACTATATACTCTAGTTCAGACTATTGACTATAGTTCAGACTATAAACTATAGTCCACACAATAGACTATAGTACAGACTGTAGACTATAGTCACATTCTGGAGTATAGTCTATAGTATGTGGACTATAGTCTATAGTCTGTGGACTATAGTCTATAGTCTGTGGACTATAGTCTATAGTCTGTGGACTATAGTCTATAGTCTGTGGACTATAGTCTATAGTCTGTGGACTATAGTCTATATTCTGTGGACTATAGTCTGGACTATAGGCTGTATTCTGAATTATAGTACATACTCCGGACTATAGTCTATAGTCCGGACTATAGTCTATAGTCTGGTCTGTAATCTATAGTCTGTGTTATAGTGTACAGTCTCGATTATAGTCTGTATTTTCGACTATAGTCTATTATCAGGTCTATTGTCTGTACTCTGGTATGTACAATAAGAAAGCAATTTCCGTAGAAAAATTTCTCCATTTGTTTTTTTTTTTTTTTTTTTTTTTGCCCCAAAAACTAATCTTCTTACATCGACAAACTGTTTATAGCTAGTGATTGCGTTTGTATTTCTTTGATTGTTATGTTAATAACAATTGTTTCTGATTGTTGGGATTAATAATACAAAAAAACGTATAAAACTAAACGTGATTTTGTGTAAATATTGCAGCTTCTCTTTATTAATAACAATTTGTTATTAAATAAGATTTCATCTCTTATATAAAAACAAGTAAATATTCCTTAGATTACCAGATTCTAAAACACATACGAAAACAAATAGAAAATTAAGCGTGTCAATTACCTTAAGGTAGCAGGTGTTTTGGATTTTTTTTAAGAAGTAAATGCTCTTTGGTTTAGTTTATACTTATGTTTTCTAAGTATTTATGTAGAAACTAGCAACAAAAACAAACATGACTTTTAATAAGTTTTTAGTTTGATTCCTTCCTTCCTCATTTCCTAAAGCTCTTGCTATACTAGTTATATGATGGGAAAAAATGTTGCATGTTTGTTAAGTAAAAGGAATAAATTTTAATTTTGTTGTAAGTAAGGGGAAAAGGGGAGAGAACACAATTACATACATTTTAAGTAACAGTTTGTAACACCATCTTAAGATAACACAGATTTAAGCTCCTACATGCTTCAGTTCTTACATAAATTTACTACTTTTAATAGTATGTGTTTCCTCATGTGTATGCATGTGTATGTTCGTGTTCATGAGTACTCATATCAAAATATTGTTTGAAATTGGTATCATTTCTAAACACTTCATAGTTTTCCGTTCCAAACATTAGTTGCATTATAAAACTTGTTATTGCTTTTGTTCCTGTTGTTGGTGCTGTAATTTGTGATCTTGCATAATAACCATTCTATGTAAATAAACTTATACATGGATACATATACACATGCACATACACTTACACAAATATATTTCTATGTTTCACACTGTTATTGTTTTGTTCTTAAGTAGAAACCCTCTTGATCTCATATTGTTTTTCTATACAGAATTCAATGTATGAAAATATATTTTGCATATAAAGTCTAAAAAATCTTTGATGAAATTAGTGTTAATCTGAATATGATTATAAAATAGTGAGTAATCGGTATATTTATTAATAAAAAGTAATTCAAAAAATATTTTTTTTTTTTTACAAATTCCTATTTTTTTTTTCAAAAAATTCAGTCGAAAACTTCCAAATAAAAGTTTAAGTATTTGCCGCACTATTTCATTTTACATCCTGCTGTTTATTGTATGATTATGATACTCTATTGCTGCTGCTACTTCTAATACCAATACTAGGGGCTGCTATTTCAACTGAGTACTCTTCGTGTAAAATGTAAGTAGTTGTGTGTGTATGTGCATTAAACTATACACGGTCTGGTAAGTTTTCAAAATAAGTTTTCTTGAACAAATGTGGTAAGCAGCAAATTGGATGAAAACTCAAAGGTTTCCGCATAATTGTAAAGATAATTTAAGCGGTTGAGTAAATTTACAAAAGAAACTCTCACAACTTTATACACAACTAACTACGACTACAACAACTGCAGTAGCAGAAGCAGATAGAAGCACCAACAAAAATATATATATACATATATATACACAAAAAGAATAATACAAAACGCATTCAACTATCAACAAGATGTTGTACACACTCTCTTCTTTATTCAAAGAGATAGTTTCATTCCAGCTTAAATATTCTATGCTACGACTAAACGAAGAAGTTACAACCCAACAGTTCTGGAGATTTTAGCAACTATTAGACAAGCTAACAGTTACTTCAAATATTAGCTTATTCTGGAAGAAATTCGATTTAACAACATATATATTCCAAAAGAGTCTATGTAGTGCCCGGTTTGAAATTTTAAATTTACTGTGTTTTATATTACTAAAGGCCACACCGGTAGTCAATAATACTACTTTAGAAAAACTTAATATATGATAAATAGACAAAACTTATCTAAATCAATTTATAAGTAGCAAATCACAAAATATCTTCCATAGAACTGCAGAAATTCAATACCATAACAAAACATAAGTACTTTATGGAAATTTTCAAATCAATTGAAGGTGCAGCTCATTAAGTTCATTATGGGGAAATTTGCTTTAAATACCTTTAGTACTATTGTGTAAGTTTTTATATATATTATGAGAGATTTAAATATTATTTGAGACTTTATCTACTTAATCCAATGATTTTCTTTTAATATAAGAGATTTATCGTTTTAAAATCATTGATTATGAGGGTAAAAAAAAATAATATATTCCTTTTTAAATATTCCTTAGAATTTCTTAAAAAAAAAATATTTAAAAATTTATATAATATTTGCCCTCATCTTGTGTATTTAAGACCACTTAAAATTTCATTCACTTATGAAAAACTTTTCTACACCCCCCGAAAAAAAAAACAAAACAAAAAGTTGGAAATAATATGGCAGAAAAAATAAATGCACTTAACTCTCAACAACACCGAAAACAAACTCTGGTGCCACTTTAGCGGTAGAAGGATCATGATGATGATGATGAATTTGTGTGCTGCAATTGAATTAACATGAAATTTATAATTAGGAGGGGATAGGTTTTAAAAATGCACACTATAAGCCAGACTATAGACTACATAAAAAACTAGAATATAGAAAATAATTTAAACTAGACTGTAGACTATCGACTACGCTATAGACTAAAATATGCACAAGACTATAGTCTAAACTATAAACTGAACCATATTCTAAAAAAATAGTCTAAACTATGAAATATAGACTATATTATAGACTAGACTTGACTACAGACTAGATTATACGCAACAATAACGACTAGATTATAGAATAGACTACTGAAAAGAATATGGACTAGAATATGGACTAAACTATAAACTTGATTATAGAGTAGAAAATTGAGTATAATATAGACCAAACTATAAACTCCAATAGAATAGAATATAAACTAGATTATAGACCAGAATTTGCACTAGACTATAGACCAGACAATAGGCTAGACTATAGATTAGACTATAGACTAGAATATAGACTACACCATAGATTGGATTATAAATATATACTAAAATATATAGACTTGACTATAGACTAGACCGTATGCAACAATAATGACTAGAATATAGACTATTGAAAAGAATATGGTCTAGAATATGGACTAAACTATAGACTTAATTATAGAGTAGAATATAGACCATACTATAGACTGCAATAGAATAGAATATAGACTAGACTATAGACTAGAATTTTTACTCGACTAGTCTATATACTAGACTATAAGCTAGACTATAGTTTAGACTATAGACCAGACTATAATATCGGCTGAACCATAGATTAGACTATAGAATATACTATAGACTACACTATAGGATACGTTATAGACTAGACTATACTATAGACTATGCTATAGTATAGACCATAAACTACTAAACGTGCTTTTTGAATGATACACTAAACCAACTAACACCATTTTTATCACGTAGTGCTAAATAGCACTCGGCATAATCCGACCATCATTTTGTTTTCAGCGATATAATTTAAACTAGACTATACACTATCAACTACACTATAGACTAAAATATATACAAGACTATAGTCTAAACTATAGACTGAACCATATTCTAAAAAATGGTCTAAACTATAAAATATAGACTTGACTTGACTTGACTATAGACTAGACCATATGAAACTATAATGACTAGAATGTAGACTAGACTATAGACTAGACTATTGAAAAGAATATAAACTAGAGTATGACCAAACTATAGACCTGATTATAGAGTAGAATATAGACCATACTATAGACAGCAATAGCCTAGAATATAGACTCAGCTATAGACCAAAATTTGAACTAGACTAGACTATATACTAGACTATAGGCTATGGAACAGACTATAGGCTACATTATAGATTAGACTATAGACTATACCATACATAACACTATAGACTATACTATAGACTACATTATAGGCTACGTTATAGACTAGACTATAGACTATGCTATAGGCTAAACTATAGTATAGGCCATAAACTGCAAAAAATAAGAAGCATTCGGCATAATCCGACCGTCATTTTGTTTTCAACGATATTATTTAAACTAGACTATAGACTATCAACTGCACTATAGACTAAAATATATACAAGGCTATAGTCTAAACTATAGACTGAACCATATTTTAAAAAATAGTCTAAACTATAAAATATAGACTAGACTTGACTACAGACTAGACCATATGCAACAATAATATAGACTACATTATAGGCTATACTATTGGAAATAATATGGACTAGAATATGGACTGAACTATAGACTTGATTATAGAGTAGAATATAGAGTAGAATATGGACCAAACTATAGACTACAGTATACAGACTAGAATATAGACTAGACTGTAGACTATAATAGGGACTAGACTAAACTAGACTATATACTATAGACCAGACTTTAGGCTACACTATAGATTAGACTATAGACTAGACCAGAATATCGGCTACACCATAGATTAGACTATAGACTGTACTATAAACTACACTATAGGTTTCATTATAGACCGGACTATAGACTATACTATAGCCTAACTATAGTATAAACCATAGACTGGAAAATGTACTTTTTAAATGAAATACTAAACTAATTAGCACCATTTTTATCGCGTAGTTATAAGTGGCATTCGGCATAATCCGACCATCATTTTGTTCGCAGCGAATATTTCAATGCCTTTAGCCAAATAAAATTAAATCGAAAAAAAAAGCTTATGGCAGAAAATTTAAGTAACTGCTGAAAAATTCAGCTGCAATATAACAAAATAAAATAAATAAAAGTTGTTTTCTCACAAATTTTTTAAAACAATTTTACCCTGAAAATAAGTAAAGCTAAAAAATTATAAAAAAAAAATAGCAGCTACATATAACAAATTTTTGTTGTGAAAAAAAAAATAGTAAAATAAAAAAAACTTTTTTAGTTTAACAGAACTGTTGTTTGCTGCTTTTTTTCCAAAAGTAATGGTCATAAAAGTTTTGCTTTAGTGGAAAAAAAAAACTCAAAATATAAGCGAATTTGCTTAAAAAAAAAACAATCAGTAGCAATAGTTTTGCTGCAGAGGTAGTTCTAGTTGTGAGTAATTAATTAAGAATTTATTGAGTCCTTTGATCCATGAATTTTAACACGCATTTATAGGATTTGTACTTTACCCCTTTAAAACGCTCTCTCTGTTATTTGGTGCTTGGTTTTCTTTTTTTTTTTTTTTTTTTTTTTTTCTTTGTACCTTTAAGCAGTCTTTAAGCTGTCTTAAGGCAATTGAATACTTAGGGTAACCAGATTTTAATTTCACAAAATTTAAATTTCTTGGATTAAGGGAACAAATCTCAGACTCGTGAATATTTAGAGATACATTTTTTAGTATTTTTTTTTTTTTTTTTTTTTGTAATAATTTATTTAAAGATTTTTTTTTATCAAAATCAACTCCTGCCTAACTTATGCAATATGCAGTGTGTTTTACAATAGTTTAAATAAAATTTGTTTTTTGGAGCGTTTTTAATTTGTATGATGCTGTTCTTTCCAGGAATTAAAAAAAAAACAGAAAATATAAATGTGTATATATGCTCGTTCCTGCTTTTCCCTCAACTCTTGCAGTTTATTCCATTTTAAGTGTAGAATATTTTTACAAAAAATATAACAAATTGAATTTAAAGGGGGAAGAGTAAAGAAACACTCAGTTAACTAAGAGTTTATGGTGCCATACAAAATTGTTTTATTTTTTTCTTTTCGATTATTGCTCCAGCTAAGCTAAATGATGCGCTTTACTAAATACAACCAAGCGACACATGAAATGGAATCAAATACAAAAAAAATATAATCAAATTACCAGCAACATTTTGACCCGAATTGTAAGACTAAATATTATAAAGCAGTCAGTTGTTGGGATTTTTTTTTTATTTTTCTTGGTTTAGTTTCCATTACTTTGTTCCCCCCTTTTAGTTGTTAATGATACTAAAGACGAATAAGTAGTAACAACAGCATATTGCTAAAATTTCCAAAAAAAAAAAAGTTTAGCAACAAAACAAAAAGATTTGTTTTCTTTTCTAAATAAACCCAGCAGTTTTCTTTATAATTAATTAAAAAATTGGGTTACTAAGAGACTAACACAAGCTTATCATTAAGGGTTAATGAAATAGCCAATTTATTTTCCCTTGTATTACAAAAGACGTACTTATGAAATGATTGAAAAATATGTAAACTGCTGCTGGGTTAAAACAAGACTTTAGTTTCAAATTAAACTTGCAAAACTGTAGGAAGGTTTTACTGTTTTTTATATATAAATTGTGTGTAAGTTTCTTTTGTTTTAATTTGATTTTAGTTAAGGATAACTTGATCAAACTTACAAAATAAGATTAATTATTTAAAATTAATTATACAAAGTACTCTAAGATTTCAAAAAAAAAAGCAACCAAACTTTAATTTTGCTAAAAAGTTTAAAAGAAATTTTCAAAATTTCTCTAAAATACAGACACTAATAGTTTAGCTTAAGTACACAGCAAAAAAATTAAATTTCGTATTCTATTAAAACCAATTATATTTTTTTACTGAAATCAGACCTATCACTGAATTATTAAAATCAAATATACAAATTCGTAAATGTTTTATTGAAAAAATTTGAATTTTTTTCTTATTGAAATATTTTTACTATTTATAAATTTGAATATTTGAAAATTCTTAAGAAATTTAATAATATGGTTTATTAAAATCAATAAAAACAATATTAAAATTTTTGCAGATTTTTAAACAATTTTTATTTTTTTTTTACATTTTCTATAATACTAGGGCTGATCCAAAAGTCCGTGACTTTTTGAATGAAACACAGTTTTTTTTTTGCAAAAAAAAAAAAATTATTTTTCTACATAATCTCCTTTTAACTCAATACACTTAGTCCAACGTTTCTCCAAAAAATAGGATTTTTCAAGGTCCTTAAAATAGGCATTTGTTTGGTCAATAATTTTATCGTTGGAGCTGAATCTCTTTCCATCAAGCCATTTCTTTAGGTTTGGAAAGAGGAAGTAGTCACTAGGGCCTAAATCCGGAGAATATGGCGGATGAGGTATCAATTCGTAGCCCAATTCATAGAGTTTTGCCATTGAGACTGCACACATATGCATCCGTGCATTATCTTGATGAAAAAGAACTTTTTTCTTGGCCACATGGGGTCGTTTTCTTTTTAAATCCTCACTAAATCGGTCTAATAAGTTGGCATATTATTCGCCGTTTATTGCTTTTTCCCCTTTTGAAGGTAATCGTTGTGGATTATCCCGCGTGCATCCCAAAAAACTGTTGCCATCACCTTATTGGCTGATAAACTTACCTTGGCCTTCTTCGGAGCAGGTTCACCCGGAGAAATCCATTGTTTAAACTGCTGCTTGGTACAGTAATGGATTCATGTTTCATCCACAGTTAAAAAAACACTGCAAAAACTCATTCGGATTGCGGTTAAACAACTCCAAACGATCCTTTGAAGTTGTCACATGTTTACCTTTATGGTCAATTGAGAGCAAACTCGGCACCCATCTTGCAGACAACTTTCTTAAACCCAGCTGATCATTTAAAATCGAAACCACACTGCCATATGAAATGCCTATGGCATCAACAATCTCACGCAATTTTACTCCATATCGTGGCCAACACCATATCGTGGATTTTTTCGACATTTTCGGGTGTACTGACCTTAATTGGCCGTCCAGAACGTTCAGCGTCATTTGTACTTGTGCGACCACAACGAAAGTCAGTAAACCACTTTTTTACCATTGAAATCGATGGCACAGAGTCGCCATAGTATTCATCGAGGTTTTCCTTGGTTTGATTGACGGTTTTTTTTTCGCAAAAATAATGTTTAATGAGCACTCGAAATTCACTTCTTTCCATTTTTAGAAAAATACACGAGGTTGTATGATTTGAACAGCTGTTAAATGTAAAGTAAATGACGACACTTGCACAAAATTTAACAGTAGTCTATTAATAAGTGGTATTTGATGGGAATAGTGTTGCATTTCATATAACTACGAGGGAAGTTCGAAAAGTGACGGAAATATTGATCCGCCCTCGTATACACAATAATTTGGATCGAATGTTAGTATGGTATTTTATCATGTAAATTCATGTATAAAAACTTGGTATAGAGAAGCGAAACTTTTACATAAGACTAACTAATTAATGGAGACTTTTTTAGATTGTATGTAGATAATGTGTAATTATGCTGGTGAAAAATAATGCTTCCATAACTAATAGTTTATGTATTCATGTATAGTAATATATAAAATATACATATAGGAATAAAAAGATATATATGAAATAAAAGAAGATACGACACTATTTCCAAATTTCATTAGCGGCCAAAATCATCTAAAACAGAAACGCAATCGTTATCAATTGAAGCATTTTCTAAATGAATGCAACTTGCATACCATTTAAGGGAGTGAATTATCTAAGTTTCAATGAAACCAAAATAGATAGGATATAAGAAATGCTCAAACAAACTCTGCTTTGGTACTGCCAAAACCGAAAAACAGGGCAATTTACGATTGCAAACATGTATCATTTTGTTAAGAACCATTTCCGCTAAAGACCATTTCCGCAAAATACCTTTAAATGATTTGAAATACAAAATTAAAATACATTAAATTATCTTCAAGAAGTCCAGTTACTTTCACATAATTATATCACGAGAGGGAGCTACATGTTCAGTTACACAATTGAAAGGACAAAGTTTATTCGACTTGGGGACAGAGACCTGCGGCGAAAGGCTGAAATTCGGCTAAGTCGAGCCGCCGAGAAAAATTTTTGGCTTAAAAGCAGCCGTCGCTTTTAAATTCTTTTTGGAAAAATATGTTGAAACGAAAATTTTTTATTATTTTAATGCAATATTTGACATTTATGTTATATTAAATATGAAAGAAAAATATTTGCATTATTTTGAACTTCAAATAATTTTAAATCAACCAAGAATTTTTGATAACTTTTAATTGATTATTTTTGATGCTAATACTATGAAAAAATAATATTAACAGTTGCTAATAAATTTTAATTAGCCTTAATTGCCATCCTGCGAGGAATCTAAAAAAACTAGTACACAAGATTTTGTCAGCTAATAAATCACTTATATACACCAGCGATATGTGATTGGGAATTATCAAAATAATTGATATAAATTCCATTATTTATTGTACTTTTCCATTTCTTTAGCATACCTTAATAATTGATATGTTTTTATATCGAAGCAGAACATTTCTCATTCTAATATGCAAACAATTCTAATATTTTATGTAAAAATCCAAAAAGTATCCTTAGATCACACCCATATTTTTTCTTATAATTTTTCAATAAAATAATAATTCTGTTTATACTCGTACTTGCGCTGGAAAAAATCTCGTCCTTATGAACAATATTAATCAATAGGGCATGAAAATATAATATTTTTAATTAGAAAAATATGTCTAATATCAGCCGATTTTAAGCAAGCCGTCGCCGCCGATAAAATTCTTCGAAGCAGGTCTCTGTTTGGGGATTATACAGCAATATACAATAGACCCCATAATTTATGCAATATATTGCTACATACATGCATATTTCATATGCTTTTAATTCATCTAGAAGATATACAAAAATAAATTATTATACATATTTGCTAATGAAATATATACGAAAATTAAGGTAACTTACCTCTTTAATCCTGCAAATGAAGGATTTTATATTTTTTTGTATCAACATTTTTATAATTTTATTTATTTTTATATATTTTATAAAACAAGAAATTGTTATTGTTTTTCATATTAGTTTAGAATGAATTTGCAAACAATAAAATAATATATTAAAATCAAACAAATTTTTTTTATAAAATTTTATTTAAAGTAAAATAATGATTTATTAAAAAAATCTAGTCATAATTTTTTCTGTGCCATAAAATAGAATATTAAAACCAAATATTAAAACCAAATAACCAAATATTTTTATTTTTTATTAAATTTATTTTAAATCCAAACAATGATTTATTTAAAAAAATGTTAATCAAAAAAAAAATAAAAAAAAAACAAAAAGATTTTGCCGTCAGTGAGACTCGAACTTGGATATACACTAACCATTCGTTTTCAATGACTAACATCTCACTCATTATACCATCTCGCACATAGCTTCCTAAGCGACAAAAACTCTATTTAGTTTAAAATATCTTTTTAGACATTTTGTTATAAAAAACTAACAGCTTCAGAATAGGGTTGAACCAACAACCTTCTGGTTGTTAAACCGGCGCTCTAACCAACTCATCCAAGTGATTGCAGTATTACTGTGCTATTATACTATTGAGTACTTATTAATGTAATACAGAGTAGGCAAATAATAATAACGCCTCATTACCAAGAAACTACTTTAATAAGTAGTTGTTATTACCGAAAACCAAAAAGTTTTTGCTGGGAAAAAACAAATATATTATTATCAATACAGAGAAAAAGTAAAAAAACGATTTTAAGCACCAAAATTTTCCATCCAATCAAAAAAATATTTAATTTTGCACCTCACTCAAAATGTTTCTATCAATTACTTAAAATTAAAAAAAAATATATAAAGAGATATTTGTCTTTTTTCAATTAAAGAGTTTAATTAAAAGAATAATTGAAAAATATTTAAACAAGGTATTTAATTAAATCAATAAAAAATTTAAATAAACAAAAATTAATATATTAATTAAATCAATCAAGTTGATGATTAAATGAAGCAAAATGTTCATTAAAAAACAAAAAATATATTTTCACTACTTTTGTATATCTTTTATAAGCTTTTGAAAATAACCTATAAAAAATAAAAAAAAAAGTTTTCTTACTTTTCTTAACTCATGAAATTGTCTTCAAACTTTTCTTCTCTTATTTTATTATTATTTTTAATAAATAGTTAAAACTTTTTACTTAATTTGTACATTTAAATTATTTTTAAATATTGAATTATTAATAAAATATATTCTGTTCTTAACTTTGATGTTCGATAACTTTAGCACATGGCATAGTATTGAGCATTGCACTATGAGGCCAATGACAGGTTTTTGAGCAAAAAGTCAATTCTTCAAGTCAACTATTTAAAAAAAAAAAAATAATGAAATTTTATATTTAACACTTTGAAACACTCAAATATTAAAAATTAAAATCAAATGGTGAAGTTTTTATTGTCGTCCATATGTTCTTTGGAGTAGAACTTTGTTTATCCGCGCGTGTCCGTGAAAAAATGTATGTGTGGGGAAAGTTAATAATGTGTACTATAATTTTTTGGAAAAACAATCTGCTCCAAATATAAAAATATATTTACAGATAGAGTAAAACTTAAAAAATTTGGATATTTTTAATTTTTGGTTGGAAAATGATAGAAAACCCATTAATGTTATCAACTGGATTTTCGCGAAATTTAATAGAAGTGTCAATGAAAACTGTATGACGACAGTGAAAAAACAAATTAATAATTTCTGTGCACATGCTAACCAAATGTCAGTAAAAAACCAAAGGAGCACGAAGCGTTTTCTAGAATATGAAAGAGTGTGGTTATCTTATGAGACAGTATATAAAGTGATGGTGCAAAGAAAAAGGACCGTCCTTATGTGAGAAGTGAACGACAAAAAAGAAAAATGGCTTCGCAAGTGTCATCCGAACAAAGAAATGATACCAAACTATTGATTCATGCTGCTTATATTTCAGCTAATTTATCAAAAGGAAATAATTTGAATTTTATTTTAAAGAAAGCTGTTTTGTCTCCATTTTAACCAACTACAATGAGAAAAAATAAATAACTTCTAACGAGAAAATGTCATTAACGCTCTCCCCTCAAAAAACAATTTGCTCGAGAATAGTTTAACAAGATAACAGTATACTAAAATAAGAGAGATGAATAAGTCAAAAAACTGTGATAATTTCCCCAATTTTTGCCGACCACTTTAAAATGAAAACAAATCTAGATGTTCAAATGTCAAATCTTAAGCTGGAGAAAATGCTTCTGAAGCTAGAAATAATTTTAAAAAAAAGGTCAGCATTGAGCAAGCATGAAAGGATTCTAGGGAGCATAATATAAAGGATGTTTTTAACAGCGCTCTTTATTATCAAGTATATATCTGAAAAAACCATCTTTCAAAAAAAAAAGTTTGCAGCTACCAAGACAAGTTATTTCTCTTTTAAATATTCCTGAAATCCTCGAGTATCAATTGCCAAGTACGTCAAGTGCAGCTATAAAAAAAGATATTTCAGGTTCTGAAGAAGACCCAGAGGATTCATTACATTTTAACTTAGAATTAGAAGTTGATGGAACAGAAAATTTTCAAGTAAGAATTTATTACAAAAGACAATATTTTGTACGTATAAATTAAATTTTCTCTTTTTAGATTGATTAAATATTAATGATATAGTCCAAACACCCAGTATGTTGTGAACACTCACTCAGCTGTGAACAGCACGAAATTTATTAGTTTTTTAAATAATTTTCTGAAATGTATTAATATTAATTATTTTGTAATTTAAAGTTAATTGCTAAATAAATATTATCTCGAACAGAATGATGCAATTATCGTTAAATTTCAAGAGCAGCCTATCGCCATGCATACATTTTCTATCACTAGCGGTGAGTGTGGCCGTAGGCGGATTAACTTGAAACGTTTACTAAAGTCTTTGGTGAGCATTTATAGTGACCTACATGAAACCCAGAAACTTATTATTTTCCACTGATCTTCAACCGCGGTTGCACTTTAATCCACCTATTGGAAATGGGTGTGGTGCTGCCCGATTGACTTAAATTCTTTACTAAAGACTTAAAAACTCATTATTATCATCTATACGAAATTTGAGAGATCTGGCAGTTTCCTATGATTTATTGCCTCAAAAACTGACCATTGACCCCACTGTGCATTGCCTCTAGATGGAAAATAATAAAACTGGACTTAAAATATTACAGTTCTCAATATTAACTTTAAATATTATTCGCCAACATCGAATTTTTTGCTTAGCTTAATAACTTAAATCAAGCAAAAAATTGAACTTGTCTCAACAAATGCTTCAGTAAAAACTAATTAGAAATGGTTTTTGATTTGTATGGACAAACCAAACAAATTTACGTAGTTTTTTATTCAAAAACCAAAAGCCAAAAACTACTAGTTTTTGTTTGGTGTAAAAATATTAAACGGTTTCTTAAAAAAATATGTAACTAATGTAAGAGTTACACAAATGTTTACATTATTTACCACATGTAAACAATTGATTTCAGCTTAAATTTCTTTTAAAATAATAAAATTTTGTATTTTAAAAACACTTTAAAAAATAAATAAATATAATAAAAATAAATTTTTTGCATTATTTACATTACGTAAAAAATTTATTTTCTTTGTCAATTTTACAATAAAAATAGAATTTTTTTTTTAAATTTCATATTTTAATCAAAATTAAAATGTTTACATTGTTTACTCAAAGTAAAACAATTAACTACATTACTTGCCTCATGTAAATAATAGCTTTTTAAACAGTTTCTTAAAAAAAATATAAAAATTGTATATTTGATAAAAAAAAAATCAATTGTTTACATTAATTACATTAGGTAATTAATCAATTTTCATAAAAAATTATGTATAAATTTTTTTCTAAATAATATATTGTGGTTCAGTTTTTTAATATTTACCTTATTTAACTTTGGGTAAATAATTAAAAGCATAACTTACCTGAGTTATATAATTGTTTACCCAGCCATTTTTATCTAAATATACATTTTCAATATTAGGAAAATATATTTTATAAAATTTATTTTTTACATTATTTTTACATTATTTCAGGTGAATTTTTATTTTTTATTAAAATTTAATTTTTAGTTAAACTCAATTTTTATTTAAATATGAAATGCGTATGTATTAACATTATGTATCTGAAATAAATAATTACTTAAAAAATTACCTTGGGTAAACAATTTTTTCTCAACCAATTTTATATTAATTTTTCTACATTTGTATTTGAACTAAATATATTGTTTAAAAATTTAATTATTTACATTATTTACATCAGGTAAACAAGTAATTTTCAAGCAAATTTTTATAAATAATGACAAAAATTCGATTTAAAAAAAATATTTTCTTAGTTGTACTTTGTTTACCTAAGATAAATTAATTAATTTCGTTACAATTTCTTTTAAAATTACACATATTTGTATTTCAATTGAAGAAGCTTTAAGAAATTTAATTATTTACATTATTTTCATCAGGTAAATAATTACAGTTATAACGAATTTTTATAAATAAAAAAACAAATTCGATTAAAATGAACTATTTTTACGATTTTGTTATTTATATTATTTACGTTAAAGTAAATTAATGATTTGCGATCCAATTTTCTTTTAATTGCACACATATTTGTAAAAAGGAAGTAAAATTAAAAAATCAATTGTCTATATTATTTACCTCAAATAAACAATTAATTCCTAAACATATTTTTGTAAATTAAGAAAAAATTTTGATAAAAATTTAATATTTTCTTAAGATAAAATTGTTTACATTACTTAAGCCAAGCAAAAAAATACTTACGTTAAACAAATATTTACATCAATTCCTTTTGAAATTACATACGATTTTAGCTTAAACTCCAGAAACTTTAAAAAGCCTAATTTATTTCACTTATCCGAGGTAAACAATTAATTTGTTAAACAAATTGTACAATTAAAGACCCAAATTCTATATATAAGAAATTGTTTATTGTTACATTTATCTTTGGAATATTTAATTAGTGAAACAATTACTTACCTTATTTACTAGAAGAAAAAAATATTTTTCTGAATACTTTTTTATAGATATTGGGTTCTTTTTATTTAAGATTTGTTTTTAAGAAAAGTTATTTTTACATTAAGTACCTTAGGTAAAAAATATATGATTTTTTGAAATATTTGCTTGCAATTATTTACATAAAGTAAATTAAAGTTTCCCCTGAAATTTCCTTAAAAATTACATACATTTGAGTTTTACATTCTTAACCTAAGTTAGACGAATGTATTTCACTCCAATTTTCATTTTGTTTTAATGGAAATATTTTTAGAAAACTGCATTGTTTACATTGTTTACCCTAGGTACACAATTAACTATTAAACAAAATTGGATAAATTCAATATATATTGAATATTTTGTTAATTGTTGTTGTTGCGGGTTAAAAAATAAAGTGGATTATTTACTTGATGTAAAAAATATGTTTCCTCATACTTTTTGTATAGAAATTTAATATTTTACATAAGTTATCTTAAATATTTATGATTTTTTACAAAATAAAATAAAATTCAAAAAGAATTATTAATTTTTATTTTTTAATTTCAAAAAACAAAAATTATATTTACATTTACATAAATAATTACTTTTTAATGTTAGACAACGTTTTTTCTTAGATTTGAACAAATTTTTGTTCTAAAGTTGACTTTTTTAAAATCCATAATTTAAATTAATTATTTACATTATTTACTTTGATTAAACTTTCAAGCATTTTCTATTAAATAAAACTATAAATTGAATTTATTTTATTTTTTATATGCTACAATTATTTACATTATATAATTTAGACACATTTTAAATTTCATTCCACAAAATATTAAAAAATGTTTTTCCTATAACTTTTCGTTATATTTATTTGTTATTATTGTTATATGTTTTGTTTTAAATAAAACTAAATTTTATTGTCCCCTAATCTTAGATTTAAATTTGTTTACTAAATTTTTATTTTTCTCAATAGAAAAACTATGCAGCAATAAAAATTAAAAATAATTTCAATTACAATTGCTGTTTTGTATTTATACATTTACAAACATTTTTGTAAATGTTCCAGATTAAGTTGTTGTTCTAGTTATTTGTTGTTGTTATTTCTATTTTAAAAGTGCACAACATTTTTATGATTATTGCAAAATTTTGTTTACAGTCATTAACTTACTTTATGGACCAATACACAGGTCAGTAACTAAAGTATTTAAAAATAATACTAGCAACAACAACTAAATATATAATACAGTAAAACAGAACACATGTGTTTATAACACAATAAAAATTTATAAAAATGAACTCTACATAAAGTGGAGAAAAAAAATCTGTAACTAAAAATTAAGCAAATAGAAATTACTTTTAACAAATGTGTAACATGTTTTCATTACAAAAAAATATATATATATACAAAAAAAATCTTAATATTAAAGTATACTACAGGCACACTAAGCAAATATTTAAAACAATAAATACGTTAAAATTACAACTAATTACAAGCGAAGAAAAAATATGCTTGTGGCATGCTTGCGACAACAATATTAAGTTCTTAGAGTTAGATAGATAGAGAGATAGATAGACAAATAGATAGATTGATTGATAGATAGATTGATAGATAGATTAGGGATCCATATTTTATAGAGTAGTAGAATATACCATGGCTATAACTTGCCCTTGATAGCCCCTAGAAGTCTTTAAAACTGTCAAAATCCACAAAACTGTGGGAGCAATAAGCGATGAGCAAGGAGAACTTTTTCACCAAAACGCTGTTACTGAGAGATTATATCAAGGCATATGAAATCCTACTGTGCAGACATACTATTGCTGCTTCTTAGTATGAGAAAAAAATTAAAAATATTACTTTCTTAACGTCTAATTTAAGAAAATAAATATTCATACATATTTCATTTAACTTTCTACACTCTATTTTGTCTAAGGAATAATAATTACACAGAACTATACACGATGAAATTTTTTATACTTACACCCCACACCACCATAGGTGGTTGGGGTATTATGCGTTTGTTTTAATGTTTGTAACGCACAGAAAAAATCGACTCAGAATCACTTTTTGAGTCGATCTAATGATGTTCGTTCGTCCGTCCGTCCGTCTGGCTGGTTAGCTGTCCATGTGAACTTTGTGCACAAAGTGCAGGTCACAATTTTGAAGATAATTCAATGAAATTTGGCACATGGGACTTTTATAGCACAAGGACGGAGCCTATTCAAATTGGTTATGATCGGTCCATTATTTCACCTAGCCCCCATACAAATGTCCTTCCGGAATAGGGGTTTAACGATCATAAATGCATTAAAAAATGCAATGTTTTAATGAAATTCATTGTAAGAAAGTTTTCTATAAGTATCAATCTTTGTGCCAAATGTCATCAAGATCGGTCCATAACTGACCATTGCTCCCATATAAAACCTTTTTCCGAAAATCACTTACACATGTTATTATCAAGTTTATATTCGACACAAATAAATTTTATATAAGTAAAAATCACAGTGACAAATTTTATGAGAATCGCTCCATAATTTACCATAGTTCCCATATAAGCCAACATTCGGGAATTTCACACTTAGTAAAAGTATCGGTCTACAATTGTCTACATGTCTAATACAAGACCCCTCCACGAATTTTGATGGACATATGGGTTATCATATGATCCGGCTTCACCGACTATATGTTTCTTACTTGTTTTTGGTTGACTTTGTTATTTAAATTTGAATTTTTACTTTTTTTTTAAACCTTTTTTCTGTCCTTACGATTTTATTTTTTTTTTTTTTTTTTTTTATTATTGAGTTCAATGGTCATGTGTTAGTTATATGAAATAGAAATTGCTTTTATACACCCACTAATTAATTGAGAAATTCTTGATTTTTACAACTTTAAAGAGTTCTTGAAACTATATGTAGCAAGTTTGTTTACTAGACTTATACTACATTTTTGTAGCACAATTTCTTGTCTATAAAACATGAATAACTAATTTGCTCCACCTATTATCTAGGAAATTATATAATCTAAAAACTCCTTAGGGAAGCATATTTTTTTTTTTTTTTTTTTTTTGATCGTCAGTGGGTTAAAAATATGACGTGATGTAGAAAATGTTCCTGGTGATTGTACATGTTTGGTAATGTAATATATGTTTTGCGTTACTCTTTTACTGTTTACATGTGTAATTTTAGCAGAAAATATTTTATTTTCATTTCCTGTAAATATTTGCTTAGTGTGCTACCCTTGGCTTTGTACAATTTGTTTGCATTATAAAAAGTATTTCAGTTCAAAATTTACACAATTTTTTAATATTTTTATAATTGTTACTTGTGTAAGAGTACGTGTTTATTTTACTATTTTGTAAATTTTTTTTACATTGATATTTGTTTCCTTAATCCTTTTCTTTTAGTATTATTTTTATTGTTTGCAATTGTGCAATAAACCCAAATACTTGTTTAGTATTTTAAATTTCCAAATAACAAGTATGAAAATGTGGTAATATGAATTGTTTTTTTTTTTTCAAACAAAAATAAAATAAAACTAATTTTATATTTGTGTTGCAATATTAGTTTTTTAAATTCTTACAAGCTTTTACAATTTTATGGCAAAGAAATATGACTATTTTTAGTGTTGTGTTGGGTTATGTTGCTCTTAAATGTTTGGTTGCTAAAGAGAATTAATGAAAAGCTATTAAATAATTCTTGCGAACAGTGGATGAAAACAAAAAAGCTAATGAAAAAAAAATGTAATGTTAAGAACTGAAAAAAAAAACAAAAAATTAAAGATATAACGTAAACAACTGATATAATAAGAGAGCATTTGGAGAAAGATTCTCTTTATTTGGACATAGAGTTGTATACTAGACGTATGATTAATGTTTTGTAATAATAATGTCAGCTGTAATTTACAATATGTAAACCAAAAAAATAAAAAGGCAGTTTTGATTTAAATCTAGAATTATTAAAATTCAAAGAATTTAACTAAAATCCATTAATAAATCCATTAAAATAATCAGATGATATTGTATGAAAATTCTGTTTTAGGTATAGAATATAACTAGGCGTATACTTAATATTTCAATAAATTGCCATCATACGCTTTAAATCGAATTGTTAATTTACAAAGAAATTAAAATGCAAATTTCTCAAGGTTCATAAAAAAAATAAACAAAATCTCTAGTTTTACCAGAAACTACATATATTTGCCCCAAGTCCCAACAAGGCCGGTCCGGTAATTTCCATACAAATTTGTATAAAAGATGCGCAATGCGTCTGGGTTTAAAAAATAAATTTTATTTTAAATTCTCTCCGGATATTTTGTTGTTTTTCTCACAAAAAAATATTAACATATTTTTTAAATTTATATGAATTTAGTAAACAAAATTGAAAAATGTTTTAAGTTAAAAAAGAAATGAAAAGGAAGTAAATGAAATTTTTATTTATTCTCCGTTGTCGTCTAAGTTTTTGCTTAATTTCCGAAATTCAGGCTATGTAAATGAATTATGACTTATTGTGTTTACACTTCTAGGCGATAATTTACTTTATTTACCTAAGTTATGTAATTATTTGCACAATTGTTCTTCAGTAGACAATTGTTTTTCAAGAGTAATTTCTATTATAACTTTTTATGAAGCTGAGGTGAGCAATAATTTATATTATTTACTTGATATAATATTTAAATTAAAATTTATTTTAACAAAATCAATTATTTACATCATTTACATTTGAATTAAACTGTTTATATTGAAAATAATACTTTTGACAACTAGAGCAATACTTAAGAATATTTATTTATTTATTTATTTCAATGTTTAATTATTTTCATTACTTATCTCAGATAAACAATTATTTACATTATTTACCTCGTGTAAAAAATTATTTTTCATGAATATTTCTCTTAAGATTGCAACCTTTTTTTAATTGAAAGTAAGATAACTTAAAACCAAATATTTTTATAAGTAAATGGTATAATTAAAATATATTTTTTATTATTTACCCATTTATAAATGAAAATACTGAAAGAAATTTAACTTTACGTCAAGTAACAAATAAATTTGTAGGTAAATTCTGTAATTAAGAATATATTTCCCAATTTAAATTTATTGTTCTTTAAAATATTTTATTTTTTACATTATTTACACAAGCTAAACAGAAAAAATTTAAAATACTGAAATATATTAAATTATTAACATCCTGTAAACAATCGACTTTTTAGTAAAATTATTTAATTATTTACCCAAATTATTATACTAACTTTATTTACGTCATGTAAACAATTATCTTTTTTTAATTACGTTTTATAAATAAAACATACTTTTTTATTCCAATTTATTATTATTATTCTTATTATTATTATTATTATTATTATTATTATTTATCTGATTTTTTACATTATTTACTCGAGGTAAACAATTAATTATACTATTTACCTCATGTAAATAACTGGTTCGGAAGTAATTTTTATATTAAAATGGAAAATTTTTAGCATAAGTTAAATAAATCCATTATTTACATCAAGTAAACAATTAATTTTGGTTACAATTATGTAATTAAAAATATTTATTTTGAATCTCAATTTAATACTTTTCAAATAATTGATTTTTTTTACATTATTTACCTCATGTATATAACTGGTTTCGTAGTCATTTTTGAATTAAAATGAATATTGTTTATTAAAAAATAAATTAAAAAAAACAATCGTTTGCATTATTTACTTCGTGTAAACCATTAACTTTTTTGCTAAATTTTGTAAGCAAAACATATTTTATTAATTTAAATTTAATATTTTTCAACTAATTGCTCCTTTACATTATTTACTCAAGGCAAACAATAAATTATATTATTTACCTCATGTAAATAACTGTTTTGAAAGTAATTTTATTACAATTAAATGAATCAATTATATATATCATGTAAACAATTAGTTTTGGTTAGATTATATAATTACAAATATTTATTTTAAATTAAAATTTAATATTTTTCAAATAATTTATTTTTTATATTATTTACTCAAGGTAAACAATAAATTAATTTATTTAAATTATCTTAAAAAAATAATGGCTTTTAAAGTAATTTTAGTATTAAAATGAAAAAGGTTTTATTTAAACTAAACAAATTAATTATTTGCATAATTTACATCATGTAAACAATTATATTTTTGGTTAAGTTGTGTAAATAAATCATATTTTTTTAAGTTTAATAGTATTAAATAAATTCATTATTTACTTAAGGTAAACAATATATTACATCATTTACCTCATGTAAATTATGGTCTTCGAAATAATTTTTGTATGAGAATAGAACTTTTTATTTAAATTCAACAAATTAATTGTTATTATTATTTATATTTATTATTATTTATATTTAAAAGAAAATATATTTTTGCTTAAACTTTGCAATCAAAACGTATTTTTTTAATTTAATGAAATTATACTTTTTATATTATTTACTCAAGGTAAACAATAAACTACATTATTTACGTGATGTAAATAATAGTTTTAAAGTAATTTTTGTATGAAAATTAAATAAATCAATTTTTTACATTGTTTACATCATGTAAAAAAATATTATTTAACTAAATTTTGTTATTAAAATGTAGATATTTTTTAAAATTTCATTTTTTACATTATTTACTCAAGGTAAACAATAACTTATTTATGGAAACTTATTTCATGCAAACAATGGTTTTGCCAGTAATTTTTATTTTAAAATATAATATTTTTTTATTTATATTAAACAAATTAATTGTTAACATTAAACATTTAATATTTAAACGAATTTCCATAGTTAGAGATAATTTCCATAAAATTTTATAATTTAATTTACATTACATTTGAACACCTTTGTTTGCAAACTAAAAATAATTTAAGAAATTCAATTGTTTACATTATTTACCACAGGTAAACAATTAAATTTCTAAAGAATTCTCATAAATAAAACCCAACTTCAATTAAAATCACTTCGATAATTTGCTTTTGTTTTCATATATTTTTTTCAAGTTACCCACTGTTCTCTTGACCAGTTTGTTCATTCAGTTTTTCTTCTTTTTTTTTAATTGCTGCACAGTTTGTGTAGTTTTAGTTTGTTTCACTTAAATAAAATTGTAATCGTTAATTTTAATAGTGTGGCAAAAGGGTTTTTCTGTTTTGTTTATTATTTTCATAAAAGCAGCATAATAGCGTATCTTGATTTCTTTGTTTTTAAGTAATTCAGGTAAAAGAGTTAATTTTTTAAATCATAAACAAAGATTTTTATTTTTTACAAGACAATTAAATAAGATTAAATATCCAGCATTATGCTAAATGTAAAAAAACTAAGAAGATTAAAATAAAAAAAAATAATAAATTAGAAAATTGTTTCGTTAATGTCCTAATACTCACATATTTATGTGACAGGTATTTTATAGCTAAAAAAAAAGGTTTTTATTATAAATAGGCCAAGTTTTAAATTTCATTTTAGTTTTTCTACTTTATTTTGTAGACGTTTATTTATAACTTTTGTTAAATTTTTTATGATATTTTTTTGTTTTTAGTAAATTGTCACCTTTTCTCAAAGTTATAAATTTTAAGGTGTATTTTTTTAGTTTTATATTTTTATTAAACAAAAAACTTTTAATATAATTTGTTATTAAGTTATCAACAACAAACTTTTTACTTTTTTATTCCCCAACTAACTCTCTTGTAATGTGTATAGGAAAAATAGTTAAAATTATGGCCTTAAAGTAAAAATTTATTTAAATAAAGTTAACAGAGTTCAATTTGTTTTTTTCTGGGAGACAAATTTTGTTGTTTTAAAACCTACAAATAAAATAAACTTAATTTTATTACCTTTTGTTTTTAAAGTAATTCCCTACATGATTTTTGTGTAGATAAAACAAAAAAAACAAAAAAAAGAGAGTGGGAAAGAAAAAACTTTTCTCTATTTGTTTACCCAAAAGAAAAGGGGATTTTTATTTATTAAAAAATAAAAATAACTAAAACAAAAAAACTGTTAAATTATTAGATATTTTATGAGAGACAAAAAGAGAAAGAGAGGAAGAGTAAATAAAGAATCAAGGTTAGTTTTCTACATAGAAATGGATTTCATATGTAAACCTTTAACAAACTTATGATGAAATATTATTATTATATTGTTGTTGTTGTTTTTTTTTTTTTTTTTTTTTTGTAAACAAACATAAAAATTACTCAAGAGACCCCCCGACATAAAAAAATATATGTAAGAAAATATAACATGGAACTTTTTGGTTTATTTGTTTGCTGCGGAGGCGCTTTTATATAATAGTTAAACAAAAATTAAAAAACAAAAAGGTTTAGACAAAGTTAAAAGTCAGAGAGGTGGATTATAAGAAGGAGACTTTATTTAATCAAAAATTAATTCATAATACATAAACATTTTTAATTAATTAAATATGACACTTTTTATTTTCACTCGCGGAACGATCTAATGTGGATTCTAGGTCTTTTTGAGGATATCACGTATATATATTTTGAAGTATTTTGAAAAGAACATTTGGGAACAATTCCTACACTAAACATCTCATAGCACTTTAAATTGTATTTTAATTGTTGCATACTTTTTGGGGTAAAAATTAAAAATATATGGAAAATTTTAGTAAATTTTTCCATAGAAAATCCAATGATTTCTACAGTTTTTGTTAAATTAAAAAAGCAAAAAAAAAACTAAATCTGGTTATGTGAAAAAAAGTATCTTTAAAAATTACTATAACGTTGTAAACGCTTTTATAAAAAAATATATAAGTAGTTCTTAAACTTGAAAAATGTTGAACATTTTTATTATTTTTAATTTTCCTTTAATATTTGACCACAATAATTATATATGGTTGAAGAGCCTAGTCCTTTTACTTTCCAATATAGTTTCAAAATTAAAAGTCAACAAAGGAATAATGGAATTAGAGATGCATTTATACGGCAACCTAGCCAAAAAAAAAATTTTTTGAGCACAACTGAAAATTTTGAAAGTAAATGGAAAATTTTGAAAACTTATTTATGATGTCCTCAAGAAGAATAACAACGTACGATGTGGTTCACTACAGTACAGCACTATGAGAAATGTTTAAATACAAGCTAATCATATGACATATTCTTGGAAAAATTTTTAAATTTTATAAGATTTTTAATTTAATGTAATGCTAAAATATCATAAACTATTGAAAAAATTACTAAATTCCAACAAAATATAACTGTCCCAAAAAAATGTTTAAACAAAAGCTAGTACATTTAGAAGAGTATTATTTTCGCATTTTAAGCTATGTGGAATATAATTTATAACATTTTTGATGGAGAACTTTTGCATAGAGTTTATTTTTATTCATAAATTTCAAAAACAATAAAAACGTATTTAAAATTCTTCTGCAGATATCATTCAAATATTATTTTTTGGGTAAAAAATAACTTTTAATGGAATATATATTTGTTACTCCCTTTAAAATATAAAATGAAAAACTGATATCTTGTGTATTGGATTTAAAAAAAATTATTTGTGTATATCTGGAAATATAGCCAGGAAATAACTAAACATTGTACCAACGCCGAACTGATAGAACTATGCCACCAAAATGCTTTGAAACGACATGGCAAACATACACATATGTATTTCACTATTATAGCTGTAATAGCTCTGTAAACTCTCATAATGATTACTCAATTGATTTCTGAGTTATTAGTAAAAATAACAATGTATTTTTTGTACTAAATATTGTTACGTTTTTACCTTTTAAAAACTGTGGTTTATTTCCTTTTAAATAAACCGGATACTTTTGATTGCAAATAAAAACAGTTTAGTAGTTTAAAGGTTGTAACAACTCTTTATTTTATTTAAAATGTACAAAAACAACAATTTAAATAGTCACTATGTGTTCTAATGCATACATATACTTAAATAACACACTTGAATAATATACAAGAAAATACAGCCAACTTCAAGGCAGTTAATTTGTCTTTACTTAACGATGCTTCAAATTAAACTCACTCATTGGTGTTCTCACGGCCAATATATATGCACTGCATTACCATCTACATGCTTTGTTATCTTAGCTCAAATTTTAAATGCTTGACTCCACTTTATATTTCATGGTTGCGAACCGATATCTGCGAAATTTCTCAAACAATATTAACCCTACCGAAATAACTACGAACACCGATACCGAAATAGCTCGAAATACCGATAATGTAAAAATAGCGTTACCGAAATAATCTAAAATATCATCGTTACCTTTTTAAGTCGGCTACCAACCTTTATTAGAACTTACGAAAGTATTATTGCTACTATCGCGTTATCATCATGGGACAAATACATAAATATTTGATCTAGTGGTGAACCGTTCAATACTTTATCTTGAATACCAGAGGAGAGTTAAATGAAACAAACAGTAGAAAAATATATACTTTAACAGACTTCCTATATGAATAAGGAGGTTTTTTACTCAAATTAAAGATGAGGTTCTCGACCAAAATGCAAGGATATCCCACGTCGATCCAAGTGGAGTCCTAGTAAACCTATATCTTCATATGGAAAGCCGGAATGCTTAGATCCTTTTGATAATTATTGAGTTTAACGGTATTCCTTCAGTATAGTTGAGTTTAAATGGTCCCTACCAGAATATATCCAATTAAAATAAAAACACACGGTCAATTTAAACGACACATAACTTTTACATTTATGCGTAGTAATACACTACACCGGTGCGAGCGAGACGCAAAATTCTCAAAGGCTGAACAACAAAAATCCGCCTGACTGTACTTAGGAAATAATTACCAAGACGCGGGAGTTGTTCCAGAGCTACTTTACGACTGTCGAAAGAATATTTTTGTGTAGTTAAGTATATATTTTTAAACTAGTTGTACGAATTTTTATACATATATTCTAAAAAATTATCGTCTTTAAAAACTTTAATCATGTTTAGGTTAAAAAATCATCAAAAGTATGATAAAATCATCATACTGGCAACGCTGCTTGTTAACATATTAACGATTTTATTAATATCTCAGAATCTAATTAATATATTACAAGATAATATTAAATAGTAAACTAATTACCACAGATCAGTTTAAGATTAAATGTCCAACCGGACGTCTTTCCGCAAAATTAATCTTTGTTACTTTGTGTAAGGTAACTATCTATGTAGATAGTCAGGCAGCAATGAGGGCAATGACAAGTTACTGTACTGGAGTGTAGGAAGGAATTTAGCAGGCTAATGAACGCCTACAGAATAAGACTTTATTGGGTTCCTGGTCACTGCGATATTCTCGGCAATTAAATAGCCGATGAGCTAGCTCGTAAGGGCTCGGAGTTAGACAGGCCTTTTGTGGAGGTATCGGTTATGATTCCGATTGGATCATATTTTTATGGCCTAGTCTTAAACCAGCAGATTCGAAGCACCATCTGGGCAAGAGTCGTTGGAATCTAAGGATAATTGTTGGCATGATTACTGGTCACTTCGCAAAAGGAATATGACCAGTAAGTGGGACACTGGCGCGTCAGATTTTTGCAGGACGTGTAATGATGTGGAGGAGAGACAGTGAAGCACATACTCTGTCATTGTGTAGGGCTTCAGCGAAGTAGACAGAGGTGGTTTGGGAGCCATATTCTGCACGAACTACAGGAGATTGCGGGAGAAGAACTCGCAAACCTTATAGGGTTCGTAATGGGAATAAAGTGGCTTAGAGGTAGTCAGGGTTAATTTGATGGGTCTTAGATTCCACACCTTTCTTATTTTTCTTATATTTAGCTATCTTTCTTTTCAATCTTTTGCTTCATTCTACCAGGATTTTTCTCCTTCTTCATCTATCAGCTTTCTCTCTTAATTATAAAGGGATCACAATGGACCGAATGATCTCTGGATGGAGGCGTGAAGACGCCGCCCTTTTTAACCTAACCTAACCTACTTTGTGTTATTTTATCATGGTTTTTATTTTTTATTTATATATTTATTTAATAGCCAATGAAATTTAAATTTCTTACAGGCTAGCATATATATTATTCTTAAAGCTATTCACAATAAAATATTTTTCATAATCATTCAATAACAAAAACTTATTATTTAACTAAGTTAAAAATATTCCTCTTAATGCGGATTGGATTTAATGAGAAATCAATATATGGATAGAAACTGTTGAATTGATTACATATACGTCTTATGGAATCAAAGTTGACATAATTAGTTCGAAAATATTTTATTTTTAAAGGAGTATAATTTCTAGTTTTAAAAGTTATACAACTGAAAAAAAAAATTATTTGTTCTATAATTCTAATCCAATTTTTTCAAGTGACAGCTTATTTTACTTCTAATAAAATATAGTATTAGGAAAAGATTAAAGAAGAAGTATTTTTTATAATAAATGGCTATAAAGTTTAAAAAAAATACGAATCTAAAATAAAAAATTTAGATTGTGTTCTTAATATCTTACAAAATTTTGCTATAAAAAGATACCTACATACTTTTTGAAAAGTTTGAAACCTTTTCTTTCTAATCCCGCTTAAATAACTTAAACTGGATAACAGGTATTTGATATATAAATATTTAAAACAACAAAGTTCGAAAAATCTGTTTTTTTCTTTATTTTTTTTTTTTTTTTTTTTTTTGGATACCGGTTTTTGGGATATAGAAAATCGTATAATAATATGTTACATTCAATTTATTTCTTTGATTTGTAGCACCATGTTATTTAAGCAAGGGTTTTAATGTTGCTTCCTTCATTCCTGTAATGTCATAAATTTTTAAAATAATTTAAACTTATGTAATCAAAATAACCACAAATTTCAAATTCAAAGAAAGTTTGCCAAATTATTGGCAAATAGAAATGGCTCTTATTATCTTAATATTATGGAAAATATTTTCAAGCTTATTACTGCAATTTTTTTTTTTTTTTTTGCTTATTTTTTATTAACGATTGAAAAGTTACATGACAAACACAGCATTATTTATTAATATAAAATTTTAAATAAAAAAATGTATTTTCAAATACTAAAATTTTAAACACACAATGATATGCAAAATATTTTATTTTAATGAATATCAATTATTTACCCTAAATTTTTCAATATTTTTATCCATACTACTCTACTGCTTTTACTTAAACTTTTTACTTTCCTGCTTCATATAAATGATGATGACAGTGATGATAACTATATTTGTATGTTTTTCCCCGTATTGTCTATTTGTTTACTTTGTTATGTGAGTATTGTTTTTTTTTTTTACTCATACCTTGGTGCTTTGAGCCAACAAATAACTTTATTATAAAAAATTTTTTTATTTGAGTTTTGTACATAGTTTTTTTTTGCTAAATATAAAAAAACAAGCTAAATAAAGCAACAACAACAATGTTGAAGGGGTATTTATTTGCACAACTCCCAACCCTGTGATATATATTACAACAAACAAGAAACAAAGAAAAAAGAATGTCCCATTAAATAAGTGTCATTGTTTTAGAAACAAAAACAATAATAACAAATAAACAATGTTTGTTTAAACAAAGTAAATAGACCAACAAAAACACTAACACCAAGTTAAAAATAACATAATAAAAGTTCTACTCTCTACTACTCTCTTCTTCTCGCTCTTGCCACTTTACACTCAACCCATTACATAGGGAATCAGACAAAAAGTTATGTATGTACATATGTGATAAACAGGAAGACCATAAAAAAAGAGTTTTATGTGCATTAAATATGTAGCTCATAAAATGCAAAGATATACTCTTTAAAAACATATGCTCTTTTTAATGAAAGTAAAGTATTTTATTAAAATTCTATTGTAAAATAAAACTAAAGTTTATTTATAATTCCACAGAAATTATTTTATTTTACATCACATTAAAGATTTATTGATCTTCCATTTTTTTACCTATCTATTTCCAAATATTGGCATTAGTTCATTTGTACATTTATATGGATTTCATGCAAAAAAAGAAATTTTTTTGTACGAGATTTGCTGATGCAACTGGGCAGGTTTAAAAGACTAAATTCATTTCAATTATTAAATATTTTTGTAGCTTTTATTTCTTGTGCGATCACATAATTTAGAATTAAAACTGACAACTATGAAGGTCAGATTTTAAAAACATAAAAAAACTCTTCAAAATATCAAGATATGCTCTAAAAGTATTAAATATGCTGTAAACATAACAAAATAAGCTGTAAATATACTTCAAAGACCATAATATGCGAACATATTCCCTTAAGAGTGAAATATGCAAAAATATGCACTTACAGATCGATGTCAAATTCAACGTAAATGAAAAAACATGCAATTACAGTTTGTGGTTTCTCTGATAAGGTGATAAGCAAAGAGCACATTACTTTTATTACTCATCAGGGCTGTCAGATGTAGCGATTTTTCGCCAAACGTGGCGATTTTTAATTTTAATTTGGCGATTGAATTTTCCATTTGGCGACATAGCGAACTTTTTGGCGATTTATTAACAAGGTGGCGATTTGTTCGGCTAATTTTTTTTAATTTTGTTAAATAGGCATTTGTGGAGAAAAGCTATTAAATTTTTCGACTATTTTTTAGAATTTACCTATCTAGCAAAATGATGAGCATTAATTAGTAAATAGCTTTAACTTGGTTTACGAGATTTTATCCCCAAAAAATATATTTTACAATATTTATGTATTAAATGTTTAATAATTTATTTTCCATCTTCTTTCGAATATACTAAAGATATTTCGGTCAAAATGAAATAAATACGTTCAAGTATAAATTAATTCTTTGAAATAATTTATAAGTTTAATAGGACCAATGTTGTTATATAATTTTAAAATTATTCTTTTAAAAAATATAATAAAGTTCAATAAATTTTAAAAGTTGTTGATCTAAATTTGGACCTCTATTTCAGAAAATGTTTTTTAAATTGTATTTTTTATTCAACTAGCTTAACCCGGTGCGCTTCGCTGAACTGTTAAAATAAAATAAGTGTGAAAAAATATAAAAATATAATATATTATGTTTATGTTCTATGAAGATATGTGATATTTAATATTTTCTATATATGGGGGTATAGCTCTTCCTCTGTCCACCCACCTCATTTTTATTTATTGAAATTTATAGTTTTCCATTATAGTGGCTTTAACCACTTTCTTCAGTTACGCAATATTTAATATGTGCATCATATGGGGGTATTGTTCGCCCTGCGCCTACCCCCCTTTTATTTTAATTTTCAAAGGTGTAATTTATAATAAGAGTAACTCCTACCAAGTTTGAACATTCTCACTATAACAGTTCTTAGGATATGCAATATTAAACATTGGCGTCCTATGAGGGGGTACCACTCCCTCTGCAGCTATCTTACTTCAATTTCGATGCACAAAAGATCCTACTATAAAAAATTCAAGAAAATGGCTGCAGCGGCTCTTAAGATATCCAATACTTAATATTGGTATCCTATGGGGGGTACCACTTCCCCTGCGCCTATTTTATTTTCGGGGCTCATGTGATGTTATTGTAAAAATTTCAGGAAAATCGGTTCAGTCGTTTAGGAGTCTATAAGCCAACAAACAAACAAACAAACAGACAGACAAACATATTTCATTTATATATATAGATTGCACTGAATTTAGTGGTGTTAACCATTATTAAAAGCGCTCCTTTTGGAGATATCTCACTGAGATCATTTGGAAGATATCAAATCAAATCAATACAATACAGTTGTCGAAAAATTTTTCAAAAATTAAAAAATATTGCAGAAATTTATTTGCCGTTTAGCAAAAAAAAAAAATGAATATTTTTTGTGAGCGTTTTAGTTTTCGTGCTTTATGATGTTGAGATTTATATACAAGCTTTACAAGATATAAAGCATATATTATATTATTATATTATCAAGATTTATTTAGCTATAATTTAGCTATATTTTTATTACATCTTCCAGAAGATTATCTGTCCGTATCTTCTTTTTTCACCTAGATGATTATCTAGCAATATTGCCTACTTTTCTTTCATGCGTATTGATTTTTTTATTGCTTAGATGTATCGCTTCTGATGCACAATCTCTTCCGATGGGGGAAACTTTCGCAATACGAATATGATTATTGCGGTAATGAAATTTTTCTTCTAAACAATAAGAATTCGAATCACTTTCGTATTATTTTGCCTGTAGGGATATTTTAAGCGCTAATAAATAAAAACCAAAATATCGCGAATAAGATCGCTAACTTCGAAAAACGGTTGTAACCATTGAATTCAGCATATCTGAATTAGCTTTACCATATTGTTAAAATTTTCGACTAGAACAGTGTTATTATTGGCTATTGCAATTATCGTTGGCTTTGTTAAAGTTGAATTTGCATTTATAAATTATACGAAATGTTAAGTTTTTTAGTAATTTTTTTTTTAAGCAAACAAAACTTTTTGGTGATTTCTGGTTAACGATTTGGCAACAGAGGTTCAAGAAAATCTGACAACCCTGCTACTCATAGTTTAGTCATAATAATTATACCCCACACCACCATAGGTGGTTGGGACATTATGCGTTTGTGCTGATGTTTGTAACGTACAGAACCCCAACACCCACCTTAAAGTATATTAATAAACTCAGAATCACTTTTTGAATCGATCTAATGATGTCCGTCCATCCGTCTGGCTGAACGGCTGGCTGGCTGGCTGTCCATGTAAACCTTGTACATAAAGTGCAGGTCGCATAGGACTTTCATGACATAAGGACAAAGCCTATTAAAATTGGTGATGATCGGTCCATTATTTCACCTAGCCCCCATATAAATGTCCTCCCGGAATAATGGTTTAACTATCATAAATGCATTAAACATAGCAATATTTTAATGAAATTCGGCGTAAGGAAGTTTTGTATAAGTTTTAATATTTGCGCCAAATTTCATGAAGATCGGTCCATAATTGACCATAGCTGCTATACAAAATCCTCTTCCGAAAATCACTTTAACGTGCATAAATCACATACAAATTTTAGTATGAGGTTTATATTTAACACAAATAAGTTTTCTATAAGTTTTCTATAAGTGACAAATTTTATGAGGATCGCTCCATAATTTACCATAGCTTCCATATAAGCCCGCTTTCGGAAATCAACCTAAAGTGCATAAATTCATTTAAATGTTAGAATTAACGTAATATGCTGTATTCATATATTTTATTTTAAACTTAGTACAAGTATCGGTCCACAATTGTCCACATGTCTAATATAATACCCCTCCACGAAATATAAGAACCCTGCACAATGGTGTGGGGTATCATATGGTCGGCCTTGACTGACTATATCTTACTTACTTGTTTAAAGAAAGGTAAGATTTTTTATTTTTTTAAAATATGTTTTAAAATCTAAATGAATTTATTATTTTTTTTTTATTTTTTAAATTTCAAATGAAATTTTCTTTAACTAAGTAATATTTTCTGTATTGTTCTCTTAAAAATCTCATTCTCCATATTTTCTTTGGAAATTAAAAGTCATTTACTGTTTATTATCATAACAATAGCGTTAATATTTAAATAAAAATCCTTTAGGGAATTGATAAAAATCCCCTTTTTATAATTTAAACTGAACTTCATACAAACTCTCTAACAACTCCCCTGCTGGCCTAGGAAAACATTTAAATACCATTTTAGCCATTCATTGCAATTTGGTCATTGTAAACGAACTCCAGGCAACATTGTAAAGCCACAAAGCTTTTGTTGTTAATCTGTGTATATGTATGTGCATGTCTGTGTTTAACTAGAATGACATTTTAATACAGAAACAAAAAATAATAATAAAACAATGATAATTTTAAAATGCTAAAATGAATGAAGACCAGCGAAAGTATTGCTCCAAAAGCATTTATGGATTTTATCAGTTTTTGTAAAAAAAAAATATTAATAATAAATATAAAAGGTTTATCTGTCTGTCTCTCTATTGCTTTGTTTCCAAAACATTACCAATACCCTTTAAAAGTAAAGATTCAATGCTTTCATTGTTAAAAAAAGTTATAAAATTTAAACTAAATAAATCCAGCTTAGTAAGCCGCACATATTTTTGTTTTTGTATTAAAATATAAGGAAGGAGTTATAACAAAGGGCAAGCTATTATGTTGCCACTATTTTTTTTTTTTTTTTTTAGTAAACAAAGACTTTAACAAAGCAATAACAACAATACTAAGTGAAAAGTGCAAAAAAAATTAAACGACAATGACGACAATTAACGATAAAAGCTGAAAATTGATGGGATGTTAAAACAATAATAATAAAAATAACACCAACATATTTTACTCACACAATCTTCCATTTTTATATATGTAAGAGAAATTTATTAAAGAGACATTCAAATAGATTTCACAAATTAACCCAAGAGAGTAAAATATTAAAGAGTGAATTATTTATAATAATGATTTTAAAAGCCACAAAGATTATAGTGAAAAAATACAACAATATTGGTAATTTATTAAGCAAATTTAATTATAATAAAAATTTTTATAAAAAAAATCTAGTTAAAAACTCTCTTGATCGTTTATGGGAATATACACTAGTATAAACGCATTTAAAATTTTTGTTTTTCTCGAACAGCATTTGATGTTGGATCCATAGTTACAGGTACCGCAACATCTGAATATGTTCCAATTGGTCTTGTTGCTGAAGATTTAAATAAAAAATTAAATCAAATGAATCTGATACAATGAAAGTTACTAGTTTAGAAACTAATATTGTTAAAGAAATATATGAAAAATATTATGAACATATACCATCTAATGCTTTATGTGTACCTACACCTATAGAACAGTATTTTGTCCACGAATGGAATCGAGAAAAAACACCAGATGAAAATAAATATCCAGATTATATTGTACATAATAAAGGTAGTGTAAAAATGGATGAAAAAGTTCACCAATTTTTATTAAATCAAGCTGTTGGAATACCAATAGCCAATTATGAATATAAACCTAAAAGTGGTTTTATTAAAAGAGGAAAAGAACATTTTTTAACTTATACAAGTCAAAAATATAAAGTTCATTCTACAAAGACTAGACCACATAGTCATGTTTTACAATTTTTTAAAGCTGGAAATAAACCAATTTCTGGTGTTATTGGTTTAGGTAAAACAGCAACTACTCCTATTGTTATTAATAATATTAATGATGTATATGCAAGAACAATTAAATCTTATGGAACATATCATTCTATAAAGGGAGGATTTGATTATGATACACAGCCTCAATTACATGTTAGACTTGTTGCGACTCCACAATTAAAACCTACAGATAACTCAATCAGTTATTTAAATTGTGCTTGTTATTGGAAAGTTGAGTGTTCAATCGAAATAAAATGTTATATTACATTTTCTGCATTTGGTAAAGGATTTAGTGTCAGTTGGCCGTTAGATGCTACGTTTTGTGCTAATTATGATCGTGCTTATACTGATGGCCAAACTTTGTTTGATGTAACTGATGATGATAATGGAAGAGTTTCAATTATTATGAATGAAGAAGATAATGAATATGAAGTTATTAAAAGAACAAAAACATTAAATATATAATTTTTTATAAAATTATTTTAGTATATTATATTTTACAAATAAAGAATAACAACCCAGCAAAAACTTTGCTTTCCTGGTAAGCTAGCAGGTATAATTGGAAACAAAAATAAACTACTTATTTTTTGCCTGAATAACTAGTTATTTTTGTTCGAGTTGTCCACAAATTCATGTAGTTATTTTTTGACTCTAGGGGTACTCAAAAATATGTACCTAAACGAAAACAAAAAAAATAAAAAAAAAACAAAAAAATTTTGAGACTCGAACTTGGACACACACTAACCATTCGTTTTTAGTGACTAACATCTTACTCATTATACCATCTCGCACATAGCTTCCTAAGCGACAAAAACTCTTTTTAGTTTAAAATATCTTTTTAGACATTTTGTTATAAAAAATTAACAGCTTCAGAATGGGGTTGAACCAACAACCTTCTGGTTGTTAATCCAGCGCTCTAACCAACTCATCCACATGATTGCAGTATTACTGTGCTATTATACTATTGAGTACTTATTAATGTAATACAGAGTAGGCAAATAATAATGACGCCTCATTACCAAGAAACTACTTTAATAAGTAGTTGTCATTACTGAAAACCAAAAAGTTTTTGCTGGGAAGCTAATGGATTTGGTTTTTTTTATAATTTTTTAATTTTTTAAATGATCTCCATTTATAAGTAAACATTCCTGATCTAAAAGCGCTATCATTTGGAAAAACATCATTATTTGATAAGACTATAACAAGTGTTCTCATTATTACAGCATCATTAGAATATTTTACTTTCGCAGCAACAGTGTCTCCACCAAATAGCATTTTTAAAGTTTCCGCGGCAGTTGCTTCCAATAGGGGATCATTCCATAAAATTATTCTTTTATTTACACATTCCATTAAGGGAAATGAACAATATCTGTTAAAGCTGTCAACCTGTTCAAAATTTAAACAAAAGTGAATAAATGAATCAAAAAACAAATTTACCAACATTAGGTGGAGATAATATAAACATTGTGTTTTTTTTCGGAATATTTTAATCAATAATATTATATAAATCTGTAAGAAATTGTAAATTTTTTTCATGATTATTATAAAATTGATATTGTAAAAGATCTTCTAAAATTTCCAGTGATTCGTTAATATTATAATAATAATTATATAAATTACCAACAGAAGCATTAAATACTAAATTTTGTGGTTCTACTGATTTTAAATATAAATACAATTCATTAAAAGTTAAATTATTAATACAATCATTTATAAGTCTAATGCAATTTTTAATTAAAGTTGAATTTATATCAAAAAATCAAAAATCTGATGACAACCACATTGACGCATTTAATAAATGATGTGTTGGAGCGGTTGGATGTTCTTTAAAAAAATCTATTATTTTGTCTCCCTTTCCTCTCTTTTTACCTCCGGAATTTTTTGGATCTGATTCGTTGCTGCAAGCAATAGCTCCATTACCAATTGTTGATTGGGATCCAAAGCTGATTGGGTTATATAAGTGGAGCGATAATTCGCTTCCTTCCACCATTCCGTTTTCGGCTTCTTCGATATTTTTGAAAAATCGAAGACATCTAACTTCACTACTTGTTAGCCACGTTTTCTGGGCGAGGTTAAAGTAGATGTACTTTCTGGAATCCTTCTGCAATTAATTGCGAGATTGATCCAGTGTTGAATCGTGAACTTCCAACTTGAAAAGACTCTTCTAGAATATCTTATATTGATTTGTTTTGGGAGATATTGCATGAGGGCACATCGACTGGAATTGTTTGAATAGGTGCAGTCGTGGACAATATGGATGTGTTTGACATGGAACGCGATGATGAGGATGGGCCCATAAAATTTTCGGCATAATTGTTGGTGATCCACGTCGATGTCTCCATAGTCATCTCCTATTCCAAATACATCGTGGACCACTCGCTGTTTAAGAGGTACGTCACTAAAGTTTTCAACGAACACTTTCCTAATTCTTTCTTTTGGGCAATCAATGTCTTCTGTACTTCTTGGAGGGGGTCCATCAATATGTGTAAATACCACTTCGCTTCGTACTCCTTATTCTTCAAGGAGAGACAAATCAAAGTCTCCAATGTCATATTGATATGAAGGAGAAAATCCTTCGTCTCTAGTAATAAAATTAGAGATATAAGAGAAATATGAGTCGTATTTCCCTTCATTATACTCGCCTTCTTTATTTCCATATCTACATCCAATTTCGTCTTCTTCTGAACTTCTTTTGATGATAATTCCTCCAGTTTCCTCTTCGTCTTCTTGTTTTTCTCCTTCACTTCCTTCTCTATAGTTGTCTCCACTATCTGAGTATTGACTGGTAGTATGTCTGAATCTTTTGCTAATAGATTCATTTGATTCATTCATTCGTATTCCGTGATATTTGGTGAGCTATCGTCTAAAAGCATTTGTTCTCTCGATGTAACTTTTTTTCGCTGGTTGCATTTTCATTTTCACTATCACTTGTTTCAAAATAATTTTCTGGAGAATATAAATATGAGCACTCAGAGTCACTGTTTACTGAACATTTGATTTAAAATTTTAGATTATTTATAGCTGAATATATTATTTTTCTATATCACGTGAAGTATGCATGGTAAAAATAATAAAACATTATGACGACGACGACGTCTTGATCAGACGTCGGCAGCGAAGGGGCAGCGCAGCAATTTTCCATTCGGTAGCTATCGGCCGTAGGCCATGATTGAGCTAAGCCATGAATTCGTTCGTTTCTCTTAACCAAAAACAATGTTGTGTTGTTACAATAACTCACAATATAACGGTACTTTTTTATGTAAGAAATATTTGTTTCTTGCTTTTGTTGTTTTCTTTAATTTAGAAATCAGAACATAGTGGTGATCATTTGTTTGTTTCACTTAAGGTAAGTTTCTGAAGACAACATCTCTGTTTGCCTGGAAATATTTTTGTTTTAATTGAGAAATTTCATCAGCTTAAAGGATGCCTAAAGGAACTTTTCTTATAAACCAGGAAGGAATTATTCGAGTCTTTCTTAAGAAAAAGCAGAAATACGGAGTATGGAAAGCAAAAAAAGGTGTATTAAAAAATTAACAAAAAGGCAAATTAATAAAATAAAATAAGAAGCCGCCCGCAATAAATTAAATTCTATACAAATAAAAAATAAGCTTGACCTTTCTGTGGCTTCCAAATATGGTGAACACATTTTGCGAACAAATGGTAACATAAAATGGAAGAAACCAAAATGTTTTTATTAAATACATAAAATGGACCGATGTGTGGAATCAAGTAATCTTTTCTGATGAAAAGAAATTCAATTTTGAATCATATTCTTGCCATTGGCATGCCTATGTCGAAACGCTATTTCAGTGGAGTTAGTGTTATGGTTTGGGCAGCCTTTTCTGCTGCAGGAAAATCGAAATTATGTTTTGTTCCAATTAAAATGAACAGTGCAATTTATAATGAACTTTTGGAAGATGCTCTTCTCTCATTTATAGATGAAAAAATGAACGAAGATTGCATATTCCATCAGTTTAACGCTACAATCCATGTCTCGAACCAATTATGACATGCATTTACCCACTAAGATGGAAGCAAGCTAAAATACTTCCAATACCAAAATCGTCCAATGAATATCGGTCCATAGCTATACTACCATATCTGTCAAAAGCATTTGAAAAGCTTATACACAAACAAATAACTCAGTATTAATATTAATGGTCATATTAAAACAAATCAAATATAAAGATATAATTTAAATGGGGTAGGAGTATGTGTTTAGGATTATTGCAATGAACTGAATAATACTTAAATGCTGTTAGCACTGTTATGCTGTATCAAATATTAATATATAATATATATTTTTACTGCGGCCTCCGCCTCTATCTGCTTCTTTAATCTTTGACATGTTGTTTTACATGTGTTTGTTGGAAGAATTTCAATCTTTTTGAAATCTCTTTTTTTTTGTGTCTTGTAATGATCTCATGTATCCATTTCTGTTATAACTTCTAAGTAATCTTGTAGTTTTCGAGAATATGTTGCGGTTGTTAGTGGCGGCATTGTAGATTTGTTTGATATTATTGTGTTTTAATTTTTCTGTTCATTTTCTTTATTATCAATTTGTTGCATGATGCATAGAAATAGAGCTAGAGCGGTTCACTCTTTTCGTTGCCAAACTTGCCTTCTGGCGTTTGAGCAATTATTTTTTCGCTTTATATTCCCAAATTTAAATAACAATAAATAATTAAATACTGCATGTTAAATATTTTTGTTTAAGGTAACTCAAAGTTCAAAATCCTCTTAATAATACTTTAAATAACGATTTTAAGATATGTCTTTTCAATCAAATACATTTTTTTATATTTTCGCCAAATATTAAATTTTATTTTAAACATTAAAAATAAATTAAAATTTTTCACAATTTTTCTAGTTTAAGTGCAATTTATTATAATTTTTTGTATAAAAGCTTACATAACGATGTAATAATTTCAATTGTAAATATAGCAACATTTATTTTATTTTATTTTATTTTTATTTCTATTTTTTTTTTTTTTTTTTTTTTTTTTAATTGGTTAAAAAATGTGTTACTTTTTGAACTTTTCTTATATTTTTAATTTTTGCCCCAAAAAGTATGCACCAAATATAAAATAAACCAATAAGAATATTATATTCGGCTTGTCCGAATCTTTTATAACCACCATCTTTAACTTTTTTGTGCAAGACTAATTTATAATTTCATATTATATTATATATTTTAATTATTTATTTATTTATTTATTTTATTTTACAGTTTCTATGTAAATTTGAAACTAATCTTGCGAAGCTATATGCCTTATCTGCAGGAGGCTGGTGGATCACACGCTTTTTTGGTTTCCGAGTTTATATCGATCATCTTACTACTTGTACGCAATATCGTTGCAATAGATGCTTTTTTTAAAAGATATTGGCGGAAAAAGTATGAATTGGAGTTATAATGGGTAGCGACTTTTGTTAGTTTTTTTTAACCGATAACCCGAAAATTTTAAAAAAATTCTCAAAAGTTCATATTTCGCTTATTTATATTATTATTACTAGCTGAGATACAGAGAAAAATAAATTTGTTTAATATAAATTTTGCTAAGTTTTTTTATCTTTTAGCATTTGATCGTAGTTTTTTTTAACCAACCAAAACTCTTTTGCGATATTTTTAGAATATTATTTAATGAGTGTTCAGCTTTGTTTTTAAGTTCTACACGATATATGTTATGTTATTCTATTTTTTTAACTATTTTGTAATTAAACTATAGAAAAATAATCAAAACCTTTCTATATCACTCAATAATCTGTTTTAAAGAAGATTTTATAACACCATAATTTTTGGGATTACGTATTTTTGGATGTGCTCAAGTAAAACAGATTTATTTTAACAGATTAAAAAAATTATAATTAAAATAAACCACATCAAGTCTCTCTATGTGATTTATATAATTCTAAGATATTTTTTGAAAATGCTCTAATAAAATCAGAAAATTTTTCTAAATTTTGAAAAAGTCTTTAAACTTTTTGCAATTAAATACTTTAATAGGTCCCTCTAAGCATACAATGTTAAATCCAGAACAGTCAATAGACGCAGGAAACCGATATTCCGAGAGCAGTACTGGGAGTACGTGTGACGTAAAATTGTAATTATTTCAAAATTCATGCTTATTTTCTTAAGATTTAGAGAGACCAAACTCTGTTATTCACAAGGGCAAATTAATGGGATACATTGCATATGAAGCAGAATTACCTCGTTTTTTAAATATATGATATGGATGGAGGGGCGTACATACGGTGACCAAAATGTAGAAAATATTAAAATACCTTAAACTTTGATTTCCAAATATTCTATTGTGTAACTTTTGACCGAATAGAGTCATAACAGCGATAGAGCGATACAGTCATAACATACAAAGTAAAACCCTGTTTCGTTGCAATCAAATTTTTTTAATTTTTCAACTTTGGAGAACTGTAACTAATAACCATAAAGACCGTGGACTACACAAAACTTTGAAATTTGTTTGCCTATTTTTTTTTTTTATTTAATTCGAAACGTGAGCTTTAATTTTACTAACATTTATTTGTAGTTGTGGTTTAATTTTACTGTTTAAAATTTTTGGGTTTATTTGTTTTTATATAGTTAGTATTGAAATTTTTTGTCAAAATCATTTTTCAAAGTTGAAAATGTTCATTATTAGTATTTTTTTGTTCTTTTTTTTAACAGTGAAGTTCACATTATAACGAAAATAATTTGTTTTAGATCAAGTTTGAATTATAATTTTAGTTGCTATCATCGATTGATACAGCATTGGAAACCAACAAAATTGTGAAGAACTGATTCAGTAGATAACATATTCTTGGGAAGTGCATCTAAAAGTGAAATTGTTCATTTTTGTGAGACCTAAAACATTGTACATTTTAGAAATTACTTAAAGTATTTGAAAGATTCCTCAGGTGACCAGATTTAATGAGAAAGAAATAAGAATTGTGTAAATTTTATTTGTAAACCAAATTAAACTCAGCCATAAGAAAAGAACACTCTGAAGAGCAATTTGGAACTCGTTATAGTTTCGGTGTAAAGCTACATAATTTTAATATTTAATGCATTCCTCCTTTGAATTTAAATTCCATTACAAAAATTCTTAAATACTTAACAATTAAATTATTTTTTAAATTCTAAATTTCTATTTTGGTCACCTAACACAAATTGTTATTTTCAAAACATTTTTTTTGTGACTGCCTAAAAGTATACTACACAAGATAAAATTAAATTTGATAGTTTAACACCCATACGTCACGTATTACTTAAAGATGTGGATCTTATTTTAAAGGAATAAACATTCAGATATTCACTAATAACTTAATTAAATACCTTCCACAAATACATAAAACACACTTATACAATGGTGCCTGTTGACATCGATGGACCTCAAAATTATGAACACAGCCATAAGAAAAGAACACTCTGAAGATCAAAATCCATATTGAACATTTGGAACTGGTTATAGTTTCGGTGTAAAGCTACCTAATTTCAATATTTAATGCATTCTTCCTTTGAATTTAAACTCCATTATAAAAATTGTTATATACTTAACAATTACTAACACAAATTGTTATTTTCAAAACATTTTTATAACTGCCTAAAACTATACTACACAACATAAAATTTAATTTGATATTCTAACACCCATACGTCACGTAGTACTTAAACATATGGATCATATTTTAAAGGAATAAACATTCAGATATTCTTTAATAACTCAGCGAACATTTTGCTTTTCTGGTAAGCTAACAGGTATAATTGAAAACAAGAATAAACTACTTATTTTTTGTCTCAATAACCAGTTATTTTTCTTCGAGTTGTGCACAAATTCATGTAGTTATTTTTAGACTGTAGGGGCGCTTAAAAATATGTACCTAAACGAAAACAAAAAGAAAAACAAAATATTTTGCCGCCAGTGAAATTTGAACTTGGACATAAATTAATCATTCCTTTTTTAATGACTAACGTTTTACTCAATACACCATCACGCGCTTAATTTTTTAAGTGACAAAAACTTTTTTAGTATAAAATATATTTTTAGACATTTTGTTATAAAAAACTAACAGCAATAGAATGAGATTGAACCAACAACCTTCTGGTTGTTAATCCAGCTCTCTAGCCAACTCATCCAGGTGATTGCAATATTACTATGCTATTATTCTATTGAGTACTTATTTGTTTAATACAGAGTATGCAAATAATAATGACGCATCATTACCGAGAAACTATCTTAATAAGTAGCTGCCATTACTGAAAACTTAATAGTTTTTGCTGGGAACTTAATCAAATATCTCCCACAAATACATAAAAAAAACTTATACAAATTCCATAGATTTCAAATATAAAATTTTATTTGCAAATTATTTCGTAATGATAATAGAATCTGCTGTTCCCCCGGCGCATTTAACTCGGTTTCATTGATTTTAAAACGTTTGTGTTTTTGTCCATATGCAAAAAACAACATCATAAAATTATTTTTAAAAATTGATTACAAAGTTTATATCGATGGAAGGACGGGACTTGAACCATTATTTTTTTAGCGTTACAAAAATCAGCAAAAGCACACTATGGTGGCGTAGGGTATAAATACTTTATTTTAAAAAACATTAGAGATATATTGATAAACTTTAGAAAATGATTAATATATTTTTGTGTTTTTAAGCGATTTTAAAAAGAAATATATCGTTTTATTCAAAACAAAACATCATTTAAAACTTTTATAGAATTAAAGAAAAAAGTTTTTAAAAAATACATCAAAGTTGAAACTTTAAAAAATAAAAGGAAAATAAATTTAAAAATAAGCCGATAGCCTAAGATGCTATTGCTTTAATTATACATTTATTGCAATTTTAATTTAATTTAAATTAAATTAATTTATTTTAAAATAAATAAATAAAACTAAATATATAAAACTGGACTACGGGAAACATGAACGCATGAATAAACATAGAAATGGCGAACCGGTAATATATAAATCATGTACATATACACCGGGACTATCAGAGAGACTGACAAATTCGGAATGTATTGGCCAGAGGAATTATAGAATTGCACATAAAACTGTTTTAAGGGTGGCATCTCTTTTTAGCATGACTAAAGACAAAATGCACAACTTAGAAAGATCAAAATTTGTAGACAAAATAACCTGTAATGGAAATAACATGGAAAAATGTGGACAGATTTACATTGGAACAACTATAAACAAACTGAAAACTATATTAGTAGGGCATAAATCTGACTTAAAAGTAAGAAGTAGTAATTTGATACAAAAAACTGCACTGACGCCCCACTGTGCCAGTGCCAATCATTTTTCAGATTTTGAGAGAGCGAACATACTGTCTACAGAGAACAATTACAAAAAACGTTACATACTAGAGATGCTGAATATCACTAACATACATACGAACAAAAGTCACTGAAAATTGTGTTCATAACTACAGACACTTAATAAAAAAAATAAAAGAAAAATGAAAGTACCCAGCAAAAACTTTTTGGTTTTTGGTAATAATAACTACTTATTAAAGTAGTTTCTTGGTAATGAGGCGTCATTATTATTTGCCTACTCTATATTACATTAATAAGTACTCAATAGTATAATAGCGCAGTAATACGGCAATCACGCGGATGAGTTGGCTAGAGCGCCGGATTAACAACCAGAGGGTTGTTGGTTCAACCCCATTCTGAAGCTGTTAGTTTTTTATAACAAAATGTCTAAAAAGATATTTTAAACTAAATAGAGTTTTTGTCGCTTAGGATGCTATGTGCGAGATGGTGTACTGAGTAAGACGTTAGTCAGTAAAACCGAAAGGTTAGTATGTGTCCAAGTTCGAGTCTTACTGACGGCAAATTTTTTTTGTTTTTTTTTATCACTGGATGACACGTCGCTTTATCTAAAAGCAAAACTGCTTTTTGCGGCAGACCTTTTGAAGTCAAAAATTCTCGGACCTAAAAAATGTTTACTTATGAACAACTTACTTTACTAATTGGTGAAAATTAACTTAGCTGAGGAACAAATTCGTGTTGGAACTAATCCCTGAATATAAATGATGTCACCCAACCGTTATTACTGGAGTTGTATATTACAAGATTATTGAAAAAGCATTTTAAGTCGCGTGACTTTTCGGAATTTTCAACAAACAATAATTTCAGTTTGTCTATGCCATTCGCATTTGAATAGAGCAAAAATGTTATTCGCTCTTTACATATTTTTCTTCCGGGAGCTGTTTTCTCATTACATGTGACAAGAGTGCAATTTGAAAGCATCCTATAATATAAACCGGTTTCGTCGGCATTGTAGATTTGATGAAAAGTCAAAGATTTACTTAAATTTGAGAAATGTGGCCACCCTATTAAAAATAAAAAATATTTATTAATTATTTTTATAAAAATATTTTGTGTATAGATATTATTAAAAGTATACAGAAATATTCATAATTTTCTAAATAATTATTCACGCAAAGCTAAAGGCAAATGTTTGCAAGTTTGTAAAAATATAGTTATATATACAATAAATTGGAAATATAAAAGTTTAAAGGCGCATATTTCTGAAATGAGGCATGATATTGACTTGAATCTTTTTGCAAAAGATCGGAAATTATATATGCGAAAGCATAAGCTTAATTTGGAGTACATATTTTTAAAATTTCTTTCGCTATTTAGAAACAAACCAAACAAAAGGCCCAATTTGGGATTTTTGGAGAAAATACAAATAATTTAATTGTAATAACATATTTGTTTATAAAGATATCTTAATGAAATTTGCAGGAAATGTAATAAATAAAAGCGTGTTAACCAAATTTCATTCAGGGGTAGGATTTTCCTGAATTCCCAAAAAAACTAATGAAAATTCCCAAAAATGGGACTTTTTACATTTTTGGCTATACAATCCATATTTTTCCGAAGTCCCGAAGATTTTGATTTAGAACTTTTAACAACATATTGAGGATTCTTCAAATATATTCCGATTGTCGATTCGTGCTTTGGAATTTGGGAAAATATGGTCTAAAATCAAAACTTTCATATAAAATAGGTCGAATTCGGGATTGTATGTACCATGACCAATTGAGTTGTTGGGCTTGTTTTTTTATCTTAAAGTCATCTCTGTGAAGTTGCTTTTCAGAAAAGTGTAAAATTACTATATGTTGCTAAAGAAAATTTTATTTTAGATAAAAAAAAAGTGTAGATACTTTTTCGGCTAAAAAACACAAAAAGTCGTCTTTTTGCAATTTTCAAATTCAAAATAGTTTATTTTTCGACTCGGTAAAGATATCCATTTCAAATATTTTTTATTCAATAAATAATTTTACTCTTTAACTAGTTAGGAAAAAAACTAATAAAACCGATCTAAAATACTATGATATATATGAAAAAAACTGGATCAAAAACATGCAAAATTATGGTGCTTAAAAATTCAAACGCAAATAACTCAAAAACTATAAGAGATAAATAGCACATGTAAGCATGTGTTTTATAGGTCTTATCAGGGCCTACAATAATGTATACAAATATTTGAAATTTTTTTTATGTCAGAGGTATCTAACTTTGAGCTCCCTTAGCTCCGTCCCTTGGGGGATTGTTGTGCCCCCCTTTCAAACGTAACATTGTACACTCCTCTGCTACGCCTGTACTAAATTTCATGAAAATCCAACCAGCCCATCAGAAGTTACAGATTTATTTCCAAAAAATTTCGACTCTGCCCCACTGTGCAACGTTTGCCAGAGCCACTTATTAATAAATTTTCTTGCTTTATAATGCGGTACACCGAAGACTTATACAACTTGTAATTCACGTAAATTGAATTCATGGAATCTGCCCTTTTAATTTTTTTTAATCTCTAATTTTGAGAAATCATTGGCTTTAAAATATGAAGAAAATTTCCCATATTAAGAGATGTATTTACACAACAAATGACATGAATAAACTGACAAAATTTAAGGCCAAAATCATCCAAAAAGATTAATATACCAAAAGACGGAGATTTGAATTTTTTCTTATATACATTGTAATCAAATTCAAAAAAAACAAATAAAATTCAAGAAAATAGAACCCGTTTTTCGTAAACTGTCGGGATTATGGAACCTGCAATTTTAAAAATTAAGCCGTCACGATAACCCGGCCATCGTGATAATGGTTAGTAGCGAATACCTTGCTTGCACTGTATTTCTTCTTGTTAAAATTATTGAAAATTTAATAAATAATAAATAAATATAAATAAGTATAAATAAATAATAAATTTAATAGATAAATAAATAAATCCTAACTATTAATATTGAATAATAGTTATTAAATATTAATTAATATCAATCATACGCCCTCATATATTTTCACTATAATTTCTTCAGCTAGACAAGTTTTTAATACGTTAAAATTTAAAATTAAAATTATAAATTCCTAAAATACCTGCTTCTAAAAAAAAAATAATAACATCAAATATTTATATGATTATAAATATTTAAAAAAAATCCTCAATACAGCTGTTTAACAGGACATTCCTTGTCAAATTCCTTTAGCTCATTTTTGTGTTATTTTATGATTTTGTTTTTCTATTGTTATATTAAAATTGTTGTTCTGCTTTTATGAATTTTTGCTCCTGCTGTTGCTAATTTCATGCAGAATTTTGTGGAAGTAAGTCATTCAGTTTATGTTGGGTTTGCAAAAATATGTTGGTTGTCTTTTTTTTGTGGCATTTTTGCCATTGACATTGTCTTTTTTTTTTTTTTTTGGCTGCTAGTTTTTATTTATTCCTTTACCAACTCTTTATGTTAGTAAAGTGTTACCATGATTATGTGTTGTTGTGTGATTCTTGTATTTTTACCGCAAACATGACAACCATATGCTGCTGTTAGGGCAGCTGCTTTTGGCTGCTATTCACAATGTTTCTTGTTTAATGTGTTGTTGGCTTTATGTTTCTCTCTCTCTCTCTTTCTCTATTTCTGTGCATTAAAGGTAACAAACTATTAAATAAAGAACAACAGTCAGAATAGCAATAGACTGATAGCCACAGACCTTTTTTGTTGTTCTCTTTCTGGTTTTTTAATGTTTTTTCCATAAAATTTTAAAAATACAAAAAGGGAATATCTCCAACACCAACCAGCCAACATATAACAAGCAACATACATTATTTTTTGCCACATGCGTAACCACATAACACGCAGTTGTATGCTGAAATTCATGCCACCCACCGGCATAAATACATAAAGATGTTAAAGCAAAAAACTTTAACATTTTCCAACGAAAAAAAGTGTTAACAAGTTACAAAAAAAAAGAAACAAAAACAAAAAAAAATAAAAATAATTACCACAAAACATTTTGTGTGGTTTTACCTAACAAAATGAAAAATTCTGAAATTAATTAAAACTTGAAATCAAAATAACAAAAAAAAAAGAAAGAAAAAATCTTGAAATTATTTTTTAGTAAAATACTTTAATAATAAAAGAAAAATTTAAAATTAAATTCCTGAAAAAGAAACTATAGTTATTGAATTTTCTTAAAATGCCTTTAATTTGCCATAGCTTCATAATTTTATTTTATTCTGTCTTTAATTTTCTCGAAATTTTTATAGTTTTCCTAAACTTTGGCGTCATAACACTATTTAAAGTTTAGTGTCTTGTATTTCAGCCACTCTTTGCCATAAACTTTGTCAGGTGTTTTTTTTAATGGTTAAAATTGCAGTAAATAAACATTTTTCTTAGTTTGTTTTATAAGCTGCAAGTAGCAAACGTGTCTAGACACTGTTAAATATTTCTAAGAAAGGTGAGAGATACTTTTCACAAAAAAAAATAAAATAATGTACTAAACAAAAACTCTTGCTTAAAATAGCAGTAACAAAAAGCACAAAAAAAAAGCTCATAATTTTTCAGTAAAATATGTTTACTAGTAGCAAAAAAAAAAGTAAATAAAAATCTTTTGAAGAGGAATGAAAAAATGCTGTTCTATAAAATATAACGAAAATTATAAAAATAACAAAATTATTGCACTCAAAAATAGAAAGTTCTTTTTAGAAACTTTATTTTATATTTTCTTATAAACATAATAATTACACTAACGATAAAATAACTAAAAACAATCTAATGTGGGCAGTTCTTGTGGATAAAATTTCAAAAATTTCAAAACATCTTTTTAATTTTGTGTTATACAAAATTTCAACTTTAATGTCAATTTTTTGATTTTTCTTATTCAAGACTAAACATTTTTTTTACAAAGTTTTAAATGCCATTTTGTTTAGAATAAAATGACATATTTTTTTCCAAAATCATTTAAAAACTTGAAAAGTTATTAAACATTTTCTAAACTTTATCAGAAAATTCTTTATACATTTGAAGACAAAATATTTTATTTGATATTATATTTAGTAGCATACTTTTTGGGGTAAAAGTTAAAAATATATAAAAAAATTTAGCAAATTATGTCCAGTGTTGCCAGGAGGTAAGAAAAAATTAGACTAAATTTAAATTTAAAAAAAATTAAAAAAACCTATTAATTTAAATTTAAAAAAACTATAAAATTTATTTTAGTTTTTATTAGTATTTAATATCTACTAAAGACTTGAATTGTGTCTATAAAATATACAATAAAAATCTTCAAAATCAAAGAAATTCTTAGTGCTAGAATATTGTGTTCAAACCTCTGGTGATTGTCAGCATAATATAGGTACATCAAGAACGTATTTTTACTGAAACAAATTTGTTGGTTCTGATATTAAAAATTGTAGTTCAAGGGAAGATTTATCATGTTGTAACGAGTCATACGATTCGGTGAATTTATTATGGGAACGAAGCTACCTCTTAAATTCGGCCGTGCTCGTCGGATGGGGAGGGTGTGATGTGTTCCCAAATTAATATTAAATAAAAAAGATTGGAATCGTAAACAAAAATGTTACTTTAGGTAGCAAAACGGAAAGACATGACATATAAAAGAAAGAAAATAAAGTAGCAGCGTTCGATGATTGAAGTGTAGCTTGAGATGGAATTCGCTACACGTAATCTATACCCACCCTCCATGCTGACATGTATATAACAATTTGTTGTCAGCCCAAAAATAAAATAAATAATAATAAACCTACTTATCTACCCATACCCTACTTCACCTTTCGTAATAAAAGATAAAAATTCAAGAGTCCATGTTATAAAACATTATAAACAAAAAAAAATTTATTTAATATTAATAATATTATTAAGTAATTTGTAAAAACAAATAAATTATAATATAATACTAATAATAGTTAATTAAATATTTAAAATTTTTATTATAAAAAAAAGGAAAATTTGGTCACCATTTTTTATAAGAAAATATTCAATTGTAATAGAATTTTATTCAATTAAATGTCATTGAAGACTTTTATTAATATAAAAAAAAACAAATTTCGATTTCATATAAAAATATGAGAATATTGGTGACTTTTCACTATTGTGTATGTAGGGTGTATTTTATGTCGACATGAATATTTAAATTTACATGTACGTAATACTTCAACAATATGTTGCGTATGAGTTTTTATTAATATTTATATTATTTGAGTGTTTATATTTAAATATTCATGTTACAACAATTTGAGTGTAAGAGAGAATTTTTAAATATGGAAGATAATAAAATAAAATAACTCAACTTACTTTAGCATTGTCCCACGAAGTCAGCAGGCGCCCGATGACAGGAGAATGTTGCGCAATATGATTAAAAGTTTTTGCGTTTGAGTTAAAAGCTTATAGTATATGTGTGTTTTGGTTACTCATTACATTCATAACCAAAACCACATACTATGAGAATTTTAAGGGTTGATATGAGTTTAAGTGTGAAGGTGTGATTATAAGTTAGAATTTAGTGTGTATATGTGTTGATGATGTGTTTATGATAGTATGTGTGTGAATGTAGTGTTAATATATTATGAGTGTGTAAATGAGTGTTTTTGTTTTTATAGGAAAATTAATTTATAAGTTTTTACATTTCTTCTATTTTATATTTATTTATTTTTTTTTCCTTTTTGTAAAAGAAAACCAAGGTGACCAAATGAAAATTTAAAAGAAAATAATAATAAAAAATTCAACTATAACCGATTATTAAATTAAAATTAAAGTTGATATATAGTAGTAGGAAGCAAAATGAAAAAAAAAAATATTTTATAATTAAATTAATTTAAATTTTTTTTTTTATAATTTTTGAAATAGAATTAGATTTATATTTTGGAATTCTTAAACAAAAATTGGCGAATGTTGGGATTTATTGATCCACAAAAACAATCTGGTCACTTCAAAATATAATTCAACACGAAATAGTTAAAATGTAGAAACTTTCAATGAATTAACACAAACAATATAGAAAACCGATGGTCACTCTAATTGTGAATATGTTGTGTTCGATTTCCGTTGATTTTTACACTTTATCCTTTTTGGAAACACTATTTAAATAACAGGAAATGTTTCTTGAAATATAAAAAAAAACAACAACAATTTTGGTGGACTTAAAACGATCTTCAGGCTTAACCTGAAATTCCAAATTGTATCCTTGGTCTGGGATGCTTTGGTAAAATCGTTACCAAATTATAGAGCACACCCATACAAAGCCAAATTCTACAAAGAAAATAACGCCAACGTGATATATATAATTAGAATATTACCACGGAAATATTTATAAATCCCTTACCAATTGAATGCAATAACAATCCGTAAAGATTCCTTTAAAAGGGATAAACGTTTCCGAAATTTGGAGAAAAACTCCCAACACAAATTATCAATTTCCAACAAATTATAAAAAACCACTGGCCACCTTTATCTGTTTGCGACCTTCTCTCTCAAAATTTATTTTACAATGAAGAAAATTTTTAAATTTTGTAGAATCTCAATTGTTAGAAAATACTAAGCCAACTGTTTTGAAAATTAAAATTGAAATATTTAAAAAAATTAAACTACCATTTGACTACAGCCGAAAGAAACTATCAGTAAATATAGACACCAAATAAAAAAATATTGAATGCTATTTACAAAAATATCACCATCATAATGTTTAGCACTCAATGAAGCACAAATTTCTAGATTATTAAAAAAAAAATATTGAATTTCAAGCTAATAATAGAATTTGTTGCACAATTATTGAAGATCGAATGTCCCTCAAAATATGGTTCATTAATTATCTTCTCGAATTTAATCTGAAAACCAAAGAAAAATATTTGAAGGATTTTGGGGAATTCAAATACCGTTGAACTATAATGCTTTAAATATATTGCATTTTAGTAATTTTTTTTTTAAATAAAAAATAACATTAATTTCTTAAATTTAGCTATAATTGTCTTGAAATCTAAAACCAATATTAAAATAAAATAAAAATTTCGGAATGACTTCTGCTTGATGAGGACTAAAACTGTGGGTACTTTCGTTATTTTTAATTAATTAAAGATTAAATCGGTAAATACAACAGTCCAAATGATTTTTAAGGCAATTTAAAAACCCAGAAAAGATAAAAAATCTGGAAGCTAAAAGCAAAGTAAAAATGATAAATTTGGCCTTAAGAAGACTCAACTGGCAACACTACCTATTTCAGATAAAATCGTAAAAAATTCAAAAATCACCAAAATTTAAAGAAATCATCAAATTAGGAAAAAAGTCTCATAAATTCTATTATGGGTCAATGCTATATACTTGCTATATATATATATATATATATATATATATAATTAATCAACTTCTTTATTTGGAATATATAAGTTGTTATTAGATTTAATACCAAAAGATTACCAATTTTTTTAATATTGTTATTGTATTCTCCTACAAGGACGAAAAATTATGGTCTATATTCAACTATAGAGCACAATAATATCCACCTTTCAACAATGACTTCGCAAAATCTAAAACTTACTTAATCTCCCTAATAAAATAACATTTTTAAAATCACAAAACAATTTAAAATCTTCTATTTTGAAAAAAGAAGATTTGGAAATTTTTTTCAAAATTTTTATGCTGAGGAAATGAACTTCATCGGTCGAATAATAACCGAAATGTTGGGCAAAGCTCATCTTTGACTTTTTGAAGCCCTAATTTAAATTACGGATTTAATTTTTATTTAAGTCTGTCCTAAATATTTTTTTAAAATTTCGGTTTTTTGAATTAACCATATCGGTCCATAAACAATTGAGTTATAAGCAAATATCTAAAAAAAAAATTCTTAAAAATATACAAGCACAAACATATACAAAAACATTGAAATGGCTTTCATTGTTGTTGTTTTTCGTATAAGCAAGCAGTAGTCGTTGATTGTATATACATACACACAAACATTTTTTATGTTTGTTTGGACGTTTTTTAGTTAGAAATAGAAACATTGCAATGATTCAGTGTTTTTGTTTTTTGCACAAGCACGTATGTATATAAAGCTATCATATATCAAACATATGTATATAAAGCTGTATGTATATAAAGCTATCAGTGTAGTTGTTTTTGTTCTTTTAAGGAAGCAACGCTTGCTATGATAGTTTAATTTTGTGTTTATGTTTTTGTAGTTTGGGGAAAAATTACATTAGTTTTGTATGTATAAATGTGAAAATATGAAAGCATATTTTAAGGCGTAAATTCGATTATTTGTAGCTATTTAGGTAGGTAGGTAGAGAAGGTTTGCACAGTACTCAGAAGAGTGCTTGTGCATCCACTCGGAGACCTAGAGGTCCATTGTGAGTCCTTTCGTAGAGAATATAGAAAGAAATATAGGAAAGACCAGGAAGGAAAATGATACAGAAATGAAGCAATGTTGGTGAAGGATATAAAAGTTTCGCCACAGCCTCAACTTTTTCAATACTAAATAAATACTTTTCAATAGATTTTTAGCAGCAAAAAAAACAGCATCAATTGAAATTATGTTTGGTTTGAATTTTTTATATATTGAAATAAATTGACATTGTTGTTTTAGTATTTAAACATTATAACCAAACTTAAAGCTATTTTAAATGAAAAACAATTATTTCCGTTAATGTTAAGTACTCAAATAATTTACCTCTCTATCTCTCTCTATTTCACTTGTTTTCCCCTGCTATTCTTGTATCCATTCTTTTCATCTACGTAGTGGTTTTTACTATATTCAAATATCACGTTTTCCAAAATGTTAAGCACGTAAAACATTTACCCATTTTCGTATAAAAAAATATATATATCTTTTTTTTGCCTTAGCTTTATTTCCAAAAGTGCAGGAAAAACAAACGAAACTTATTGTAAGGAAAATAAATAAAAATCATTACGAAAATACAGAAAAATCAGCAAATAAATTGAATTAAAATTGGCACCAGTTAAACTAGTAGTGGCAAGTAATACCAATAATACTTAAAAAAGGGTGTATAAGAAATAAAAAGGATGCTACGAAATTGATATAAAAAGGTATTGGTATATATATTATTTTGATTTCTTGATTTTTGCTTTCAACAGTAAAACAGTTTTAAATCAATATCAGAATTTTAACCATATTATATAATTTTTTTTTTTATCACAAAATTCAATTTTCAAACCAAAAGCGATTTTACCAAGTTACATCTACATAATTCAAATATTGCACTCTCTATATCTATTTAAAATATTTCCCAACAAAACTCTGTCGTATTCTCTCTTTATTACCTTCTCCAATTCTATAATAACACCATCATACCAATACTAGTAAATAAAATAGCATTGGCATTATTTAGGCTTAAATTGGAATGACACAAAGTTGGTAAGTGAATGTAAATGTATGTGTGTAAAGTTTGCTATTGTATTAAGTATTGAGTTTTATTACAATGGTTGTTGTTGTGTTGTTACAGTCTACAGTGGTTCGAAAAAAAATTTTTCTTTAATAATTCTGTAACTTGTAAAGATATCTCAATAAAATTTCGCCCGATAAGAGAGGAGATGTTTCCGAGTTGATTGCAAGGAGTACGGATTCTTAGTGGCTCAGGAGGGGAGTGGGTAGACTTCCAAATTTGGTCGGGTAAGCAACTTTCTGATAAATCCTCATTTATTCATTTATGATTTGACAGAAAAAAAATTTACCTACAGATAGTAATTTAAAATCCCTACAAAAAAAATAAGAGATATTTAGTTTGAAATAAATTTTTCAACCTAAATGACGCTTGGGCAATAGTCTCCCCACAAGCTCTATCCAACCTTTGTCAATTTTCCGAATTTTTTTTTTTTTTTTTGTTTTATTTGCTTGTAAAATTCTCAAATCGCAAAGCAAAATGGATCAAAGGGAAATTATGTTAATTAAACACAGAAAAATTATTTTCTGCCTTTTTCAACGACAGTGTCAACATTTAAATGGAAAAAGTCAATTTTTAAAATACGTTTTTTCGAGGTCATGATCTGAAAAATTTAGCCGTATTTAATTTATTTTAACTAAAAGTTATTCTCCTCAAACAAGTTCAGAGATACCAAAAACTCTACATTTTTTCATAAAATACATGGAAAAAATGCTAAAAATTAAATACGAAGAAGTTTTTGTTAGTTATCAAGCAAAATTATAAACATTTTTTGAAAGTTTTTGGTATCACAGGAAACGCTAGAACATAGAAAATCGGAATTAGTAAAAATATATTATATACGGTCCAATTTCTTCAAACCGTGATCTCAAAAACTTAAAATTTAAATTTATATATTTTTTTTACAAATAGCGTTAATATTTGGATCTAAATAAAATTTAAACGAGTAGAGGTGCTCAATTAAAATTTTGAGACAATATAGATAAATTTATCCTAAAATCAGGGAATTAAAAACACATCCACTCGTTTGTACCCAAATACCCAAAATTCCATCTCGAAAAAAAACGTGTTTTAAAAATTGTCTTTTTCCATTCAAATGGTCACACTGACGTTATCAGAGGCGTCCGTCAGAAAATACTCTTTGTATGTTTACCCAACATATGAGGGTATTTAATTAATATAATTTTTATTTAATCCCAGCTTCGCGATTTAGGAATTTTACAAAAAATTTTAAAAAAAATTTGGAAATTGACAAAGTTTGGTTAGCGCTTGTGGGGAGAGCGTTGCTCCAAGCGCCTTCGGATTTACTTTACAAGCATCTACATTAGAATTTCCTTTGAAAACAATAAAATGTTATAGGAGCTAGAACAAAATACAACTTTTTTATAAAAAAAAAATATATTGCCACCTTTTTTGAAAAAAACATGACAGTTTTTTAAAAGTTTCAACTTCAGATTAATATAACTTTTTATCGAATCTACATATTTAAATGATTCTTACAACAATATTATTTACCATTTTATAAAAAATCTGATGAATATTTTAGAAAAATTTTAAGGTCAATATTAACCTCCTGTTCTTATAAAACGAACAAGAAATTCGTTTCGAGAATTTATATGTAAATTTGAAACTTATTTGTTGTTTTCCTTACAATTTGTCGAAACGAATTTTTCGTTCGTTTTGTAAAAACGGGGGGTAAGCCCGACAATTTAGAAAAGAACTAAAAAAATGAGATAAAGTTTTATTTCGACCTGAGTATCTTATAAAGTAAAAGAGATGGTGTACACATGTAAGCATATTTTTTGTAGAGATTTATATGTAAAATTTCTTTTCTAACATATCATAAATGAATTTTTATCGGTTTGTTAATAAAATTACATTCCCGAGATGGCCAACTTTGTAGGGCCACCCCCTTTACCCCCCCCCCCCCCCCACTAGGAATCTGTACAAATCAACTAAAAGACACCTCATCTCTGTCTGTGTGAAATTTTATTGAGATACATACAACAACTCACAAGTCTCAAAATTATTTCCAAAAGAAAAGCGTTTTGAAACCACTGTGCAACCTTGGATTTTGTTGCTGCCAAATAAATACAAGCACAAGCATAAAGCACAGTTACCTACCTATAGTGAACGTTTATTACTGCTGTTATTTATTGTGATTGATGAAACACGTTCCTCTCTCTAGCCTACATTGCTTCTCTTAACTAGTTGTTACTGTTACTGCTGCTGCTTTTGAATTATACTTTTTTTTTTTTTTTTTTTGTTTAATTGTGAAATAGGCGCCAGCCCGCATCGATAACATTACAAACAAAATTGTTGAAAATTTATCATTGTATTTTAAGTATTTTCATTATAAAATTTGTATATTTGGAACTGAATTCACTCTTGGAGAATAATTGTTATTGTTATGTTTTCGCAACTCAGTAGGATTGTGTGTAATTATATTCGCAATTATATTTGCATTTAATGAGTTTATTTTATTACACCGTGCAACAAAAATCAAAAAATTGTCTCACATATGATAAATTCCATATACGAGTACGTATGAAGATATAGACACAGAAAAAAATTTTCAATAAGAGTTTTAAATTATTTGCTTTTTTGATTCTTTGTGGAAATTTAATAATTTTATTAATTAATATAACCAAAATTTAAATTTATATATTTGTTTTTGCAAAAACTGACAACTAAAAATAAAAATCAAACAAGAAGGAAAAACATTTTGAAAACAAAAAATGTATGTATAAAAATGAAATGTATTTTTGGGTCATATATCCGAAATTTTTGACTAGTTGGACCTGCTGTGACCTCTTTACATGTCAGAGGAGATACTAAATACAATAATTCTGCAAATCCTTCCTTCTCTGTGTTTGATATTAATGTTAATAATTTTCGTGTTAAATTTTGTCATTATATTCGGAATTTCACTGGAAAACTATTTCAATACAAAAGCTTAGTATGCAAGGAATCAACCTCATGTATTAATTTTCAATTGATATCTCGTTTCTAGACTATACCTTTCTCTATGTTTTAACGTACCTCTAAAATGATAGGTTTGATGTTTTCTTCTAGTGAAATAAGTATGATTTATCTTATTTAATTCTAAATTTTCTAAATATTATTATTATATTTCTAAATATTATTATATTTCCGTGACTTTTCGACCATCCCTCGTAGTTATATGAAATGCAACTCTGCACCATCGATTTCAATGGTAAAAAAGTGGTTTACTGACTTTCATTGTGGTCGCACAAAAACGAATGACGCTGGACGGCCAATTGAGGTCAGTAAACCTATAACTGTGGATGAAACATGGATTCATTACTGTACTCCGGAGACCAAGCAGCAATCTAAACAATGGGTTTCTTCGGGTGAACCTGCTCCCAAGAAGGCCAAAGTAAGTTTGTCAGCCATTAAGGTGATGGCAACAGTTTTTTGGGATGCACGCGGGATAATCAACATCGATTACCTTCTAAAGGGCATAACAATAAACGGTGAACATTATGCCAACTTATTAGACCGATTTAATGAGGATTTAAAAAGAAAACGACCCCATATGGCCAAGAAAAAAGTTCTTTTTCTTCAAGATAATACACAGGTGCACACGTGTGCAGTCTCAATGGCAAAACTCTATGAATTGGGCTACGAATTGGTACCTCATCCGCCATAATCTCGGGATTTAGCCCCTAGTGACTACTTCCTATTTTCAAACCTAAAGAAATGGCTCGCTGAAAAGAGATTCAGCTCCAACGATGAAATTATTAACCAAACAAATGCCTATTTTAAGCATCTAGAAAAATCCTATTTTTTTGAAAGGGATACAAAAACTGGAGAAATGTTGGACTCAGTATATTGATTTAAAAGGAGATTATGTTGAAAAATAAATTTTTGTTTTGCAAAAAAAACTGTGTTTCATTCATCCCGCCCTCGTACGTAATTTTACAATAAATAATTTTAATGCAAACTTTGTATTTTTATTGCGAAAACAATTTTTGCGCAAAGGTATAAATTCAACTAGTTCTGCAATTCCATCAGTAACAATCTTAAATACATAATTTTTGAAAAATTATCTGTTATTAGTAAAATTTATTTAATTGAAAAACTAATTAAATTTATAGACAAAATTAATTACTTTGAATTAGTTAACATTATCATTTTGATGATTGGAGCAAAATCAAATAATATTTTAATTAATATAAGCAAATTCGTAATTGAAATTAATTTTTATTTTTTCTCTGGACTTAAATAGTATAACTGCGTTTTCACTTTTTTACTCCGTGTTCGTTTTTCCTTTATAAAATACTTTAAAGTTCAACAGAATGCAGGAAGTTAATTTTTAATTTTACTACTTTATAAATAATATTACATAGTGATATGAATATCAAATAAAAGAGGAGAATTTTGTTATTATAACATATAACTTTTTGTTAAAATATTCCAAATAAAAGTTGCAGAAAAGGTCCTTCAAATATTTCATACTTTAATATTCTTAAAAGTTTCTGACAAACTATTTCAAAAATAATATATTTTAAAAATGCCAATATCAAGTTTCAAAATTTTATAGTTTTAACATTATTTTAATAACTATCTTTTCGAAAAGTTTTGGAATAACACTTAATTTAGCAATACCTCTATAATTGGAAATGTTGGATCTGCTTCCGGATGTGTCTTAATTTGACATTCTGGAAATAGTATTGTATGGGATATATAGTCAATTAGTGACCGATCTTTGCGAAATTTAATAACATGATAATAAATACAAAATAATCATGCCAAATTTTATTTCGATACTAATATTTTTATGGTATTTATACTCATTATTATATAGGGGCTGTCTATTTTCCCGCTTATAGGAAAAACATTTCCTTTAAATTGCCAGATCACTGCAGCATTCTTTAAGCAGAAATCTCGGCCATATAGAGGGCGGTGAACTGGTTAATGTACTATAGGGTATTCGGAGTGGATATCCAAATCTGTACTGACAATCAAGCCTCGATTAAATCTCTCTCGGGTGTCTTTTCGACATACAGATTGGCACATGAATGCCGGACATCTCTGAATAAGATGGCGAGACATTTTAACCTGAGCTGGGTAATTCCATTGCAGATGCACTAGCTAGAGATGGATCCCTTCTTCGAGGTGAAGATACGGACCAACTGGTTGGAGTATCGCTTTCGGCCTGCAGATCAATAATTCTGCGGAACTTATCGAAGATTGCACAAGATAGATAGACAAATGAATCCACATGTTCAACCTCGAGGTAAGTATGGCCTCATTATAATGAATCCCGATCTAACTTCATCATAGAACTATAGAGGCATCGGCTAAGAATTCTGGTAGCCGTGGTCACAGGGCACTGGATTGCTATTGCGCATGTTAGGAGACTAGGGCTTCCTTTTAAAGACTTTTGTAGAAGTTGCCGAGATGAGAAAGAGGAGGAAATGGTGGAGTATCTTTTATGCCACTTTCCCACTCTTGCCGAGATCAGGACTTCTAATTTTGAAAATCCGTTTGTGCATGTATTATCAAATCTCTCTGATATTGATATCAGATGGATCAATTCTTTCATACATGCTTCGGGTTGGTTCGTTTCGAACGCTATTATGGACATGTGATCAAATTGGACCCATTGACTGGTCCCTTATTGACTGGATAACTGCCCTAGGAACCTAACCTAACCTATACTCATTATATTATTTCTCGGGAGGGTGCATTATATAGAACCTATGGTCAAATATGCACCCAAGCTCTTGAAAATTAAATGTATGAATAATACCGAAATAAAATATTCATTTTCCGATTTTCATAAAAATATGCGCATATCTAAGATAATTATGATCACGAAAGCAATTTTCGGGGAAGCATTTATATGGGGCAAGATAAAGTAATGAACCGATTTGAACCATTGGTCCTTAGGTCTAAAAAAAATGACTGTACCAATTATTATTAAATAATATTTAAAATTGCAATATATAACGAAAATAAAATTTACAGCATATTTTAAATAATATTTGAACTGTTGAAGCCAAAAGAATGTAATGTGGGATTAAGAAAACACATTGTGATGTATTTAAAACTTTTATAATTTCAGAATTTGTTGGAAAATCTCAAAAATATTGAAAAAAAATTTTTGATGTTAAAGGCCCTTTAAAGGTTAAAAAAATAATTTTACTGGAATTTCTAAACACTATTCTATCATTTAATACCCAGGTCGATACTCTTTAGAAAGTGAAAGATATTAAAATAATTTATAAAAAAAAAAGATTTATTTTGAAACTTTAAAGTCCTTTTAAAAGGATTTTCGAACACGAAATGAAAAACTGAGTACGCAGTCCTCAGTTTTTCCTTTTCCTTTTGTTTGTATATGGTTTCGTTCATGTGCGAAAAATGCTGTTGTGCGGTGTTATACAGAAAAAAAAATACAATGAAAATGAGGAAAAATCAAAAAAGCTGATTAAAATTGAAAAAACACGAATTAAAACAATTTTTAATTTAATTTATTATTTTTTTTTTATTTTTTGCCTCAATTAAAACATAATGAATCAATAATGACAAATTGAAGAGAGGTGTTTTTAATATTTAATTTAATTGTATTATAAGCACTATTAGTGACCAACTTTTTAATTATAAAACTAAAAGTTAAAAAATTATAAATAATTAAAAAATTGTAACAAAATCCAAGATGTTAAATTCATATTCAATAAATTATAAATTTAGAATTTTATAAAAAGATTTAAGTCATTTTTCTCAATCTCATTTTGTATTCAATTTAAAAAAAAAAAAAAGACAAAAAAGAATAAATCATTATTCATAACTGTTTATAAAATAATTGACAATTTCACATCAAAAATCATAGTAGATGTTAAATAAATAATAAAAATATATTTAACATTGACTTTTAAAATCCAAATAAATCTGTCATATTCCAGGCACGTTTTTTGAAATAAAAAATAACGCAATAAAAAAATATGCTGAAAAATATTTTACAATGTCAGACGAGTACAAAATTATGATTGATTTAAAATTATTACAATTTTTTTCCAATAAAGAATATTAAACAAGTTATAGTGTTATATTCGGCTGTGCCGAATCTTTTATACCCTTCACCACCTAACCAACAAATTATTAAATTTACGCCTTAAAGTATGCTTTCATATTTTAACATTTATACCTACAAAAATAATCTACACTTTTTTTCAAGCTACAAAAATGTAAACATAAAATTAAACTAAAATGGCAAGTGTTGCTTCCTTAAAAAAAAAAAACAACAACACTTCTAATGACTACTAAATTTATATACATAAGTTTGTAATTAAATAAATGCTTGTACAAAAAAGAAAAAAACAACAACACTGAGTCATTGCAATGCTTCTATTTCCAATTAAGAAAAAAAGTCCAAACCATAGAATATAACTGGAAGTTTATGCGAGAGATAAAAACGTAATTCAGTTGTCAGAAACCTAAAATGAGTAAATTTTTTGAAAATTTAGTTTCAACTGCCTCTCACATAAATTTTTAGTTATATTCTATGGTCCAAACATACATAAAAAAAATGATTTTGTGTATGTAAGTACAATCAGGCTTATACAAAAAAACAACAACACTGAAAGTCATTGCAATGCTTTTAATAAAGCATAATCCATTTCGAGGTTCCCTACTTTTTTAAAGAAAAAAACACAGAAAATTCAATTTAATGGGGAATGTTTATTATCATTTGAAAGAACATTCTTTGACATTTCTTTTTTTGAAGATTATGTCTATCAAATGTTGGCCGTTGCTATATCGCAGATGATCTATCCATTGAGTCCAATTTCTAAAGGCCTTTTCGGTTTTTAGGCGATATCTCGGCTATTAATGGACCGATTTCGTTAATTTTTACTACTGTCATTCTAAGGATTACACCCTATAATTTGATGTATAAAAAAATATATATCCGATAACTGGGACCCTCTAAAAAGTGATTACAACAGACAAACGGACAGACGGACATCGTTATATAGATTTCTCTAGTCTAAAGGTCTTAGATAAATATTGTTGAAATTAAAAATGGAATGACAAACTTATATATACCCTTTACACCTGTGGTGAAGAATATAAAAAGAATTTAAATAATTACCCAATTCACAACTTCGTTACTGTTTTATATGTTAAAATATTAAATGATTTTTTAAAAAAGTAATACACTTTTATTTTAAAATGAATTAAAAATACCAAATTTTTTTATAATTTTATTTTGTTTTTTTTTTTTTTTAAATACTTAAGATACGTTCAGACTAGTCAAATAATTGACCAGAATTACATAACTAAACTATATATATATAACTACTATATAAAATATTTCCTAATTTTTCTTTTTTAATTAGAAAACATTTTTTTACTTATCACTAATCATAGCTGACATTTTATAGAATTTTATTTGACAAGATCAAACAATGGCCAACAATATTTTTGTAAAACTAGTGGTCATGCAATTTTGATCAAATATTTGCCAAATGTGAACATAGCTTTAGGCTTTGAATGAAAAATTTTAATGAAAATCTTAGTTTTTGTATAAAGTTTTCTAGTAGACTCAGAATTACTTTCTGAGTCGATGTCCGTCCGTTTGATAGGTTGCAGTCAGTCCAGTACAGGCTGTTAGTAAGTCCATATATAACTTATGCTCAAGTATAAGTCGTAATTTTAAAGACAATTTTATGAAATTTGGAACATATGACTATTTTGGTATAACGACACAACCTATTGAAATTGATTATTATCGGGCCATTATTTCACCTGGCCCCCATGCAAATGTTGTCCCACAATAGGATTTTTATAATCATAAATGCCTTATTATGTCACTATTTCAATAAAATTTGGTACAAATAACTTTTATATAAGAGTGAATCAGAGTAGCAAATTTCATGGATCCATAATTAAGCATAACTCCCATATAAGATCCGAAAATTACTTAAACTTGCATAAATATCACATAACTGACAGTATTAAGCTAATATTTGACACAAGTTTTATATAAGCTGAATTCATAGTACCAAAGATTCATGTCATAATTGGCCATAGATCTCATATGAGTCCATTTCTGAAAATCTCGAAAATTATTTTGAGGCTTAAATGCAATGGTGAAGGAAATTTTTTACTTGTTATTATTCAGTTTTAGTGAAAAATTCGATTTTTAATGAAAAATAGGATTTCAAGTGAAAAATGAAATTTCTATGGAAAAATCAAATTTCTAGTGAATAATTGGATTTATTGTGAAAAATCAAATTTTTGATTTTAGATGAATAATCGGATTTTTAGTGAAAATTTAGATTTTTGTTAAAAATTTTGATCTTTGATGAATAATCGGATTTTTAGTGAAAAATTAAATTTCGAATTTTTTTGTGAAAAATCGATTTTCTATTAAATAGTTGGTGTCTTGTGAAAATTTGAATTTTTCGCAAAAATTTTAATTTTTGGCAAAAATTTTAATTTGAGATAAAAATTTTGAAATTTGAAAATTTTAATTTTAGATAAAAATTTTCATTTTTGGTGAAAATTTAAATTTTTGCAGAAAATTTTGTTAAAAACATAAAAAATAAAAAAATAATTTTTATGTAAGAAATCAACAAATTTTTAAACAAAACAATTTTTAACAGAATTAATAAACATAGGTTCCACAATATAATAATTTTTTTTTTTTTTTTTTAATATCCATATTAATTTTCAAAAAATATTAAATAATGCGTTATTTTAAATAACATCATAACCCAAAGAACATATTTTGTGGATTGGGTAAATAATTTTGACTGAAACTAACATGGATACTATAGAAACAACAACAATTCAAATTACAACAAAATTGTTAAACTCATTACAAGGTTTTAAAAACACACACAAAAAACAGCAACAAAAATACAATAATAACAATTTTTTAACAATATAATTAATTTTTTAGAGGGTATTTTACATTTTGGTTCATAATTATTTTTCTATTTATTTTATTTGAATGATTTTTAATACCAAACTACTTAACATAATTATAACTACTCAGGATAAATTTCAATTATTTTGGATTTATAAGGGCTGAGAAATTTTTTATATTTCTAATCGCTTTACAAGGAAAGGCAGTCTTATGGCCTGTTTATATAACCCATGTCATTCAAAATTTTTGTTGAAATGAGTGCAAAAAATTATTTTTCGTTTTTGTAAGACATGTGTCGGGTTTTTGTGAGTAAAAATTTAAGAACTGACGTTTTTGTACACATTTTGTGGTTTTTTTTAACGCATTTACAAATGTCATTAATGTCAAACACAGACAATTGGTAAAATTTAATCATAAAGCGAAATGCGTTGATACACAACTATAAATATAATAAATTTTTAAAAGTTATCTTTAACACCGCTCCTCTTGGAAATCTAACACATTTAATGCATCACGAACATTTCTGTGACATATACGTGTGTCGCCAACACCACTCTCACTAGAACCACTCGATTCGCTAAAATAATATTCATAAAATAACAATGATGGAAATATTATTGTTAATTAAAAAAAAAAAAAATATGTTTGCAATTTAGTTTTTGCTCTATGTAAATTTATTTACGTACGCCAAGATAACAACGAAAGTTAGCAACGATTTTGAAAATTACACAACGGCAACACCATTTTAAATATTTTTTTTTTTTGACTATTTTGCATTTCATTATATCTCGAAATCTGGTCAGTTCCATGAGACTATATATACCGAAAAGGAAGAGTACACTCTAGAGATTATAAAAAGATATCAGAGCAAAAAATTCTTCGATTGGTTTTTAAGAAATCTTACTTCATCCACCTTGGCCATAGATTCTATCATATCTTGGGACACAGCCAATGCCAAGAGATCAGACTTGCAGAAAATGGAAATATACCACCTAGAACCTTTAAAAAGTCAATCGCGCAAAAAATATACAAGTGCGAATATATACAAGGTAACCTTAGTTAAACAGCTGACTATTATTTTGGTTGTTACAGTTGCCAAACTGCATATATAAAAAAACAATAATGAATACGTCATATTGTTGTTTTTGTGAAACTGTTGCCACCTTCCACAAATTCGCGTTAAGTTTGACGTTTGTCTTTATAAAAAATTGTCTAATGTAGACACTAAACAACAAACTACAGCATTAAAATTGGCGATAAACTCTACTTGGTCTAAATATATTTGCAACCCTCAGATATCACAGAATAATAAACTAAATAAATAACACAAAAATTATATTTTGAAGCAGTCGATGCAAAAAGAACTACTAACACCTCCAAAAATTAAAAGGAATTTCAAAAAGGTTCACTATTTTTTTGTTCTGAGTTTAAAAGTAAACGCAAAGACATATTAATTATGTTTATTTAAACATAAGTATTTTCTTATTTTTATAAAAAATTATTTCATAAGATAAGATTTCATAAGATTTTTATTTTTATAATTTGAATTAGAATAGCTCAAAATTAAAAAAATTAAAAATTTCTTCGAAATGAAAAAGAAAATATTTCTATTGTAGGAAAAATTTTTAAAAATATTCGAATTTGAAAAAGTTATCCAACACCCATATCAAAGCATACCAATCGACTCAGAAACACTTTTTAAATCGATCTAACGATGTCCGTCCATTCGTCTAGCTGGCTGTCCATGTAAACCTTGTGCACAAAATACGAGTCGCAATTTTAAAGATAATTCAATGAAATTTGGCACGTGGAACTTTTATGCTACAAGAACGAAGCTTATTGAAATTGTTTGTAATGGGTCCATGATTTCGCCTAGCCCCCATACAAAACTCCCCCCGGAATAGAGTTTAAACACTCAAAAATATATTTAATGAAAAAATAAAAATTTTAATGCACAAGTATCAATTTTTGTATCAAATTTTATGATGATCAGTCCATAATTTACCTCGGCTCCCATATAAACCCCTCTTCTGAAAATCACCTTAATATGCATAAATGCTATACGAAGTTAGTTAATATTCAACACAAATAAGTTTTATCTAAGTAGAAACAACATTGCCAAATATTATGAGAATCGCTTCATAATTTACCATAGCTCCCACATAAACCCACTTCCAGAAATCACCCTAAAGTGCATATAAACATCTAGATGTTAGTACCAACGCATTACTCAGTATTCGTATATTTTATTTTACATTTAGTAAAATTTGGCTACAAGTGTAATATAAATGCCCTTCCCGAATTTTTATGCTCGTACACAATCGTGTGGGGTATCATATAGTCGGTTTTAACCGACTATATCTTTCTTTCTTGTTTTAAGTGTAAAATATACAAAATAATGTCTTTAGCGTAATATAGGCAAAAAATTATGCTCTTAAATATAGAATATGCAAAAATATATAATTAAAATGGCTAAAATATGCTACAAAATAATTTTCTTATTTTGTGGAATTATATGGAAATATGACAAAATATGTTTAACAAATCGATGCCAAAATTCTTAAAATTTTCTAAAACGGATAAATAACTAACAGTTTAGTTCATTTGAAGCCCAAGATAAAATATGATTTTGCATATTTTTAGTTACCCTGTTTATAAGGTTTTATCTATATAACCATTATTGCTGATTTTCAACATTAAGATCTTAAAGACATTTTCAAAACTCTGCTACAGTGAAAAATTTGTCAAGAACATCATAAAACAATTGAAAAAATTAAAAATAGAAAAAAAAAATTTTAACTGCAATTTATTACAAATTTTTCTATAAAAGTCTATATAACAAGCGTTAGTTTTTTTCAAATTAAAGAAAAAGTGTAGAACTTACTAAATTATATGTGAATAACTTGTTTTCATTATTGTCCCAAAAAGTATGCACCCAATAAAACATAAAATAAAATGCTTTATCTAAAAATACAGAATGAATTTCTTGTTAAACATTTGTATGCATTTACTTTCAGTCATATATTTGTTTCAGTCATATATTAAAATCAAATTTTTGAACAACATTTAAAAAAAATATTTATTTTTAATTTTTCAGGTTTAAGTGTAATTTATTATAAATTTTTCCATAAAAGCCTATATAATCTTGGAAATATTTTTAAAAACATTTTTGTTGTTTTTATTTCTTTAAAATTAGACAAGAAATTATCGTATTTTATATGGAATAACTTTTTCCATACATTTTTAATTTTTTGCTCCTAAAAGTGTGCAACAAATAAAACGTAAAATAAAATATTTTATCTTAAAATACATGACTAAATTAGAAACAAAAATTTTTCGACAATTTTCCAAGTTTAACTGCAATTTATTATAAAGGCCTAAATATTTATGCAATAATTTTTAAAAACATTTTTGTTGTAAACCTAAAAAAAATATTATTTTTATGTTTTTTTTTTAAATTGGACAAAATCCTTATTCTTATTTATGTGTGAAAAACTTGTTTAAACTTTCCATACATTTTTCATTTTGCCCCTAAAAGTATGCACCAAATCAAAAAATTTTAAAAAAATATGTTTTCAAATAGGTATAAGAAAATTTGTTGATAAATTTTTATTTAATAATTTGTAATATTTTCAAATAATTTTAAAGATTGATATTTCGTTTCTTAAATATGTAAGAGTTAAAATATTTTATTGAATTTTACTTGAGTCTTTAAGTTAACACAGTTGTTTTATTTTATATCAAAATTTAATTAATATATTAAAGAAGGAGTAAAATAAAACAAATTATAAAAATAAAATTCAAGTAAGATTTTTTTTCAATAAAGTTTTTAATTCATTCAATCCATCTACTTAATTGATTTGATAAATTTCATAATTGAAAAAAATTTTCCGATTTTCCTTTTTTACAGTTTTTAGAAATTGATATAAACATTTTGATGGGAGGTGCAAATTTAAACAATTTTTAATAGAATGAATTATTTTTGTGATTGAAGGCTTTTTTCTATATAAAAGCTAAAAACATATATATAACGTTTTTTATTACTAGTAAAGGTAAACTATTTCCAAGATATTAACAATAAATAAGTTTCTCATTATGAAAATTAAAATTTATTATACTTAATAAATAACTTAAAATATTTACTAAAAATTCTAGCTTTTTTTAGTTTATGCTGTTATATTTGAGCATTATCAATGACTTCATATTTATATATATATATCTAAACTGACTGGCTGACCGACCGTTCGACCTCTCCTAAACATTAAAATTAATTAAATTAAGTAAGTCACTCACTCAGTTAAGTGAAGAAAAATATTTATAAGTAAACAGATAAAAATATTAACGATAAAGACTAAAACAAATATCGTTATATCTGGTAAAAAAAAAAAAAAAAAAACACACAAAAACACCCACACAGCATAGAAAGATACTAGAAAATTGATACGAATATAAAAACTTGCAAAGACATAATCATCACACCCTACCTCACTGTCATTATTGTCATCATCATCAGCAGCATACGGTTCATGTTACCTTTAGTAGAAACAAGCTACATTTTCACCATTTTATAGCTAACAAACGGTTTAGTTAACAATCTTGTGTCACCAAACAATAAATGGTTAAGTTGTTCCTGCTACTTTCCACACTAACGGACTTCAAATAATTCTGTTGCCTGAGAGTAAAACGTACCAAAGAACAAACGACTGAAGGTAAAATGTTCAAGGGTTAACAGGATAATAATCCGTTTTTTTGTTATTATATTGATTAAATATTTACATTTTCATTAAGTAGCTGCTGCTGCCAAAGGTAAGAGTCCTTTTTCATAAGGGACAAAACATTACAACGCATTTATTACTACTATGATGAAGATTATGTTGGTTGGTTGGTACTTGTACGTCATACATATATATAGAAAGGGTAAAAGCTTCTACACAAATTAAGTTAACAATGCACATTGGGGCCGCCCTGAGAAAAACTTGGCATTAACTAATTTAGCAAGTTTTAGTATTAGTTTTTGGAATCATTATAAAGAGAAAGTCTTTTAGATATCAAATTAGGAAAAAGAAGTTTGAGATCAATGGATTTTTTTTTTTTTTGGAAATTTGAAAAACAAACTATTTTTTATTGTATGAATGATAATTTTAATAACTTACTACACCATAGGAAGTTGATATAATATGGGTTTATACTAATGTTTAGAACGCATAAATAAATTGGTGCAACACTCACCTCAAGGTGTAATGTTTAATTTAAAATCGCTTCCTGAGCCGAGATAACGATGTCCATTCTGGCTGTTAATGTAAACCTTGTATAGGCCCCAGATTTTAAAATATCGTAATAAAATTTGGCACTTTTATTTACTTTGGTATGAGGACTAAGCGAGCTGAAATTTTTTTACATACAAATGTCCATCCGAAATATGATTTTAAGCTCTTAAATGCCTTAAATTAATTATGATTTAAATAACATTCGGCAAATCTAAGTTTTTTATAAGCATATATATAAGTGTGCCAAATTTCATGAAGATGGGCCCATAATTTAACATTGCTCCCATATATGCTCACTTTTGAAAATCACTTTAGTTGTAGCTTAACTTTAACTAAGGAAATTCAAAAATTTATTGACAAATTTAATGATGATCGCTCTTTAACTAATCATCACCTTCATGTAATAGTTCCATCTGAGAGTCACAATAACAAGGATAAAACCTATATAATTGCTATCATAAGGATAAAACCTATATAAATGGTACTACAATGCAAGGTCGATTTTCGCCACTAATTAAAAATCAG